>CM052885.1:73998320-74066644 GCA_028534135.1 Potos flavus
GAAGAAGGGGAGGAAGTAGAGAAGGGAGGGAGGAAGGAGGGGAGGAAGGAAGAAAGGGAAGGAGGGAGGAAAAGAGGGAGGGAGGAGGAGAGAAAGAGGGGAAGAAGGAGAGGAGGGAGGGAGGAAGGAGAGGAGGAAGAAAGAAGGAAGGGAGGGAGGGAGGAAGAAGGGGAGGAAGGAGAGGAGGAAGGAAGGGAGGAGGGAGGAAGAGAGGAGGGAAAGGTGGAGGGAAGGGAAGAAAGAAAGGACGAAAAGGAAGAATGAAAAGTTCAGCAAGCAGAATTGAGGGAAGCAGGGCTCCTGGGAACTATCACTCCGAAACAGTTTCGCACAGGAGACTGGCTATAGCGGGTCTGAACACAATTCCATTTCCCACAACTCCGCAGGGCGCTTGGGACAGAACAAAGATACGGTCCCCTCCCTGAAGAGCACCAGGGAAGCCATCAGACACCGAGCCCCAGTGAGTGGGGGCCAGCAGGTTGCTTTCGGAGAAAAAAGACTTTATTAACATTCAAAGAAAAAATAAATAAGCACAGATGATTTAGAAAGCATTATGCACTGATTGAACAAACGCCGCTAAAGACATTTCAGCCAACCGTGAGTTTCAAAAGTAATAAATAGCTATTGTGCTTACTTCATAAACTTGTCAGACTGTCTTCATTTTATTTTCCTGAACAAACTGAATTTCTGTCCTGCTCATCCCCAGCCAGTTAATAAATACATCACCCTAAAAAGTGCTGCGGTATTAAATTTACAGCAGATAAAATATGGATGAAGTTACTGGGCCTCAGGTACGTCAAGTGTGATTTAATATCTCGCACTCCTCCCGTGAGGAGTAAAAGATTGCCTGGCTGCTTCAGCCGCCAGAGAGCGACCCTTGCCCCTGAGTAACAGCCACTCAGCAAATAGCGCCAAATGAAGATGGAGAATAACATATAGATTCGCCATAAGAAAAAATTGATCTAAATCCACGCATCAGATCTGCTGATCAGAGCTCTGGAGAAATGCCTCCGAATCTTTCGTGCGCAATCGGAGAAACTTGGGGCAGAAAGGAGACGTGCCCCAGAGCATCGGGGCTGCTTTCGGTTGCGTTTTGCCATTGGGCAGCTGTTTACTAGAACTAGAATTTGCCTTTTAGAGCACTGGGAGTAAGATCTCCTTAGAAGAAAATGCTCTTTGACTTGATGTCTTCGTGGGAAGTATTTTCTTCTCTCTGTAGGAACTGGAGGCTCCTGGAACGTTCCAGGGATGGGGAGAATCTTCTAAATGAAGGTGTTGTTCCCCAGGGAAATGTCCCCACAATCTGATTTAATTTATATCTTTTTAAAAAGTTCTATCTTGATCATAAAAAGAAAAAAGTCTCCAAGGAAAACATTTGTTAGCACAGAAAATAAATTCCTGTGATTAACATTTTGCCATCCAAAAAGGCTGGTGACTAAGAGAGTTCTCTGCACTTCAAAGGTAGGAGAGAAACGAGTTTTAAAACAAGAGTCAAAAAGAAGCAAATTGCTGCCGAGCTATTTTTATTTCAAATATATAAAAGCGGAGTTGGTGACGGCCGTGTCTAAAGCTTCAAAGTGCGGATTGCCAAGGGTCTTCCTCTAAAGTCTGCTGTGAAAAAATAAACTTTCACAATTAAAGCAGCTTTTTCCCTTTCGCCAAGGAAGTGAGGAAAGTGGCCCACTGTCCCAGGGGCTCCTGGCATCATCTCTGTTCCCAGGGAGCAGTGTGCCTTTGCGAATTTAAAAAAAAAATAATAAAAAATTAAAAAAAAAAAATCTCTCTAGCTCTAGGCCTTCGCAAATAAAAGCTTTTGTTACCCTCCCCCAAAATGTGACTGCTCCCCATTTCGAAGGGTTTCTTGTTTGTTTATTTGTTTTTCACTGGGCACTTTTGTGCTCAATTGGTAATTGGTTTTACCGAGCCAGAGCGGGGCTGGGACGAGGCTGTTTATTTCGAGTTTCTTCAATGGTGACGAGTGAGGCGTTGGCACTAGCAGATAGGCTTGCACAAAAGCTATGATTCTTATATGTGAACTGGGGGAAATATTCCAAAACGGGCGAGAGAGGGGATTGAAGGGGCAGGGTTTTGGGGGGGGGGTGTATATGCAAGCACACTTTTCCCGTAGAAGCTCTCCTGTTAGAAATGAAAAGTCTCTTTAAAGGAGATCAGGAGTGGAGGGGGGGCACTGGCGCCTGGGCGGCTCGGTGGATTAAGCGGCTGACTCTTGATTCTGGCTCAGGTCATAATCTCAGGGTCCTGGGATCGAGCATCGAGTCCAGCTCCCTGCTCAGCAGGGAGTCTGCTTGAGATTCTCTCCCTCTCCCTCTGCCCATCTTGCCACTCTCTCTCTCAAATAAATAAATATTTTTTTTAAAATTTCTTAAAAAAGAGATTAGCCAGACAGACCTTGCACCCCTCCTTCCCACATTGTCCCAGATCTCACTCAGTCAAATACTTGTCTCTACACCTTTCTGAACCAGTGCGTTTCCTATTCCGATTGGCCAAAGCAGGGTCACATTTCTCGAGTGACAGATGTGCCGACTGTGGGGGCCCCACAGCTCTCCTGCTTCCTTGGGATCTGCTACTCCAGGAGGAGCTTAGGACTGGTCCCATTGTCGGCTGGGAAATGATGTCCCTAGGGGATTCGTGCTCACCTTACCCCATGATGGCCCCAAGAGCCCTGGAGGAGATGGTAAAGTAAATCTCTGGAGTTAAGAACCTCCCATTTCCATTTAATACGTGTTGAAAGGATCTGCGTATGCGCAGCGTTGACTTGGGTTCTGAACCATATTTGCAAAACTAGCTTGTGGGGACATAAACCTGACAACCTGGAAAGGATCCCACCATAATTCATTAGCATTTCAAAACAACTAGTAAGTGGCCATTTATTTTGCAATTTTTTAAAAAGCTAACAATACCATTAATTACCCCTTTTATGAATCCTGGTAATGGCTGCTTACTTGCAATAAATTAATATTACACTACCAGTGACACAGCATCCCTGCGTATCACAGCATTTTTGCTTTCAGCAGATCACAGCGCAGAACTCCACAATTCTCGCAAGACAAAGCAGATGATGAGTGTCACTCCAAATCTTGCAACTCCTGGTGCTTCGAGTCCCTGGAGCCACTTTCTTGTTTCCTGCCCTCCCCTCTGCTAAGACCCTTCTGTAGAATGTGCCCAGTTGACATCAGTGCATAACTAAAAAGAGATGGTCCTAGCATTCACCTCTCCACTCCAAACACTTATTAACCCTCCAGTCCTCGCACCAAATTAAATAGCAACTCCTGGTTTAGTTTGTTTATTTATTTATTTTTTATTCAAAATAAAACCCAGGTCACATCCTCCTGTATTTTTTGATAGACTTCTCGTTTTAGAAAAGTTTTAGATTCTTCCTGCTGTTTTGTTTTTTTGTGGGTTTTTTTTTTTAAGATTTTAGTTATTTATTTAGTTTGAGAGAGAGAGAGAGTGTGCAGGGGGTGGGGGAGAGGGAGGACCAGAGGGAGAGAGAGAATCTCAAGCAGACTCCCCGCTGAGCACAGAGCTGGACGTGGGGCTCGATCCTACGACCCTGAGATCATGACATGAGCCGAAAACAAGAGTCGGTAGCTTAACCGACCCAGCCATCCAGGCACCCCACTGATATTTTTTTAGTATTGTCTTTAATTTGTTTTCTTCATTTGACAAACATCACTGAAAATCTTTGAAAATTATAAACCACGGCTTTTGAGCCACATGGATTAGAATTTATAGCCCCTAAAACAATAATAAAGGACAAAATGTCATTCAGAATTGTTTTTGATGCTATGACAAAAAATAAATTTGCTTGAAATGTTATACAAAGAAAAAAAGGATGGGGAGGTAAAGGTCATTAGGATCTATAAAGGAACTAGATTATTTACTTTTCTCCCTTAGGAAATCTTATAGATGAAATAGTTGGATCAAAGGAAAATACATTTTTAGAGTGCTTACTATATGTACACACACACACACACACACACACACACACACACACACATCGTTATCCCCTTCCTGAAAAGGTTGTACTAATTAATTCTCTTCATATCCATTGAGGAGAAAATGTCCACCTTCCCGAAGCTGGAAAATGACGATCATTCCCGTTCATTTCACAAATCTGTCATAAATTGTATCTTGTTGTTTTTATTTGCATTCATTGATTTCTTCAGTTTGAAATGTTTCGTATGTATTTTTCTCCAGTGAGTTTTTCATGACCATGTCTCATTTGTCTATCGGGATGTTCGCGTATTTTTCTTATTGCTATTGAAACACTCTTTTATGTATTAAGAGGGTTAACCTTTACTTTAGTTTAATAAGAATGTTCTTCAATTTTGTTATTTGCCATCTTTTTAAAAAATGTATTTGTCTTTGTTAGTTGGCTGTTGTGTTATAGAAACTGAGGGTGGGTGTTGCTTAGCTTTTGTTTCTTACAATATTGTAAAATGTAGCCAATATCCCTTCACACTTATTACCTCCAGTGCAATGCTCAGAGAGGCTTTCCCACCCACCCGAAAGTATATATTCATCTCTACTTTCTTTTTCACTGTGTCCCACCAAGTCTGACTCTGCCTGTACTATTGTCCTACTGTCTTCCCCTTTAGAGCATAATGTTAGAGCAAATCTTTTCTCATTTCTATTTTCAAAATTCCCCTAACCTTCCAGAGCTTTTAGCCTTCTTAGTGGATTATTTAAAACAATGTTATGTTCCGAATTCTTACTGTGGTTTTATTGAAATGTTATTAAATTCTTTTTTTTTTTTTTTACTTTGGAAAATGTTAATGTTTTTAATCATTACTGAGTCTTCCCGCCCAAGAACACTGCGGTCTTTTTTATTCATGTGAGCCTTTTTTATCATGTCACTCAGTAGAATTTTAGTTTCTCATATAAAACAAGTCTTCCCAAGGATATTGCTAGAGATAGGATTTTTGTACCATTTTTAATACTTTTTGTAATTCTAGGAGAACATTTTCACATTTTATTTTTATTTTCTTACCAGATATTTTCTTACTTTTCCTGATGGCTGTTAGGTTTTTATTTCATAAGTCTATACTCATGTCATCTACAAATAATCATTTTATTCCTCCTTTCTCAATATTTACATGACAAATTTTGATTTCTTGTCTAGTGGCATTTGCTGACTCTTTCTGAAAAATAAATAGTAATGGTGATGGTGGGTAATCTTGCCCTCTCCTGCATTTAAAGAAATACTTTTCACTACTTCACCCCAGAACATGAGGCTGTTTTTTGGGTTGCGATATTCTATGTCCATTTTGCAACAAGTTGTTATAATCAAGAACAGATGTTGAATTTTGCATTCATTATGCAATGATTCACTGGCCCGTGTAAGATAATGTTTCTTCTTTTTCCATAGATAAAATGAATTATACCAATACATTTGAAGACACTCTTAAAATCTTCAAATAAACCCTAATTGGTCAAGGTAGATAACATTTTAAAATACTGCTGAATTCACTCTAAGAATTCATTCATTTATTTAAGGATTTTTGTATTTATGCTTAAACATAATATGGATTTATAGTTTTCTCTTTTTTTGGTCCAATTTCTGGCACAATGTCATAGCAAGGTTATGCTACCTTGATGAATAGAATTAATAAAAGTTCCTTCATTTCTATTCTATGTAACAGTCGACGTAAACTGGGAAACAATTATTCCTTGAAGTTTGAAAGGGAACCCTTGGGGCCTTGAGCTAGCTTTTGCTATTTTTTTCTCACAGTTATTGATCTATTCAATAATTCTACTTCTTATTGAATATTTTTTTACAATTTGCACCTGACAAAAACATCCACTTTGTACAGTATATAAAATATATATTAGTATAAAGTTGTACACGTATTCTCCTGCAGTTCTTTAATCTCCTTATAGCTCATTATGTATTATTTATTCCAAAGAGCCAGTTATTAAGTTCATTTTGCAAATCTGTTTTCTTATCCACCGAGTTCTTTTTCCAACTTATTTGCAAAATTCTTATCATTTATTTATTTACACATTCGCATTTCTGTATTTACACAGAGGCATTGAAAACTGTGGCTTTTCATCTGAGTACAGTTTTGACCGTGTCATGTAAGAACTGATATGTAAAAAAAAAGAACTGATATGTAATAATGCTACCATAATTATTCGAAGGTATTATACACTCCATTCAGTTTTGTTCCTCTAAAGTTTTTAAGAAACTAAATGCAATAGTTTTTACAGTTTTATCTTTAATTATAAATGTTATTGCATTGTTTGAGAGATAATTAGCTGTACTGTCTTGTTTTAAAAATTAATTTTTAATTTGTATTTATTTTGGTTTTTCTTTATTTACATTTTATACCTCTTTTATAGACTCTTTGTATGGAAAAGATAGAAAAATGGGTACATCAAAATCCCCCTCTACTCTTGTATTTTCTCCATTGCTCTTTCAATTGTTAATAATTTTTTCTCTATTTCAGTAGTGTCTTATTTTGGACACTAAGGTTTCTAACAGTTAACATTTCATGTTAGATCATGTCTAAATACTACTTTCTTTCGTAATATATGTCTATCTTTGGTATGTCTTTGGCCATCTTTAACTTCAAAATTTATGACTTTCTTTTAAGTATACCTCTTATAAGCAACATCTAGTTGAATTTTTAACCTTTATATAAGATTTTATTCTTATCAAAACATGATTTTTCATAAAAAATGGGTAAAGGGGTCAAAAGATAGAAACTTCCAGTTACAAAATAAGTGTAAGTCCTGGGGATGTAATGTACAGCATGGTGACTATAGTTAGAACTTTTTATTGCATATTCGAAAGTTGCCAAGAGAGTAGATCTGAAGTCTTCATCACGCACTCACACACAAACACACGTGCACACACACACAAAACTATAGTTATGTACGGAGACCAATGTTAACTCTACTTATCATGGTGGTTATTTTGCAATACACAAAAATATCAAATTATTATGTTGTTCACCTGAAATAATATAAGGTATATCAATTATGCCTCAGCTGAAACAAAAAAGACAAAGAAGAAGAGCCACATGCTAGTGAAAATTCCAGGTGATTATCTTCTGTGATTCTGATAGACTGAAGTAGAAAAACTCATGATTCATTTTTCTGTCTATGAGCAGGTGAATATATTTCTAAGTATTCAGGGAATATTCAGAGCTTTTCTTTTGCCCTGAAGCATGTATTAAAAATCTTATATCTCAATAATCCTTATAGCATATATACACTTCCCAATGCTCTTCTTGACATAACAACCGAGTATGTAATCCTGGATATGTATCTGGTGAAGAAATACTGGGAGGTACAAAGTAAAGCCTGGCTCAACCTTGTCGACAATATGTCTAACATTGGGATTATTGTTGAACATGGCTCTCCTTGCCAACTTATATCCTTTCTCTCTGTGTTTCTGTGGTCTATGAGTGGGCCATTAGAAGTTTTAAAATTTGGTTTCTTCCACAGCTAAATTAATATAAATTTATTTCAAAGATTCACAAATTATGGACCCTTAATTTTCAGGGCTGTTCTCACTGTATCCCTTCTTTTTTCTCTGATTTTATTTATATTTTAATAGGGATGAAGAGGAGAACAAACATGACATCTTAGTGAACTTTGTTTATAGTCTGCTTTTGTTAGTAACTTAATTTTTAAAAATTATTTTTAATCTTTGGTTGATATGTTGCGGTTATTAACTTTACGTAAGTTATTATTTTTACCCAACACTACCTACGGATAGTATGTAAAATACGTATAGTGATCAAAGCTTATGAAAATCATAAGAATATGACTCCAACAATTCCAGACCACCACCCTGACACACTTACCTGCTTTTCAGTCCAGAGTAAACTCCTTTATTGAGTCTTTTAGCTATCTCCAGTGTGTTCGTCTTGGTATTTCTAACTAACAGCATTCTGCTATCTCTTGATACAGCATTTTAGATATAATCTCTCAGCTCTCTCCCACTCCCACTAACTCAGCTCATACTCCCCCGTCCAACCAAAAAAAAAAAAAAAAAGTGAGTTTTCCCATTTGCATTAAAGCCATGACAGATAGGCTTGTCAAAAATACCTATTACATCATATTTTGTGCTTTTAGTTTTTTAATCCTTTCTTGAAACTTTTTGAGCTTTCTGCCTTTTTCTATTTGGTCATGATTTTCATTGATTTCTTCCCCTTACAATTTCAGACTAATGCGTCCTATCTTTAGTCATTGACACTTTAAAATTAAAAATTCAGCTGTGCTCTTAAGACCGTCCTCTACAAAAATTAACTGAATACCTCACCAGTGGGCTTCTCACTGCCCTCGGCCACGTTTCACACATTTTCTTTCAGAGACTTTCATCCTGATGTATTATGATTTTATTATTCCATCTTTCTTCTTTCAAGCTCTATAACATTGGTAATCTTCCTATCCTCGAAATTACAACAATTCTCACTTATTGATTTGCTTATATGGTATTATGCTCGCTACGGGTTTTTTTTACAGTAGGACTTCCCAATTCAGGAGTTTCGAAATTTATTATATGTTTAATGTCTCATTTGACTTTATTATATCTCTAAATATTTTTCTTTTTTTTAAAGCACTTTCTTTTCTTTTTTTTTTAAGATTTTATTTATTTATTTGACACAGAGAGAGAGAGAGAGAGCGCAAGCAGGCAGTGTAGCTGGCAGAGAGAGAGGGGGAAGCAGGCTCCCTGCTGAGCAGAGAGCCTGATGCGGGGCTTGATCCCAGGACCCTGAGATCATGACCTGAGCCGAAGGCAGAGGCTTTAACCCACTGAGCCACCCAGGCTCCCCTCTCTAAATATTTTTTCTCAGAAATGAAATATAATTGATAAACTTCCTCCTATGTCCCTTCTCTATCTGATAATGCCTTTCTGTTCTATTCACACATAAGCACAGTCTGGTTGGTCTAGAAATTGGGCATCATATCACCTTTTCACCACGCTCTACAAACAAAACCCTACTGTATTCTGGTATCTAACCTATTAGTGTTTTAAAACTATTTAGGGGCACCTGGATAGCTTAGCTGGTTAAGTGTCTGACTCTTGATTTCGGCTCGGGTCCTGGACTCTAGGTCATGAGATTGAGCGCCGTGTCAGGCTCCACACTCAGTGGGGAGTCTGCTTCTCTCTCTCTCCCTGTGACCCTCCGCCCCCTTAAAAAAAAAAAACTTTTTTATCATATTGTATGTTTTTCCCTGCTTGAGTGGTGTCTACAGCCCTAAAGTCCCATTTTTTTCAGCAGGGTATTTGTTAGTATTGGTGTTTGCTTGGTCCCTAGAATCAAAAGCCCCAAGTTTGATTTCTGATTTTTGATACTTAATGACCATGTCATCTTAAATAAGTCATTTGTCTTACTATAGTCTGTTTCTCCGTCTTTGAAGTAGAAATAATATTACCTCACGCACAGGTAGACAGCGAGAAATGCTTAAAATGATATGAAAGTGCTTTGCAAAGCCAGCGAAAATAACCAGGTTAATACCATGACTTTATACAAACGAAGTTCTTCTTCCGACTTGCGTATTTTTGAGATCGTAACTTCTGTTTTATAAAATGAAACCTACCCTTCTCCTCGACTCACCCAAATGTAGTTCAGAAAGCAGAGCAGGCATGAAGCTTGGTTGTGATTCACAGAGCCTTCATTGTTGCCAGCCCTGATGTGTCCTAATACAATTGAGATCCGCAGTGTCTCACTGAATGAGGCATGTTACCTCTCTATGTATCGAGGGTGACGAGAGGGAGCGGTACAATATGGGTGGCTAGCTCCCAAGCTATACCATTAAATTACAGTCTGTCCAAGGAGAGTAATCTCTTGTTTCAGCAGCAAGTACTAGTCCCAGAAACTATAAAAACCCCAAGCATTCTAAAATAGGCTGTCACGTAGAACACCATAAATTATTACACTCAAACATTCCATCATTCATTCATGCTAGAACTTCATGCTAAGAAGAGTGGTTTGCCTGAGGCAGGAAAGCTCAAAATCACAATCTTGTTTCTGATTTGTTTTGATTCCCTCTCTTGCCCAGTTCAGGAGAAGCTAGAAGGCAGCTTTATTCAATTATGTAATACCTTTTTTAGTTTTACATATCTAAAAGCTGCTCAGGAGGAGAAAAAAAAAGCTTCTGTTTCAGAAACAAGAGTGAAATAACCATTCTTATGTGCCATCCAGCTGAATGTGTCAAAATAGTGAGGAAATTATATGCAAAACAAAATATCGAGAAACAAATATATTTTCACCTTGATTTCCATTATAATTTCAGATTTGAATACTCATGGGAAATTGATCTAAGATGCAATACAAATCACCTTTTAGAACCTTTTCCATCTATTCCAAGGAATGCCCTGCCTTTATTGGCATGCCTTCTATGTGCATGCAATTCCCTTCAGTCAGCCTCTGCTAAAATAGCAAGTCAAATAAATAATCGGTCCACGAGATCTTGACACACTCACTAATATATTATAGTGTACCACTCAGTGAATTGCCATTTACTTCGAAGGTCTTAAACACGGTCTCAGTCTTAAGAGTAGGAGTTCACAGTAGCTGCACCATTGTTTCAGATATCCAACAGAATTTAAATTCCAGCCAGCCATGGGGAGGCTACTTTGGGCTGAATATGGTCTAAACCACTTTATTTTCGTCACACAGTTATCAAAAGATGGTATGGAGTGAAAGAGTCTCATTATCTACTTAGAAGGACTTTCTATCAGTGCCTTCTTAGCAGCACTCATTAATATAGGTGTTAATTACAATGGCCTTTCTAAGATGAGGAGAGAAAAGAGACCAGGGAAGTATGCCTGCAAAATCATTCCTATAATTTTGTTGTAGTTTTCATTTATCTCCAACCTGCAGAAAAGCCAAGATAACTGCCAGGTTGACCTCCAATTTATACACAGATAGGTGATAAGCAGGTAGATAAGGAGATGATAATGATAGATGGACGATAGATAGAAATAGATAAGCCTATGAACTCTCTCTTTTTTTTTTAAGATTTTACTTATTTATTTAGTTATTTAAAGGAGAGAGAGCACAAGCAGGGAGGGGAGAGGCAGAGGGAGAAGCAGACTCCCTGCTGAGCAGGGAGCCCGACTGGGGTTCTATCCTAGGACCCTGAGATCTATGACCTGAGCCGCCCAGGTACCCCTAACTCTCATTATTCTTAACTGAACAAAATAGAAACTAGTCCAAGTAAATATGCACAGATCCAGGCTGACTTATTATCAGTGAGAGAGGAATTTCCCAGTTGATGGAGTTTACTCGTAATGACCTTGTCATTTGCCCAGGCGCTTACTCCTTCCTTAAACATTTATTGTGTCAAAAACTAAAGACGGATCCAGGAATGAAAGGAGTAACCCCTGTCTTCAAGTAGCTCCCTCTCTGGAAGGGGAGAAAGCCAGGCAGGCATGTGATCGTTATTCAGGACAGGTGGAGGTATGCTGAGGTCACAGTAATGAGGGGATTCTAGAGAGTGCAACGGAGGTCCACAGCAAAGACGGGGCGGAGAGGGCATGTGGAGGTGCAGGACCAGTAAAGAAGGGATACTGGAAGACAGAGGAAGGCTCAGGCTGATGAGCCCACGTGGGGGAGCACAGCGAAGTCACAGGGTCGTGAAATGGCTTGATGAACATGGGGGGAACTGAGATCACTCTTCCTGAGTGCACAGAGGGGGTAGAGCATGAAGGATGACAAGACAAGAGGGAAGTGATAAGCCACCCTGGGCCCAGGAGACACCAACAGGCAGCTGAGGCCCAGGAGACACTAGGCAGTTCAGACCGCAGCTAACAACGGGAGACCATCCACTGAGCAATTTCATCGAATTCTGCAAATACAATTTTCATGTCTATTTGGATAAATAAACTTGATTTTTAAAGATTTATTTATTTATTTATATGTGTGTGTGAGAGAGAGAGAGGTAGAGAGAGGCAGAGGGAGAAGGAGAAGCAGACTCTCCACTGAGCTTGGGTCCCAACGTGGGTCTCGATCCCACGCCCCTGAGATCATGACCTGAAGCGAAACCAAGAGTTGGTCGCTTAACCGACAGATCCACCCAGGCACCACAAACTTGATTTTTTTTAAATAGCATTTTTTTAGTTTTAGGAAAACAAAACACTTGACACCACATGGCAACAATGTCTAAAAACGTGAAGCAGCCTGTGTATTACGGAAGTCCCTCAGACGACATGGCACGGGAAGGCCGTTGGTATGTTGCAGACGGCACTAATTCCATCAGAGATTTGCACAGAGAGCGTGAAAGTCACTAATGTGACGTGAAAAGCCAAGAGTCTTCAATTATATTAGAGGCACTAGGCCATTATATTAATCTTTTACGCAGGTCCTTTCTATCAAATCAGATTAGTAAATTTGGTTTAAACTAATGTGCTATAAAAATCTTATCATTTTTATTAAGTCTAAGACAATCATGGTTTTGCTTATACTGAATGGTTGATCTCATTCATCCCTCTATGTCAGATTAGTGATAAAGGAGCCCCACGCCGTTCTTTATTCCCTGTTTCTTAATAATGAAGACACCAACCTTCCCACTCATGTTAGAGCAAGTTTGGATTGAGATAAAAAGGGATGACGGCAGGTCCCTCACACACACACACACACACACACACTAAGTTTAAACTGAAAGGCTAGGGTTATTAATTTTCAATTTTATTTACTCTCTAGCTTCTGTAGAGCTGCCAACCAACTTACCCATGCTGCTCACCTCCTGTAAGATGGGCCTCAGCGTGAACATGGTGATTCCAGCCCAGGACAAGCCCTACGAAGTATCGCTTCCCTTGAATGAAGACAGAAAAAGTTTTCTCCCAGGGCTTACTAACTAGAGCACCTGAGAAGGAAGTCTGTCAGTGCGGTTCCCTCCTCCTCTATCCTCACTCTCGTCCATGACCTCGCTTCCTGCTTCCCTGAGAAAATCAACGCAATCAGACAAAACCTTCCACATCTACTCTAGGTTGTTAAACCCAGTTGACCAATAACTGTTCTCTTCCTTGATGAAGCCATATTTGGCACAACTGATCCAACTGATCACTCTCTCCTCCCTGATGTACGCACTTCTGGGCCTTTTGGGACACTGTACTTCCTTGGGTTTCCTCCTGCCTCCCTGGAAGTTCTTTCTCAGTCACTGTCACCTCTTTGTCTCTTCTCCCTGCTGTCCCAGTGATGAGCCTCTCCAGGTTCAGCCCTTGGTCTTTTCTCTCTCTACACCCACTCCTGTGATGATCGCATCAGGACTTGCCCATTGGCAGCCGTCCCTCACAGCTGACTCCAACTCAGTCCTTCCGGCTGCTAAGTGTTAGTCACCTTTGAAGCTTCCCTTCCTCTCACAAGCACGTCCAACCCATTAGGCATTATGCTGGCTTCGCCTTCAAAATGGACCCAGGATGCAGCTTCTCGTCTCTTCCATGACTACCACCCTGGTCAGAGTCATCACCCTCTTGCCCAGATGACTGTATCGACCTTCCAGCTGGCTCCGTGCTTCTGCCCTTGCACCACCAAAAACCCCACAACTTCAGAGGAAGCCTTTAAAAGCAGCCATCATCCCTCTTCTCAAGACCCTTTCATGGCTCCCCTTTTCACTCGCAGTAAAAACCAGAGTACTTCCAATGCCTACCATCACCCCCTCCCCAGCTGCCTGCCCCAGCTCTCTGGCAATTATCTCTTTGATCTCAGCTACTACTTTCTCCATCCTGCATTCTTCCCCAGCCTGCCAGCTCCCTGCTCTTCCTTCAGAGCAATTCCTTGTCCGGTGACTTTGGCACTGGTAGTTCCCGCTGCTTGGAATGGTCCTTTCTCCTCGCTCTCTATATGGTGAACTTCCTCGTCTGCGAATCCTTGCTCCTGTGTCACCTTTCTTTCCAATGAGGCCTCATGCAACCACTTGATTTACGATCTCAACCTGCCTGTCTCCCTTATCCTATGCCCTCCAATGTCCCGGCTTTTTTTTTTTTTTTTTTTTTTTTTATCCCTCTTATCCTACTTTGCTTTTTATTTTCATCTAACACTCTTACCACTCTTACCATCATCCAACATCCGTATGACTCACTTACCTGATGTATTTACTATTGCCCACTACTAAAATGGAAGCCCCACATTGGGCCGATATACTCTAAGCACCTGAAACAATGGCTCATATATAGTAAAAGTCAATACATATTGGATAAATGAATTAATGTGCCAAGCACTTTGCCAGCTATAAAAATTATCTGTGGGGCACCTGAGTGGCTCTCAGTCAATTGAGCGTCTGACTCTTGATTTCAGCTCAGGTCATGATCTCAGGGTTGTGAGATGGAGCCCTGCGAGGGGCTCTGTGCTCAAGGTGGAGTCTGCTGGAGATTCTCTCTCTCTCCTTCTGCCCCTCCCCCTGCTCACACTCACTCTCTCTCTCTCAAAATAAATTAATTAATTAATAAAATCTTTTTTAAAAATTACATGTGAATATGATGTTTTAATTTTGCATTTCTCCAGTGATTCAAGGAGAGCGAACTGACTCAGAAATCTTCAAAAATACATCACACAATGTGTGTAAGGATATAAATAAAAATCATCAACGTGTCCATTCTTCAGTGAAAAAAGCTAATTTTTTGCATATTTTTCTATTGTTTTTAGATATTAGATCATGTTGTAGGCACCATTATGTACACGGCCTTTTTCGCTACATATTATACCATAGCCATTCTATGACATTAGGAATGTACCGAGCTTCATGCAATGGCAGTGCTGTCACCAAGGAGGTTTAGCTGAGGCAGGACTCTTGCTAAGAGAATGTATCAAAACATAGATTTTTTTAAGTAGCTGCTTCCTATCCCCTCATGCGAATTCCCATGTTCTGCTTCATCATGCCCATTAACGTTGTTTCTAAGTATTTTCTATTATCTGCTACTATAAGGAAGATCTGTGGGCAGACATCCTTGTCCACCTGCCCAGTTCTTGCTTAGGATTAATTCATAGAGAAGGAGGAGGTCCTTGGACAAAGGGCCTAGATATCTTAAAGGATTCTTAGCCACATTGCCATTTTGCCTTCCAGAAAGAGGATGCCAATTTATGCTGCCGCCTACAGCATACCTGTACCGAAGAGAAATCATGACGGGATTAAGTATCTAACGTTCTCTAATCTTGCAAATGTTCTTGGTTAAAACCATGAGTTCATGATCATGGCAAAACTGAACATTTCTTCACATGCTATTGGCTATATTTCTCTTTTGTAAGTTACCTTTCATGTCCTAAGCCAATTATCTACCAAAGTCTTTGTTTTTCTTACTGATTTAAAAGGGCTCTTCACATATCAGAGGCGTTAAATTTTTATCCTTTATATATGTTCAAATATATCCTAGTGTGTTCCTTGAGACCTTTTAGCATATATGTTTCCACCTTTACATAGTACATTTATTAATATTTTCCTTTGTGATCCTTCTCATGTTTTTAAGCCCTTACCCATTCAAAGATCAGGTAGGTGTTCATTACAGTTTTATTCAATTTTATAGCTTTTTTTAGGTTTTACTCTTAATTCCTCTAGAATTAATTTAGAGATACAAAAGGAGTTGGGACTGCAATGTCTTTTTCTCCCAAAAGACAGTTAATTGTCCCAGCATCTTTTTTAACCTTCTTTCCCCATTGATTTGGAAAACCATCTTTGTTCTCTATCAAAGTCTTACATGTAGATGTCATTTTGTCATTCTACACTTGTTACAGAGATCTGTTCCCTTATCATTTGTATCTGATTTTACTGTAACATTTATTACTCAGTACTGTAATCTTTTGCTCATTCCTGTCTCTCCTCTACTAGGTTATGAGCTCTCTAATTCTTTCCCCAGATCCAGTATAGTACCTCGTTCACAGAAGCTGGTAAATAGATTTTGATGAATTGGTGGTGATTCTAGACCCTGTGACAGTCAAGAGGCCAGGTGGACTGGGTGAAATGGATGAAGCCAAAGCCTTTTAGCCTCTCTCTGCCTTGGGGATTGTACAACTGGTTTTGGAAACAAAAACATAGCATCTCAGTCTGGGAAGGAATATTAAGAAGCGTAAGCAGTCTTTCTACAGAGCCTGTCTTAGGAAGAGGCGTGATGTTTAGATTTTAGGAAGGCTGCCTGGCTCGAAAATAAAATTTCTAGCGTCTAAGTCCCAAAAGTCTTCATTTCCACAGCTACAGAAGCATTCCTTTGGCTTTAGACTCTGACCTGAGCAAACTCCAATCATTTAGCTAGTTAGTTCTGTTCCCCCTAGGCTGTGAGGCCCCACAGGACTGGCAGAAACCCTAACTAACTTATAGGTCTCTCTATGCCTATAATGATTTGCATAGTGATTAGCACACAGTAGACAATAAATAAGTATTTTCTGAGTGAATGGACAAATCAATAGAGATCAAAACGGTAAATCTCAGCAGATATTTTCACTTATTTTGAGTATGTCTGTAAGATACTTTCTTCTTCTAGGTGGCTCGGTCGGTTAAGCATCTGCCTTCGGCTCAGGTCATGATCTCGGGGTCCTGGGATCGAGTCCCACATCTGCTGAGCAGGGAGCCTGCTTCTCCCTCTCCCTCTGCCTGCCACTCCCTTTGCTTGTACTCTCTTTCTCTCCGTCTCTGTCTCTCTGTCAAATAAATAAAATCTTAAAAAAAAAAAAAAAAAGATACTTTCTTCAAAAACAATTTTCAGGGAAGTGAAAATACACGTACCCAAACTACGGACCCTCAGGGGAAGAGAGGAAGAGGATTCATGAATGGGCGAAGGGACAAGAAGGCAGAAGAACAAGAATGGAGGACAGATCATCATCCAAGGTCACTGTTTTATCCAAATCACCCCTGCCTTAACAGTTAAGTCCCTGCCTTAACTGTTCAAGTCAGATGTGTGGTTATTCATCTTCAGAATCTTCAAGGAAGGCTATTCCACAATGCCCCTTCCAAGATATTTTTTCCTGAGTTTAAAATGCCTGCTATTCCAGTCATCTATTGTTATATAACAAACTACCGCAAATTTGAGTGGCTCAAAACATCAGTTCAGCGGGGACGGGCTCAGCTAGACTATAAAGGACACTTGGGGTCCTTAATACCACCATAAGGAGACGTGGCCGAGGCTGGATCATCTGAAATCTTCCTCTCTCACATGTCTGGCACCTCTCCACATGGCAAGCTTGGGCTTCCTCACAGCATGGTGGCATCACGATAACCAGATTTGGGACACCCAAGCTCCAAAATGATGCTTCTCAGAGGCCCAGGGAGAAGCCACGCGGCTTCCGAGGACTCTGCCTCAGAAGTGTGAGAACGGCATTTCTGCTGTGTTCTTTGCATCAGTTAGGCCAGCATGGATGGATTCCAGGGGCCGGGAATTAGACTCTGCTCTCGTAGGAGGAATGTTAAAGCGTTTTTACCCATTTTCAGTCCTCCACATTTTTCTCTAAGGAAAAAAAAAATGTCTTGCAAGGACAGAACTTATACCTAACTAAAACCTTTCTTGTTATAATTTAAGGCCATTTTCCTTACCCTGCCTTTGTGGAATTTGTCACCAGGTGACTAGAAAACTCTTGTTTGATAGCCTGAGATTCTGTAATTAAGAAATTTACATCTTGTTGGGAACTGGATTTTTCCTAGCTGCAAAATGAGTAGTTAAAATATATATGGTACTTTCTGACTCCAAGGAGGCTATCTGGGACTCTTATTCAACCTTCGGTCTTGTACAAAAAGCCTAAAAATGGCTTTATGGTGAATATTTATTTTAGATGACTGAACTCCACACACTCAAATAACTGACAAAAATTCCTTTCTCTCAATTACCAACTACTACTGAATTATTATTGTCCAGATAGATATAGTTCTGAATTTACACATAAAAGATAAAGTTATTACAACATTTTGAAGAAAATCTTTGAAGCTAATTATCTGAAGATTAGAGAAAGAATATCTTTTAATTAATTTCAAACCCTGGATTGAGTACTAAGAAAAACACAAAAGAATGACTTCCAATAGGAAGTGGTGGTTATGGAAGAGTCTCCCTCCCCTCGAGGATTACCATTTAATTTTCAACATCGATTTGAAATAAATGCTGGCATGATCTCCAAGGAAAGACTGTTTCAGTTATAAAACCTAATGAAGAAGCATACAGTTTAATAAGCAAAATATATGTCATGCTCCTTTGTTAACCTAGCTTCCACACTCTCTGCTTTGGTTTCAATGAGGGTATTTACTTGTACGCATTCACTGTTCTTTCCAGTAAATGTCATAGAGGGTGAGTCTTCGAGGAGGGTACTTCAAGCTTTTACTGATCTTTTTCTTTACTTTCTGTCCACCTAGTATCCAACCCGTTGCTTAGCACTTGGAGTTTTGACAAGTGAATTGCCACAAACATTTTTGCTTTTCCTTATATTAATGAATAAACTTAAAATTGAATGTTATCCAATTTATGATACGGTGTGCACTGTGTCTGACAAAACTTAAAATTACCTACAAGTTTACTCCTACAACTTAACAGCAAAAAAGCTAAGAACCCGATTAAAACATGAGCAAAGGACTTGATTAGATGTTTCTCCAAAGAAGACATACAAATGGCCAACAGGTACATGAAAAGATGCTCAACTGACATCACTCGTCATTAGGGAAATGCAACTCAAAACCACAATAGGATACCACTGCACACATGTTCGGATGGCTATTATTAAAGAAAATAGATGAGAAGTACTGGGGAAGGTACGGAGAAACTGGAGCCCTTGCGCACCGTCAGTGGAAATGCAGACTGGGACAGCCACTCTGGAAGACAGTATGGAGGTTCCTCAAAAAATTAAAAATAGAATTACCCTATGATCCAGCAATTCCACTTCTGGGTATTTATCCAAAAGAATTGAAATCAGAATCTCAAAGAGATATTAGCTCCCCTATATTCATTTCAACACTATTTACAATAGCTAAGATGTGGAAACAACCTACATGTCCATCAAAAGAGAGACGGCTAAGGAAGATATGGTGTATACATGCCACAGAATACTGGTTAGTCATAAAAAAGGAAGAAATCCTGGTGAACAACACTGGTGAACCCGGAGGACACTGTACTAAATGAAATACATCAGCCCCAGAAAGACAAACACTGCATGATTCCATATCTAAAATAATCAAATGCATAGAATCAAATGGTGATCACCAGGGGCTGGAGAGAAAGGGAAACAGGGAGTTATCAATAAATTGGCATAAAATTTCAGTGAAGCAAGATGAACACACCCTAGGGTTTGCTCTACAACATTGTACTGATAGTCCACAATACTGTCTAAATAAATTTGAGACCTTGTGTTAAGTGTTCTTGCCACAATAAAATATTTTTTTAAATTTTTATTTACTTATTTGACACAGAGAGAGAGATCAGAGGGGTGAGGTAGAAGCAGGCTTCCTGCATGAGCAGGGAACCTGATGTGGGACTTGATCCCAGGACCCTGGGATCATTACCCAAGCTGAAGGCAGACGCTTAACCGACTGAGCCAACCAGGCGCCCCAGAATAATGTTTGGTGTTTTTTTAATTGTATGCATAGCTGGAAAAAATACCTACCAGTTAAATAATGTAATGATTCTCTAAGCTTTTGATATATTTTGCTATTTGGGTGGTTTTTAAAAGAATGTGTACAGAGTACCTACAGGGCAGCAGACATCAAGCGTGTGCTGAGGATACAAGGACATGTGAAAAAACAGTCCCTGCTCTCCAGGAGTTTCCCGGGATTCCTCAGGCTTTTGAAAGCCAAATTAATTTTCCAAGCTAGTCAACATGGATGGGACATCTCTTCCTAGTTCCCATTATTGTGTTCTACTTCTATGCTTTATTTTTAAATTACCTCCAAATATACATGATTTCATCTTTAGAACCATAGTCTGATGTATAATCTATGCTCTTTTAGATATGCTGCTTAAATTTAATGACAATTAAAAGGGCCCTTTACTTGTTGGGTCCCATTGACTTTCTGCAAACTTCACCTTAACCTCCCCAGATCACTGCCTTCATGTCCCGCAGGCTAATGAGAGTCTCCCTAGCCTGCGAAGGCATGCTCCTCACAAAGGGACTACTACATCTTTCAGCTCATCTCGTATGGTATGGTAAAAGCTATGGTAAAGGAAGCCTACAGCACCACCCTATTGAATCCAACAGCATTATGGATGGGTAAAGACAAATTCCAAATGGTAGAGCCATTTCCAGATGGATCAACAAGAAATTTTCCAATCCTAATTAAGACCCACTTCAATTTAATGTCAATTTATTGACACAAATTAAACTCAGTCCTCATTCTTTCTCTCTTAGACTATTAAATAGCTCCCACCAGGATCCATTAATGCCCTCGTTCATTCACTCATTCATTCATTCATTTTTTTCATGCATTCATCATTTGCATTTCATATTTTTAACAGCAATCTTGCCATCATTTACTTGTTCTTTTTTATATAAATTTACTTCTTTCTTTTTTTAAGATTTTATTTATTTACTTGAGAGAGACAGCAAGAGAGACTAAGAGACAGCACAAGCAGGGGGGAACAGCAGAGGGAGAAGGAGAAGCAGACGCCCTGCTGAGCAAGGAGCCCGACACAGGGCTCCATCCCAGGACCCTGGGATCATGACCTGAGCTGAAGGCAGATGCTTAACCGACTGAACCACCCAGACGCCCTTTTATTTATTTATTTATTTGTTTGTTTAATCGGTTTACCTTCTATTTCCCAGGCCTGGGTAGCTAACATTTTGTTGAAGATAATTTGAATTCAGGAACATTTTGACTCTGCATAAAAAACAAATGACTAGAGGCACCTGGGTAGCTTGGTTGGTTAAGCATCCAACTCTTTATTTCCACTCAGGTTGTGATCTCAAGGTCTTGAGATCAAGCCCCACATGGGGCTCCACGCTCAGGAGGGAGTCTGTTTGAAGATTCTCTCCCTCTGCCCTTCTCCCCTCACTCTCTCTCAAATAAATAAACAAATAAATAAATAAATCTTTTTCAAAAATGACTAACTCCTATGTTTACTGCCACATAATTCATACAATAGAAACCCTCTCTTTATCAGTGATCCTTGTTTCTACCTATCAAGAGTTGTAGCATCTTGACAAGTGACACTGGGGAAGAAAAAGCTAAGATAGGAGAGGTTTGACAGGGATGAAATTATGGATGACTATGAGTAGCCACTGAGATTGTAGAGATCCACTGAAAGGTTTGGACGGGAGGATCACATGATCAGGAATTTCGGAGAGCTCTCTCCAGCAGCCGGGAGGATGGATGGGGGAAAGTAGGCTAGAGGTAGAACGAGTAAGGAGTCTATTGTACCAACCCAGGCAAGAACGTGAGACTGAGTGGTATTGGTGATGGTGAGAAGAAGGCAAAATAATATGCGTAGGAGTTAGAATCAACAGACTTAAGGTGTGAATAAGAAGGAATCTAAGATGATCACCAATTTTCTCACCGGGGGTGATCCAATGGAATGTGGAACATTAAACAAGTTAGGGAACATTAGATTATCATGCTTGGGGGAAGAGATAATGAGGACACAATAACTTCAAGATGTACAGGAGGCATTCAAGAGATGATATCCAGTTAATAGTTCAATGCTTTCCAAGGCTTTACAACAACACCATCTAAGAAGCTTTAGAAAATGTAGATACCAAGCCTCTCCTCCCATAGTCACCCCAATTCATACAACAGGTTATCTGGGGTTGGACCCCGGGATTCCAATCACCAGGATGAAAATCACTGAGGTAATGTAATATACCTAGGTATGGGGCTTAAGATTTACTTTTTTTTTTTTTTAATTTAAATTTGAGAATCATTACTGCTCAGGTAGTAGTTGAGGTCCTGGGCGTGAGTGCGATCACCCAAAGAGACTGAGAAGAATGAGAGAAAAGCAGAACAGAGCATGCACATCATTCCAGCATTAAATTTAGAGTCAAGGTAAAAGGAGCCCACTGAGGGGGCCAGAATGCGTCACTTGACAGGTGGACCAAGTTTCGACCCATTTGAGAATGTCATGAAAATACAAAGTAAAATTGATAGGCATGCTTGAAGATAGAGGTGAGAGAAGAGAGAACCGGTGGCCTAATCACTTGAGAAACTCGGTGGTAAGACTGGGAGTCACTCACTAGGGATTCATCTTGAACACAAGGAGGAGACGACACGGTTGTTAGAATCCCCCAGGATCAGAGGATGAACAGGGATGGAAAGGAAGACTGTGAGCCAGACTGCCATCCTCAATGAACAAGGGGACACCAAAGAGAAAGGAGAGAGAGGGCCGAGCTGATGGCGCAATTTTTTGAAAAACATGGGTTTTTACAAAAATTTGAAAGTAAGGGCCTGGCAGCATCAGGAAATTGCCATTCTCATTCTACACTGGATTCTCCCTGCTGAAGCTCCCGGGAACTTTCTAACACAAAAATCTGTGGATTTCCCTCCTCTTTTTAAAATTTGCCATGGCCGCCATCATGCTCTGAATAAACATAGCTTATGAGGTTGTCATGACTGGTCTTGACTTGCTTCCCTCTTCCACGCAAAGGATCATGGGAACTGCTTGATGCAGCCCAAGCCCCTGCTACTCTGCTGTCACTGGGCCCCTGTGCACACACTAGTCCTTTTGTCTGTAACCTTGTCTCCTCGGTTGTTACAGCTGATTCTATCAGCCCACACATGGCCCGCTGAAGCCCATCCTGACCGATGGCCTGACTCGTTTTTGGCCTAATATGCCCTTTTAGCACCCACTCCACTCTCTTCTAGCGGTTTCTACATTGTGTCATGATTAGTGTTATAGAGCTCTCTTCCCCTATGGGACTGATCACTTTGAGACCGACTGGGTTTTCCATTTGTTCTCCATCTTCAGTCCATAGCATTCCGCCTGAAATATAGCAAGCACTCAGACCACATTGACCCACATAATATTTGCCTGCCAAGTTACTGAGTTGGTTCTTATCACAGGAAAGCTTTGTACAGAATTCATCATCTCACATAGTCACCGCAAACTCACACAGAGTTTCCAAGAACAATCGTAATGATCTAGTTTTCAAATTGACATACATAAATATCATAAATGGTTATTAGGGCCTCATCCTAACAGTCATAAGAAGGAGATAAAATTACATCTTTCCAGAAGCAGAAAAAAGAAATTTGTCCCCTCCTGCTCCTTTTAAGTGGTCTTTGCCACCCCTGGCAGCCCCCAGCAAAGAACTTTGTTTTCCTTGCAACTTCTATATTAGACCAGCCATGCCTCTGAGGGGTTGTTGGTCACCTTGCATGAGGTCCTTAATCCTATCCTTGATGATTATGGCCCCTGAACTCTGCTGGAGGCACATTCCTTTGTGGACAAGCCGGAGGCAGGACAGTTGGAACACGTGAGCATAAATATCTGGAAAGAGGGAGACAAGATCTTTCCCTGTCCTCCACCCTCATATTTGTTACCTACACATTCCACGCAGGGTAAACTATTGTCAATTCATTTTTGTATGTGCTTATACTGCACCTGCCTTAATTCTTCTCACCTCCTTGCCAAATCGTGCTCATTGAGGCACTGGCTATCAAAATTGCTACCAGCTGACTGCTCCTGGTAGAGATAGAAATCTTCTCTTGGCCATGGTAACAGAGAAAGCCATTACCAGGAAAATTGCTATTTCCTGAAACTTCTAATATCACTGCTCTATAGGTTTATGAATGCCACATCAAGATTATGCCCTATTTTAGAAAAAATATAAAATAATCTAAAAAAGCCCCTGAACAGCCATGCCTCAATTGTCGTATTTTGTAATACAAAGATATTCTTTGAAAGTGCCCTTTATGTTTTGTCACCTGTATCGAAAGAAAAGTCTTAGCTCATAAAAAGCAAGATCAACGCTAATCTTTTCTTCACATCCCTACATTTAATGCTCTAATTATTTCTGTTTAAAAATACAGCCATTTTCTGGGGGTGCCTGGGTGGCTCAGTTAGGTCAGCGACCAACTCTTGATTTCAGCTCAGGTCAAGATCTCAGGGTCCTGGGTTTGAGCCCCCCATTGGTCTCCCCACTTGGCACAGAGTCTGCTTCTCTTTCTCTTCCTCTGCCCCTCCCCTTCTCACACATATACTCTGTCTCTCTAAAATAAATAAATAAATCTTTAAAAAAAAAAATATATATATATATATATACATATGGCGCCATTTTCACTCTCTCATTGGAGACAACATTGGCTAGTTTATTATACTGAGAGGCCAAGAAGTTGTCTCCCTTTCCATTTCTAAACTGAAAGTCAGATCCAAACTTTTGAAGAGAGACATCTGAGGCAAGTGGCACCAAAGATTTTATTAATATCCATGCAATCTCCTGAGCTCTCCTCTCACTCCGAAACTGTAATACTTAACAGAGTTTTGAAATGGTTGATTGGCCAAAGTTTTTAACTGGGGCCAGCCGCTGTCCTTCTGGCCAGAAGTCTGTAAAAAAGGGCACTGGGGAGAGTAGGCTCATCAGAGCCCCCAGACATCCTTGTGGAAAACCTCTCTCTCCCCAAGGAATTTGGTCCCTGCCCTTGAGCATTCCAAAGTCTGCAACTTTCCATGGCTACATATGGCCCATTGACAGTTAGCAGCTGTCAAGCGGACAGGCCGTGCAAACCCAGCTGGCCGATTGAGGCCACGTCTAGACAAAATGAATGGACACAGCTCATCAGTTCCATTTGGCCATCCCAGCAATTGATGCAGATCAGCCCCGGGGCTCACTGCAACTGCAGAGATGAGCGTGAGAGCGCGGAGCTCATCCGGGTGGAGCAGACAGTCACGCAGTGGTCCTGGCTGCCCACCGCGCTGCCAAAGGGGACAGACCTGCCCCGCAACTGTTGTCCAAAGTTCATTCCAGTCAGTGGCTCATTCTAATCTCAAGTCTCGCCACCAAGCCATCCGTCTCAAGAAGCAGTTTCTGAAATCACCTTGCCGAGGGTTCCGTCAAGCAGAAGAAACTAACTCAGTGCCCCAAAGTCAAGAATCTCTCTCCTGATCAAAGATAGGCTGTGGTGGAAAGGAATATTTAAAAAAAAAATTAAGAAAGTGGTGAGGTTTTCCTCCAGCTGCCATCACACGACATCTGTGGAAGAAAGAAGCTGCAAAGCAGAATACAGTCTCAAGAATAAAATGTCATCAAACCTCCCGTTCCGTCTTCAGCCTAAACTTTACGATCTTTTTTTTTTTTTTAAATCTTTTTTGAAGAATCTCAAAAATCACCACAAAAATCCTCCCTCGGACATAAAGTATGTCTCTGTAAACTTATTAGCGATTCTGGTGAGAGGCTAGCCTTCTGGTGACGGAAGAAAACCGGTTATCAAAATAGTTCCACCACACTTCATAAGACAAACCAGAAAGACAGAAGATGCCCCCAAATCCTCTTGAGGAAACGAAAGTTGTGTGGCATCCAACAACTGCAGGGCCGAGGCGATGAGGTCCAAGCTTCTCACCAAACATGTGGCCCCATGCAGAAATATACCAAAACAACACGGTTTGGACTCATTGTATCCCAATTAATACCATAATGAGCTTCCTTAGATAGCCAAATCCTTAATCAGCCCTATCAAAACTATGTCTGTTCAGAAAAAGACTCCTGTTAATTCTGCTTAATGCCTGACAGTGGTTAAGAACCATTAATACTCCATAATTTCATTGTATGTTATTGTAATCATATCAGCTTATATCTCAGTGGCTAGGCGAGGCTCAATAGGCTGCCGTGAATTACAGGTCACATGACTCTGCTTCAGTAAGAGACTATCTTCCATCACAGCCAGACCTCCTTTGCCCTCCCCGCAGTCAGTAGCCTAAGCAGGTATTAATAAAGGTCTCCTTTTTTAAATTGCATAGCTCTAAATGGTCTTTAAGGGACCCAGCAGTAATCTCAAGATCCCTATATTTTAGCAGGAAAGCAGGACAGAGGAATTAATAAGAGCCCTTTCTGTGTAAACTGCTCCCTGCTCTAAGGCTATAGCGTGATGTCAGGGCGCTAAGAGAATTTTAAATGCACAGGATGGATTGTTTGTGTTGCAAAAGCGAAACAGGGGCCAAAGGCTAAGAGACTTGAGAAAATTGAAAGACTGCCAGGGATGCTGGGATGCAAATAGCAACAAAACAGGGATAAATGCTCCTACTCACATATGCAGGAGTCCTGCAGAAGGGGAGAAAAAAAAAAAGGTTATTAATTTTCACCAGGCTGTATCTTACAGCTGGTGGCTCAGCATCAGTTTTTGGTGTAATGAAAATGGTCTGAGCAGAAGATAAATGGTTCATAAAGTGGACCATTTAGATGCAATCGAGGCTCAATCTGCCCAGTGACTAATCACGTCCCCCCAGTAAAGCTGAATTCTACTAACAGACTTTTTTTTTTTTTTTCCCCGGCTGTACCAGTGAATTGTAGCCGGGTCTAAGTTCAAGGCAGGCAGAGAATTATCTTGATTTATTAGCGCACTCCCTGGCCGTGCCACTCGCTCGGCTGTGCCTTTGCGGGCTTCTGCCCTGTTGGTGTCGGAGTATAATTTTTACCGTTCCCCTGTGACTAGTACACAGCATCATTTTCAGCTGCTAGAAAAATGGGCTGCTTTTGCACCTGTAATTTTTCTTCTTTTGCTGCTGAAGGTATATAATATATCTCTAAAGTGCGTAATAAGTTTCTGAAAAACGTGTTTTTAAAAGAAATTGATTCCAGTGGTTTATAAGACTGAGCAAGGCCACGTAAGGAAATGTGCCAGATTGCAAAGGTACGCCTGGTTGGCAAGGCAGCCATTTTTACCCTTCCGCTTAGTAAATCCTGACTCCTAGTCCAGAGTATAATTTCAGACATTTTTCTATACAGTGGTTGCTTCTCATAATGAACTCTGATCAAATAAAAATGTTGTTTATGTGGAGACTGTACAAGTCCTGATTACGTATAAAATAGAGTAGAATCCCTCATAATGACATTTAATTGTGAGAAAGAAAAGATCCCAATAGAAGAGCGTTCAGCTGCATTTGTTCAGTGTTCCTTTGCAAAATGCCGTTTATAGATCGTTCAATTATGACATTATTATGAGCTGCGTAAGAGTAACTCACTGGTTTTCCATATTTTTAGACCTATGGAAAATAACCGTGGGTGGGATTTTCATTATTTTGACTGGGAGTGATTCACAAAAGGCCCTTCGTGTTTATGAGGATTGACTGCCCCATTTGGCTAATGAATTCTGACGCTTCACCCATAATCTTGTGAGCATCTTCAGAACGGCAATTCGCGGTGCGGAGGACACGAGGAGAAGCCAAGTCTCCTCCTCTTGAGGCTCCAAAGATTCTAAAGGGATGTTATTAATAACCCAATAAATGGCAGGAAGAGGGAGTCTGAGCTGCTTTAGTCTGAGCCTTCCAATGTGATTTTTCCATTTTCCGAGGGACCTGACAGATGTGATAGGTAAACTATCAGGCTATAAGCAGGAGGAAATGCTGCTGCAAACCTCAGTGATCATACATCTTCTAGAAAGGGAGCCCAAGTTCTCAGATACCTGCCTCTGCGGTTCCATTCCTTCGGGAACGCCAGTTTTCGGAAGGCAGCGGAATGTGTACACCCATTACCTCTCGAGCAGCCTCTCAGACCTGCATCTGTCTACTTAGCAGGGTGAGCGTTCAACTGCCTTCTTCCCTTTTCTGCAGAACTTTGACCAATGCAGCTGTGAACTGGCTTTTGCAGTAGGACAAATGGGCTTGTGTGATGCCCACCATGCCTACAGTTTGCGTGGCACAAAAAAAAAAAAAGACAGAAGAGATTCTGAGTCGCCATTTGCAGCCAAGTGTATCAGCAGAACATGCCTGTAATGTCCCGACCAGAACAACCAGCTTCTGCCATTCAGGTATCAAACATTCACTGCATACTTATTACATGTCAAATACTATGATGGGTTTGCAGAACACACAGATAAATGAGGCAGAGCCCTTCTCTGATGAACTTGCAATCTTGAATGACTAACGATTAAATGAATGAATGGATGGGTGACTCTGGCTTGGAGGACACTCAATGAATCTGAAGGAATAAGGCCAAAGTTCAGTTACCTCCGCTTCTAGTCAGAGCCACCTAGGATCCATGTGGCTTTGAGGAAGTCACTTAACTTCTCTGCACGTTGATCTCATAACTATAAAGTGAGGATAAATATCTTTGCCTCATTCATCACCCAAGCCAACTTGGGGAATTAATGAGATGGCATTTGTGCAATAGCCTTGATGGGCCGTAAGAATGTAGGCAATTATTACTATTGCCTAAAAGGTCAGGGACTGTCATAAAGTCATGGACACCACGTCCTGCCCAAGGGCATCTGCTAGAGCTGAGAAAAGTAAGCTGAAATACAGCCCACTCTTGGGGCACCAAGCCATGTGGTTGGACATGGGGCTGGGTCTATCATGGAGAAAGGGGGACATTTTCCTAATTTTCATAAATGCACCAAATGAGCTAGCAACCATGTGTACAAGTGTGCAAAGTATGTCAAAACAGCTCTTGGACCCATACCGTCACTGACCATTTCCACAAACCAGAAGTACTTGAGTTTTCACTTGCTCCTATTACGTTTGACGTTGGCCTTTGACACCAAGCTATAATATCTTGAAAATTCACATCATGACTAAAGAACATGTTTTTTAAAATTTATTAAGCCTATGAAAACGTAGCCTTAATTTTTAATTCGCAAGAACACAAATGTGCAGGGGGAGAGAAAGTTCTCAAAAGGAAAGCATAGCTTATACAGGGAGTAGATCAAACTCGTTAGAAATATTCCCTGACTGAACTCCCCAGCTGAGAGTTAGATCTGTCTGACATGACCCCAACACAAGACTCAGTCAACTGCAAGCCAGAATGATCTTTTACGTGTTCCAAGCCTTCCCCAGCAATCCAAACTACATAGCCCCATCCCTATCACTGACTCTGTCCTGGCAAACCTTATCGGTACAGCATTAGTCAATACTGGAATTCTATTTTGGGGTCTGTTTACTTCTTTATATCCTATTTCCCCATTTAGGGGACCTTGAACAAGTCGAGAACCTCAGTTTCCTCTCAGGTCAAATGATGACACTAACACCTTTTCAGGGCCACTAAGAGACAATGAAGATAAAAGAATCCAATAAAAGCTACAATGAGACTTCTACAATGACACTAGCCTAAGGGCCCCCAGAATGCCTGAACCCCTGTCCAAAACGCCGCAGTTCTTCCACCTCAAGTCCCTGAGGGATATGTCCTCACAGTAGCAGGAACTAAAAATAGGGTAACCCTTCTCCTGTGAGGCCAGAGCAGTGATCAGGCCCCAAATCAATCTGTCTAACCTGCCTCCAAGTAGAAGAATGGATACAATAGAGGGAGGGAAGAAGTTGAACCAGGTCTCTCTGTGTGTGTGTGTGTGTGTGTGTGTGTGTGTGTGTGTGTGTATGTGTGTGTGTGATGGAAGCAGGGTTGTTGGAAGAGAGAAAGGTAGATAAGGGGTCTGATTTACTCTTCCGCAGCCAGCAGGAGAAAATACCAGAGCATACCAGACAGAAGCAAATCCGTGGGTCTGAACTTAAACTTGCAGTAGCCTCACCTGCTGGAAAAATTGCATTCTGCCATATGATCAACAAATATTTTTCCTGCTGGAAAAACTGCATTCTGCCATATGATCAACAAATAGCACCTCTTTCTTGGAAGTTGGTGAATCAAGGGCAAGGAAGCTGGCAGCTGAATCGCGCGGTGAACACTTGACCACCCACACTGAGGTTTCAAGCACCTGACTCGTCCCAGGTACTCAGGACCGGACAGTAAACAAGCTCGTGATGATCAATCACGACATTTTCCGAATAAAATGCACTAAAGAGAGCTCGCTCCTTTTCAGTGAACAAAATGAGAGCGACCTTCAGGATTTCTACATAGCAGGGTTAGTCCATGTCTTAAGTCAGCTTGGGCTGCTCTAGCAAGCAGACAGGGTGGCTTAAATAACAAACATATTTTTCACAGTTCTGGAAGCCGGAAGAGTCCAAATCCAAGGTGGTGACAGATTCGGTTCCTGTTTGCAGACATGCCTCTTCTTATTGTACCCTCACAAGGTAGGGAGGGAAAGGTCACCCCTCTCCCCAGTCTTCTTATAGGGGCACTAATCCCTTATGAGCTAATTACCCCTCAAAGGCCCACCTCCAGATACCATCTTGTCGAGGATTAGGTTTCCACATATAATTTCCCCCCCCGGGGAGTCAGAGCGGGGGCCACAAACATTCACTCCATTGCATTCAAACTGGGGTGTTTTGTTTTCTACATGGAATAATGGAAGATAAATTTAAACCATTCCAGAACTTCTGCCGTTCTTTATAAGGAATGCGTAAAACACCGAATGGCTTACGTGTATGTGGAAAGACAAGTACTTATTGTTTCTACTAAGTTTTAGAAAACCGAATGGCTTGCTAGTTTTGTGTTGCAAATAAAATCAACACTTCTCTCTACAATTTATCAGCTTGTCTCTAAAAACACTTGGATTAATCTAGTATCTACTTGTCTCCATGTTAAGATAATCTTGACAACTGGGTAAAATATTTATCAATAGAAAATTGAATCCAAATACACTAAAACACTCACTGAGCAACTTTTAACAAGCCAGTGTGAATTAGGCATAAGACCTACATTTAAGGTAGTATCTTCCTATGTTCTAAATATTGGAGCCTAGATTGGTAAATTGGGTCTGAGAACAAAAATAGGAACTAAGAATTCACATTGTCAGAAGCTATCCTGTCAATGCCTTACATATTCACAAGTTCTGTATGTTTCTGTGAACCTCTTTATATATACTGGTGTGACAATCTATTTGTCCTCACAGTAGGTGTGTGTGGGGTTGAGGGAGGGGGGCAAAACAGTATCTGTTATCTATGCTGGGATGCAAGTATACTAATTGGCTTATTATTTATTGATTAGAAAACTAAAGATGATTTTTAAAGCCCAATTGGCCACAAATTATTGCCTTTTTCCTGGTGCTTAGGAAAACTGTTCTTTTAAGTGGAAAATTACATTAACGGTAATAATAAAAATAATTAGCATCATTTTCTAAAAACTGCTATCTCAATTTTGTCTTCACATAGTGTCATGTCTTATTACCATCACATTCCTTAAAAAATGATCGTATGTAGTTTCATGGTTTATCCAGCTTGGAAAATAACATGGTTTAGCCAAAGTCTTAAGGGCTGCCTCCTCTCCTTGCCTAGAATCAACACTAAAAATGAGAATTAAGTGGACAACCAGGCAAGAACTTAGGAAAACCTCCAGTGTTCGCGTTCTACTTCCGTTCGAGCTTCCCACCAGAGGATGGCTGGTGATTCTAAAGGAAAATTACAGGGTATAGAAGCCGGAAGACACACGGGATTTATATCACAGGTACCAGCGCTCATGAGAAGTACCGGAAGCTGCTACCGTCTGAGTGGTAACAATATTCAAAACTACTTCTGGTCCACCTTTCCTCAGCAAAACTACTTCCGGTCCAGCATTCCTGGACCTATAAGAGGGCTAGGGCGGAATCATACCTGGCAGTTGGAATTTCCTCTTCTGCTTCTCGGCCAGTTGCATGCCGTGTGGGAGAGCCTTCCTGGCAGTTTCGGGAGCCAAGGTGGGTCCTCTGTCCCTAGTTGTCCTTTGAGATGTACATTTCCTGCTGTGCTGCAAAAAAGGCAGGTCAGACATCTTGCCCTTCTACTGACATCTCCAAATCACTGATACGGTCCCTACCCCTCAATGTGATTATCAACGGTGCAAGAACAGTTTAGCATTTTTTAATTATTGCATTCATGACATTTGTTTATATCACAAAATCAAGCATCTGGATAAGATAGGCACTGCAAACCTTCAGACTGGGGAAAGACGCCACCCAAGGTCACCTGATACTTTAAGAACGTCAGGATCCAGCCCCTAGCCACTCCTTCTGGGTTTGAGAGGGTGCATTCTTTCCTGGCTAATTACCTCATCGGGGACCTGAAGTCTACAGTTCTCAGGACAAATTTTTATTCAGATGATGTGTGGGAAGGTCATCAGTGAAGGAAGTAAAAATTCTGGACTCTCTGAGTTGCAGTGATATTTTTATGAACCTGGTTGCTATAACCTCATAAAGAAGCACCACCATAGGAATCCACATTGACTATCTGAGCAGTTGCAAATACCAGTTCTTAAAATGTTAACCAGAAAGAAGAGAAGTCTTCACCTTGTTACCACTTGATTCTCCACAGGGGAGAATTTATGAAATATTGAACCGATACTCCAGCAACTGACAGAACCTGTTCCTCTTGAGAGCCTATTTTATATAAGCAGGATTAAAATAGGGTGTGCCTGCATGCGGTCAAGTTTCCTTTTATGGGCAAGAAGTAGAGGCTCACCCGCTCTAAAGTATTAAACGAGAAGCCTTGAAGTTCCAGTGCCATGTGAATACTTGGGAAAAGCAACGCTCATAGCTTTAAGGTTGAAAATCACCATTTCAAACAAATGACGAGTGCCTTCAGTCAATGGATGTTTGCTGAGCACGTACTATATGCCGGCCACTGTTCCAGGTGTTTAAAATATGTCAGCAAATGAAACAGACAAAAATCCCTGCCCTCATGGGGCAAAAAAAAAATATTGCCTAATTGATTTGATAACAGCATCCCTGACCTTTGGCCCTCACCAAGATTGTCACGAAGACAATCTCATTCCTTTTCTCCTGCCATGTGAGAGCTTAGTTTCCAAGCTCTGCTTACCATCAAAGGCACTGTAATACGCACTTGGAAGTGGTGCTAAAAAATGGCAGCGGTGACCTAGAACACTGGTCTTCTGTTTCTGCGGGGCTGAAATTGTCAACTCAGTGAACTAGTGAAAATCCCAAATGTTATGTTTGGAGTTTAGTTCAGCCTAACCTACCATGAACCAGTTCTAGGAACGAAGGGTACACGTGAGAGTGGAAAACCCTTCGTCGGTCTTCACGTTGGTACCTGTTCCATCCCTCCTGGTATTCGACTTAAGACCAGCAGCTCCCCTCCACAGACCAGGCCCAACGGGGTGGAAATGAGCCTTTGGGGGTCTTTTCGGGCTGTGGTTGGATGTCAGCCAGCCATTCAGAAATGAAAGCGGGCTAGCCTCAGACCAACACCCCCACCTCCCCCCAGCCACCCAGTTCCCCAAGAGGTAGAATGGCTTGCCCGTGCTCACATTTCTTGTTTCCACCTTCATTTCCATTTACCTTTATCAGTGGATGTCTGGAAAACCTAATTGCTGTTATTTCCATCTTGAACAGGCTAATAGGTATCAGAGAGGGGAAAAGCTTTCTCCCCCCCCCCATTTTTTTTTCTGAATTTACAAAAATAATAAAAATAATGATCCTAAAGCAATAAAATAAAAGCCCGTATTGATAAGGGAAATATAACTGGGTCTTTCGCCTTAACAAAATTTGCTTTCATTAAAACAGAATCTGCAACGTAGCTCCTTGATTACTTTGGTGTGTTGCATTCACCAGCATAAATAAGCCTCCTGCTTTCGAGCTGGGAAGCCCTGCTATTTTAAAGATGAAAAAATTTCAGCTTCTGGATGGCTGCTTTCATTTAACACAGCTTCAAATGAATTTATGAACTGTTCTATAATGTTTTCTGCATACACCAAATGGCAGACTTTAGGCAGAAACCCAATATATGTTTAGTTAGTATATAATAAACATAATATTTACATGGGCTATGCACTGTGTTAAGAATCAAGAGCAGTTGCTCTATAAACTGTTATTGAATTCTCTAACATAGAGCCCTAACCAAGTAGTCCATCAAGATTCCAGAAGAATTTGGGGGAAGAGACCCTGACCTACTCCAAGTGCACACACACTGTGTGTGTTTGTTGGCACACGTGTGGGGACACGCAAACCTATGTCTCCTTCATTTAAAAAAAAAAAGAAGGAAAAAAAAAAAACCTTGACAACAATCTCATTTTTCTTTGGCGGCTTGGATGACAATGTAGTTTAAGATATTGTTTTTAACTTTAAAGGTGTCTCTGTGGTTTTGAAGAATGTTTCAGGAGCTTTAAAAAAATTTTTTTTTAAATCCCAGTAGATAGAAAAGGCAGTTCATTTCTTAAGCAATAAACAGAAAGCCGGGGGAGGGGTGCTGAATAAGCATGCTTATATGGAATTTTTCTTTGAAAAGCCCACTAGTTAGGCACTATAACACTTCAGTTGATATTTCTACAGTGCAAACACGATAGTGGAAATTAAGTTGCCCTGGCAAATTCAGTTTAGTGGGAATTTGTTATGAATAAAATGCTGCTGTTGGCTCTAGAACATTGAATTTATCCACCAAATAATATCTTAGAAATACCACTTCAGAAGAAATCAGCCCTAAATAATTGATAAATTTGGTTTGTTTCGAAACCTTTTGACCTCTGTAATAGAAAGTAAAAACACATTTCAGTTATTAAAGTCACATATATTCCCTCTGGTAGGGGGAGCTTTTAATTTTAAGCTGGGCTCTGTAGGGGCCATTTGATAAAGCTTAGAGAAATTTTTCAACTGCTGCTGTTGGATTTGGGTCAACCTCCTTTGGGAAAATGGAAAAAGATAAATTTGTTGCTTTTCATAACACACAAGAAAACTTCAGAGATTTTAAACATTAAGACCTATTGGAAGTGAAAGATGGTTTTTTTGGTAGCCCCTTCTGACTACCTCCCATACCCAAATTCTCCCTTCTCCCTTTTCTCTGGAAAGAAGTCTTCAGTGTTTGTGCTGTCAAAAATAAAGGAAAAGAGAATTAGCATTTCCTTTTAATGTAAGACATTCCTTTTTAGATAAGAGCCGTAGCTCTTATTGGCCATATTTAGAGCAACTCTGTCCTGCAGAGAAAATAGCAAGAGACTATTTAAAGTGATTTCTAACTGCAACATTTTTTTGTTCAAATACTTATTTAACAAATAACGTTATTGACTGTTTCTCCTTTATGTTCCAGCATACCTTAGTGAATGCTCTCTGACGTGGCTTTCCACGTTGAAAAAATGCACAAGTAATACAAAGGATTTACATCTTCCAACATTATTATCAATATCATTATTACATATTTGAAACCACAACCCGTCTCTATAATGAAGAAGTGAAAGTAAAGAATCCGTCTCTATCGTATTTATGTAAGACATGTGCTCAAATTACATAGCGCAAGTAAGTGGATTTTCGTGAGTTCTTTACAAATGCTACGTTTTAAGAAGGTGCATCGAAATTGTTTTTACAACCTGCGTACTCCAAGCATGGCAGCAATGGTGTCTGGACATTATTTTATTACACCCTGCGGTTGTGAAGGCAAAGGATAGGATCTAATCTCTATTATGTTCTTTAGGAACCTAATTTGCCCTCTTTATGCCTAATAGATGGCTTGAAATGCACTGGCCTTCGACAAAGAGCTCATCCCTCAGCTTGACTTTGAAGCCACCTTACTGAATCCATATGGAATGACTCAAGGAAAAAATATACATAAATAAGAAGTAACTTTCTTACTTCTCAAGAGAGTAGAAAGAGGTGGAAGATTTGAGAGGAGGAAAGAAGAGAAATAGCTGGCGGAATCAGGGTGAGCACAGATCTCAGTGTCTGAGGAAAGAGAGTCCAGCAAGTGCCAGACCATGGGACCATCCCCAAATATAAATATCCTCGTTTCCCTGGATTTAAAAAGGTACTCCAAGAAGCTCTGAAACTCAGTAAGACCATAAGACCCTAGTGCATCAGTGCCTTCAATGCATGGGACAACCCTCCCCTCCAGCTCCTTCCTCCATGCATCGTGACGTGATGACGTAATGTTTGCGTGACTGCATCCCACTCCCTTAGAAAGAAAAGAATCATGCTTTGTCTTTATCATCTGGGATGCGTGTTTCCTCAGCATATATATATGTAGATGTTTATCTTTAGGAACCAATTGGCTAAAACTAAATGATGTGTGTCCCAATTCACATGGAAAAGAGGATTCTGAAGGACCAGTGCCCACACTGATTAAGATGGTGATTATTAAAAAAAAAGGGGGGGGTTAGAAAATAAGTGTTGGTGAGCATGTACAGAAATTGGAAGATTTGTGTCATGTAAAGGGATGCAGCCACTGTGGGAAATACTATGGTGTTTCCTCAACAAAAAAAAAACAAAAAAAACAAAAAACAAAAAATTAAACAGAATTACTAAAAAATCCAGCAATTCCACTTCTGGGTATATGCCCAGAGGAATTGAAATCAAAGACTCGAACAGCTGTTTGTACATTCGTGCTCTTATTAACATCATGGACAAGAGCCAAACAGTGGAAACAACCCAACTATCCGTCAACAGATGAATGATGAAACAAATGTGGTCTATACATACCGTGAAATATTATTCAGCCTTAAAAAGGAAAGAAATTCTGACACGGGCTACAACATGAATGGAACTTGAAGACATTCTGACATTCAGACGTTATGTTAAGCGAAATAAATCAGACAAAAAAAGAACAAATAGTGTATGGTTCTACCTATATGAGGTACCTAGAGTAGTCAAATTCATAGAGACAGAAAGGAGAGTGGTGGTCACCAGAGGCTGAGGAAAGGGGTTAGGGTGGGTGATGGTTAATGTTTAGTGGGGACAGAGTTTCAGTTTGGGAAGATGGATTGGTTCTGGAGATAGATGGTGGTGATGGTTATACAACGACGTGAACTGTACATTTAAAAATGGTTAAAATGCTAAACTTTGCTATGCCTGTTTTATCATGGTAAAAAACACACAGCAAAGGACCAGCGCCACTATTCACTGAAATCTCATGATAAAAATCAAGAAATCAAATACGAGCAGATCTTTCTGTTCAAGTCACTAAAAAAAAAGCATGTCCAAAATGATAAGCCCTATTTAATATTTTTGCTGCTTACTCGTTTGTTTCATATTCCCTTTTCTATCTGGCATGTTACCTTGTCTAGACCTAGCCATGTGAGAGGGCTTCTGGCCTTCTTCTTGACTCTAAAGATGTCTCTGCACGTCCACGGGCTTGGGTTCTAATAAGTCCCCCTTATGTTTGGGACATTTTCATCTGTTCTCAATTTACTAAAAATTGTTTTTATGCATGGAGAGTTTATTCTACCAAAACCGATGAATCAAATTTATTTGTTCCTCTTCAAGGACATCAATATTGTTTGGTTTCACAAAATGTTGCTTTTGATTACAAAGAATTTTAGGATATTCACATGACCTAGTTTTCTTGCACTTAAAATAAGCTGTAGGTTTAGTGATAGGAAAGTTCTTCCAATCAATTTCCACAGGTTGAATGTCCTCATCTCTAGTGTCAGAATTTTCAATGAGCCCTAAGCATTTATCACAAATATATTTCTCTTTCCTTTTTTCTCTTCATTCTTGTACCTATGTTCAGTACAACATGCCTATCATAACCTTCGTTTCCTTAGTATTAATTCACAAATGATTTAAAGTTCTGTTACCCAGGGCCAGATCAAACCTTCTGGAAAAGAGGGAACTGGCACTTATGATTCAACGCATTTTGTTTTTTAAAGGGTTTCAAAGTGAAATTTTATATCTACTTTGTTCTTATGTCTCAGTTGTGCCCAACCAACATCACTAATGTCTATCTTGCATGGTGTCACTTTGAATTAAAATTAAAATATTCTTTATGGGATCAGAAAATAATTTCATAATTGAGCTGATAATACTATCCACAGTGAAATTCATGGTCATTGCAGATGCTTGCTATATAAATTTTTTTTTCTATTTTCTATAGCTAATTCTGACAAAGATCAGATGAAAGGTTCTATTTGGGAAAAATCTTCATAGCTCTCCTAAACAAGCCAGGCTTTGATGAGCATCCTGGTGCCTAGTTACATGCTTGAAATTTGTTGCCTGATCATTTGACCCTGAGTCCTGCTTTTATTACATCACTCACTCACTCAACAACTCCTTTTCCCTCAAAAGATTTTTTTTCTGTGTTCACAAACTCCTGGTTGTGAAACATGAGTTCAGTGTGGAGAGCTTCCATATAGATGGTACTTTGTTTAGCAGGAAGAGGTTGCATTTTTCATGTTTCTCTATGCACACATCTTTATGCTTTATTTTTAAAAAAAATAGCTAGAATAGGATGAGTTCTTTACTTTCTAAAATATAATAAGAGAACATGGTTCCATCAAAAAAGATCTTATTGACTTTTCTTAAATGACATGCATTATATTTGTATGTTATTTCTATCCTACTGTATTCTGCAAAGTATGTGATGAAAGGTATCCCATTCCTCTTCAAACCCACATTAGAAGCATATAGATAAAGCTTACATTCATGGCTTGTTGGATTTATGGATTCATAGGCAACCCTCATGATTTCACATATGGACCTACTCTTTCAATCAATGTCTAGTCTAACTTCCCATTGGGTGTTTTATTCGAAATTGTAATAATTTCTTCCCTATAATAATTTCTTCCCTATACATGCCCCAAGCCATGTATTTCTTCCTTAGGCAGATCAGGAAATCTAGTCCCCCCAGTGGTATGACCATGATCCTAGTCACCCCTTTTGGTGCCATCTTGGATTTATTCATTACCTTCAATATTAGTCCAATGACATTATGCTGTCATCAATTCTGTACTGACTGCCTAACAAGTACAGGCTCCCTTCTCTCTGATGTTTCCAAAACCATCCCTTTCTCTTCATCCCCCCCACCCCTGACGTTCTAGTTCAGGTTCAGGTTCTCATCACCTCTCCCCTGGATGACGGCAGGTTATCCTGTAGTGGTCCCTTCTGCTCCAGGCAACTCCCCCACCACCAACCACCACCACCACACACACACACACACACACACACACCAATGGACATCAAGCCCACCAATATCTAAACAATATCTTTAAAGGCTCTCTTTCATTAAGTCATGCTACTACACGGAAGCCCTCACTGATTTACATTATACCACCTCAAATCTAAGCTCATTTACTTAATTATTGGGCATTTATTAAGTGTCTGATATACCTATCGAGATGCTTTATAACGTGATTTCCTGTCTTTCCAACCTTCTTATTGTCACCACCGAGAAAATAATACAGACTCTATCTAATGGTGGCCATCATGATATGGACTCCAGACCAGGCTGCACTGGTTCCTGCCTCCACACCATCTCTCATGTTCTTTCTCCACCTCTAATCCTCTCTATTCTTCCTGCTTTCACACCAAATCCTTTCTGTCTTAGAAAGTTTTCCTAATAAATCCGAACTTTATTGATGTCACATTCTCCTGGAAAACACCTAATCAGTTCAATCCAATTTCATATTTACTCTTTGTCATTGAGTACAATTTCTTGCCAACCAATTGATAGGCTCATTCGGATAAGGGTCTATCTTACATTCTTCTGTAACTCCTTTGGGGGTGCCCAAAGTGCTTTGCATGTAGAGAAAATATGTTGGTTGATTAATTACTTCGTTTCCTTCCATTTGTCCTACTGTATGCACTAGGAAACTTTATTCATAACCATATGTCCTTTAGCTACTCCAGGAAAAGCAGAGGAAGCCAATAATATTAATGATTATTGAATAAGAACTGATAGTCTTCAGAAGAGATAATGCAGCTGGATAGCTCCTACAGAAAGTCATTAGGCAAAAGTCAGGCCATATTTCTAGGTAGTTTAACACCCTCCCAAGATAAGGCACACTCTGGTAGACAACTATGTCTGGTATGAAAATACCTTTTGGAGCTGTTGAACTGGGTGCTTCTGATTATTTGCCTATTCAAGAGTGGAAATATTCATAAATGTCCAAATTAATAGGGCGGGTAGGATTGTCTACAACTTCCCCGTGATTGAGATCTTGGCCCCGTCTCCCCGAATGATTTGCATGTGCAGACCCCATCAGTATGTTTCTGGAGAGTCTGGTGAAAAATGCAGGAATAAAGATCAGAAATTGCATTTCCTGCTTGGCTTAAATGAGGGGAGACTTGAAGGGTGGGAGTTGCCTTCCCCCTTGGCCATGAGACAATTGTATCAGAGTGTTCTGTTTTGTTCTGGCTGGATAGTGTCTACTTATCAAAAGCAGGAAATTGCATTTTAACTTGGATCTGTGGGATCCTGCTGGGGAGGGGTTGATCTGGTTAGGAGGGTGGAAGTGGGAGGAGGGCTAGGGCAGAGAACAGTCAGTACCAGACCTTTGCGGGGCCTGCGGCCATCAGGAGCTTGGCAGGAACAGAAACTGCTTTAAAACAAAACGAAAGAAAACAAAAGACATGGGTTGAAGATGTGAGCAAGCATGTCCTCTCCAGATGTGAAGATACCGCGGACGGATTTTTCTGATCGAGAGGGGAACATTGTTCCCACTGTAGACTTGGCACATTCTTACCAGCTACGTAATATGGGCGCTGATTCATTTATAGCCCTGAAGAGGAAAGAAGCAGCAAAGTTGTCTGATGCCGGATTACAGGCATCATTGATTTCGAGATAGGAATATCCACATGCCATGAAAGAGCTTGGGGGGTGTGGAGGAGGAAAGGAAGGGAAGGCAGATTTTGTGAGCAGTCTTTTGTTTGTGTTCAGTTGATAATGAATGTGAGGATGAATTTTAGCTAATGAAAAGACAATGAGCACTATTAGGGAATTTTAATATACAAGAATATGAAAGCAAGATCGCATTTACTCACTCTTCTGTAAACAAAAGCAAGTAAATACTAATTGGACATTCAGCAATTAAAATTTGATCTAATAGAATGCATAGAAACTAGTTGATTCTTACCTTTTAAATAGGTGTTCAGAAAGCATGAGATTCATCCATTTTCCAAGTGGAAGGTATGTGTGTGTGTTGCAAAAACGTGAAAAAAACAAAGAATTCAGATAATAAATAAGTATAGACACATATATATATACACATACACGTATATAGATACAAGGAACTGTGGACGCTGTTAAAAAACAAAACAGCATGAGAAAATATTACTAGAATTACGGCTAAAAATCTAAGCTGGAAGAACGTTATCATTTGTCTTCTTCGACTTTTCATTCTCTTATACTCCTGTAACTCCGGCCACATTTGAATTATCATTCTGTCACTACGTGTGAGTGCAAATGATAAGTTCAATAAGCAAAAACACAGTTACATTTTCCTAAATTGGGGTTGCTTTCTCTCTGCCGGCCTTATCATAATAGTCTTTCAATAAAGAGGCCCCTGGCGTGGATGTTCATGGCTGCTGCTGTTCTTTACTTCGCCGTCGCTGATATTCCATCTTCTGTAATAATGTTAAAGAATTGAAAATCGGAAAATAAACCAATTCCACTAAGATTCATCTTCATTTGAAAACGTTCTGTGTTTGAGACTGGGGTACACAGACCGTGAGCCAGATATGTACTAGGTAGATTTCATATGTACTAGGTAGCATATTTCACACAAAACTATATAGACAGACGATATTTTGAAGGTAGAATCGAAAGAGAGAGAGAACTTCCTCAGATGGAAAGTGGTTTCAATGTCATTTTTACAAATGCAAATGCTCGTAAATCTATGTAATTAAAATGGCAAAGGCCTGGACTCCATTCCATCTTGTGATACTTACAGCCAGAAAGACTGAAATTAAATCCTCTACCATTGTTTTCTTCTCTTTTCTTTTCTTTTTTATTGTTTTCTTCATTTCGGCAGCACTTTGCCTTCCCCTGGAAGTGCCTAGGCTTTATTTTTTTATTTACTTGCATCCCCAACAGCTCTGGTTAAAACATAGTTAATGTACCAACTGCAATTAGCCAACTGTCAAAGTCTCAACTCCCAACCGTTGATAAGCTTCATTTAACTAATTTGAGAAGTGGAAGTTTGATTTTTTTTTTTTTTAAACCAGGAAGGTAGCCTGTTTCGTTATTTCCTGTCAAGAGAGCCAAGTCCTGTGACCTATGGTTAAAAGGGCTCTTTGTAATTAAGACGGGGAGTCTCCAAGTGAACAGTTCTCACAGTAGGAGGGAAAAAATTAAAAAGAGAGAGAGACAGAGACAGAGACAGAGGAGGAAGCATGACACCGCTTAACGAAGTAATGGGAGCTCAGCCAATGCCTGGTGCCCTCTGTCGCTGAGCCCCGTGCGGTCTGGACACCTTCAGCTCCATTGGTTCTCCGTCCATTTCTTGGAGCGCAGAGTCTATTAAGACCCTGGCCAGTGGGCCTATGGCAAGATATACTCCTTCCGTAGCATCTGTGCATAGACGACCAGAAACTGATCAACCGTGTTATATCAATAACATTCTCACACCAGGTTGTGTAAATTGATCTTTTACAATTTCTCTCAGTGACAGTCTCTGTAACCAACAAGATAAATCATTCCTCCCATGGCTTTTTTATTGATCGCTGAGACCTGTATAAAAATTACACTGCTCAACCTGTGAAGTGAACATCCTCATAAAAGAAGACTTTTTATTTACAATCAAAATATGTTTGGGCCCAGATCAAGTGCAGATTTACTAGCTCAGAACTACGAAAACAGTGAAATTTAACAGACTTAGGGAAAACTAGAAATTCAAAAGAAACACCCCCCATCACCAAAAACCAGCCATCACAAACCATAAGAATACACACAACGTGCCTCAAATTAAGACCACTCTTTTTTTTTAAGAAAAACTTTACACATTTGATTTTAAGCTTAACAGTGAACAGAAAGCCATCTGCTAAAAAAAAAAAAAGAAAGAAAGAAAAGAAAAGAAAAAGCGCCACAACCAAATCAATCTTTGCGATGATTTTTATAAACTACACAAATTGCGTTGTGATAACACCGCCACCCAGTTCTTGTTATAATACTAAAAACAAGAGCCTAGAGCCCTTTTTGTCTGGTCCAAAACGCTTTGGTAGCTTAGACAAAATCATAGAACAAGATGCACTTCAGAGATGAGACCTCATCTTTTTTTTAAAAAGTTTCACTCCCATGATTTTGCAATCATGAAAACATCTTCAGCTCTACTACAAGAGAAATTTAAAATTCTGGAGGACTTAGAATTTTTATACGGCGTTGCAATACGGACAACTGATATCTTTGAATACACATTTTACACAAATAGCATCTTGGAATGCAAACTTTCTTTTCAACCCCATATTCTACCAAAGACGTGAACACAATCGCAGTTTGAAAGCACTGAGCTGAGGAGAGTTTTAAAGTGACAACTCTGCGCACGGCCTTCCTGAAACTTCTTGCCGTCAGCTTTCCTCTGGGCGTCCGATTTTAAATCACGGTTCCTTCCTGAGGCAGAGTCACGGCTCTGGAGCTCCAGAATCCACTTTTTTGAAAAGTGCAAAAGCAAAATGTTCAATATTTTTGCATCATCTCATAGGATGAGTTAATGATGTTTATAAACTGAAGAGAATTACCCTAAGTTATGGCTGCCTGAAATAGCTTTCCATGCATGCCCTGTGAGGCGGGTATTGTGTTCGATTCAAATAGCATTTCACAGACCTAAGAATCTGAGCATAGCCTTTTGTATACATCTAAGAGGGGAGGACAGAGATGGTTCTTTTTGTCCCTTCCCCTTGAGCCTTTGCCCGGTTTCTCTGAAGCTGGGCTCTTTATTTGCAGTTTTAGAGAAGGCCTTTTCAATGCGACAGGCCAAAGAGGCGGGCGGGGGAGAGAGAAGGGTTGTTTGGGCTCCCGTTCCTCACTTTGCCGGCCAGGAGGGAACCTGACAGTGTGACAGTCTGGAGTTGAGGCTCCCTCACCTCTCTGGGAGACACTTTCACTGGGAAAGAGCAGCAGCAACACACACATTCCGGACAGACAACACTAAAGAGCAAAAAGCAACTGGCTCTGGAAGCCAGGCTAGAAAGGGGCTTGCTGCACACAGCGGATGTGTCCTCCTTATAAAAGAAACATTTGCAAGAGCTCATCTCCTAGCGACTGGTTCACGGCTCAGCCCTGCTCCTGCCTTCCTCCCGGTGGCCGCCGGCCCAGCTCCTGGCAGGGCAGGGTGCAGCCTTCTGTTTACATCTGGGCGATCCTGGCCCCTGTGCACAAAGACCCACTGTGCCCAGGTTCACCGACTGTCTTTTGGTTCTTTGTAACTCTTGATTGAGTTCTTTGGAAGGCGTTCTCGCTGCTTCCCCCAGCACACTTCCTATGCGCATTGGCCGCCCCCACCAAAACCTCCGTAAAAATAACTACAGCCTCGAGAGGTCCGGGGAGGGGGGCCCTGGGGTTTCGAGTCCCCCCGTCCCGGCGGCGTGGGAATGCCGTGTGCCTGGAGCCCACTCCGAGGCACATCCTCTCCATTTCTCCTCGCCTGCGAAAGTGACACGTCTGCGGCCGCACATTGTCGCCGATTGTGGGAAAGGGCCGCCAGCCTTTCCGCCGCTCCCGGCCGCCCTAATGAGGGAACAATCGGGCTCCCCGGAGCTGCCGGCGGGGTCAGGCCCGGCGCCCCGCACAATGGGCGCGGCGCCCGAGCCCCTGACAGCGCCATAAATTGGCGGTGCAAAGCTGAGCGCTTGGTGGTCCTCGGGAGGAAAGAGCCGCCGCCGGGAGCGCGAAAAGACGAGTCCGGGAGCCCGCCAGGGAGCCAGTGGTGTTTTTTCCAGATCACCTTGTTGGAACTTAGAGTAGCAGAGGTCAGCCCAGAGGGACAATAGCAGGGTCCAAGGGTGAACTCCAGGGGAGGGGGGCGCTGAACCCGGGCTCCCAGGTCGGGCAGAATGAATGGGGTGGGAGCTGAAGTCGGGGGGCCCACAGGGGCCCCAGAGTCGGAGGGTCGGAGGGCCAGCCTGGCCCAGAAAGCCCCCTTCCCCCTCTCTACCCCAGAGAAAGGAATGGAAAGGGCCCCAGACTGAAGAAGAGATTTCTGCTGCTCACAAAGGGTTTTCTTTCTTTCTTTTTTTTTTTCTTTTTGCTTTTTTCTTTCTTTTTTGAAAGATATTTACACAGATCTTGCCAGAGAGGGACAAGATGAGAAAATCACTAGGTGTGGACTTTTTTGTCACGAAAGATATACATATGATGCAAAGTATCTTTGGAACTGGTTTTATTTTAAACCAAAACAGTTTTCGAAGAAAAGCAATAATTTCTGTTCAATCCCAGAGAAATAAATGACATAAGGTTGCTCTTTCTGGTTTTCATTTAGCATCAGTATGGGGTGGGTTTTTTGTTTGTTTGTTTTTTGTTCTTTATCTCTCCAGGGAACAGATAGAGAAAAGGAAGGGGAACTAGTTGGGGAGAGAGGGAAGCTTATATGAGCAGGATTAAGTGAGCTTTTAACTGGAAAAAATTGTATTAAAAAAAAAAAATGTTTGCCAACCTAACATCAACCAATGTGGCCAGATATCTGGTTTTAATAGGATGATTTAGGAGTTTCGGTCTATTGCAGGCTTGGGGCTGCCAAAATCCTCCAGCAATCATGACCTCCCCAAACTCACAAATTTCAAATAAATGAGCCCAGAGTTGACTGCTAGACGTGGTAACTATTTATCTCGGAAACTGCGTTTGCACACTCTGTGGTTGTCGGCGTTTCCCTCTTTTTCTTAATTCTTCTGGAGATGAGACCATGTCCCTTTAGAGAACAAAGGGTCAGTGGAGTACTGGGCAGGTGATGACCCTGTGGGTTTACTGCTATCCTGAGTGAGAACCGAGTTGGCCCAACGCAGAGCACTTTGTGTCCCTCCCTGCCTGCTCCAGCCCCCATCTTCTCTCTGTAAAGGTCTAACTCATATCCCACAAGGAACTGCACAAGGCCCAAGCTATACTGCTATATATATATATATATATATATATATATATATATATATACACACACACACACACACACACACACACACACACACATGAGTTTGAAAAGATGGCCTTCCCTGGTCTCCCTCCATCCAGGACCCATCCGTTTCCGCTGGCCCAGGGCAGGGTTCTGACCATGCAGTGGGCTGAGCCTCCCCTGCCCGCTGCTTCCGGCACCCTCCTTGGAGACCGGAAACCTCAGAAAAGAAATAGGGATGTTATCTGATCTATCTGCCCCGCCCCCACTCCCCACCCCGCACCCCAGAATCCAGACAGAGGAAGCCCACTGGTAATCACATCTCTCAGCTTCCCGGGCTTTATGGAGTCTAGAGGGAGTGTGGCCAAGTCCAGAGGGGGTGTGGCCCCACAAAACTGGAGGTGGTGGGTGGAAAGGCAGGGAGGAGATGGGAAGATGGAGAGAAAAGGGAGTTACCGCTTTTATACAAAAGATATGAACCACCTTTGGTTCGACTGATTGATTTTCTGCTTTATTGTTCTCTGAAACCTAAGCCTAAAGTTGCCTAAAAGAGGGTGAGTTTTTCTTCTTACCTTGTTTTTCCTGGTATAGGAAGAGCACTGTGGAATAAGGAAAAAGGAAATGTGTCTGAGTACCCTCTCTAGGAAGCAGTGCGACCTAACATTCTTCATACAGAACCACAGAATTAGATAAATATGTATTTAAGTGTTATCCCTGAAAGTTCGAAAAAGAAAACTGACTTCTCAGATAAATAGGATTGAGTTTCGCTCTTAATCTGATTACCTTGGAATACGTGGCTTGCTTCCTGAGGGGTGGGTAATAATTGATAACTTCTTGGGGCAGAGAGTTACTGAAAAACCATTTGGAGGCAAAAACCAAGGTGTATGTTCTAAATTAGGCCTCCAAATTAAGTTGGACAACAATTTTGTTTATATTCTTCAGGTGCTTTCCAAAGATTCCCATTAAAATCACATTTTCTTATAACTTGTCTAGAAAGAGAAGCCAAAAGCGTATCTTTCAAACTAGGAAAAACTAGTCACAAACAGTATTCCAAATAAGACAAACACAAATTTTCTTTCAAGTAGAAATGGGACTATGGGAGAGTGGGAGATACTCATTTCAAAGTTACAGTCTGTTTTTCTATATGACTACAGTTCTGATCCTCAGAAGCACACCCAAGTGGAGAATTCCCTAGCTCTTCCCAAAATCTTATGTTGAAAACAATACTAAGTCAACACTTCAACAAAGGGTTCTAGTCCCTGAGACTTGGAGATGAAAAACATTTTCCCACTAACAACCTGTTGTTTTGACAGTTTAATAGTGTTGCTATTACCTGGAGTGTTTTTTAAAAAAAAGTTTGAATGGAAAATAAACTCAAGGGATAAACTGAAATTAATATTCCCACAGATTTCCATTCATCACCCGAGACAATTAAAAAGACCTCTGAAATCACAGTACCTACTTGTGATACTGCTAATATCTATTTTTCCCCTCTTATTGTTGAAACATATGTGATGTAGTAAAGTGTGTGGTTACCTTTTACACCTGACTGCGTTTCCCAACCCCTAAGGGAAAAGCCTAGATACGCTTCTGGATTCTTCAGTGGTCCCGCTCAGTTGTTCCCCGTAAAAAGCTTGAATGATTTCTCCATTTCCCACCTGTTTCCAGGTGGCTGAAATAATACATATAAAAAGAGGAAGACTAAACGGAATAAGAGATATTATTATTCCAACCTTGTATTATAAGAGTGTCACGTGTCCTAGAAGAATTGTTCACGTAGTGAAGGAATAATAAGAAAGAAAACACAGCCAAGAGGCTTGCTGCCGAGTGTTTCCAACAACAGACAACCTCTAAGGATTCTCTCCTGCAATCCTGGCTCTGCCATCCATTCACTGTATGCCTTTGGGTAAGTCACTTAACCTTTCTGGGTCTCACTTTCCCTGTGGGCAAAATGGCGGTTATTATAATAACCCCCTTACCAGCATTTTGCAAAGAACAATGATTACAAATGAATGCAAATCATCTTGCGTGTGTTAAGAATGACATACAAGTGCTAAGAAATAGCATAAGCTTGTAGTTCATGGTACATTTTTCCAAGAACAACAGGCAGATATTGCAAGCATGGAATGATAACGGGGACCACCGAGCAGATCAGAACCAAGAGAATCCTTTAGAGAGAATTTGCGATGAGTCACTGGACAAAATGGGGAAGTGGGAAAGGAGAATCGACTCTCATTTTTTACAATATGAATTTTGTCAAAAGTGAGTTGGACGTTAACGAACCAGAAGGTGCCCTTAGTGTAGTTAACCTAAAATTGTTGTAGAAATATTAGATGTTATGTATTTTACATATAGAAAATAGATACAGAACTTAGAGAGGGAATTTATTTACTTATATGCAACTCAGAGGTTTAGTATTTATAGCACTTGTCTTGTTCTGCGATTGAGAAGGGTTTTACGGGTGGCTTTGTAAGAGGAGGGCAGATATGTAATGATTAAATGTTCAGTAATGCTTTATTTAGTTTGCTTCTGCAGAACAACAGTAACCAGACTTAAAGACAAATTATACTTAAAAACACTCTTGAAGTCATATTTTTCTATTTTTATAAAATCTCAAAACTGGAGAAAAATGTCAAGTGAGGAACGTACAGAATATTTACGGTAACAAAAGGTTAATATCGTGCATACAAACAGAATTATTACAAAGCAATAAAAAAATTAGCAACTCCGGAAAAAAAGGAGAACTGATATGATCACGCAATTAGCAAAATAATAATTGTCCAACTCACAAAAAGCATTTAACCACAGTAAGAAATAAAAGTTAAAATACCCTCTGCCAAGCTTCAGGTGGTAGAGAATATGCTAATACTTCCTGAGGAAATAACCACAAGTAATTATTAAACCCTATAAAAAGTACAGTGCCCTTTACCCCAGCTACTTCATTTCTAGGAGTTGGTGTTAAAAAAAAAAATCAGCATTGTTCCCTAAGACTTGACTATAAGGATGATGATAACAGCATTGCTCGTTACAGTGTATAATTGCAAACAACTCTAAATACACAACAATGGGACAACCGTTTCAATAAACTATGGTATATGCATAAGACGCATTATGGTACAAACAAGGGAAAAGATGTCCTGGTGGCTACGAATGCGTACCAAGTAGAAGGATATCTAGATACAAAAGTGGGCAAGAAACTACATAAAGGGTATGATTCTACTTTGAGAAAAGAAGAAACAGGTTGGATGGGCCAGTTTATGCTTTGATATTACAAATACTTCAGGATTTAAGTAGCTTATAACAACAAACATTTAATCCTCACTTGCATTTCGGTTTCCTCTTGGAGCAACTGTGTGCCCTGCCCACATGTCATCACACGTCCTCACCCCACATGTCCTTCACGGTGAAGGGCCCACCGTCTGAAACATGGCCGACGACTGATCGCCATGGCAGAGAGTCTGTCCAAAACAGTAGCCACTACCTAAATGCAGCTTGGAGTCCATGAAATGGGGCCTGTGTGAATTTAGATGGTTCTAAGTCTTACACATGCACCCGATTTCAAAAACTTTGTGGAAATAATAATAATAATAAAAGAATGTAAAATATCTCATTAACTTTAGGTTGAGTACATGTTGAATCCATTTTGAATAGCTTAGGTTAAAGAAAATAGCTTGTGAAAATTCATTTAACCTGTTTCTTTTATTTTTAATGTGGCTACTGGAAAATTTAAAATTATGTACATGACTTACATTCGTGTGAGCTACAGTGTTCTAGAGTGTCTTGAATTATCAATTCAATTACTCCATTGGCTAGAATCAGTCATATGCCCCCCCACAATCATAAGAAGGCCAGAGAGTTCAATCCTACAATGCACCCAGAAGGCAGCAAACTGAAAATATTTGGTGAGTAGTCCTAATAAGTGCCATAGAAAGAGAGAAATTTCAAAGGGATGCACAAATTCTCAAGAGTACATTTGAGATCATCTGTGTTAAATACAGGCTACTCACCGTAAGAAAATTTACTCGGAAGCCCTTGGGAGAACCTCTGAGATCTAACCGGTCAGCCTCTAGAGCAACTAAAAAAGTTACGTGATGGCCTTGTAACAGCTGATGGAGAGAAAAATGCTCCATATATTAGGACACCGTAGGCAGAGAAAAAAAAAGGACCAGCAACAATTTGAAGGAAAAAAAACTCAACACGCACACACAAGGGCAGACATTCACAGAGAGGACAAGTGGGTTTGCCACCGTGCAATTGTATGCAGTATGTGTGCCCGAAGATGAGAAGCAACAAGGATGGGCTGAGTCCTGGATGCTGTTCTCCTAAGGAAAGCTGAGGGGTTAGCAAATGTGTGCTTGTGTGCGGATATGTCCATAATTACTGGAAAACCTCGAATTCCATACTCCAAAAGCTTTATCATCTTCATCGCTTGCTAATGGGATCCCATGTGATTTCAAATTCATTCTCTTTGCTTATTTCTATTTTCAGGTTGTCTTCAAAAACCTAATGATATTCAAAATTATTTGTCATACTCTTTGTCCAGAACTCGAAGCAATATGCAGCCATACTGATTTCGACTAGGGCAAGACAAGATAACGTAATGTGTGCTCTGCAGACAGGATGCCTGGGTTCGAACTGTCAACCATAACAATCCCTGACAGGTTGCATAACTGCTCTCTTCCTCCATTAATCCATCTGTAAAATGGGGATAATATCTGTATTTATTTCAGAGGGTTGTGAGCAAAAATCCAAACGTGTAAAGAAGTGAACACGCCGCTAGAATCTGCTACTAAATTTCAGTTTTCAAATTTACAATAAAGACTAAAATCAGCCAAGCGATACTCCAATGTGCAGCTGGTATTTGGAGAAGCATTAGCAGAATTCCCTTCGTCTTTGCTCATCCCTTGCCCGAAAAGATCTCCAGTTTGGAAATGCGATCTTCCCCCTTACACCTGCACAAGCCACTGACTTGTCAGGGGAGAAATACAAAGACTTCCCCATGTTTGCATCTCTGTCTCCTGAATTAGCACTCCACTTCTGAATTTAAGGAACCAAAGCACCATTCAGTGTGTTAAGAGTGAGTAAAATACATAAAAATTAGAATGGCTTTGACAGGTTCACATCAGTTTGAATGAGACTAGAAAAATGAAATTCTGTAGATGAGTGCTTTCGTTTCGAATGGCTTTACCGGTTCTCAAATGATTACACAATTTTGTTTCATTCCCTTCAAATTTACAAATTAATATTTTTAAGAGACAGAGTTAATAACCAGTTGAGTTAAAACGTATTAAAAACTATAAAGTTTCCCTCAATTGAAGTTTGGAGTTTTGCTATATAAAACTGACTTAGAGTTACAATAAAAATAGCAATATCATGCAATAGTATGTTTGTGTTTCTCAGTTCAATTGCTTTTTATTTTCAAACTGTAGGCCACTAAGACATGCCTGAGTGAAATTTCCTAGGAGCCAAATAATTAATCCAACATTTATCCAAATTGCTGAACTAACTTACATAATTCTTCAAATGAATATCATACCTTGATGATGATATACAAATTGTTTTCAACCTTAGGCTTAAAAAGGCATTATAAAGTATTCTGATTAATCAAGAAGAACAGCTTGTAATTTTCTACATGTGGATTGTAGCTACCCAACTCCCTGAATATTTTAACAAAATACTTATAAAATTGCACCACCAAAACCATACCTCCACCAATCAAGAGTGAAAGATGGTGCCAACACCAACAGAAGGTAAGAGAAGGATAAATTTCTGAAGATTCTAGCTGTTTCTGTACCCTCCACACCCTCAGAGTGAAATCAAGAATTGAACGGGATTATAGGCTTATAGTGCAATTAAAATAAATACTTTAGACTCAATTATTTTACTATCTAGAGTGAAAAATAGAATTTGCTCATCAAACGTTCTGGTTCTTTGCCTCTTTTTTACTTTTTTCATATGTGTGGTCTTATTTTAAAGTTCCATTGAGGCAATACACATATACCAGCCAGAAAATGCCGATATTAAGGGATTTTATTCATAACAGGCTAAATTTGTCTCTTGTGAAAGATAAAAGCACTTTGAAGTTGATGAGTCTGTGATTTTAAGTAAAATCTTCATTCAAATGTGATTGCTTTATAGGTTTCACTCTGGTCAGGGTAATTTGTGTTCTTCCTATATATTACTCCAACTATAATAAAGCTGTTTATGCAAATGCGAAATTGTTGCTATTGCAAAATTTCTCCAACCATGTAAGGTTGCAATGTTAAGTTCCCATTCAAGATCAAAATTCCACATATTCACAACCTGCAAACATCCGAAATTCACACTTCGACATCTGTGCGGCTGCCAACTTCCACTGTAATCTATATCATGTTTTTTCAGAAGTGAAAGAAAAAAAAAAAAACTTGAGGTAAGTACAATTCAAAAACTATAGTAAATATTTACGAAATGTTTGCTATGGCATGCATTTTATTAATTGATGGCATTTAGAAACCGCATTAAGGATGCAAAAAGCCTTCAAAGTTTGCAGAAATTTTATGACACACTGTTTTTCACATATGACTGGCAAAACCCACCACGTGCCCCAGTTCTGACACAAACCTTAAAGGTTTCTTCATCTGGAAAGTTCTTTACATTCCTTTTGTTATCTCAACTTGGAAAATTTTCCAATCATGTGTATTTTTGCATCCTTAATGAAACTTTTTTTTCCCTCCATGTTCCCCCTCATTGAGAAGTCAAGAGTGTCTATCACATCAACTGCACTGAATACCTTTGAAATAAACAACTTAAAATGATTACCTTTGTAAACAATTATTTTCAGATCTTGTAAAAAGAGTATTAACCAATGTTTCATGCTTCGGCACCAACATATGTTAACAAAACTACGAGCTGCTAAAACTCAGACCATAGTACCCATGGGCAACCGGATTTCTCTGCTGACTGTCTCTAGAACCTCTGAATTTGGAGGTGAACAAGGATGGCAATAAGGATTTCAGAAACAGTAAAATCAAGGCTGTTCAGATACATGAGCCGATTGCTGAGGTCTGGGGAAGAAAGAAATTTCAAGCTATGTAAGAAAAACAGCTCTGGGGGGCGCCTGGGTAGCTCAGTCGCTTGAGGGCCCGACTCTTGATTTCAGCTCAGGTCATGATGTCAGGGTCTTGGGATCGAGCCCCGTGTCAGGCTCCCTGCTCAGCGTGGAGTCTGCTTTAGATGTTCTCTCCCTCTTCCCCTGCCCCTCCCCCCCAACTCTCTCAAAATAAATGAATTGTGAAAAAGAAAAGAAAAGAAAAAAAACAGCTCTGTGCCATACATCTGGTCACCCTCAGGTTTCTCAGTCTCCTTCAAGTCTTGAGCCTTGCCATTCTCAGTTACTATGGTTCTGTTCCCTGAAATTCTATTTTCTAGTGTGTTTGCTACCAGATAAAACTCACGATGCCACTTCTATAAGGTTTCCTCACCTAACATTTTCTACTCATCACTGTATCTCAAGGAACTCATTTATTTCCACCGCATAACGTGTCATAGGCTTAGTCCCGCCATCAACTCCGCGCTGTCCTTCATCGTGGAGCCTCTCTGAGCCCCAGTTGGCTCATTTGGAAAACAGGAACAAATTATAATAAGTAATATCTTCATTGTTACTATCTTTATAGATTCCACGGCACCTCGTTAGCTGATGTAATTGTTGTTTAAGTGAGCTCTGTCACTGCCCCCTATTGACGTAGAGTTTTGTCTTGTTTTGTTTTGACTTCTGTGTGGCTGTATCTACCCACCGGGTAACAATAAACACCACTGAGAAGTTGAGGCCCAAAAGGTAAAATGCAGAAGGAGTAAATACGAAGCCATGGATTTCAGTTTGAAAATCAAAGCCAGAAGTGGAAGGTCTATACCTTTGTCAGACACTTTAGGCACTCACTCTGTCCAGGCAGGATTCTGATAATGCAAAGATTAAAAAAAAAAAAGGTCCTCATATTTAATAACCTCACATGCTCACTGTATTGGCAAATAGAGGAGAGATGACAGACACTTCAACAAATAACTAGAATGCGCACTGAAATAAGTATTATGATAGAACTTGAGTACCCAGTCTATAAAAGCCCAAAAAAAGAAACTAATTTTACGGCAGTGGGGTGCAGACTGGGGACACCGGAGAGAATTCTGGAAGAGGAAACGCCACCAGGTTTTTAGCCGGCAATGGCTGTTCACATTGATTTACCCATCTTCTCACTAAGACAACTATGGAGACAGACAAGATAAGAATTCATACTATCACCAACTAATAAGTTACAGCTAATAAGTCGCAGAGCTGGGCCATAAAGCCAGGGGCACCCTATAGCTAGCCACTAAACTATGTTGCCTCTCAGTCTAATAAATGATCAAGTTCCATCCCAGCTAAGCTTATTATGCAATTGAGACACCAGAACCATTAAATTAAAAAAGCATTTTTTTCCCTTCCATGATATCTGTAAATAAAATAATACAGTGAGCATTTTTATTGCCCAAAACTTGAGTCATGATTTATGGCATCTTTACAAGAATGACCTAAAACCACGTGGGATTTTTTTCTCTCTCTCTTAATTGGTAAAGGCACCAAGGGTAACTGTAATCTGTCGTTAAATTCCCCTTAGCAAGATTCCTGTGAGTCTTCCTGCGCCAGGTGATTCTTAAAAATTTGTGCGTACAGTATGCTCTTTATATATGCATGCGATAAAAGAATTCTAAGAAGTACACGGAAATGCAGGGTGAAATTCTAGGACATTTCCCCCTCCGGGCTTTTCTATGTTTTTCATATATTCTACAAAAAGCACATATGTTTTTAAATCAAATAAATAGCATATATACTTTTTTTTTATTCTATGGGATTGTGAATTTGCTTTTAAAATACCTAGGGGGAAAAATGAAACTAGCCAAAATGATATATAGAACTACGGTGATTTTTGTTTTATTGCATGATTTATTTTCCCATATTTTCTGAAATAAACTTTTTCTTAATGTCCTAATTGGCATATTAAGAACAAATGTCCATGAGTAATAAAAAGCAAGCAAAAGGGGAAGGAAGTTCTAGAAGAGTTCTTGATGCAGAGGAGGGCGGGTCTGAGCAGCCCCGGCGACGTGCGAAGGTACGGCCTATCCAGAGAATGGCTCGGGGTCCAGTGAGATGAGAGAGAGAGAGAGAGAGAGAGAGAAAGAGAGAGAGCCTACACCCTCATAGGGTGGGAGAAGATGGGCCTGACACTGTGGCAGAAGGTATCTCCCCCAAAAAAGAATACAGCCGCCCCTCCTGGAGAAAGAGAGTACAGATGGGGGAGAATACTCTGCTTACAGGCATGGTGTGAGGAAGCAGCAGAAATGCCCAGCCTAAGCTAAGAGAGGTGGGAGGGGGTCTGGATCAGGGTGGGAACGGGAGAGATGCTGCTGTTCTAAGTGAAAAAGTGGACCAGCAGAGGGGCTGGCTTTTAAAATTAAAGGCTGGGATGAGATGAGCAGTCTTTGGGAAAGACTTGAGCTGGCCAGGCTTGAGCTGGGGGGGTTGGGGGGGGAGGGGAGAGGGCGGCGTCCAGAACCCGGGCCTAACTGGACCGCTGACCAGCTGTGCACACGTGGCCGAGACCCGGCCTCCCTGCATCAAAGCCTCTTCAGAAGAACCTAAAGCCAGGCATTCTCTTTCCAAGCCCAGCCTTCTCCCTCTCATTCACATCTGTCCAGTCACCCATTGAACAACCCAGGTGTTTGCTGGGGAACATGTCCTAGGCCAGGTGCCAGGTGTGCACAATGACTCAGAGCACCCCCGTATCTTAAACAGACGCTTCTCGAAGGCACCCTGGACGGAAGAAGAAAGGTGACGCTCTCAGATCCCACCGGTGAGCAGCAATCCGTGTGTGTTCCTGAACCCTGACCAAATCATAGTTGACGTAGCCAGGGTCTCCTGAACAACAACGAGAAGAGCCTGCAATTCCAAGGTCATTCTCACAGAGCAAGGTTCGTTCATCTCCTCTCCCCTTTCAGGAAGATAGTTTCTAAGTTTCATCCGCGAATTTATCTTTTTTTTTTTTCCTTCAGTCAAAGAAATAGCTCACTCCGTTTCTTGAAGTAAACTGCTTATTTTAAATTAACCCAAATTTTCAAAACCGTCTCTAACCGAAAACTCTCCTGGAGCCCGGTAGGAGTGGGACTCCCTAAGAGTCTTGCCAGGAGCGCTTGGCCTCAGACAGACCAGGAATACCATAGTGCCCTTTATTACTGGGTTTCAGTATTTCCATTTTAAGCCCTGGTAAATACAGGGCTATGAGAGAAAAAAATTAATGGGAATATTTTCAAACCTTCGGAAAACTCAGGATTTGATATTTGGCAGGAAGGCTAAGAGGGTGGTTAAAGAAAAAAGTGCAAATACTCAAAACTTTCTTTAAGGTTGAGTTTGAGTCCAATTGACTCCACTCTTTTTTCACACTGGCCCTAGCAAGGGTGCATTTTTTTTTTCCCCGCTAACAACTCTTCCCTTATTCTATGGAATGTTTAATTTGCCCTTTGAAAGAAAGTATGATTTGTTCCATTTTTCCATGTGCAATTTCTGTGCTATTTACAGACTAAGATAAGAATCAAGAAGGATTCATGTGCCAAAAGCACAAATTCAAGGCTGAGAGAGGAAATCGGCATCCTAAGTCCCAACTTGGACTGACTCACTGGAATTCTAGCTACAGACCCCACTCAAGGGTGCATTCTCTTCCGCCTTGGTGGGACCCCCTGTGCTCACAGAGACCACCATCCCCATTCCCCAGGGAATCAAGGCACCATCTCGATCAAAATCAAAGCGTGTGTTTGGCAAAACAGCAAATCTGGGCAATTTGCTGAACAAAGCTACCAAAGACTTAGAGAAATGACAGAGTTAATCCAGTCACTCCTTCTGCCTCAGTGATGACAATGTGATGTGGAAACAGCCCTTATTATGCTCTAACAGGTACGGCACACCTATCACCTAAGGATCGAAACTAAAATGAATCCTGATTGCTATAACAGATAGTACGTAACTGGGGCCTTATTGTTTTTTTAATTTTTTTTTAAAGATTTATTTATTTATTTATTTATTTATTTGACAGAGAGAGAGAGAGAGAGAGCAAGCACCAGCCGGGGGAGCAGCAGGCAGAGGCAGAGGGAGAAGCAGACTTCCCAAGGAGCATAGAAGCAGGATGCGGAATTCGATCCCAGGAACCTGGGATTGAGACCTGAGCCAAAGGCACATGCTTAACCGAGGAAAACCAGTTAAGCCTAATTTAAAAAGCACCATTTTGTGAAAGCCGGTCTATTACTGAGCTCTATTTACATAAATTCTGCCTTTTTCTCAGCATCTGAGCTCTGAGTTGTCTCCTGGATTTTCACCGTCCTGAATGATTTGCTTTCTGCTCCAGCCTCTCCTCAGCTGTCTAACCCAAGCCAAAGGCTGGCCTCACTCACTCACACCCACTTCCCTCTCCACGACCCGATTTCCACTGGGAGCATGCCTTGCTCCAATCAGCACCCCACAGCACAGAGAAGCTGCTTCTCGTTTGTTCCAACAAACGTGGTGATGGCCGCCACGCTCGCAGGCGAAATGAAAGGCTTTCTCTTTTGCCGGACTCAGTACACAGGCCAAGACTCAACACATACCACAACCCTCTCCTCTCCCGGAGGCAAGTATCTGTCCCCTTCTTTCTAAACAGCGCAGGCATGTTCCTCCAAACAAACAAAATCCATAGCTTCACACACACACACACACATACACAGATAATTCACATTCACATGGCAGATGTAACTTACTGTATTGACCTTACTAGTTACAGAGAGTGTGAGAAAAGGGACTCAAAACTATTTGAGTAGTAACTCCAGCATTTTCTGACGGGCTCCGCCTTGTGGAACTTATTTACCCCCACCTAATCCCATCACCCACTTGCTTCTCCACTGATAGAAGCAGTGAATTATGAATAAAAAAAGACTTCCCTTTGATCCTTCTTTAAATGTCAAGAGCAAGCCCTTAAGCATACCCAGTGGGGCGTACCTGGACTTGATCTCACTGTGGGAGAAGCCCCGCTCACTGGGGATGCGCAGTCATCCCACTAGTTATAGGGCCAATAAAACTGCTGGGGTCAAATACTACAGATGAATTCTCAAATAAATAACATTCGTTTTATAGGCATTTAAAAATAAGTATAATATTCATCTGCAAAATAATTGTTGGTAATTGATTAACAATTGATCATTGTTCATTAATCATTGTTCATTATTTATTTTTTCATATTGTTTCATTTTTTCATATTTCATTGTTTCATATTTTCATTTTTTCATATTGTTCACTTAATTTTTCATATTTATATCTTAAACTCTTCAAAGTTCACTTTAGCACTCTGGGAGGAATTGCCTAAAAATAATTGCCCTAAAGGTCTGTTCTCCTAACATCACCAAGGACTCACTCCTATAACCAAAGCTGACAAATGAATAGTGCTCTAAGGTTTCCTGTTACTTAAGAGGCCAGCAGTCTCCAAAATGGATACTGTGCATTACCCATCACTGGTCAAGGTGTGATTGAAATAAAAACTCCTACATATTGCTACAGAGAATACGAATTAGGGCAAACTTCCTGGACAGCAACTTGGCCACACAGATCAAGATTCTTACAAATGTTCTGGTCCTTTGACCTAATAATTACACTTCTTGGAATTTATCCCAAAGAAATTATCAGAGAAACAAACAAAGGATTATGTACAAGGATGTTCACTGCAATGCTATTTATAATAGCAAAAAATTGCCGCTGCCTAATTAACCAACAATAGAGATTTAGTTAAGTAAAATTATAGTAAATCCATAGAACAGAATGCTATTCATCCATTAAAAACCATGTGTTCAAAGAATGTGAAATAGCTCAGGGAAATGCTGACAAGATAATGTCAAGTTAAAAAGTAGACCATAGAGCGTTAAATGCAATGTGACTCCAGTTTCATAAATACATGTACATGTGTGAGATGGAATATGTAATATGTATACGTATGTATATATGTATATACACATTGGAAGAAAGGATAAAATCTACATTGGTCGAGGTTTCCTAAATGCCAAGGACTGTGATTAAACTTTTAATTATTTTATTTAATAATTCACAGAATGTATCCTGTTTTGATCCCTATTGTAGCAGTGATGCAACCAGAGGAAAGATTCAATTGCCTGAAATCATTCAGCTAAAAAGTAGCCAGTGTTTAATCCCAGACAATCTTGGTCCTACTTAACACTGTGCACTATGTTTCCGTGGGTTCCTTTTTCCTTCATGTTATTTTGTAGTTTTCCAAATTTTTATAATACATATTTCACTTTTGCAACCAGATTCTAAAAGGTTTTCAATAGTGTGCAAAATGAGAGTAATTGCCATAATGATGGAAATTCAACATCATATTCTTGCTGAAACAAATTGGGTATTTCTTTCTTGCCAAAGCTAAAGGCAGCTTTTTATTTTGGTTTGGTTTTCACCAATTCATTCATTATTTCAATTTTGAAAATGAACCATTTGTTTCTGGTCTTTTATCTATTTCGGCACTTCTGTGTTTCATGGGGTATTTCCTGAAGCAGGAAAGAAGTACTGATGCAGGGCTATGTTAAAAGGTGAGTAAAAATACCAAAAGCAATCTTTCTAGGTATTGTCCATCTTCTTAATAAAAGACAAAGCTGCTCTGAGTGAGTTAGTTGGGCAGAGGTGAAAATTGGCATTAAAGAGAATGAAAGAATAATTGCCATGGTCAGAGCCAATTCGAAGTTAATAAGGATGAAAGATCATCACTAGTAATAAAGATGACAAAGGATAAGTGAAGAGGGAGAAAGAAGGCTATTCTGAGTTTGGGCACCTGAAATCAGACCCCTGTCCCCAGGAGCTCCAGCTAGGCAGTGACAAGCCACCAGCAGGAGCATAAGCTGGTCCAGCGAGTCACCTTGATTTCAGGTGTCCCAGCCTAGCAGTCTGAGGAGAGGGAGCGGAGTTGTACCAGCGCGGGTCTGTTGCACTGGAAGATGCAAGTAGAGGGGCAGTGCTTGTCCAGGAGGGGCCCCTCCAGAGCCCTCCAAGAGGAAGAGCCTTTGCTGGGGAGGGGGTGTGGTGGTCGAGGAGGAGTGCAGCTCAGACACCTCGGAGAGAAGTGTGTGGAATGGCCTCTGCAGGGCTCACGGGGAAATAATCACACTGGGAATGCCAGGGAGAGGGAGAGGACGGGTGCCTGCAGTTTCTGGCATCCTCCGGGAAGCTGGCTGTGGTCCAGGAGGCATCGGGGGCCCTGAGTTGCCTTGAGTTTTAATCAAGTGGCATGAATTTCTAATAATGAAAAGGACAAAAGTGAGGTTTAATTATGATGTCTTGTGAAAACAAAGATTCTGTACGTACAATGCGCAATCCCTTTTTATAATTTTTTCGCTGACTGCTAACCCCAGCACCATCGGTCACCCTACAGAAAGGGAAAAGTGTATGTTAATTGGGGACATTATGTGGCCATTAAAATTATATTGACTGAATGTTAAAAACAAATACAGGGGTGTTTATACGAAGTTTTATCAAAATAATTCAGAACATTTATATGTTGTTAATTGTTTCTCTAAAATTCGTAGCAAAGACATGGGCAGGAAACCCCTCCAAATATCAGCAGTAGTTTCTCTCCAGGCAGGAAAGATAGGAGCTATATCTTTCTTCCTTATGCTTCTATGTAGTTTCTAAATTTCCTCAGAAAAGGAGATATTTGGAAAATCCTTTGATGGCTCAAATGGGATCATAAATGCTGTGTAGGTCCACCACAGTCATCCCCACCCACCACACTGGCCTCTCCCTCACTGCCTTCCCCCATCCCCTCTGTACACAGGAAATCAGGACATGTCTCATCCTACTCACTTCCGGTTCCTGTTCTCTGTGCCCCTGACATCTTCCCCTGTCACCAAGACCCGAGCCCCATTTCAAGGCCCATCAGCAGGGCGAACGTCTGTGTCAAGCTTTCCTCTACCCTTCCACTGAGAAGATGTAGCTGCCTATTCAGTAACTAAGCACTTCACATCTCCTTCCTATTCTGCAGTCTATCTTTTTTTTTTTTTTAAGAGAGTGAGAGAGAGAGAAAGAGGGAGGGAGAGCATGAGCACACGGGGGGCGGGGGAGGGGGCAGAGGGAGAGAGAGAGGGAATCTTAAGCAGTTTCCACGCCCAGCTCGGAGCCTGACAAAGGGATCGATCTCACGACCCTGATCATGACCTGAGCCAAAATCAAGAGTCAGACACTTAACCAACTCCGCCACCCGGGCACCCCCTGCATTCTGCCTTATACAGTGATTTGTGTGCACGTAGCTTTCCTCCACCAACGCTTGTCAATGGCTGGAACTTTCTTATTTGTACTTCTGGATCTACTCTCCCTGCCCACTCCAGCCCATGGCACCTAGTATCTGGAATATAACAAGCACGCCACAGAGATTTATTGAGCTGATTTGAAAGTATTCCCTGGGGAGCGAGAAGTTTGATTTCTTTCTTTCAACTTGGCCCCTGTGCCCTTGGGCGTGGAAGGCGTGACCTCCACAGGATGAGAGGGGAAATTAAGAGTCTCTGGAGAATGATAGGGCCCCGTTATGTGAAAAATTTTGAAAGAAGAGATGCAAATTGTGTTTCCAATATATAGACTGCCTGCTATGGACACAGAGACCCCAGAAAACAGACCAAAGGTTGTGGCAGGGACACTAAGACATGCCACTTGACAATAAGACATGTGAAATGAAAATGGGTAAGAGGTAGAAGGGAGAGGTCCCTGTAGAGTTTTAGGGGATGACCACGTCACTGAGAAGAAAGAAAAGTGCTGTGGACAATGAGCCCTAAGTCAACATATGCACATACAAAAGTACATCAAGAGGGCCCCCCAGGACGCAGAATGGAATGCATTATTGGATCCAGAATGCTCCTTTCTAACCAGTATGATTTTATTTTTTTTTTAAAGATTTTATTTATTTATTTAAGAGAGAGAGTGAGAGAGAGAGCACGAGAGTGGAGAAGGTCAGAGAGAGAAGCAGACTCCCCATGGAGCTGAGAGCCCGATGAGGGACTCGATCCCGGGACTCCGGGATCATGACCTGAGCTGAAGGCAGTCGCTTAACCAACTGAGCCACCCAGGCGCCCTAACTAGTATGATTTTAATCAAAATCTCTGGCAAAGAATTTAAATCCAAATACTTAGTTTTATTTTCCCACAACCATTTCCAAGTTGGTTTCCTCACAATCAGATCTTAAGCAACCTGTAGTCGTGGCGTTCGCTGAGATTTCAAGTGGGAAATTTTCATGGAGCAATTTTCTTCACCTACTATTTAAGGCATACAGAAACTAAACCCTAACAGTAATATCTTACATTGTCCTGCAGCTGGTACTGGGGAGACTAACCACACTCACATTTTCCTAGAAAGCTACAGTTTTACTATGGAATACTTCATCATGTTCATTATCGCCTATTTATACTCATGTAAACTGACACTCCAAGAGTAACCAAACTTCAAAATGTTAATATAAACATTATACCTCTTTTAATTGCAATAGACACATTCTTAAGTAATTTAATTCCAACAAGATCCATTACCAATAAACAAAAAACACATTTTTGGTGGCTTCCCTACATAGCACAAAGCAGGAAGGAAAGTAAAGGGTTTCCACAGCAAGCACCAGCAAATAGCCTTACAGTCTTTGTGTTTTGAGGCTGAAGTTGTAGACAAAAACTCTGGTTCAAGGCCAATCACATATTAGATGGAGAAACGTCGAGAGACTAAGGAAAGTATCTGAACTTGGCTACCTCTGGCTTGTGGGTGAGACAAGTTCGAAGAAGCTCTAACTGTAAAGGGTATCCAGTGTTGACCTAGCCAGAATTCATCACATTTCAGGAGGAAGAGTCTGAGCCATCCTTGAAGGCAAAATACCGAAGCCCCTGGCTCCCCTCGAGCCAGCTAGCCCCCAGGCACCTGCAAGCAGAGCAGCTTCGTCCACAACTCCAATGTCACTGGGAACCACCAAAATTAGGTTGAGGTGACAGCCGTTAATTTGGGCCACTTAAGTAATAAGCAACCTCAAAGGAATTTATTTTTGTTAACCAGTTGGCTAATTTGATGTGACATGATTGCGTTTGCACCCAGAAAACTGAGAAGAATTCTTGCTGCCAGTTGAAGAGCCTTTTTATTGCAATAGATTTCCTTTCTCAAAAGCTCAGAATCGTCCAGACGTACTTCTGTGTCTGCGTGTTGCGATTTAGGTTTTAGTCGGTTAATTACCAGTTACCATTCTATTGGCCTCTTCCTTTCTGATCTTGATAGAATTGTCACTGAGCCTAGTTTCACCCAGGCACCCACTCGAACTGCTCAGTTTACGGAGGACAAGTATCTTGAGAAATAGAAGGCTCTGTTAATATCATTTTAATCAGCTTTTCTGGCACAGAATTTACGGCTCAACATCTAGCATTTCCATTCTCTCAATATGGGTGTAGTCTAAGGTTTGATTTTTGGTTAGGTTAGGTTTTTGTCTTTTGCTTTGGGCACCCACGCTTTCACAGCACTTTTTTTTTTTTTTAGAAACAGCTCTGGATATGTGTTCACCACTTGGAGATCTGTATACTTCAACACGCAGCTGATTTACGGAAGCAGATCGACTTTCGATCTTCGGGTACGGGCTTGGGAAAGTTTGTGTGGCCTCGTTCTCTTTCCAAATGCATCTTAGCAATGGTTTCCCCTACTCCATGGTGGGCAGAATTTGAATCATGGTCCTCATGACATTCATGTCATTGCACTGAATCACACTGAGCATAGATGAGGTTTCGAACATGGTTCTCTACACTTTGGGGACAAGAACAAAAGACACTGTAAGCATCGGCTCCATAAAACGCTTCACTGAGGTCTTCAGTTAACACTCTAAGCTAATATCTCTCTTTAGGTCTGCAGAGCCCATTAAAATATGATTTTTAATACTGTGTTTACTACATGGTTGAAAATTGTTCATATTCATAAAGCAGCTTGGATGTAGAATGTAAACGTTGTTAAGAGATAAAATTCTTGCATTTAGGAAATTCATCAAATAAAGAACAAAACAGAATATTCCCTTACCGAGGTACCCGTCTCATAAAGGCAAATAGAGATGCGGCTAATGTCAGGGCTGAGATTTAACCGAGTGGTTCTGGAGGGACAAACAAGGCTTCACTTGGGATTTGTGGCTGTATGCTATCCTGCAGACTCCTTCGTTTTTCTGTGGTTGCCATAGGTACCCGGTGTTTGCCACTAAGCCATTTTGAGAGAAGACACAAACGAACATTCGGGCCCACTCCCAAGGGCTGGAGAGCTGACGCAGAAGTCCCTGAGTTAGAATTCAGAAAAGTGGGATCAAGTACTTGTTCAGGCCCCATTTTCCGCATGGTTCATCTCAGTTCTTCCTCTCAACGGTTCAGTACAAGTTCAGGAGTAAGAAGTAGTGCTTAGCCATGGATGGTAATTAGCGGGTCAGATTCTCTCCGCTCCTGTTTCCTTTAGCCAAGGGCCTACGGTTCCGTGTCTCCAAGCTCCGCCCCCCAGTGTAGCCCGGGCTGGACCCTGACTTCAACGCACAATGTGGGAGGCCACGGGTCCACACCCAGGTGTGCTACAGAAGGTCTGCGAGAGGGAGGGGAAAGTGAGAAGACCACCCTCGACCCCAAAGGAGATGCAAAGTCGGTGGGAGGGGATAAGATGCTGCAAATAAGGAAGGAAACGATCCTTTCAAGACACAGGACCTCCGAGTGTCATGAAGTAACTGCACAGTGAGAAGAATTACCAACAAAATAGGCGAATCATGACAGAACTCTTGCCCTCCATCTGTTGTTGTCTACTACGTGTCTGTATTTAGATATCATTGCTGTTGGTAACGATTAATTCAATCCGTGTTATTTTCCCCATAGGCAATACATTGCCCTTACTCAAAAGAAAGTGTCCCTGTGAGACTGAATTTGACTACACTCATTAAGATTTAAATTTATCTATACCTTTTAATTAATAATGGTAACAGTAACAATAATAAACATTTACCGAGCACTTGCTCTGACCCAGAAATTGGTTTATTTTTTTTTTAAGATTTTATTTATTTATTTGACAGAGACAGAGAGATCACAAGTAGGCAGAGAGGCAGGCAGAGAGAGAGGGGGAAGCAGGCTCCCCGCTGAGCAGAGAGCCCGATGTGGGGCTCGATCCCAGGACCCTGAGACCATGACCTGAGCCGAAGGCAGAGGCTTTAACCCACTGAGCCACCCAGGCGCCCCTCTGGAATTGGTTTAAATGCTTTCCATGTATTAATCCTCACAACCCTGTGAGTGAGCTCTATTACTAACCTCATCTTAGAGAAGCACAGAGAGGGTCAGTAACTTGCCCAGTGTAGCCCAGCTGCTGAGGGATGGAACTCAGATCCAGACACAAGCAGGTGAGTGCTATAGGTTGAATGTTTTCACAACTCTGTTCTTGTCCACGTATTATCTGCCTATGTTGGACTCCTAACTGAATCCTGGTTGTAAGGGACATTTTAACATATGCAGATATTTTTGAAATAATACGAGAATTAAAAATGTAAAACTTGGTCTGTGAGTCAATTAAGAAAAAAATTTGAGGAAGGCGTGAAATTATCTTTTTTAAATGTACTTATCTAGTAAATTTTAAATCACAGGTAAAAGACCCAAGAATGCTCAGTATGGATGCAGAGTATGGCTAACCAAATGAGATCAGTTATCTCTCTACTCCAGACACATTGATTCTGGGCCTCTGGTTTTATTCAATAATAAACGGACCATATGTCTGGCCAGCAAATTATGTAGTATTGTTAGGTATAAAGAGGAAAGACTAAGACACTGAACTATGGCCTTTCAACCCAGTGCACTGTCTCAGTGCCTTCCTTCATGTGCTCCTTGGAATGGCACATGATACCATGCTCTATAAAAAACACAGTAGTTCTCTCTCTAAAAAAGACCATTTCCACAACACAAGTTTAATGTTTTTCCTTTAAAAAAAATTTTTTTTATTTATTTGAGAGAGAGAGCCACAGGGGAGGGGCAGAGGAAGAGGGAGAGAATCTCCAGCAGACTGCCAGCTGAATGTGGAGCCCCATGGGTGGCTTGATCCCACGACCCCAAGATCATGACCTGAACTGAAACCAAGAGTCAGTCATTTAACCAAATGAACCACACAGGCGCCCCTCAAGTTTAATATTTTTCAGTGACACTAGGTTAATATCAGTACTAAGACATATACCATTTCCTGGAATGGTATACCTAAGAATTTCATTTGGATACATGTTTTTTCTTTTCATCATATATCACATAGTTGGCACTCGGTAAATATTGGATAAATTGTATTCACTTGATAAACAAATGCCAAGTCAAATATAAGTAAAGAAGCATTTCCTACAGGAATTATTATCCACAGATTTCAAGTGGATTTTAAATTTCTATCTCACAGATTATTCTGTTTTCCTCTATTTTCCAAAACTGATATCTATTATTGCTCACTAATTCTATAGCTATAGATGTATCAAATCACTGAAATTTAGAGGTGTACATTGGCAAGACAAGCCTAGATTTTTATCCCATGAGAGACCTTCTCATAGGTAATGATGTATTTTTAAAGAGGTCAATTTAACCCCAAAAAAATCGAAATTTGGATTTCAGAAAGAAGAGGGAGAATTATCATTCTCATAGGGTAAAAAAGGATATTAACACAGCCATCAAAAAGAATGAAATCTTGCCATTTGCAATGACCTGGTTAGACCTAGAGGGTATTATGCTAAGCAAAGTAAGTCAGTGTGAGAAAGACAAATACCATATGATTTCACTCATGTGTGGAAATTAAGTAACAAAACAGATGAACATAGGGAAAGGGAAGGAAAAATAAACTAAGATAAAAGCAGAGACGGAGGAGATGGTAGCTGGGTATCTCAGGAACCAAAGCAGGCTAGTGTGGCTGGAGCACAGTGAGGGCAGTGAGACCTGGTTGGAGAAGTGGACTGGAGCCAGATTGTAAGAGGTCTCAGAGACCAGAAAATGAGTTCAGAAATTTAAGTGACTATGGTTTACGCAAAGCACCTAGTATTTGAATTGAATCTGCCGAATGTAGGTTTAAAATCACTGTTCTGGAGGGGGGAGGAGGAAGATGGCAGAGGAGTGGGAGACCTAATATCATTGGGCTCCAGGAATTCAGCTAGATAGTTATCAAACCACTCTGAACACCTACAAACTCAACAGGAGATGGAAGAGAAGGGCAGCAATTCTAGGAAGAGAAAAGCTACCACTTTCTGGATGGTAGGACGTCCAGAGAAGTGAATCCGAGGTGATATACAGGAAGAGAAACCATGGGGGGAGGGGCCGGCTCCCAGCCAGCGGCAGAGCAGCGGAGCACAAAATCAGAACTTTTAGAAGTCAGCTCCACTGAGGGACCTCGCTCCAGAGGCTTAGCAGGGGATGGAGCCCTCATGGGGACAGTGTGGTTTCAGGACCCGTGGGGTCACAGAAAGACAGGCAGTGTCTCAGTGCAGCAGAGCCCCCAGGTATCGAACCAGGGAAGCTGGCTGTAGAGACGGAGCCGAGGAGGGAGCTCTCAGCTCAGGGTTGCCATAAACCGTGATCCAAGGCATAGTCAGGCCACTATTTTTCAAACAGGGACCCCACAAGCAGCAGATCCAGAGAGACTCACCTTCCTCCTCCGGGAGGAGCGGCGCGGGAGCGCGCTGCAGGAATCTGCTGGCTTTGGAGACTCCAAACGGGGCCGTGCGCCAGAGATAGAAACGCTCTGTCACAGGCCGGGTGAGCTCAGAGTGCGGCCGGAGACCAGGGAGACGGGAGGGACTGACTGCTTTTCTCTGAGGGCGCACTGAGGAGTGAGGCCCTGAGCTCTCGGCTCCTACGGGCCGGAGACTGGGAGGCCGCCATTTTCATTCCCCTCCTCCAAAGCTGTACAGAAAGCGTTCAGGGAACAAAAGCTACAAGTGCGAACCCAAGCAGATTACTTCGCCTGGCCCCTGGCAAGGGCGGTGCAATTCCGCCTCGGGCAAAGACATTTGAGAATCACGGCAACAGGCCCCTCCCCCAGAAGATCAGCAAGAATATCGAGCCAAGACCAAGTTGACTGATCAATGAGAACTGCAAAATAGCAGTGCTAGGTGCAACACATAGAATTCATGGCTTTTTTTCCATTATTCTTTAGTCTTTCCAAGTTAAATTTTTTTAATTTTATTTTTTTCTTATTCTATTTTTTAATTTTTCCTCTTTCCTATTTTAACCTTTTTTAACTATTTTATCTGATCAATACCTTTTTAAAAAATCTTTTTAAATTTTCATTGTTATAGTCATATTCTATCTCTTCATTCTATTTAACTTTATTTTTTGTATACATATAGGTTTTTCTTTCTTTCTTTAAAATTTTGGGATACAGTTTCTTCTAACAGATCAAGATATACCCTAAATGTACCACATGGCTTTGTTTTAGTCTCCAGCCTGATCACATTCTTTCCTCTTTTTTTTTCTTTTTTCAACCAAGTTCTTGTCTTGTTAATTCCTTTTTTAGACTCTTTTTTTAATTTTCACCTTTACAATCATATTCCATCCCTTCATCGTGTTTACCCTTATTTTTGTATATATATAAATTTTTCTTTCTTTAAAATTTTGGAAGGCAGTTTCTTCTAACAGACC
>CM052885.1:74067144-74137908 GCA_028534135.1 Potos flavus
TTCCGACTTCTGCTGGGGAAGGAGAATCTATCAAATGTATGCAAAATGATTGGGCAGAGCAGGGTTGTGAGTAGAGAGGCTTCGTAATTTTCATTAGGTTCTCTGATGAGTCTGAGCCCACCCTCCAAAAGTCCCAACCCTACAGTGCATTAATCGATTGAATTAATGCCTTGTCTTTGGAGTGGAAGGAAAGTAATAGTAATAAACTTCATAATGGCATAGTTGCCACTTACAGAGCACTCGCTATGTGTAAGCTACTCCTCTGCACATTCCCACTCTGTGACTGCCAATGAGTCTTTGTGATTTGTTTTTGTTTTTGAGAGAGAGAGCACGTGCATGAGCGGGGGCCGTAGGGGGAGGAACAGAGGGAGAGGGAGAAAGAGAATCCCAAGCAGGCTCCACACTCAGTGTGGAGCCAGATGCAGGGCCCAATCTCACAACCCTGAGATCATGACCTGAGCCCAAATCAAGAGTCAGATACTTAACTAACTGAGCCACTCAGGTGCCCCTCTGCCAATGATTCTAAAACAACTCTTCATAGGAGCTGCTAAGCTTTTCTTTTCTTTTTTTTTGTTTTTTGTTTTTTGAACTTTCAATTCTTCTTTTCAATGGTAATAAGAGATATATAACATAAAATTTACCATTTTAATTATGTTTTAAGTGTATAACTCAGTAGCAGTAAGTGCATTCACATTATTATGCAACCATCATTACCACCCATCTCCAGAACACTTTCATCTTCCCAAATTGAAACTCTGTCCATTAAACACTGACCCTGATTCCCGCCCCCGCCCCCCATCAAATCTCTGTCAACCATCATTCTACTTTACAAACTCCATGAGTTTGACTATTCTAGGTCTCTCACGTAAGCGAAATCATTCAGTTTTTGTATTTTTGTGACTGGCTTATTTCACTTAGAATAATCTCCTCAAGGTTCATCCATGTTTTAGCACAAGTTAGAATTTGCTTCCTTTTTAAGGCCTAATAATATTCCATTAAATATATAGACCATATTTATCTAGTCATCCATCAATTAGCATTTGGGTTGCTTCTACCATTTGGCTATTGTGAATAATGCTGCTCTGAACTTGGGTCTACAAATAGGATCTGATAGCTTTCTCTTTATTTTACAAGTGAGGACACAGACACAGAGATGGCAGTCATGCCAACGGTCACATGACTGACAGTGGTGGAGACAAGATTTGAACCCAAGAAGGTGGGCTCCAGGGGCCACATCAGGTATCATATTGTGCTTTGATCCAGCTAGGAAAAGCAAGCAGTCAGGTTGTCAACAGTCATGTTTACATTCAATTTCTTTCTTCATACCCCATCGATGTCCAAGAAGCACTTACGACTAACTAATTAACTAGATAACACATACCACCAAACTAGTAAAACAAAAACAAGCAACAACCAAGTAATAAGAGAATATGTGCTAAGGGATAAAGATACAAGAAGCCTTGGCTTCTTACCTGAGTGTAAGGGGTAGCAGGTATTTCTGGAAAGTCAGTTTTACTTAAATATTTGGGAAGAAACATTAGATTAGTTCATTGGTAATTTAAAGTCACAATTCTAGAGGGATTGGGTTCAAGATGGCAGGGTAGGAAGATCCTAAACTCACCTCACCAAACCTGTAGCTCCACGTAGATCAATTCCCTGTGAAAAAGACCTTAAAACTAGCTGAGCAGCTTCTCCACAAGGATGAAAGTACCACATCAGACAGGTAGAAGAGACAGAGCTATGGTCTCACCAAAAACCCTACCTCTGGCGCAGACACCCACACTCAGGAGGGCTCTCACAAATATGGAGCATCGCCTGAGGAGCAAATGAATCCATGCCCCATATATGGCCTCCCAACCCTTGGGACTTACACCAGAGAGATGAGTCCCCAAAATATCTCACTTTCAAAATCAACATGGCATATGTCTAGGAGAAGCATGGGCTGAAGGAAATGGGATGTCCACTCTTAAAGGGTCGGCACACGGACTCACTCATCTAGTTCATATGTGAAGAAGATTAATTGGTTACTCTTAAAGTGTCTGCCAGAGGCAAAGAGGTCTATTGGGACTTTCTCTGGAGATGAAGGGGATGGTGGGCACCATTTTTGCACTCCCTCTATCTAGCTTGCACCAGCAGGCTCGCCCACAGCCCGGCTATAGCCAGCAGGCTTACCTCTCCCTGCGTTCCCTCACAGCCAAGCCCACACCCCCAACACCAGCAGCCCTGCTCGCAATCCACACAGAGGACAATCCTTGAGTGTCCTGGCAGCTAGGGATGCTGCACTTCTGGGCCCCTATGGGACTGAAACAATTGGGGAGACTGTTACTGGAAGTTTCCCACACCCCTCTGTGCCATGCTCACGAACTGAAACATACCCCCAGTCTTCCTGGGAAAAAGGCCTATTTACTTGTCCTAAGGGGCAGCTTCAGGTTTGCCGCACATCTAGAGGTTGTGTAGGAGCTCTCGGCGAATGTAGATCATGGGACGCCATCTTGGCACTTGCGCTTGGCCTCTCTACAGCTCCCTGGTACCCCCTAAAAAGGAGCTTAGGCACTCACCTGGAGCCCCAATTTTTGCAATGGTCACCAACGGACATCTCCATATCGCCTGCTCTCGAGGCCAGCGAGGGTTATAACTATGGTCTCACAGGACCGTACATGTATGCATACTTTAAAACCTGTTGCCTGAGGATCTGATTTCCAATCAGCCTGAAAACTAGGAGCTGCCCACTTCTGACGGTCTAAATGTGAGTCTTCGTTGATAGACCAATGCATAAGGAAGATGGGGCAAATCTATAATAAATACTACTCGGCCATAAAAAGAAGGAAATTTTGCCATCTACAACAAATGGATGGATCTAGAGGATATTATGCTAAGTGAAGAAAGTCAGATAAGGAAAGACAAATATAGAATGATTTTTTTTAGATGTGGAATCTAAAAAACCAAACAAATAAACAAACAAAACAAAATTCATAGGTACAGAGAGGAAGATGGCTAGGGGGTGAGCGAAATGAGTGAAGGAGAACAGTTGTATGGTGATGGATGGTAACCAGACTTATCACTTTGTGCATTTAAATATGGGGTTATTATGTTGTACACCTGAAACTAATATAGTTTTATACACCAATTTTACCTCAAATTTATTCTCGAAAAGAATAAATACAAATAAATTTTTCTTTGGAGAAATATAGTTCTAGATTCAAGCAAATACTGATATGATTTAAGCTAGGATATAAAAGGTATATAAATTTCCATATTTTGTAGATTTTCATTATGTAAATCTTATTATGAACATTTTCACACAGAAGCAAAAGCAGAGAGATTTTTAATATCATGAGTTTCTGTATCTCCTCACCAGACTCAACTATTCTCGAGATTTTGTATCATTTATTCCCTTTTCTCTTTCTTTCTCCCTTCCTTATTCTTTAACTGGTAAGGAATTTTAAAATAAATTTCAACCTTCACGTCATTTCACCTCTACATAGTTAGCACATATTTCTTTATCGAAAAAAAGAAAGAAAAATAGAAACCAGACATTTTCTTACATAACCACCATACCATTATCACACCCTAAAGAATTAAAAATAATTTCTTGGTGTCATGTAACACCCATTCCATATTCAGATTTCACTGAATATCTCAGTGTGTCTCCTGCCACTTGGCGCGAATGAATCGGGATCCCGACAAGACTCATATTCTGCGGCTGATAGTCTCTTAAGTCTCGTTTGATCTAGAGCTACCCCTTTTCTTTTTTTCTCTTTTTAATGTTACTGACTCTCTGAAGATCAGCCAGGTCTGTTGTCCTGTACAAATCTCTCTCCCTGGATTCATCTGTTTATTCTTCTCATTGCCATTTAACCGGTAGTTCTATCTCTATATTTTCTCTAAATTGGAGTTCATTCAAAAGAATCTTTTAGGTTGAACTCAAGTTCAACTCTGAGTCTCTGTGTTTTGCCTTTTTTACAAGACTATTTCCAAGAAGAAGAAGGAGAAGAAGAAGAGGAAGAGGAAGGAGGAGGAGGAGAGGGAGGGGGAAGAGAAGAAGGAGAAGATTTCCCAAGTTGTGTCCTGCCTTCTGGCATCACATAAAGAAGCACCTACTGTGAAGCTTTTTCATCCTTGGTGATGATCAGATGGTGACAGCCTGCTCTTTCTAATGTAAAAATCTCTACCAAACTCATGTAGTGATTTCCTCATTGATAATCTGTGCCTGAACTGGATACTTCATTGTCGGTCACAAAACGATGACTTCCTAATTATGTTGTTGCTACTACATAACAAACTACCCCAAAACTTAATGGCTTAAACCAATAACCATTTTAATTGCTCACCATTCCATACATAGTGGCAGAGCTTGGCTGGGCATTTTTCCTGGTCATCCATGCAGCACTGGCAGAGATCATTCATTCTACAGCATTCAGCTGGTAGCTGGGCTGGGCTGGTAAGTTCAACAAGGTTATCTGTCTGGCTCCTCAGCTCTCATCCATGTGGCCTCCCTGTTCACATGGCTAGCGTGGGCTTCCTTATGGCAGGATGGTCTCTGGGGAGTCTTATAAAACAACCGACTTTGAAGATGGAATTTCCCAAGCAATAAAGACAGAAGTTTCAGGTCTCTGAAGATCCCGCCTTGGAAGGTACATAACATGACTTCCACCTCAGTCTATTGGGCAGAACAAGCCAGAAGGCCAGCTTAGATCAAAATGATTGGGAAGAGACTTCATCTCTTGATGGGGAGGTCACAGGTCACACGAGGAAAGAGGATGGGAGATGTCATTGGCGCCATCTTTGGAAGCGCTGTCAATCGCAATTACAGGTTAATGGATCAGATGGTGATCTTTCCACCATGAAGTTCCCATCACACTTCCATCTAATGGCCTTTGCTCAAGTCAGATCATTCATTACATGCTGTAAAAAGTGACATTCTAGGGACATCTGGGTGGCTCAGTCAGCTAAGCATCCGACTCTTGATTTTGGCTCAGGTCCTGATCTCAGGATTGTGGGATTGACCCCAGCACTGGGCTCTACGCTCAGCAGAGAGTCTGCTTCTCTCCTTCTGCCCCTCTCCTTGCTCACATGCTCTCTCTCTCTCTCAAATAAATAAATCTTTTTTTTTAAGTGACATTCTAATTGAGTTGAATTTTCCACATTTTTAAAGATGTTATTTATTTATTTGAGGGAGAGAAAGAGTGTGCACACGAGCTGGAGGAGGGACAGAGGAAGAAGCAGACTCCCCGCTGAGCACGGACCCAGACAGGGGCTTAATCCCAAGACCCTGAGACCATGACCTGAGCTGAGGTCAGACACTCAATTGACTGAGCCACCCAAGCACCCCCCACGTTTTTTGTAAAAAATTTTCCTTCATCAACTAGGGCTATTACATTTGTACACAAAAAATAGGATAAATGTTTGGTTCTTTTTCTTTAGTTGCCAACGTTCCAAGGATTTGATATCTTAGTTACCTGCAACAGTTTCCAGCGAATTGTTCTGTTTTGTATGTATGTGGGCATTGTTTTGCTTTTTTGTCTTTAGCCGCTGACTGTTAGGATCACTGAGGATTCACATTTTTCATATTTCATGGACTTCAATTAATTAGTCATCATTTTTTGATGCTCAAATTCATTCTACTGTGCATTAGATCGCTGTGGCTTATTTACTACTCATTGCAAGTCTGTACCCTGAAACATCATCAATTTTATCTCTCCACCCCCCACATCCATAATTTTTTTTAATTGAGTAAATATTCAATTCTCACTGCAGGAGCTTTGCTTAGCTCCTTTGATTTTATCCTCGTACGTCTTTGCTCTTACTCTGAAAATATTGGCTCCAAGTTATTCATTTGCTTTATCCTACAGAGTACGTAAAATAAGCACCAAGTGATATTACCAATATTACTGCTAACAATGAGATTACTGAATGGAGTTGAACATTGTGTTACAGCTCTATTGACCCCATAAAATATTCCACTGTGGATGCACAGGTTAAATAATGTCATCTAAAGTTACTTGAAATCATTCTTTTCTCCATGTGATAATGTTGCCAAATGGTAACAGAGTGGGTTCATTCATTTCAGTGTGTTTTGAAATTTAAATTGTGTATTTTTTTCAGTCTGCAAAATATTGACATGAGTCAGAGAAATCTCGTTTCCCTCTTGTCCCCCATGTCCTCTCCTTTAGGTAATGATTTTATATTTATTTTTGGTTTATCTCTCCAGTTTGCTTTTTGAAAATAAACATTAGCAAATTGGTAAATATATTTATAGTGCTTCTTTTATGCAAACGGCTTGTGTTTGCTGTTTTCTCTCCATGTATAGAGATCTTTCTCATTCCTGTTTTTGGGGCCATACAGAATTTCTTTGTAAATTAGATGCTCTGTTGTTTATTCCCACAGTCCCAGATAAATGGAGACACCTGGGTTATTCACAATCTTTTGCTAATACTAATATGTTGGAATGAACAATTTTGTGCATACGCCTTCCTGTATTTTTGGCAGTATGTTTATGGGATAGCTTCCTAGAAGTGAGATTTCTCGATCAAAGGGTAGAACCGTATATCATTTTTCTAAGCATTGCCTAATTCCTCTCCCTGGATGTACCGTTTCACATATTCACCAGCAAATATATGACAGGGCCCATTTCCTCCCAGTCTCACCCAAAATTATGCTCATTTCATTGGTTTCTGTCAACCACCTGATTACATCTTTTGTCCATTTTGCCATCAGATCGTCCACCTCAAATTTCCATCTCAAATTTGCGGAGCTCTTTATTATCAATCGCATTCTCGGTTTATGATATAAATGTGCCAGTGTTTTCTTTTGAATTTGTGTACGGTACATCTTGCCCACATTGGTTTGGGGGATGGGACCTGACGTTTCAAAGACATTCCACAGTTAGGTGCCTCGTCAGGCCAAGCCTGCACACCAGCAAGCTTCTCTGGAAAAGCCCGAGAAGCTGCTACTCAGACTCACTTAGGCTGCTGTGATTGATAAGGGATTCAGCTCTGAGCCTCCTGTGTCTCCATTTCAGAAGCCAATCCAGCCAAAAGTATCTGGGCAAAAAGGAGGGCTCGGCCCAGTCTCTTTGCCTTGGATGCAATGGAAACATCTATCCTCAGGGAGCCCTCGTCCGGTCAGAGGGCTTCTTCAGAGACCTTCAGAAGCAGACTGGGGCCTGACAAGGTGTCCCCACTCATTCCTATAGCTACTTATCTTCCACGGGAGCCGTGGCTGTGGTTTCCAACAAGGGAAATACTACATTCATGTCCCAGGGCATTTCCCTGCCTGTATGTGAGGGACGAACGTTCTTCTGACTTCATGAGGGCTCAACTGGAGTGTTTGATGTTTGTGCTCTGAGGGCTCAGAAAAATGGCTCCGAGGGACTTCACGATGTTATGTCCAGACACAAAATCCACTCAGGATGACAAGTTCTCGGTAGCTAACTTACTCTCGGGCCCCAATGACTAGTGAGAGTGGGCATCTTAGACAGCAGGCAGAAGGCAGTTGTTGGGTTTTGTTTCATGGAGAAAGCAAATGGTGTATTCACATGACCCAAAGCCCAAGGAGGCTGGAGGAACAACAAGTCATTTCACTGAAAGGCAGAGAAGCAGAAGTGAAGACAGCATTTGGTTACATCATAATCTTGTGCGTTCCCAGCACTAATCGCCAGCCCGTGATGAAAAAATAGTAACATGATTGCATGACAAGACATAGTTTTATATCATGCTTTAAAATTTGCAAAGCACTTTCACATCGTGCGCTCCCAGCAAGGGTGAGGGAAAGCATGTTTAAAGACCAGAACACCTAAGCTGAATGAGATCAAGAGCACACAGATGGTCAAGTGGGGGGTGGCCTGAATCCCACCAAGGCCAAGCTCAGGCCAGCACCCCGAGCAGCCAGACAGTGTGCCGAGCTTAGAAGGGCCTGCGCCTGGGTCAAGGCTCTGCTCTTGCCCTTTTACGATTCTTAATTTTTGTACAGCAGGCCCTGCCTTTCATTTTGCCCAGGATCCTGCAACCGTATAGTCAGGCCTGCCCAGAGTCCATTTTTTTTTTCTCCTAAGAGTTAAAGCATTCAGTCAAACTTCCGGAAATGAAATTTCTTGAACACCCCTTTGTTTCGAATAGAACAGATCACTCCAGTTTTGTTTTAGGACCATGGCAGATTATTGAAGTTTTTTTTTTTTTTTTTTTTTAGATTATTGAAGATCTTAACATCCACCAGATAACCCTCCGGCTGCTTCCCCAGATTGGCACGAGGCCACGGGCAGATAGGTATCTGGTGACCACCTCCAATAACATTTTTTTGGTTCCCAAAACACATAGAAAATAGCTGCTTTATTATTTGAATCCGAATAGATAGCTTTTAAAATAAGTGCTGTGAATTGTGGAAGACTGATGATTCACAGACCTGTACTCGTGAAGCAAATAATAAATTATATGTTAACAAATAAATAAATAACTTTAAAAAAAAAGCAAACAAACAGCACAACGATGTGTAGAAAGGGGGGGAGAAAAAAAAGAAAGAAGAAAAATGATTATTTTCATGGAATTTTGTTACACTGAATATTGATTCAATGTGGAACCTTTTTTTTTTCTTTTTTTTTGGAAAGAGATACACGTGAAAGCTCTGTTTGTGTGAATAAGATTTAATCAGCAGTCCCCTAGTGAGCTGGGAGCCTTCTTGCCACTTGCAAAAATATCTGACGTGACAATAAGACCCGTAGAGGTCTCATTTATGGTGTCACTCGAGGATCACAAAAGACTTCCGCTTGAAACGCATATTTAATTTTTCTACAAAAAAGTCTATAGGTTGCTATCTAACACTCAAACATTCCAAGCGATTAATATAAAGCATGTTAGACGGCAAGAAAAGAGAAAATGAGCAGTGATAGCTAAAGATAAAGAAAGCCCAATCAATATCTATCTGGGTATTCAAAAAGCATTTTATAGGGAGCCTTACTTTTTCTGGGTCTTTTCCTAAGCAGTGGGCTTCAAAGAGACATACAACAAATATAAAATATTTTCTGGTAAGTATAATTACATGAGTCCTATTTACTTAGGGAATATATAAAAAGATCCATATTGTTCTCTACTATCATGGGCAATAGGTTAAAATGCTGTATAAATGAACATCCATTTGTTGGAAAAGCAAGATGGCCTATTTAACCAGTTTCTTAAACAAGTCGATTAGAGAAGATCTTTGAGATATCCAATTTGATTTATTATTCACCTGGGAATTAACACAAAATGGATCTTGATATAAATTCCTCTGTAGGTTTCATCATATTGACATTTCGGTGGATAGATAATATATAGAACCCCTGGGTATATTACTATCAAGGATGTTATTGATTCTATCAGCAGCATTATCCTGCAATTTTCCCTCATAACTATTTATGCAACTCTCTGTGATTTGTAATTCAGCAGTAATCATTTTCTGTGGCTGCTGTGATTTTCTTTCCACAGGGTACCTGGGCTATGTACAGAAACAAGGCTTGATTTTAAGCCCAAAGATATGGGGTTTAGGTTTAGGACAATGGAGAGGAGATCAAAGAAGTTTTTGAATTGGCATTAATTGTTAAGGATGAGAAGGAAACATTAGTCTTTTATTTTATTAGTTTCGCAAGCTGGATCAGAGATAAGCAGGGGTAAAGTGGGAGAACACAGATAAAATCAGAGACGTTTCCATAAGGGCAGCATGAGAGGAAATTAGCAGGAACCTGATGCTTGAACAAAGTTGCCTCTACTTTTCCTTGATCTGGGTCCCCGCTGGCTCCTCTGGGAGCTGCTTCTGAGTGTTTTCGCCAGAACTGGGGGACAGGAGCGAGGTCGGGTGTGGGGGCGGTGGAGGGGGTAGCCAATGGCTTTTCTTTGTTTAGTTGAAAGATGGCAACATCAAGGGGATTACACAAACAGTGCTTGCTTACTCTTCTCTGTTCATGGTGAGGAAGAAAGGAAGGGAAATAGACCAGGCCGGACACTGAAGCACCAGATATTCAAGTTCATCGTCATAATCAGAGAAGTGTGTTCACCACTCCGAGTGGATACCTGGGCTTTCTTGAGGACGCTCTAGGGAATCGGGACATGACAGCCCTGATCAGATCTAAAGGACGGAGGATGACTGAAAGCCCAGAACTGGAACTCAGTCTCCAAAATAACACGTCCTCAGTCACAGGATCATGAGTGGGTGTATTTCACGCAAAAGCAGCGTGCAGTCCCGCGCGCAGCAGCCCACCACACCTCTAGAAGTGGCCAGATCTGCCCGCTGAAATGGTCCATCAGCCGGGGGAAGGGGGCCCCTCCCCATCACGTCGGAATAATCTCCAAGCCGGCAGCAGAATCCACCCCGGGGCAGGGCTCTTATATGCCCGGCCTCTTTATATCGTGACTCAGTAGAGAGACTTTCTGGCAAAGTCTGGCGGGCGACGTTATTTCCCTTCCTCTCCACGTTCCCACTGGAACAGAGATGCAGGGCTCCCTTAACATTTGCTTTCTTAATCTAGGAAATTCACGGAGCCCCTTGCCTTGTAATACACAGTCTGTCTCATTCATAAAGTCTTGTCCTGGAAAATGCCTCATTCATTCCTGCAGAAGACCCACAGTTGGGAGAGCAAGGGCATTCAAAACCTTGGGAGGTGGAAGACAATAGCGGAGTGCTTGGCAGCCGCTTGCAGGCTGCTTTAGCAACGCGCACCGACGCCAGGCAGAGGATAAAACGCTGCAGTTGTTTACTTGTCTCTCTGGAGCAAAAGAGTCTCTTCGCCTCTACTAGAGATGCCAAATCCCCGGGACCTGAGCGAGGACATGACGAGTTTCGTCGTGGATTGGCACGAAGTCATGTACTCCAAAACAGCCAGACATTTTGCTTGAAAGCGTTTGTTGTGCAAAGAGAAACGGCGAATCCTGGGATCCCGTTGTCAATGGGGGCTGAGCCCGCTTCCTCTCCCAGGGGCCGCTGCGCAGAATGCCCACCGCGCTCCCCCGGGGGGCCCGGCCCAGAGGGGCCAGACGGACCCTCTCCTTCGCCACCCAACCCACACGGTTCCGCTTCCAAACCCGATCGAGGGCAACTTAAACCTTTCCAACGTTCCAACCACATTCGTAATTGCGAAATAATAAACAGGACAAAATTCAGATGAATAGGGCATCCAGTGCAACTCCTTTTGCAGAGAGAGCCTTCTGGAATCCGAAGCATAATAGGGCTGTGTTTATTCCTCCACCAGCGGCATAATGTGACTGATTTACAAGAGTTTAACTCAAGTGTTAATCTGACAGTGACGGAGAGCTCCTCACTGGCATCGTCACTTACACTATCATATTAGTTGCGTCCTCTATTAAAGCAGTGTGGTCGATAATTGGAATGCTTTTATGTCTAGTGGTTCTGACAAGCCTCTCTTCAAGTCACATATGGGCGGTCTGGCTCCGCGCTCAGACCAACGGTGGCAAATAATTTGAGCTGAGAAAGTATTGTTCCCCTCGTATTGTGGAGCAAGGGCAGTTCAAGGAAAGTGAGACTGTGTGCGTGGCTACCTGCTGGTGTGTAGTAAAATAAGATGGACATGATACCGGGCTGGGAGTACAATTAAATCTATTTTGCACCAATGTGTTGCTGGACAGATGAGTTTCCACATGGCAGAGCTTTATGATCTTTAAGGTAGACTGAACTAATAGATTGGTGTGGAACGCACTGAAGTTACCAAGGATGAGAAAGCAGGCAGTAGTACATTTGAACTACAGGTTTCTCATATGCTCCGCGTCATGCTGAGTTTTTATAGCTCCTGGCTTTCAAAGAGCCTGTTTCAAAGAGGTTTGCGCTAGACTGGGCATGCAGTTTTGCTCTGCAGATATTGTCGCTACCGATTTAGTGGAATGCAATTAGGAAGCCTAAATTAAGTGGTAATGGAGAACCAGCTCTTGAAACTGGGGTTTCCACGGCAACCACTGCTTACAATACAGCCTTCAGTTAGTTTTCCCACTTTATCTGCAAAATGCACAATTGAGCTTTAAAACAGCTCGGCGCTGAAAAACGCACTGTAAACAACTGTTTGCAATGAGAGTTTTACACTGTCTTTAAATACAACAAACTATCACATAAAATTTACTTGTCCTCGCTAATAAAGCAAAATCGGAGCTGCCAATCAGTGAGTGATCTTAAAATTTATTATCCCTTTCCCATTTGGGCGCTTTATTTTTAAGGGAAGATGTCACGAGTCATTGGGTCTCTTAACTTTGGTCATTCTTGCTCTATTTTCAGTTCCCCTGACGATCTGTGCATCCTACCAGCCCCTTGCTGAAATGCATTTTTCATTTCAGCAAACACAGTCGCCTTGAATAAACACACAGTGCACTCCTTTTCGAGGTTCTTTTCATATTTTGATAACACTTTGCAGATTACTCTTTTATTTCCTCTTTGTAGCATGTCATAGACTTGCAAGACTTTCATATTTACTTATTTGTATTTATCCTCTCTCCAGATGACTACCCCTTTGAGTCTCTGAAAGCTCACGTTCCATTTCTCTATACGTTCAGTGGTAAACCAACTGGGAACTTTTGTGCCAACGTTTGTAGACAAGATGAGACGGAGTTCAAAGTTGTGATCGAAATAGGTGTATTTTCAAACACACAGTTGTTTAAAAGAACCGTGGAGAATTTGTCCTTCTGCAAAATACATTTTCTTTCATGGTAGGGAATCCATATTTTATTATTACAAAATTCTCACTTTTGTTTAGATGCCTCGGGAATACACACGCACACATATCAGCGATATATGTGTATGCATTTTTTTTTTTAGTGGGGGAAAAAATCAAATTGGGCTCTGCAAAGAGAAGAAGAGGCTGGAATCAAATTTGGGGTCTTGTAGCTATCACACTCTGTTTAATTGCCAGTCTTAACGGGAGGAGCCCTGGAACATGTCCGGACAGATTCGGGCAGCTAGTGAAAACTCATGAATCCTCCGCAGCGCAGAAGGTAACATTTCCCTGCAGTTTGTGCTCCCTCAAGGTTGTCGTATTATACGTGTGCTATTTTCACTGCGAGAACACGCCGAGAGGGGCAGAAAGCATGTGTGTGTCATCATAGTACCTCCCACTTTGGTGGCTTTGGGCGACACAACTAGACACCAATGTCAGTGGTCATGTCGGCGTCTCCATCGGACGTGTTCTCTGGAGACTTGATATCCCTTCCCGGTGCCCTTCCTGGGGAAGCCTGTACCTTCAAGCAGTGTGGCCTGGCTCTCTCAATTCCGATGTGTTGCGAAGTCTTCCATTTTGACCGACAGTTTGAGTTGGGGCTGGTGTTTTATAGAAAACCATTTTTCTCACTACTCCGTCATACTGTCATCGTGGCTTCGACAATTTTCCCATTTTCAGAATGTAAACATTGAAGAAAGCCAAAGAATCGCATAAAAAAACATGTCGGCTGATATTTTAATAAGGCTCGCGGTATTTTGAAAAGGGTCTTTGTTGCCTATCTTGACATCGCTGGAAACTCAGCCAGAGCTTTGTTGTAGCTCTTTGTTATAAAAATATGTCTGTCGACTTCAATCCTTAAGAACTTAAACTTGGAGCAATTATATCTCTCCTTTCATTAGGTAGTGGATGAACTTGAGAGATATTCTCCAGTCGCATTCCAACTACTGAGGAGACAAGCAGTGTGTTTTTCCCATGCCTCAAAATAAAATATTAATTTAATGGGTTCTAAATTTAAATCTTCTATGGGAAAAAACCTGGAGTCATAATGTGCTCATGATTTTTGGTCAGCATCTTGTTTGAACATTGCTGGCATTTCTTCCTAAGTACAAAAGGACACGCTGAAGTTAGCCTATTCTGGAAATAATGTGCTTATGGGTATATGTATTTGACAAATACATATTTGGGGCAAATATGTAAATATTTGGCTCCATTTGACAAATCTTTGGGGCAAAGAGAAAGTTCTAGTGTGAGGAAATATCTTAGCATATTCTAAAACTACATTTTTTGAAAGCTAGAGTGTAGAGTAAATATATGTTCTATGATTTGCCCTCTCCAGGCATAAGGTGCTAACTCAGTCCCCTGAGAGTTTGGAGGCTACACCACATGGAAGGCCATGAAGGGTCCAACATGGGTCCCATGGTGCTTTGCCGTGGAGCTCTCCTCCCAACAGTACAAAGAACTCCATGTGCCAGGTGGTCAGTGTGCCAGGGACCACCGGGGACGGACTCTCCGCCAAGTGCCTCCCTCTGTGTGCATGTCTCTCCTTCCCTGCACAAAATAGTGTCCACACCACCCACCTCCCACCCAGTTCTGGCTTTGGTAAGCCAGTCTCCAAAAAGAAAGAAATGCATCACCACCGAATTCTTAGGAACTTACAATTACCCTTCACTCTTTTAATTTCCTTCTTCGTCTACTTAAACTCTAATTTCAGGTATCTTCTACATAACACAGAAGTCACGTTCCAGGTAGAATTAAAAGAAAATTAACTTGGGGTATAAGATGGAGGTTTTTTGCCTTATATTCCATCTTAATAACTCAAAGTCAACCTGAATAATAGGAATATTATTAATCCATCTCCACTTCTTTCTACTTTAAGTCACAACTTACATTTGGGTTCTAATTGGTGTTATTTTAATTGCGGTAATGAATATTCCATGTTTCATTATGAGGGCAGCATGTACAAAATGGTGCTGGGAAAGTTCTTTTGGATCTTTGTGGTTCATTTCAGTTTTGAGGATTAACTGCACGTTTCATCTTTTAATGAATATATAAGTGTCGAATTCCTTTCTTGGAGAAAAACTATGGTTAAATTATTGTGTCAAATTATTGTATTTCATGCTGTCTTCAGTGGGGGGGAAGGGAGAAGCCAGAGGTAGATATGTGTGTTTTTTTCTTAAATGATGTTAGTTTAGTTTTTCTGGGTTTTTTTTTTTTTTAAGATTTTATTTATTTATTTAAGGTAGAGAGCTAGTGTGAGCAAGAAAGCAGGAGGAGGGTGGAGGGGCAGAGGGAGAGGAGAAGGAGACCTCCTCCCCCCCAACCCCTCCCAAGCAGGGAGCCTAAGTCAGGGCTCCATCCCAGGAACCTGAGATCATGACCTGAGCTGAAGGCAGACGCTTAACCGACTGAGCCACCCAGGGGCCCCTTGATGTTAGTTTTAAACACGTGAGGAACCCAAAGGTTAAAATGGATTAAAATGCTGTCCGCCATGAACTTTAGAAATTGAAATAAACGTGATCGGGAAAAGATGATCTTTGTGTTGATTACACAGAAATGCCTTTGTGATCCTTTTCTTTCAGGTGAAACAAACATCTTTGAAATAAGCACAGTAAATATGTTTCAAAGCATGGTGTATTGTGATTGTAATTAGCTCATCCCCCTTTATGAAGTGGCAGGCATCAGTTTGTATCTAATTACCTCTGAGCAGTTTGCTGGTTTCCTATTTTGGTGAAAAGTCTCACAATACACCTTTACAGCCATAAAGACACTCATTTGCTTATACTGAGGGCTTTATGGGCACCTTGCCTTCTTTTTATCTGAGGGGAAAAATTAAAGGTGAGAATCTTTACAGATCTCCCTTTAAACCCAGCAATCTGTGCACACTGAAGAATCAATGGCCAACAGGCTGCCTGGTATTCTGTAATAAATTCTCACGTTTATAGACTTTTCCTTGACTAGGTAGTGGTAAGGCCACAGAAATTGATTATTTGTGATGTTCTTATCACTGCTTAAAATATCTAATTACTTTTCCCGCACAGATTTGGATTTGGCTTGCTGGATGCATGGTGACTAATGCAGGAAGCCCCTTCAGTGGACAGACTGTCCCGGGGTACAAGGTGGTGTCGATAGCAAATCTGATCTGAATGAATTACGTCGGATTTGATTTCTATGGAATTTAAGATCTCAGAAATGAGGATGCAGCTGAGTTTTCTGTGCTTCAAAAGTCTCTTTTAATAAAGTCTGCATACCCTACAGAAAGTGCATATTGCTTTACTTAAAACATCAGGACATTTCTATATCTGCTTCTATAGATATAACATATCCTATAATTTTTATTTTGATTAGCGTATGGGGACAGGTGACTTGGAATTCTACAGATAATCTTAAATGTCTAATGTACATAGGTTAATACCATTAAAAACTAAATTAAAATAAAAACAAGACAGTAGATGCAAAGAGTAATCTCCCAGAAAAAACCCACAATTTTAGAGCAATGATTTCATGGTAACTACCCTTAACTTCATGTATACAATTATCTAATTTAACCATTCTGGATATTACTTGGTCTCCTGATTAAATATATATATCAAGTCATAACTAAGTGTTGTTTCAATATCATTTAGTGCCTGTAGACAAGTCTTTTTCTTAGAGCACCATATGCTAAATATATATTGGGCACACCGATATTCTAAATGGATGGCCAAACAATAGGTACTCTGACTTTGAGTCCTAACTTTGACTTTGACTTACAATGCCCTAACAATTTTGGGTTGAGTCAAACAAATTGTGCCTCTGTCCTAATCGAAAATAGCTCCTTTGATCTCTCATCCAAAACACATCCGCCTTTGGGAAGCTCAGGTGGAAATTTTGTTCTTACTAAAAACTACATAGACAAATTCCTTAGGTGTGCTTTCCTAAAATGCCGTGCTAAGTGTGTCTTGGGCTAAGCCAGTTTTGTCCTAATGAAAACGTCAAGTCTGTATGCCTCCGTATGCCCCCGTTGTGACACCGTGTCATATGGCTACATCCTAGTTTTCCAGAGCATGGTCATTTCTGAAACTACAGTGTCCTTGAATGTGGTCAATACTTGGATTGGTATTCTTGCCTTTAATCTAAAGGAACTGAATAGAGGAGTTTAATAATAACCAATATGACATATTTTGCGATCTCATAATTATCTGCTAGAGTAACTGTCTCCAGACCACACCATAAGCCCTTTGAGAACAGGAATTCTGTCTTATTTATCTTAATATCACTAAAATCGAAATGAGCATCTAATGTAATGCTGCCAGGTGGGACTTTGCACAGGCATGTGAGCGGGTGCCGGCTCACTGCTAGTCCAGTCTGACCTGGGAGCAGAATGGGAGAGTGTTCATCACACTAGAACATTCCATCAACAAGATGAAACATTGATAAATTGAGAATGAATAATTGTAAGAGCTAAATATAATTTTTGAACAGCCCCATGGAATGAATGTGATTTGTTAAAAACATGCTTTGGCTCTGGAAGAAAATAGGGCAAGTTCAAAACCTCACTTCAGCACATTGCAATCCTGTGATCCGGGGAAAGCTACTCGCCATTTCAACTCTTCTGTTGTCTCCTTCTAAGCGAGGAGAATAAAATTCTCCTTAGACTTAAATGTAAAGGCTCAATAAGATTCGTCGTGGACAGTTCTTAGAAGATTATAAACACATATGGTTTAATTTTTTTCTCCTCTCCTGATTTCTGGTGATTGTAATCTCTGATTTTTATGCTGAGAAATCAGGAGCACTGGACTTCATTTAAATATTCCATTTTAATTGGTAATAAACTTTCAGTCTCCTGTATTTTTCAATTGTTGGTTTTAATTACTCTTCCAGGATTATTTTTTGTCTGACTGGCTTTCATTCCCCTCCATCTCTGTTATTTCATCTCCACAGTAGAAGATCCTAAATCTTAGCATCTGGTAACAACCTAGAAATCTGGGTAACTTTTATGACACAAAATACAACATATTTTTGTTCATCACACGTCTTCATATCATTTAGGAGTATGTAATTCTGATTTTTGCCTCATATGTTTTTAAATACTTAATGTTTTTCCAGAATCTTTCATTATGGTGTCAGCCCCAAAATCTGACAAATTGCTTATAAAAAGTATGAGGCATCAAATTTTTGTTTGGATTTCAGGAATTTTTGTTTGGTTTTCAGAAATCTTTTGTCCTTCTAGAACAGTGCCTGCCTGACACATAATTGGCACTCGGTAAACTTTACATGTAGAATGAAAGCTGGATGACTATAAAGGCATCTAATTTTAAAAATTAAATACATAAAATCAACTGTTAATTTATTATGAAATTCGTATTTTCAGCAGGTAACCATGAGCAAAACTTAAATCTCAAGTGACCAAATGTCACAGAAAAGTTAAAAAGGAGCCTAGTGTCAATTCATTTGGATATATAAAAAGCCCTTATGTAATCATAACTATATACTCATGTAGACCACAAAATTAACGGAAATTATGATGCATCATCTATCTACACGTTGCAAAATAAGAACAGCAAAAAGATAGACGAGCTCAGGGCTTCAGAAATATTACTCACTTAATCCATGGGACAGCTCTGATTTCACAGTCCCATTGCACGGATGAGAAAACAGAGACTGAGAGATCAAGTAACTTGTCAAGGAAGGAGTGGGGCCAGATTTTGAAACTTGCAACCCGGCTCCATGATGTGTGAAATACACTGTGGTACCGTGGCCAAGTAGTTATAATAGCAATAAGTGTTTGAGCTTGTTTTCCTGTCTGCATCCCATGAGACTGTGTATTACAGGCCACACCTGTATGTGTTTTGTGGGCTTATTAGTCTAATCTCAACAGTAAAAGTTGAGACTACTAACCCATTCACATGCCTCATCTGCCTCCCTCAAGCTCTTCATCCCTCCATCTCTGTTACTTTGATTATTCTGCCAACCTAAGACCCTCTCATCATCTCTTCTCTTCTAATGCTGCCATCTGCCATGCCAAATACCTCCAAATATCTGCTCCCAGTGCATTGTCTCCTTTGTAACTTACCCCCAAAATACACGACTCCAATATTCATTGGAGGAACACTGCTCTCCTTTCTCCCATGTGTCATAAATAACCTATCTATGATTTGCAGTTGAGAATTTTTTCCATAGACTTCTTCAAACCATTTCTTCACTTCTTTGGGAAAGGGGATGTTTCCAAACTAATAAAATTACATGTTAGATTGTATTGCTCTTGAAAACCTTGTCAAAAAATTGAGGTTATATTTAATGAGCCATGTAAACTCCATTGACGTGTTTCAGGAAATGAAATACTATGCCCATTTTCCTAACTTTATTTAAAAAAAAGTCTATATGGGGCAATATGATGTTTATCCTCTGAGTCCACCAGGTGAAAGTGACAAGGCAGGGCCCTTCGGTGTCATCCCACTTTGTTCCTCCATCCATCCACCCTTTCCTTTTAAAGAATTCCATCCTTTCCATATTTAGTCCATATTCTTCCAATATAGAAATTATTTTCTTAAGATTTAAGCCATGTCTAAAAACATGCTATTTGAAACTTTGGCTTTTCAACAAGACAGTACGAACACTGGAAACCAGGAGTTGTCCTTTCTTCCCATTGGCAGCTGGGAGGAACAACTCTCCCAGAGTTTTAACTATGCAGAAAGAGTCCTGATTGTTTTTGCAGCTAGAAGGAATCATAAAAGAGTGATTTGGGCCATGTTCGCTCCCATCTGAACCAGGAAACTGTCTTGTCCCTGTTCTCCCCCAACTGAAGGGCAAAATTGAGCCTCATGTTTCATTCTACATTTACTGAACATCTACATGCCATAAACTGTGCTGGACAGAGCCTACATGGAAAAGCAGACCTGTGTACACATAAAAAGTTTCAAAATCATAAGGATTATACTAAAAGCAAATGCATAATGTTGGAGCCTGAGTGAAAAGAGTTGTTCACACTGCTAATGAATCTTCTGGAAACGTTTCTTGCGGGAAGTCTACATGAGAGTTCCCAGTTGACAGAAAGGTAGGAAGACATGACAGCAATAAAAAAATAAAAAATAAAAATAACAATTTTTAAAAAGCATGTGAAAGATATAGAGATATAAATATCCTGGAGTATTCGATGAAGAGCTAGAAGCTTGATGTAGCTGGAAGCTTGAAAAGGTGGGGAGGAAGAAGCAAATAAGAGGCTTTAAAGACATATACAGGTAAAGTCATTTATGTGTTCAAGCAGCAAATACTTATTGAGCACATACTGGAGGCAGGCACATGATAGAGCTATAGCAGGGAACGAGCAGACTTGACCTTGGCCCTCAGGGAACTTGAAGTCTAGTGGAGAAGCCAGACTTTGAAGAAACCATTGTCCAGAGCTCTATGTTCTGAACAACACTGCCATGCCCTGTTACTCTGAGTTGTCAAAGTGCAGGAAAAATCAAACCTCAAATTTTCCAAACCAAAAACGTTGACATGACACGGCTTGACAAATTTTTAGTGTGATATGTCTTCCCAAGTGTGGAATTTTCTTTGCCACTTGCTATAGCAACAACAAAAACAGTAAAATACCAAAAATCCACCTAAATGGAAAAAGATGCAAAAGTCTATTGCTTGGCTTCAAAAGAGTTATCATCACCATCACCATCACCATCACCATCATCACCACCATCACCATCTTCATCACCATCATCATCACCAACATCATCATCGCCATCACCATCATCATCATCATCACCATCATCATCATTGTCATAACCACCATCATCACCATCATCACCGTCATCATCATCTTCATCACCATCACCATCATCACCACCATCATCGTCACCATCATCATCGTCATCACCATCATCATCACCATCACCACCGTCATCACCATCTTCATCACCATCACCATCATCATCACCGACATCAACATCATCACCAATATCACCATCACCATATCATCATCACCATCATCATCATCTTCATCATCAAGAATCCTGGTAGTACTAGTACTTTCAGCCTGAACCTTGTGCCAGATGCTCCGTTGAGAGTTTTGTTTTCCCCTCTCATTAATCTCAAGACAAATGTTTTAGTAGTTGTGGTATTCCTCTCCATGTTAAGATGAAGAAACTGAGAATCAGAGATGAAAGGAAAGTACCCATATCTTTCAGGGATTATTAGATGGTGGCCCTGAGTGACTGTCAATTCCTAGGGAACCAGAACACCACTGTGGTCCACCAGTCAAGTGAAGAGTTGGAAAGATAAGGTTTGAGGTCTGTGAACCCATCCTGTTGTTGGTGCCTCCTTCCTTAACTGGATAAGATGTGGTTGGAAACTGAGCCATAGCAGGGGGAGGCTGAGCGGAAATCTTTGGAACTGTATTCCCATACCATTATCTTCCCACAAAATAGTAAACCAAAAGCAGTACCACACATCACAGATGGAATCATGGAGGTAAGAACCACCATCAAAGACCTGACAAGATTCAGGACGAGTCATTCTCATCCCAAGCCCACTGAACTCAACCATTTAGTGTATACAAAAGAAAAGTGGGTCTTGAAAAATATTGGATTTTCAAAAACTTGGTCAAAGTGTGATGTTAAAGGCTCCTTGCTCTTCCTAAAGTAATTTCATTATTGAAGCAACTCAACAGATCCTGGTACATCTATCAATCTGAAGAACTTTTTTTCTTTCCCAGTAACCAAAATTCACTACAGGTAATATGCTGCATCGTGAACCCATTACGACTAAGAAAGTGGCCTCCTTGAACTTTGGAGGCAATATATACTACATTTTCTGGTGTTGCTTCTATCCATTTACCAAATACACAAAAAGGGCACCACCACTCCCTTTTAGGGAGACCCAGGACAAGAGAAGGCTTTCCAGAGGGCCCTGGTGACTGCAAACATTCAGACCTTGCGATACAGAAGATCTAGTTGTGTTCGAAGCATCTGTGGCAGGATTTGATACTGTACAGACACAAATTAGAATAATAATAATACAAACTCATAAGACTTTGAAGCAAAGTTATGTTCCCAAGAGTATAATTATTCTCCTTTGGAGAAACAGACTTTGGGTCACTTCTGAATCCTGGTAGACTGCATACTTGACGATGGGACAATGAGTAACCATGTGTCCTTAACTGACCATCCAGAACTGGGTGTTATCCGAATCACCAAGCCATGAAATTGGATGTACCCAGCACTCAAGCATGTCAGGTTCAAGCCCCATGGGGAGTTCTTTATGGAAAGTTGCCTTAAAAAGAAAAATAATGGAGCCTGGTTTATGGACTGGCCTACATGATAATACTGGTAACAGTCATGAGTAGACTTTTCATATGTCACACTCCCTGAAAAACAATGGAAAAGAAAACCCCCTTTCTAGGCAGAACTTCAAGTGGCGCATCTGGTTGGTTTTGGTTTGTTTCTTTTATTTTGTTTTGTTCTAGAAATATAAGCAGAGGTACAGACCTATACTAATTCATGGAACATGGGTAATGGTTTAGCCATATGGTAAAAGGTTTGGAAAAACCAAGAGCAAACGATGAGTGACAAGGTGGTTTGGAGAATAGGTATATGAATGAATACACCAGAATGGCCTCAGAGTGGGATGTGAATGCTCAACAAAAGGTCTCCTGTGGAAGAGGTTCACAATCATCAGAAGAACAAGACAGGACCCTGTGGACATCCATCAGCCTCATTCTCCAACTACCCCAGTGCTTTCTCAATGGACTTACGCATTAAGTAGCTAGGGTGGCAAAAATGGAGGTGATCGTGGATTTCTTTTTGACAAGACTGGTCTAGCTGGCCTCGGAAGTCCAAATGCAGCCAGCCACCAGGAAGCAGATTAGTTACAACTGAACCCCTTCCAAAATGGCAGGGGCCTTGGGGTCTTTTCTGGCATGAAAACATAGGGAAAGGGAGGTTCACCTTCCTTCTACCAACAACCCCCAAGACTTATTGAATGCAATATCCGCAGAGTATCCAACATATTGCTTCTGGTTACAGAACTGATTTTACAGCAAAGAAAGTGACACAATAAGATAGCACTCAGAGCACTCAAGTCGACCTTGCCTTCTATCCCCAGAAGCAGCTGGCCTGAAAGAACCCCAGAACATCCTACCATGGCCTTAGTTTTAGCACCAATGGAGAAGCAACAACCCTGCAAAGTTAAGGTTCTGTCCTCCAGTTTCAGTATATGCTCCGAACCCTCAACCAACACGCGGCATCCTTTCTTTGTTGCTGGAAAATGTCAGTCCAGCAAGCAAGGGAAGGGAGTAAGGCTGGCATTTTTCACTTTTCCATTTAAGAATGCACCTTCAACAGCATAGGGAATATCATCAATGGCACTGTAATAGCATTGTATGATGACAGATGGTAGCTACACTCATGAGCGTGGCGTGACGTATAGAGTTGTTGTCAGATGTGCTACACCCAACACAGATGTAACATTGTGCGTCAACTATACTCAAAATAAATAAATAAATAAAATCACCCCACGCCCTCAAATTATCTGTTTCCTGGGCCTGCAGCTTTGGGCCTATTTCTTCAAAGACCTTAGTACACAGAACAGAATGCTCCCTCTCTTTTCTACACGCTCAGCCTCAAAACAGATCCTGCAACCCTCCAATGATTGTCAGCCCCAAATGACCGGTAATAAACGCCTTTTTGTTTAAACTAGCTCGGTAGGTTTTGGTTGTTTGCAACTGATCAGTAACTGGTCAAGTAGTAGAAGTGCATTTTGGTAACGTGTCAAAAACCTCTTTCAATATCTGTGCTCCATAACACAGACATTTCTTCTAGGGAATGATCTGAAGAAAATGAATGGACAAGAGCACAAAAGTACCTTTCTCCCATTTGGAAATGTTGACGTTAACCCTAATCTCTAACAAATGGGGTGATTGATAAATGAACAAAAGCAATCTACAGAATCGAAGTCATCCCAGAAATTTCAGACTGATAGTCTACCTTTCAACAGAGAAGAAAAATCTCCTAGAATTTAGAGTGAATATACATTTCTCAAAGAAAACACAATCCAGGGATACAGGTAGCTTAATATTTAACTTTCCATGGATGCTTATTATTTTTTCATGTACTTGGAGAAGAGGGGGAAGAATAAGGAACAGCAGACAAGACTCTAAAGTGCTTTGTATATTTTGGCAGATTTCTCATTAAAAGGTAATATATGCATTTTTTTATAACTTTAATTACAGGAATAAAGTCACAGTACACGTTTTGGTCATCATCAACTTCATAGCTGTTTATTGAGTGCCCCCTGGATGCCATAAATACGAAGAAGACCAAGACAAAAAAGACACACGCAAGTTTCGACTGAGTGGGAGGGACCAGACTTGCTGATTAATTTCAAAAGTTGGTCCTAGTTACACTGGCGCTCTCTCCTGACTCTCGCCCTTTCTTGCCCCTTTCCACATGGCACAAGGCAGCTGCTAGTGACATCAGAATGTGGTCACAGTTCAACTGTAACATATGACAAGTGTCTCAAATTATTTCCTCCCGCTATATTTTTGATCCAGGGATGTTGTCACATAAGAACTTAAAAATAGTTTCCTGATCTTTATTCTTTCTTTTTAGAACTCTGGATTTTATTTCTCCCCCACCATCAACTGCCACCTCATCTAACTTCAAAAGTTGGCTTCCTTGGCCCAGAGCAAATGCTGGTGCCGTTGGCAGCAAACATCACCGAGCCATTGGCCTTGGCCTTGGCCCGAGCAAGTTTCTTTCAGTTGATTGACACCTCCCCTGTTGTCTTCCATGGCCCACATTCCCGACTTCCTGCCATGCCTGGAGCTGAACCAAGAGACACTGAAATCCACAGACGCATTTGATGGATAGAAGACCACTATAAATAAGCTTTTCTCTGCCCAATTGCCATGTTTGGGTATTAAAAACTTCCTGGGCCTGATGTCTCTAGTCATTGCTTCATGATCAAACTTTTTATGAGACGGAGAAAAGAGCAATGTCATCAACTGTGTATTTGGGTGTTTAAAAATCAACACTCAACTGTTGGGACGTATCAGGGAATTCACTGGTGCAGCCCTCTCCATACCGCCCACATGAATGTGGGTGCTGCACAAAATAAAAGTGCTCCCTCTACAGTCAGAGCTCCCTTTTTAAAAAAGACAACCAATTAGTATTTATTTTTCACATAGCCTGAGTCCTATCACCTCCAAGACACGATCCCAATACTCAAAAGCACTCTAACAGTGTGGAGAAGAGGAAGAGACAAATTCAAACGGTGGGGATAATCATTACAGAGCTCAATGTAGATGTGAACAAAGATAGAGATGAAGAGATAGGGAGAGATATTGAGAAATCAATAGGGATTGGAGGGAAGGGAAAGATAGATAAAATGTAGATGCGCAAAGAGAAGATGGAAGATGTCCGAGGTAGAAAGGGGCAGCAACCCTGAAGACAAGCCCAAGTTAAGGGCAAACAACATTGAAAAGCTTCTTCAAACCATTTGTCATCCGAGTGCATTGTACAAAAACCAGCCAGGGTGCCCCAACGATGCCTGTCCCCATGTTCTGTCTTACACTTGTCCTAATTATCCTCGGTATGACACTTGCAAGTTGGCATGATTACGAGACAAAGACACGGAGGCTCAGAGATTGCCAAGGTCAAGCGAGTTGGCCAAGGTCAATAACCAATAAGGGCTACAGTGAGAACCAAAGTCCAGGTTGGTCCAGCTCAGAATCCTGTGCTCATTGCCCCTCTCCCCACTGCCCCCCAACAGCAGCCTAAACTCCTCATGCCATAAAATCCATATTCCGGAGGAATCCCTCTCAGCCGTGAGCGCTGAAATCGGATCCACCCTAATGTGTAGAATGCTCCAGGTCTGCCCACATGGTGGGACCCTGCTCATCACCCACGTGTCTGAGGGCAAACCTTACAGGCTACCAACGTGCTGATGAGGGCGCTAATCGGTTTCCAGGCCTGCCCCCCTCGGGCATGCTAGGGAAGTCGGGGGCACATTAGCCCTACAACAGCCTTCAGAGATACCTCCCTTCCTCCCTGGAAGAATCACTCTCGCCGCATCTCCCCAGACACTTGAGGAAGCAAAGAAACTCATTAATTATCATCACTGTGGTTAATACTGTTATGGCAGGTGCTGGACCCATGGCCACCACTTTGAAAACTAATGGTGTTTGCCTAGAAATTCTGGGAATCCAGGGGACCCTTGTCTCTCTCCACACAGACATCAGGCGGGAAAATATTACTGCTCAGAAGAGATACTGGCATATTTAATCATCCCACCATTCACCCTTGAAAGTGAGCTCAAGATCCTACCAAAAAAAAAAAAAAAAAAACTGCAAAATGAGAAAACATGAGATAAACGAATGAGCTTTTTGCTTTTAGCTAGGATGGTCATATGACTTCTCCAAACATGGACTTTTCTAACAGTGAACGGGGATGTCCTTAATAAATATACTGCAACTACAGGTGTAAAATCGTCTTCCTTCTACTTTTCAGAGGCACTGGGAAAACTAGATTTTTAAAGACCTGGATTACTTGTCCACCTAATAACTGCTACTAAAAGCTTTATTTGTGGGACGCCTGGGTGGCTCAGTTGGTTAAGCAGCTGCCTTCGGCTCAGGTCATGATCCTAGGGTCCTGGGATCGAGTCCCGCATCGGGCTCTCTGCTCAGCAGGAAGCCTGCTTCCCCTTCTCTCTCTCTGCCTGCCTCTCTGCCTACTTGTGATCTCTCTCTCTGTGTCAATTAATAAATAAAATCTTTAAAAAAAAAAAAGCTTTATTCGTGACCAAAAAGAGGTAGAGTTTGGCTAAAGAAAAGCAGATAGGGTAATATTTCAGCCAGATATTCAATCAAGCTGAAGTAATAGTTGATGTATAATTATGTGTGATATGTTAAAACAGTAGGAACCCTAACAAGTGCTAGGGACACCTGCACACATAAAATGATCAACAGTATCATACAAAGGAGTATCATTTTGCTCATAGCGCTTTACAGGAAGAATGTTTTCTTAGGAAATAGTGATTGCTATATTTTTGAGTTGTCGTTACTTGAAAACAATGGGTTTTAACTGTATCAGTTAGCTATTGATGCGTAACACACTTACCCGAAACACAAACTTTATATAACAGTTTCTAAGTGTCAGGAGGCCGGGGTTGAGTCAATGTGTTGGGGGAAGGGGCGGGTTCTGGCTCAGGCTCTCCCATGACGTTCAGTTGTTACGTCAGCTGAGGCTACGGTCATCTGAAGGCTTGACGGGGGCTGAAGGACCAACTTCTGTGCCCTCCCATGGCTGTTGGCTGTGGACTTTATTTCTTCCTTGTCCATTCTTCAACACCCGGCCTTCTTTATTGGACTGCTCATGATATGGCAGCTGATTTCCCCCAGATCCACCATCCAAGAAAAATAAAACAACCCCAATGGATACACAATGTCTTTTAGAAACTAATTTTGGAATCGACTGCCGTCACTTCTGCTATGTTCTGTCATTCACATAGACCAACCCTGATACCAATCCCCCGTGAGTGTGTGAGTACTGCTGGGTGAGGATCGTGGGGGGCAACCTTGGGAGCCTGGCTAGCTCACCAACTTTGCACTTTACTGGTTTTTTAATCACCATCTGATATCACGATTATTTCATAAATATAAATGAAATTTTAATTCTAAAATTAAAATTTTAATTTTAGATTAAAATGAATCTAAATACTAAGGACATATAATATTGGTATATAGGCAATATTTTACCTTAAATTCATATGACCATAGGACAAACACGCTATATCCTCCTTATTTTTTCTAACTCCACCAAGAAGAATTCTACATTTGTTTGCTTTACCAAAGCTTATCTCCCCCAATGAGGACAGGTGCTTCGTGTCTCTTGGCCTGCTACATACTCAGCAGTGACAACAGTCAATAAGGTAAAGTAGGAGATCTAGAAACTTTCCTTGAATAAATGAATGATGAACGCTTTACCTTGGTGATTGGCAGCCGACCAAGGCTTGGGGACCATAATCTTGGGCCTCAGTCCCAAACTTATTCTTTCTGCCCGAAAGCACAGAACACACTACGTGCCAAATCATGGACTCACAGAGCCCCTAGTTGGAGACAAACTGTGGCACAGGCAGAAAGACAAGCCACCTACAAGATCTCAAGAGGCAGGAATTCATCTATGATTTCAAAAGGTCAACATCCTGAGGAATACTATTCCTCAGAGTTGGTCTTTAGATGGAACTTAGATCTATCATAGGTGTAGACACTGCAAATAGTCTCAAAAGGAAGAGTTTCTCATCATTGGCTGAATCCTCACGTCCTTTTAAGGGATGGTGCAACTAATGCTAGGAGGGGTTGAACCTCTACTCAAGGTCACAGAATCAGGTTCCAATCAAGGTCAATAATTTCCCCTCCTGTTCTTCAGGGCTCTTCACCTTCTGGGCTCACCTCCACCACATTCCTGTCCCAAGACAGAAAGGATCAGCCCAGGGCACTCCTGGAGCTCTGCAAAATATCCACCTTCCCCTCAGCCATGAGCCTGAATGGAATGCCTTGGAACCTTCTACCACCACGATGAACCCGGAGACCACGTGCTACCCAATTCCCGGGGGCTAGAATGTAACTGAGTTCAGCAGTGACTTTGAGGTTTGTTGCTGAAAAATCCCTCCTCCCCAAAGGAGGCTTGGTATGTATGGGTTATAATGCAATTTTAAAATGTGCTTAACATGGAGAAAAACTCTTCAGCTTTTCTTAATTCAGGCACACCTTGTTTTAGGGAACAGGTGTGTTTCTTTAAATTAAAAAAAGGGAATTAATTTTAAAACACACACACACCAGCAATTTAAATTCGCTAGAGAGTTAGCTATTTAGAAGAACCTTGTTGTAAATCCTTTCACAAACTGAAGAACATTTAAGTAATTACCCTCTAATTTATGTGCTCTGGAAGGTCAACTATTTAAATGTCTGACTTTCTTAATTCGAGGCACACCCGCATTTATAGAACCTCTTTAGAACTCATTATGGCTGACAAATGTATTTTTCTTTCCGTTAGCAGCAACAAAAAACCCCAATATTTCGGCAAAACAGGTAGAAGATATTTATTATTCTGGCAACGGTTGTAACATTCACTCATTGCAAAAAGGATTTCTGTTGAATTGATCTAGGCTTAATATGATCTAGAATCAAACTGTCTTGTATTTATGAACATATTGTGAGCACATACATCTTAAATCCCTGTCATTTGTCTTTAATCTTTAAATTCCTATAATTTGTTTTCAACTTAGTCATAATGTATTTGGTGTTTAACCATGATATCTTTTCATTTCTCTGTAAACTCACCAAAAAAGCCATCAACTGGTATAAGTTCATAATAGGAATATTAGGAAATTTTTGAAATACTTGAAAATGTTTGGAGTATTTGTAAATATTCTCAAGAACATTTCTTCAACCAATAAGCTGCCTTTTATAGGTCATGAAACCAAGATAAGAAGACTCAGTGAAAATTTTGCTCCTCATTTGTGACCATATAGCCTTCTAAATTTGGTCTCTAACTGATGGATGCAAGCATGTATACCAGAACTTACACACCCAAAAGGAACAAAATACTGTCCATCACTGAGGGTGGGAAGAGGGGCTCAGCGTTCAAAGTGAAGAACTTGAAAAAAACAAAAGCAGGCAACAGGGGCGGACTATGGAGTCCTGTAAGCTAGACCAGATATGCCCAGGAAATTTCAAATCTCCCTTGTGACCTGGCGGAGAAGCAGAGCCACGGCCCAGCACCACCCCCCCCACCCCCCCACCCCCCCCGCAGGCGGGTCATTACACACCTTCCAGGGACACCATTCACGTGCAGTCTGGTGTGAATGGCGCCACCTAGAGCACAGTTTAGGAACAGTTTCTCCCATAGGGGGACCCATGCCCCCGCCCTCCCCTAGAAGGCATTCCAAGAACCCCCACCTCTTTTGTCCCCTCTCTTCAGATTCAGTTCCCCAAGGAGGATTGATCTGGCCCTTCCCAAGGTGCTCTGGCCATACTCAGTTACAATAAAGCCGTCTCAACACCCAGACCACGGGAGCTCTTAACTCTCTTAGACCACCAGCAATGACTCTGGGCACACCAACATCGGGACCAACTAGAGGATGTCACCTTTCAGGGTGAACCCGGGAGGCAGCGGTGGGACTGGAAGGCACGGTGGAGCTGTCACTGGATAAGGCAGTGCCGATAAGCCGTTCAGAGGCACCTACTTTAAAAATCTGAATTGTGCGGGAGACCAGGTTCAGACCAAGGGCTGCCAAAAACCGGCTGACGTCAGGGAACATCAAGGACCTTCTATGGTATATGACAGCTTCCCAGGAGAGAGACAAGCACACTCGGCGTGTACATTGCTTGCTTGCTCCTTTTTTTCCCCATGTAATAATAATGCTGATGATGGTATCATCACTATCGTCATCCAGCCATCATCACCGTCACCATCATTGTCACCATCACAGCCAATATGTCTTTAGAGCTCCCCACACACCAGCGATGTTCTAGGGCCTTTCCATCCCTCTGTTGGGACTTTACACCACCCCCGTGAGCGTCGCAACCTCAGATGCCCCCGCCCCCACCCACTCCCAGCTGCAGTGACCACTCGCACATGGGCTACAAGCTCAAGGGCAACGTGATGGGGCTTCTGCTCCCTGCGCCTCTTCCCTCCCTTCCCGGGTTCCTTTGATGCCACAGGTGGGCCCACAGAACCCTGCTCTGCATTCCCGCACATGCCACCCAGAAGTGCGAGGCTCCTGGCCACTCTGGGGTCAAAGGCATACAGCCCTGGGACACATCTCACGAGGTCCCCAGGACTGAGCCGCTAGCCATGCCCCACGGCCTCCTCAGTCACCCCCTCGGTACAGGCTTTCCCTCCTTCCAAGCCCCTCTCCCCCGGCTCCCTACTCCTGCTCCCATCAACTGCTCATACATCAGCCTGGTCTTTCGCCTCTGCCTTCGGGCCATCCAAGCTGGGAGGTCTGGAAATGGGGGGTTCTAGTAAGCAGTTGCTCAGAACAACAGAGTGGAGGATGTCATGGCTGGGGGTAAGTGGGGTGAGCCAATTCTGGTCCCTGGGACCCTTGCCTGAGCCTGGCTGGGAGGAGGGAGGAGGGTGAAGGAGACATTAGCAATAGCCTGTCGCCTACAGGGCACAGGGCACTGGTGACTAAATATTGTGGAGGGAGTTTTGTGTGTTGCTTTGGAAACACACGTCATGGTGCATTTGGCAAAAGCTGTAGAATGTACATAGAACGTACAATTCGAAGGGCGAAGCCTAATGGAAACCACCGACCGCAGTTAAATAATTTTATTGGCATTATTGATAGTATCGATATTGTGAGCCAATCAACACCAGCTCATCAAGTGTAACCAACATGCCACACTAATGCAAATATGGCTATTGGGGGTGGAGGGGGTAGGTGGGTAGAGGGGGTCCAGGGGAACTCTCTAGAGCTGCCACTCCGTTTATCCATAAACCTAACATTGCCCTAAAAAAATTAAGTCTGTTCATTTTTTTAAAGTGGCTATGAGGAAGTCCCAAATTCAAGAGTGAAACAATAGACTCAAGATTGTCAGCACTTACCGCGAGATAGGCTTGAAAGCAAGAGACTTTTTATCGCAGCAGGTGAGGAGAAAAATCTACAGACGACTGAGAACCACACTCATGGCCAAATGAAGGGTGGCGGGAACCCAGAGGAGACAGAGTAAACAGCTAGGGCAGGTGTCCTGAGTCCAAGTCCGGGAAGGGGGCCTGTGTTTGACCTTGAGCCTGAGAGCCTTGACCAGCAGGTTTCTGCACTAGCAGAAGAAATGTCCTTCTCCTTGCCGCAGGAGAGCAGCCTTCCTTCTCCCCCTAGATCTGCAAAGATCTCTTCTAGGGCATCTTCCTCAAGCCATGACGATCTGGCCCAAGTCCGTCTAACTCTGGGAGCACACCATCCTCCCACTCGCTGTCAGGGGTTCCGTTCTCATATAAACACCTCAGGCAGATCCCTCTGTTCACACTGAACCTCTAGGAGCACCCGGGCTAGGACGGCCCATCATTTTTCCCTTTGGCAGATGAAGGCACTGTGGCACAGAGAAGCCGAGCAGTTGGACCGAAGTCACCCAGCGAGTGAGCAGAGCTGAGCAGGGGCGGGAGGCCAGGCGAGCTGACTCCAGATCCTTCCCCTCCACCGCTATGATTCGTTAGGCACAGGAGACAAGGCAATTTGGAGGAAGAGAAACTTCATTTCTGGAAACCCTCACGCATAGACTCTAAAGTCCCGAATCAATTTTCTGAATAATCCCAGCCTAAAGTTTTGCACTCATCTAAAAATCTTCAGATAATTTAAAAAAATACATTTTTTTGGCTTAAAGTATCCAAATCATTGCCTCAAAGCCTCTCTTCTCTCTGACTCTCGAGAAGCTGTCTTTTTCATCCCCGATACTTTATCCCCTTCCGTTTGACAATGATAAAGCCATTGCACGCAGTTGGCCAACACACCATTTGAAGAGGGGGAGCAAGTATTTGGAATAAGGAGGCCATCCTGGGGAGCACCGGGCTCCTGCTATGGCTATGGTTGGTCTAAACCAAGTTTCAGGACCCACAAGTAAATTAGCTATTTTTTTTTCATTGAATTCCTTTTGAAAGTTTCTTATAAGGAAAATTCTTACAGAACAACAACAAAAGCAAAGCATCATTCTCATCTCAGAGAATAAAGAAATACAGCAGCAAATGTCTGTGTTAATTGGCCGCTTCCTCCCTGACTCCATGAGACTAGGGTGTCCTCCGCCTTCTAGTATGTTCCTGGTTTACTTTCGCTCCCTATACATTCTCTGGCCGTCCCCCAAATAATCTAGCCCAGGCGCCATTCTCTCCTTGCTCGGTATGAGGTCTCCGGTCCTCCATGACCCCCAGTCCCTGGTCCCTTACACACACACACACACACACACACACACACACACACATTCATATCCACCAAACCTAACTGCTTGCTGCCCTCCAGACACACCACGCGGCTTCACATCTCCATGACTTTGTACCTCCATCATTCTAATTCCTCAACCTATAGTTCAAGGTCAAGTGGCTATACGACCTACAGTTCAAAGCCTTGGCTTCCAGTGTTTTCTCCATAGCAATGCTTGGCAGAGCTTATCTTACATTGTTCATCATCTTGAGCTTTAGTTTGTGGGGTCCAGGCATGGTGCGCTGCCTGCCACTATTTAGCAGAAGAGAAGGGCACGACTATGAACATATAAACAGGCATATGATTCTTTCGTGGTTTACATGCGGTGACAGGCTGGATAATGCCCTCAAAGATGTCCACGTCCTAATCCCTGGAACTTATGGATATGCTCCCTCACAGGGCAAAAGGGACATGGCAGATGTGGCTAAATTAAGGATCTTGAGGTGAGGGGATCCACCTTGCTTATCCAGGTGGGTTCAGTGTAACCAAGGGTCCTTATAAGAGTGTGGCAGGAGGGTCAGAGGCGGAAAGGGAGGTGAGAGGACAGAAGGGGAGATCAGAGATGCAGCCGTGAGGCAAAGATATGAGAGCCTCTAGAAGGTGGAGAAGACAAGGAGTGGATTCACCCCTAGAACCTTCTCAAGGATCATGGCTCTTCTGGCTCCTTGCTTTTAGGCCTCATTTCAGACATCTTTCTGTCCAAACTGTAAGATAACAAATGTGTGTCGTGAACCACTAAGGGGTATGGTTATTTGTTACAGCTGCCATAGAAAACTGAGACATAGGTCTCCCACACAGGAGACTGAGTTTCTCAAAAGCAAAGATAAGTTATGGCCATTTTTTTTAAATCCCCGCTACTATCTCAGTACCTGGCAGAGAGTGAGAACTCCAGAAAGATTTGCTGAAAACCACAATGAGTTATCACCTCATATCTGTTAGGATGGCTATTACCAAAGAAATAAAAGCTAGGAGCTGGGAGGATGGGGAGAAAAGGGGTCCCTGGTGCACTGTTGGCAGGAACATAAGCTGGTACAGTGTGGAGTTCCTCAAAAAACTAAAAATAGAACTGTCATGTGCTCTAGTGATCCTTCTTTGGGGATATATGCCCGAAGGAAATGAAATAAGTACCTCAAAGAGATAGCGGCGCCCCCATGTTTACTGGAGTATTAGTCACAATAGCCGAGATATGGAAGCCACCCAAGTTATGTATGTTGACAGATGAATGAATAAAGATGGTGTCTATCCATATACATATATATAATTCCATTAGGAGATCCTGCTATTTGCAACAACATGGACGAACCAGTGCAAAAAATGCATGATCTCGTTATACGTGAAATCTAAAAAGAGTCGAGTACATAGAGGCAGAGAGTAAGACAATGGTTACCAGGGGCAGGGAGGTGGGGAAAAGAGGGAAATATTGGTCCCAAAGTGCAAAGTCGTAGTTATGTAGGATAGGCGAGTATAGAGATCTAATGGGCAGGGCAATGACTAATACCACGTTGAATACTGGAAATTTGCTAAGAGTGGATTTCACGTGGTCTTATCACAAAAACACACAAAACGATCACTATATAGGAAGATGATATGTTGAGGGAGGTGGCTTAGTAGGTTAAGCCTCCGACTCTTGGTTACAACTCAGGTTGTGATCTCAGCACAGCGTCGGGAGATCGAGCCTCGTATAGGGTTCCATACCCAGTAGGGAGTCTACTTGGGATGCTTTCTCTCCCTCTGCCTCTGTCCCTCCTGCTCAAGCACTCTCTCTCTCTGTCTCTGTAAAATAAATAAATCTTTGGGGGAAAAAATGTTTATGCATTTCTTAAAAAAAAAAGATAACATGTTAATTAGCTTGACTCCAGCAATCATTTCACTCTATATTGTATAGCAAATCATGTCATACACCTTAAATATACACAATCTTTATTTTAAGAAATACACATATATATTTAAAAAGAAATGTCTGCTGAATTGAACTCAAGTGAACATAATGGTACAAATTACTTTTATTGGTTTCACTGCATACTTCACTAGTAAATATAGACATAGTTTTAACTAGGAATAAAGATAGGTCTGCAGTATATAGAAAATCAGCAATGACCAAGTGGTAGGTTAACAGTATTTGCTTCTTTTCTTTTTTTTAGATTTTATTTATTTGTTTGAGAGAGAGAGTGAGAGAGAGCACAAGCAGGGGAAGGAGCAGAGGGATAGGGACAAGCAGACTCCGAGCGTAGAGCCCAATGTGGAGCTCCATCCCATGACTCTGAGATCGTGACCTGAGCTGAAATCAAGAGTCCTATCTATGCTCAACTGACTGAGCCACCCGGAGCCCCGGCTTCTTTTTAATTTAAGTGTTTGTTTTTAAATTCTCTGACCTTTATGTCTGTATATTTCTGGGCTTTCAGATTTAGGTGTTTTGTCTCACCAGTAACTAGAAAAACTGGAATGTTACTCACAAAGCACAAGTAGTCTCCATCTTCAACTTACCTGAAAAGTATGTGAAATGTGTTGACTGTTGATTTCCTAAAAACTGTTTCAGTTTGGGCCCTGAGTAAGGCATGGAAATTTCAATTAAGAGACACAATGTTTTGAAAGTTACCAGTAAGTGAAAAAAAGGAGTTCTGCTGCATATTACTTTAAATTTTTAAATATTAACCAAGCTCAGGGGCGCCTGGGTGGCTCAGTCGTTGAGCGTCTGCATTTGGCTCAGGTCATGATCCCAGGGTCCTGGGATCGAGCCCCACATCGGGCTCCCTACTCTGCGGGGAGCCTGCTTCTCCCTCTCCCACTCCCCCTGCTTGTATTCCCTCTCTCACTGTGTGTGTGTGTCTCTCTCTCAGATAAATAAATAAAATCTTAAAAAATATATATTAACCAAGCTCAAGCTGCTCTAAAAATTACCCTGGGAACCAAAAAGAGCAAGTAATCACTGAAAACCCAACTCTAATTAAGCTGTATGAGGAAAATAAATAAATAAATAAATAAATAAATAAATAAATAAATAAATAAACGGACCAAGACAACAGGCCAGAATTATGAATATGATTGGCCAGAATTAGAAGTAAGAATTAGAATGATCGGGGTGCATGGGGAGCTCAGTCGTTAAGCGTCTGCCTTCAGCTCGGGTCATGATCCCAGGGTCCTGGGATCGAGCCCCCCATCGGGCTCCCTGCTCAGTGAGAAGCCTGCTTCTCCCCCTCCCTCTGCTCCTGTTTGTGTTCCCTCCCTCACTCTCTCTCTGTTAAATAAATAAATAAAATACTTCTTTAAAAAATGAATTAGAATGATCATTGGAATTAAGGTCCATATTCCCCAAAGTACCAAAGAACTTAGCCATTTCCACAGAGCAACCACATCCCAATAAAACAAAGTCAGGGGACTCCATCACACAGCAACACTGTCACTATAGAACAATTTAGATCACTAATCACTCAGACTATAACGAGCGATAACACCGCTAAGCTCTTTATCACTGTCTTTGTGTGGTTGCTGTATATTTTTTATCCGTTCTCCACCCTCACTCCTCCTTCCTCATTGTGCACTTACTGCTTTCCTCATTCCCTCACCCTCTCTTATTAATTATTGAAGTGGGGGTCCTAGCAGGAGCAGGGGAATCTGGTTAGATTGAGAAGAACCTTGTAGGGCTCCGTGACCCAGGTTGGCCAAGTGTCTACCCTAGTCCTAAGTCACCATCATTCTGAGACAGCCCTGTCCCTCGAAAGCACCATGCATCCTGGCGCTCAGACCTACATATCCACGGTCATTCACTTAGTAACATGTGCTGATCATCTACGTTTTCCCAGGTGCTGGACTCTACTCTCAGGGTACAGTAGGGAGAAAGACATGTCATCATTCAGGATGTGGTGACATACGCAAATTACAGCGGAGGCTCCGAGCAGGTTCATGAAGCATCTTGGAGTCACAAAAAGGTTCCTGACAGGTGACATCTAAGTCCAGACCTGGAGGATGAGGAGGAATTAGCAAGGCTAGGAAGGTTTGAGAGCAGAAGATGGGGATGGGAGACAGGAGGGAGGCAAGCAGCAAAAAGAAAAGAAAAGCAGGGCGCCTGGGTAGCGCAGTTGGTTGGGTGTCCAATTCTTGATTTCTGGTCAAGTCGTGATCTGGAGGTCCTGAGATTGAGCCTTTCATCAGACCTATGCTCAATGTGAAGTCTGCTTGGGGATTCTCTCTCTTCCTCTCCCTTGGTCCCTCTGTCCCGCTCTCTCCCTCCCTCCCCCTACTCACACACAAAAGAAATGGGACTGGAGATATTGGTGGGGACAAATCATGAAAGCCTAAGGTGTGTGGGATGTCTGGGTGGCTCAGTCAGTTAAGCGTCTGCCTTCAGCTCAGGTCAAGATCCCAGGGTCATGGCATCGAGTCCTGCATTGGGCTCCCTGCTCAGTGCGGAGTGTGCTTCTCCCTCTACCCTTACCCCTGCTTATGATCTCTCTTCTCTCTATTATGCTCTTTCTCTCAAATAAAAAAAAAAAAAGAAAGTCTAAGGTGTGTGGAGAGGTTCAGATCTTATCATTCATTGAAAGATGATATGGAGGGCCATAGAATGATTAGATGTGCTTAACATGTTTTGCAAGATAGTAAGTGAAATATATAAGAGCAAGAGTGAAAATAGAGTATATGATCAGGCTATAGCAAGAAACCAGATTAATTCAAATATTCATTCAACAAATACCAAATATGAACTTGGAGCTCATGTTTATAGACAGAGATATGCATCATGTAGTCACACAAGTATATGATTGCAAACCAAGATAAACACTATGAAGGAAAAGTATGAGCAGGGGGATTCCATGGTTCCTCTAGCAGGAGGAAACCGGAAGTTTGAAGGAAAAGCCTGGTGGAAAGTGATGGGGACCTGAAATACAGGAATGCCAGGAACATGGAGATTTGACTGATCAGTGACAGATTGGCAGATAGACTGATTGTGGGGTGGAGTTGAGGAAAGGGGCATCTTGGGCAACTAGATAAAGAGGGAGCACCAGTGGAGACAGAGACTTAGAGGAAAGACGTGAAGATGAAGCGATAAAGTGAGATTAAGACATTTTGAATTTAAGGGCCATGAGACAGACAGGCATGTTAATAAGTAAGTGAATCTGAAGGTGAATCTGAAGTTTGGTAGAAAGCTCTGCACTGGAGGGCACAGGTATGGAGTATAAATGAAACTGAAACCACAGGAATGGATGAGATTTCCCAGGATGAAAGTTGAGTGAAAAAATTGTGATCATTTGTAAGGTGCCGTGAAGAAACCCTCATTTACAAGACTAAGAGCCTCAGAAGGGGCAGCCTGAGATGTAGGAGGAATACAGGAGATGTAGCCTTCAAATAGGTCCATGGCATTCTTTTTTTATTGAAGTAGAGCTGACATAGGGTAATGTATTAGTTTCAGGTATACAATATTGCGATTTGGCAATTCTGTACATGACTTAGGGCTCACCATGATAAGTGTAGGCACCATCTGTCACCAAAAATGTTATTACAATATTATTGACTATATTCCCTACACTGTACTTTCCATCTTTGTGATTTATTTATTTTATAACTGGAAGTTCGTATTTCTTCATCAGAAAGGCTATATCGCGTTGTCTTCTTTGGAACGATTACCGCAATCCACCAATCCGCACCTCTCTCTTATGCCTGTTCTTCCTTGCAGCCTGATGACAGACGTGTGCAAGATGGTTGGTCAGGTTTTGGGTACAGTTGGTAGGCCACAAAGCCAAAGAAACCAATTGCCTCATGAATGATAAATCTACAACATTTCTCTTAGTCTTATCAAATGAATAAATCAGTCACCGATTATACAGTGTGTCTTTGTAGATTTGGAAATCCATACGTATTTGTTTCTGGACTCAAACTTTTCAGCACTCAATTGTTATTTAATATTCTAAATATTTAATATATTTTATGTAAGCTATTAGTAAAGAGTGGCAGTTTGGATTCTACGAAAAACCGCTTCAACCATTTACTTTATTTTCTGTATACAAACACAACTGTATAAATTCGTGAAAACAACCAGCCACAGAGATAAAAGCATCTACATATGACCAACAAAGTGGGCCCTGGTGTCCATTCATTTTATTCAACTTTTTAATTGACTCTGATCACTGTCGTAAATCAATCACAAACTTTTCTACCTTGATCACTGCACTGCCAAAAGCAGTTATGGAACTCACTATGTTTTGAGGATGCTTATTTCAACGTAAACCAAATCTTCTCAATCAACTGATTTTCTAAAACCACACCTGACATCATCCCGGGGCAAACGTGTGATTCTCAAATTCTCAGAAGAGTGAGAGACAATGATCGAAAGCCCCTCCTAATGTAGCTTTAAGGCAGACGTGAGTCGGGTCGTGATGATTTGTCCTCAAAATCAAAGTACATGGAAGGTTGAATAGAAATTGCATCACATACCAACTCACACCAGGCAGAATGACTAAAATTAACAAGTCAGGAAACAACAGATGTTGGTGAGGATGCGGAGAAAGGGGAACCCTCTTACACTCTTGGTAGGAATGCAAACTGGGGCAGCCACTCTGGAAAACAGTATGGAGGTTCCTCAAAAAGTTGAAAATAGAGCTACCCTACAACCCAGCAATCGCACTACTAAGCATTTATCCAAAGGATACAAAACATAGTAACTCAAAGGGGCACCTGCACCCCAATGTTTATAGCAGCAATGTCCACAATACCCGAACTATGGAAAGTGCCCAGAGCTCCAAGTTCCACTGACAGATGACTGGATAAAGAAGAGGTATTATATATACAATGCAGTATTACTCATCCATTAAAAAAAAAAAAAGAAAGAAAGAAATCTTACCATTTACAACAACGTGGGTGGAACTACAGGGTATCATGCTAAGTGAAATAAGTCTGTCGGAGAAAGACAATGATCATGTGATTTCACTTATTTGTGGCATTTAAGAAACAAAACAGATGAACATGGGGAAGGGAGGGAAAATTAAAACAAGATGAAATTAGAGAAGGAGATAAACCAGAGACTCTTAACTCTAGGAAACAAACTGAGTGTTGCTGGAGGGGAGGTGGGGGAGGGGATGGGGTAACTGGGTGATGGGCAGTAAGGAGGGCACAGGATGTAATGAGCACTGAGTGTGATATGCAACTGACGAATCACTAAAGTCTACCTTTGAAAGTAATAATACATTATATGTTAATTAATTGATTTTAAAGAAAAGAAAAGAAATTACATCACAGCTCCCAGGGTCTTTACATCAGAGCTTACACTGTTGTTTCCTACCACTTATCACATTTTGCACAAAGCTCCCCACTGTATCATCTGATTAAACCATACAATGTAAAAAAAAAAAAAAAAAAGGCACGTGGCATCTGTCTACAAAACACTCAGACAGTGCTTTTTTTTTTTATATTCAGTACCATTATAAACATCACACAAGCACCACCGACAGTCCCATAGAATGATGCATTTGTGTATTCAAACGTTCCCTTGGATTCCACTCTATCAATCAAACATGATGCATCAAGTCAAATGCAAATCCCGAAATACTACAAAAGATGCGAAAATATAGAGCATGTTTTTTAGCAGGTATTTCTTTTAGGGGAGAGAGAGTACGTGAGTGGGGGGGGGCAGAGGGAGAGAATCTTCAAGCAGACTCCACGCTGAGGGTAAGGGCGTCGGGGGGGAGCTCAATCTCATGACCCATGAGACTGGGACCCGAGCCGAAACCAAGAGTTGGTCACCTAACTGACAGAGTTACCCATATAGCATATTTTTTATGTTTAAAAACATCTTAGTTTTTTGAGACCTTTAAAAGGCTTGGCACATCTCGGTTTTTGAAATCCCGAGTCAGAACTAAGGAAGCCAATCCGGAAGTCCAGCCCCTCCTTCTTCGCTCTCATGGAAACACAAGTCTTTGCCCCATACACCCCATACCCGGTAGCCGCCATCAGCAATGGGACCCTGTGAGAAGTCGCCCTTAACCTCAGCACGTCCTTTATTGAACACGTGCTATGTGCCAGATACCGTGGAGATATTACTGCAAATGACCCACCAAATGTAAAAATGCATGAGATGGGTGTCCTCGTTGCCATGTCATAGTTTAGAGACTTGAGGCTAAGTCAGGTAAAATCATAGACTGAGGTCCCAGCGGATTTCACCCGCCAGAGCCCGGGAGCTGTCCACCAGAGCCAGCCCCTGGGGAGGTGAGCTACCGAGCCACCGAGAAAAGCTCCCTGACCTTCTTCCCTCAGGAAAATCTTACCCACTTGGCTTTTCATTCTTACGTCTGCTCCCTTTCACCGAAGAGATGTTTACAGCAACAACTATAACCCAACTGTTAAAAATTTCTAGAGTTTTAAGTGACCAACCAACAAAGAAGAAAAATGAGTTCTTATGTTGAATTAAAAAAAAACTCTTTTGACTCTCAATACCATCAGGCCAAATAACCAGACTGGCTATTTTTCCCTGAATGGATCTCTACATGTTTTGTTCGGAGAACTGATTTCTGTTGAATCCATGTCCCCACGGCCTAAGAATCTCTCTTGTTTCTATGCAGAAAGGATTTTTTTTCCTTTAATTGTATGATGCATAAGCCCTAAGCTCTACACATGATTTTAAGGACAAAGAAGCTTTTTTCCTGCCAATCCAGTAGTGGGGTGGGGGAGGGGGGTGTGCAGCAGGTGGCTCTGCTCCTTGCGGAAATTAGAAGAGTTCAGTTCTTTCCATTGCTTTTGTCCATCATCCCTCAGGATACTGCCATCATCTGCATTTGAAGCTGGTTTTAGACTCTCCTGTATTTTAGTACCAACCAAAGGGAAAGGCTATGTGTTAGGACGTAGGCCTTGAAATGTCTCCTATCCCCACTGCTCACATTTCATCAGTGGGAACTTCAACACACGCCTACCGGTGAGGTTTGGAAGCTAGTCCCTGAGAGGCCACATGCTCGGCTACAACTAGACTATTACCTTGAAAGAATAGGGAAATAGATTTGGGGGTCGGCCAGCAATCTTCACACTGGGGTATGCCCACAATCCTTGGACACACGTGCAGCAGAAATGGAAGTCCACATGAGATGAAAGATACAGTGAGTGAAGGAAAAAAAGAAGCCCTAATGAATTCATGCAAACAATCAACAAAATACTATTTCACCCAGGTATAAGACTGTGAACTTGATTTTCCACATATTTACTTCAATTCCCTGTTTTCCTTAAAGCGATCTTTTGAGAGTGAAAGGCCACAACACCTTTCTAAGCATATGGAAATGGGAATCATCTAAGAAGAAGAAGAATGGATAACAAAAATATCGCTGCATGACACAGAGGGTCAAGGACATACCCAGATGTCTCCAAATCTGAAAATGATGCTGAGTTGGAAATCAAAACAAAATCTAAGACTCTCCAAGCCCTAACATATGGGCCTTAGACACACATATGGTTTCCATCTCTAGCTGAAAGAGTTGGATCTAAATGGAGTTTCAAAGCACATATGCAGTTTCATAAATAGAATTAGGTAGATCAGGATACCTTCCAACCCAGAAGTTTAGCAATGTCCTTTGCACAACTAAAGATTCGCTGTTCTAAAATTTAGTCTTTGTTAAAATTTCCTGGCTGGTCTTGGATCCCCATAAAGTTTGGTTTTTACATGTGTTGGGGAAGCTTTAAAGGTTTGCTTTGGGAGAAGGCTGATGAGAATCCCAGAATTTTCATTTTGGGGTAAAGGATATGAACTAAACCACCCACGGTTTGAACCTCTGAAAAGTAGACCTCGATACCATGAATTTGGGGGATTGACCTTTCAATAAAATGTACATCCCATCCAAAGGGCTCGACTAATGAGACAGTAATCAAAGTTAAACTAAGACATTTTTTTACGATCAAGAAATATTTACAGAATCTAGAATTGTAGCTCTTTCAGATTCCACTGTCAAAATGTCATATTCAGCCTTCTCCAAGGACCATAAACATAAAAATATAATTGAAAAATCCAAAATAATGAACCTGCAGTGAATAAAGGAGGTATGAGGATGGATCCTAAGGACTGAATTGTCACTATTTGCTTTAAATTTATAAAACCACTGGCCATCTCCCAATTTTATCAAGGTAATGGAGATGTGCGTAAGAAAAGTCCTCGTTAGGGGCTGTGTCTATGAAAATTTTATATCCTGTCTATTTCATTTCATAAGCTTTGCTCTATTTATACATTGCTTCCCAATAGACCTCTGTTTGACTGATAGAGGGTTCTAATGGTTTCCTTTTCAACTACTTTTGGGCTGGGATTGACTCATTTATTTGCCCAATATCATGATATAATTTCTCTAATCATTATGGTTCTAGAAAGAAAAAAGAAAAGGTAGAAGGATGCTCATCCTTTTCATTGGTAAATTGACCCAAACTTTATCATTTTAATAGATTTCTACCCAACCAGCCTATCTAAATATGATAATAACTGAAATAATTAATTAAAATGTTCCATCTGAGGCCTTACAAATTAACTATATCAGATGTACAACCACCAAATTTCTCAGAGAATGTCCAACCTTGCTCCTTTCCTTGACAGTAATTGCCTGGATTAATTAATCTACTTTATTAGGAAAAGGATGGAAGTCAGCTAGTGTACAAGTCTTATGGTTAAGTTATTGGAACTGTGTCTTCAATACAAAATTAAGATAATGCTATTACTAGGTGAATTCAGAACTCTCTCAAACCAGTCTACAAAAGCATGGTGGAAGAGTGAATAAATATACATTTGCCGGTGTGTGTTTTCTCCTCTGGAGCACAGTTTTCAGGACTTACAGGCTTTGGTAGTTAGAAGCATTTTAATCCACATCCTAATCTAGAGTTGATGAAACAAAGTGTCAGAGAGATGAAATAACCTGTCCCAGTTTACAACACCTTTGGACTCCCATTCCAGTGCTCCTCCCTCATCATATAGCTTGCTACCAAACTCTCCCCAGTATTCATCTGGGAGGAAAACTAGTTGTGAGAATCTGAAACCACATAATCAACGCTAGAATAACTCTAGTTTTTCTAAATCCACCATTTGAAAAGCTGATAGGAAGTCAGAGAAGAGGAGGACGTGGCCATCACAAGATACTGCGGAAGGAAGATCAAATTTTCGATGGTAACAGGTTCGAGAACAGACTGCTGGTCTTCTGAGTCAGGCTCCCGGGAATCTTCCTGGAGAGTATCCTGGAAAGAAGAAAGTAGAAAGGTTTCACTTGCTCAGCCTCTCCTTTCTCAAAGTGAACATCGGCAGCCCACCTGCCTGGAGGACTTGAGAATTCGCCAGCAGAGACAGGGTCACTGAACACAGGGACAGCACCCGAAGCTCCTTGTTGAAGGAGTCAAGAGAAACCTTTCTCTCTCTGAGAGGTACTTTACTCAAGAGACGCTTTTCCATATTCTAAGGTAAAACTCCAGAAGTTAGATTAGAAAGGAAGTGTTTAGTTAGACAGAACCTCTGACTCTGGGAGTTGGAAGGAGGTTTCCTCTTTAACGAAGTATATTCTCTTATATTCCCGTATTAGTTCAGTGCCTCCTTCTATCAAAAGGGCTTTTCTAGAAGCTGCACAGATAACACACGGGAGTAGGAATGCTCACGTGCCCTCTCACCAACACTTTGGCTTCATCCCGGAAGGAAGGGTTGCAGATGTCGCCAGCTGTGACTGTGTGGACGGAGTGTCCCTATCCCCAGGAATAGCATCAGAGAATATAGGGCAGACAGTTAAACTTGGCTCATCATGGGGAGGCACGCACACCGTATGTAGGTTGAGCGGTCCCAGTCCTTGCCTTCCTCTGTGCTGGAGATCACATGGACAAGGATTCACACACTATTTCTGCACGGCAGAAAGCCTTTGCAAACAATCTCTACTCCTAATGAACACGTTCATTCTTAACTGAGAGTCACCATGGCATCAATATTCACTTTGTGTTGTATTAGGCATGGTATTCGGCACTCTTTGAGCTTCCAAGAGCAGAACGTGTGAATTCTCTGCTACCTTAATCGTCCCTGGGGTTGCTGTCCCCTCTCCCACCTCCCTAACTGCTCGGGCCACTCAGCCAATACCTGCAACACATTTCAGACTTGAACAGAATGGACACAGAGTATCCTCCTGGGGTTTTCTCGTCTGGTGTGGTATGTGTCTAATTGTTCTGTTTGGTGACTACTAATGGAAACAGAGCCTGGATTCTCGGCTGCCGTGGACTGTGGGATGGGAGCACATGGATTCAGCACCACGTTCTCCTTTTTACTAACCTGCCAGAGCACCATGTCAGGCAGAATTGTTCCAGAACAATTAGGGAAGCCGAGGCTTGAGGGGGCTTTCGGGAACCATCCTATCAAGTGCTGCTCTCCAATTCTCTGCTGTTGTTTCTATTCAGGACCTGCCACCTTATCCCCCAGTGTCTTGGAAATCATGGTCACTTAAGGAGAAAAAAAAAAAAAACAGAAATAATAAAGGATGCAGAAAATCCTTCCTTTCTTCTCATCCCGAAACATCCCCTGACCATCCAAACTTTGGAATCTATTAGACATCAAGGAACATCTTACTGATAGAGCTGAGTGCGATCTATATAAATTCCGTATTATCTGTATTCGGGACATAGTATGCCACGCGCTGGTAACAAAGGTCAAAATAGCAGGAGCTCTTATGTCTGTTGGTGTTTCTCTCAATACCCACCACCTGAGAGAAGTTTCTATCTTGTGCATGTCAAGTCCAAAGCAGGTCAGCTGGGTTCTCGTCCACCTACTCTCTCGGGGATCCAGGCTCCTCTTATCTTTCTCCGCTATTATTTCGACACATGGCTCACGGGGAAGAGTATGGAAAATTCTCAACTGCCTCAGACCAAAAATGATACGTCTCTTCACTCAAAGCCCATTGGGCAGATCTAGTCTAACTAGTTTCAGGGCAGCCTGAGCCTTCTCATGTGCTTAGGAATGAAGGGAGACCAGATATGGAAAGTTCTAGGCATCTCCATTGCTTCCACCAATGGCCAAACCCATACAGATGTCTTCGTGGCAACCATTTTCAAAATTGTTAGGGACCACCACCTTTGAAGACTACAGCAAGTCCCACTGCTTCAGGGACAATGAACTCACCATGATCCCGAGGCCCTGCCTTCAAGCCCACATGACGAGCCAAGGCTCTTTCATCGCCAACATCCGGAGCGTCGTGTCATGTCTTCCTTACCTGAAGATACAGATGAATTCCCACTGTATCAGTCTAGCCACCAAAACATCAAGAGCAACAAGAGAAGGAACCTTTCATTCTCTGGAATCTCTTATAGCCTAAGGAATCCGTTTTTGTGAGGAAAATACTTTAACTGGTGGTTGGATATAAATTCACAAATGCTGGGGAATCGCGTGTTTGACAAATTAAGCTGAAGTTACTCCACAGGCGGGAGGGAAAAGGCAGGAGGGTGGTGCCAGAGAAGACCTCACCCCAGAATGAGATCTCCCTAGAAATCCTTCTAGTCTCTGATAAATCTACTAAACTCAGAAACAGTGTGGGTAGGAGCGACCTTTGATGAAAAACACTAACATAGAAAAAGTAGCATCCAAGCATTGAAGCAAAAAAGAGGCTTGAGGAAGCAAGTGCTAAGAAAAAGCCCCACGGAATAAGAATTCCAGTCAAGTCGGACCAGATCCCCAAGGGCGGGAGCCCCGCTGACAACTGGCTCCCACCGGGACATGACCTTCACTGTGCTGGAATGGGGGCTGGCGAAGGGCTCCAGCTACAGGAGACGCAGCAGGAGTAAAGCGATTGTCTCTTTTTTTCAGTGTCCCTTCTAGAGCCTTCACATTACGTCTCCTGAACACCTACAGCAAAAGTACCCCTGCATTCACCTCTTAGGGAACTTACCAAACTGCCTTACATTCATTTGGATCTTTAGCGTAGCTTCGTCCGCCTCACCTCCACTCCTCATCCTCGCACACTCAGAACCAGGACCCAGAGAAATGTGCCTCTCCCACTACAATCAACATAGAGCCTGCCCCTACCTGGAGATCAGACAGGATAAAAGAGAGGCCGTGTGGCCTCATGGTGAGCACCAGGGCTAGTGAGGATTCTGGCTTCAAGTCCGCATCTCTCTTAAGAGCACTTATCTCCTGGGGCTTTGCTGGGGGCTAAATGAGGGGGAAAAAAACCCTAAACTGTGAGTATGAGATCTGGTGTGTTGTAAGCTTCAGGAAGTGTCGGCTGTGATAATAGCTACACCCTCTCCTAATATGGACACTGGAAAGACACGGTATTACCATGATACCAGCTCAGCTGGGCTGGGAGTTCCTGGGGGAAAGAACGAGCACCAGGAACCCTACAAGTGACCTGGAGAAGATCACAGCATAAGAAAGTCCACTTTGTCTCAATGAAAGACAATGCAGTTGAGAAACCCTAGGCATCGGTTAAGTGGAACGGAAGGCAAAAGGCACATTCCAGAAGCCCTGAAATTACATGACGGGTAGACACCACCAGTGGCCCCCCAGTATGTTCTCCACTTCTTCCACAGAATTCGGTCTTGGCAAAGCACTGGCTGTAGGAAAGAGCTAGCTAGGTGTGGCACATGACTGTGGCCTGGGCAGGGGGTGTTGAGTAGACAAGGGTGTCATGTAGGAGCTTCTGGGAACCTTCTGCAGGTAACAGCAAGCATCTACCCTTTGCCAGAGCCTCCCCATCCCTCTTTCTTGCTGTCAGGAATGCAGGTGTGTTAGACAGCTCTGCACCCATTACCTTGGACCGAGAGATGTCCTTGGGAATGGAGCCTCAAGTGCAAGCACAAGAAAGAGGCAGCAAGAGGGGGAGGATGGAGGGTAGTGTGCCAGGCAGGCAAAGTCATTGTCATTCCCAAGGAGTGGAGGGTAAGACTCGCAGAGCCCTTGACCATCTCCTTCCAGACTTTCATGCAAAAGAAAAATCAGCTTTATTTTGCTGAGGCTACAGTTACTCTGGACCCCATTTTCTGCACAGCCCGACTTCGTCCTCCATGATAGTAGCTTTCTCTACCTATGTGGCCACTGATGACATTTCCACGTAAGCAGCCTTGGCCGTTCATTATATTTCTTCCCATCGTCGGGGATGTTAGCATTTATTATGTCGTTAATCTTATTTTAACAGTGTTATCATCTCACTCCCACTTAGATGCCCTTCAAAATGAAGACGGAACGTCAGTCTGACTATTGTCCATCGTGCCTGGGTATTGTAACCGTTTTCACAGACTTAATTTAAAACAAAACAAAACAATGGGAACCACGACAAAGCTTCAGAGTTTTGCCATGTTTTCCTAGCGCTGGCCCAAGGGACACCTTGGGCAGCCACGGGAAGGTACGGGAAAAGTGATTCATCTTCACAAAAGGCTTCTGGCCTCCCTCCATGCGGAAGAGTCAGCCCATCCACGAACTCGGCATTGTCTCGGACTCGCCTGGTGTAAAATGGTCTTCCTTCTGAGTCATCGCTGACGGCAGGTGGACAGCACCCAGCCCGCACATTCAGCCGCCTCCTCCCTCACCAGACGCCACGTCCTGGGGAAACAGGCTGCTGGCGCAGTGGCTCGAGCTACCGACCGACGGAGGCCAGAAGGGGAGAGTGGGAGGTGGCAGCAGCTCCAGCCAGGGGACACCTGGTGCCCTGGCCATTGCGCATGCCAGTATCCTCCCCGACTGATGTCGGGAGGTGACCCGACTGAGCCAGGCCACCGCCCTGCCCCCGAGACGATCACAGCCGGCCACAGCCGAGTTTGGCCGTGGGGTTCCAACCCATCTATTATTCAGCCAGCAGCGATTTCTGTTTAACACCTGTGTATTTACGCTGTTTTAGCCTCTTATTAACATCCTCAGGTGTTACTCCCTTGCATCTTCTTAACACATTTTGCAAAGTAGGCATGGGCAGTTCTGTTCTTGATATCTCGAATGGAGGAAATAAGGTCCCGAGGGTTGCCAACCACACTTCTACAACTGAAGCGCCAGCCATGGAGTAGGGAGATTCGGGCTACATGAGTGACTGGGCAGGGGGTGGGGGTGCAGGGGGGGAAGGGGGGCCGAGGACTGCCACAAGTACATGGAGGGAGGAGGCCGGAGGAAGGCTTCCCCAATCTCCACCCTCCACTCTGCCTTCCTCCCCGCTAGGTCCCAGCTGACCTCCCTGCTGGGGCTTGGAATCTCTCCCCAGCTGGACAGGAGACCCCAGCAGGCAGCCACTCAACCTTATCCAGGACAGAGACCCAGAGCCTGACGCACCACCCCCGCATGAGCCCAGAAATTACTTGAGAACCAAATGGGATCTGTCTTACTTCCCCAGTTTGATCACTTTTTCATTAGAGATGGGAAATAGATGCATTTTTGTTGTTCTTTTACTACGTCCAGGCTCTAAATACCAAGTATTGTCCAAAGCCCAGGAGCCTGCTCTCTCTCTCGCTCGCTCTCTCTCTCTCTCTCTCTGCCTCTTATGGAGTAAGGGGACATTTGAACTGAAATACAAGGTGTGTGGCTCAGAACTAATGAGCCAAGGGGGGCCTGGACTGGAAAACTAAGTCAAGATTTTAATGTTCTCAAGCACAGTTCTCTCCATCAAGTAATACGGTGTGCTGTGCATTAATGGGCTTGATAGATCGGGAGCTCTCTGACTGACTGGGGACTGTGTAAACACCGTGGAAGGAAGGGCCCGGGTGTCCAGGGCACTCTAGCTGCTCTTTTCACGTGGGCGGCAATGAGCAATGCACACTGAGCTGCATGTCCTCTGCTGCGCTCTCAGCACGGAAGGGCCGGGGGGAAGGCTGTGATGAAATTAACACAGCAGAGCGACCTGTGACGGGGGTTAACCTGCGGGGGCAGGGGGAGCCATAAGTCAGCATCCTGGCTTTATGCCCTTGTCAGCAGAAGGGAAGCGTGCAAGGGGGCTCCGAGGCAGCCGCGTGAAACAGCACGACTGTATCTAGACAGTGTTTTCTTTTCTAGAGACAGAAAGGTCTCCGAGACAGATGGACATTTGGATTCTGAAAACTGCAAAACAGGGAGACGAGACCCAAGATGCACGGAGAATTGATGTCAGTTGTACTTATGCTTTTTTTTTTTAATCTGGCCAGAAAACCTGTAGATTCAGTTTTATTACGTGAGGAAGGATGCACTCTGTTTTCTTGAAAGCCTAATAATACTTTTGGTGACAAAACAGAAAAATCTGGACTTTCCTTCTGTCTTGAGAATTGATCAGAACTCATTTAGGAACGGACCTTAATCTATCACAATGTTAAAAAAGCAAAGTCATCAGCTACATGCTTACGATCTGACAGGTGTTTCCACCTTTGGCGTTTACTTTTTTCGCAATATCCCCTCTGAGCTGGGCTGAATCGAAACCATTCTGCACATGATGAAACTAAGACTGGGGAAAATAAAATTTTTCCACCAGCACACAACTACTAAGTGTTAGAACCAGAATTCAAAAGTCCGGAGGATAAACCTCAGGTTTCGAACTCCGAGAACCGAGCTGGTTTGCCCACGTGGCGCTCCCCTCCCCCACGTTGGTACGGGTGAGAATTTCGCCTGGGGTAAAGGTAACCCCACAAGAAACCACCTAACTGTTCTTGAACGTTGCTTCTGTGTCAACCATTTTATTTGCATTGTTTGTGAAAGTCAAGGTTAAATCCATAGTACGCCATCTTCCTCACGGTCCACGCTCATTACCTGTGGCCGGTGTCGCTTCACGCATTCCTGTTAAACCCCACCCCTACCCTGCCACCTATATATTTCCACCCCCATTGTAGAGGGAAAGAACGTAAGACGTGGACGGATGACCTAACTTTTCCAGTGTCTCACAGAAATAAGCAGGTAGGTGCCAGAGCCAGTGGAGATATCCCAAATTCTCTTGAATTCTAAAGCCCACATCCATCTGTGATTTCTCGTAGATGCCCTCAAGAATTAAAGAGAGATCAGACCTTGAGACTCAGCATTCCAAACCCCTTTACTTACGTATTAAAAAACAGAGCTCCTGTGAAGGGGAGTTGGCCAAGGTCAGAGGTAGGCAGAGAGGCGGAGCCCAGCAGGCCATTCCCCCTGGTTAACCCAATATCCAGGTGTACTTCTGCAAAGAAGAGGAGCCAATACATGGGTGCCGGGGGCTCAAAAGGAATGCATACCATTTCATTTCGAAAGCTACACAACGATCCAGGGAAAGAAGATTTGGATAAAAAAGGAGTGGACCTTTTACGTGAAATATGAGCTCAGAAAAGCTCACAAGTGACCAGCGTTACTAAATAATTAATCAAGAGCAGGCGGGCGCTGGTTTGAAATGTAAATGGACGGATGGAGGTGTGATGCTGTCACCCAGGGGCCGGTAACGTGACCAGAATTGTGAACCAGCCTCACCTGCCCCTGCGAGGGGCACAGCCGCAGACGAAGGGAGCGTAGCAGACCAGATGACCCCAGAACCCCGAATTCCTGACTTTGACCTGCTGCTCACTTTCATGTCCCTGTCCTCAAAGAGATGTTAAAAAATGATGAAGAACCAGCTAGGCATGAGGGAGGGGAAAAAGAAGCCGTCTAAAGAAATGTTCCCCGACAAGGCTGCAGGCGACACACTCAAGAACACCGTTATTTTCCTTATATCTTCCGGCTTCTTGAAAAACCACACCCCCTTTGTCTCTCCTCCCCACCCTCCTTTTTCCCAAATTCTCTAGAGCTCTTCCTGCATGTGGTTCGTGAGGCTCAAAGACAGACAACAGCTGCGAGCAAAGGAACAAAAAGGATTGACAATGAGGAAAGAGGCAGACAGAGAAACTCCTTTACCTTATCGCACCGGATAAAAAACAAACTAACAAAGTCTGTGGAAGACAGAATGTCTCTCCTCTAACTAAACACAGATCGCAAATCTCTATTCTATGGGAGCCCGGGTGACTCAGATGGTTGGGCATCTGCCTTCGGCTTGGGTCATGATCCCAGGGTCCTGGGACAGAGTCCAGCATCAGGCTCCCTGCTCAGCGTGGAGCCTGCTTCTCCCTCTCCCTCTACTGTTCCCCCTGCTTGTGCTCTCTCACACTCTCTGTCAAATAAATAAAATCTTAAAAAAAAAATCTCTATTCTAGAAAAATGGGATAGCTTGGCATTTAAGTCGTAGCATCTTAGATCAGGAACACACACACCCAGGGCTAGCATAGCCCTGGTACACAGTAGGTGCTAAATGTGTGCTAGTCCTTTTCTCTCCTCGCTCTTTCCTTATCTAATAGGTTTTCCCAGAGGCCAGATGCCCCCTAAGCCCACAAACCCCTCGAAGCTTCGGTTTACTCCTCTGAAACAATGGAGATGATCCTGGTACCTACCTCAAACGGTGACAGTCTAGCCCCTGACTGCGCTCACATGAGCTCCCCAGTGGTGGTGGTTTTTTTTCTTACTCCAGATGGAGGGCACAATCTGTGCCACACTGTAAGAAAAAGCTCGGGTGGCCCGGGGGAGTCCCCAACACCTCCGGGTGGCAGAGGCACGCGGTTCAAGGTCGGGTGGCGGGAGAGGCAGCTGGCGAGGCAGGTGCAGGCCAGAAGCCAGAGCATGAGCGTTTGGGGCGCTGCCGTGAGCTGTGGGGGCTGCTGGGGCTCAAGGACAGGGGTGCAGAAGTGGAATGGAGCCAGATGGAGGGAAGGCCGGGGAGGTCCTGAACGGTTCTGTCCGGATGGGAATAGAGAGGGAACGGGGAAAGTCCTTAAGGACACGGGAAGTGGAGTTTCCCTATGTGACCCCGTTACCACCCCCGGCGCCTAGGAGGAGAGCGAGCTGCCAGCTGGCTTAGCGGCCGAGACCAATGAGCAAGTTTTTAGCAGCCCTGAGGCTGCTGCGCCTTGAGATGTCATAGTTACTTTCAGGTCCTCCTCCCAGAAACTGACAGCTGTTTCCCTGCCTCTCCCTCCCCTTCCCCGGCACCTTTCCGCCCCCTCTGCTCCTCCCTCTTCTCTCCACCGTGCCCCCCCCTTCCCTCCCTCCTTCTCTTTATCATGCTTACCTTCTGGCCTTGGCAGCAAAATCAGAAACGATCCACTCCCCCCCACCAAGAAATTTGCACCCAACCTGGGGGCTTCTCCAAGTTTCTTCCGGGTTTCCTCTCGTATCTGGTTTTGGCTGCTGGCTGCCATAGTGAAGGGCAGTGTCAGCAGTGGAAAGGAAGGAGGGCAGCCAAGAAGAGCCACGAAGGTGTTGTTGCCCACTGCTGTCCGGGCACCCTCTCCTCACCCCCCACCTACCCCGCGCCCACCGCTTCTAGTGTGGTCCGACCGGAAGCCGACCGTTTACCTGGACGGTCCTGGTTCCTCTACCAGTAGAATCTCATCAAAACACACAAAAGTAACCCGTAATGGAAATAAAAATAGAGCAGAGCCAAGCCCTGAAGCTTATCCTCTTCCACAGTACAAGCTGCTTATGGCGCATACATTTTTCCAAATTTAAAAACCTAGTTCCTGATGCCGTAAGATTCAGGGAGACAATATCATGCAAACCCTTAAGTTCATGGACACTTTCATTCCAAGAACTCATTATTTATGACATGTCTGCCCATAGGAAGACTTCTAGTTCATATTTTCAAAAGCTTATTGGCAAGACTTCTAAAACTCCAGAACTTAAGGGTCCGCTACTTTCCTGTAAAATACCCATATGGAAATGGTATCGGCTAGGAAATAAGATTTTTGAGAAATTGAAAATTGATTTCTATTTAATCTGGGGAATATTTTCCAGAGGGGAAAAAACAATCCTAAAGGTAGAACTCTGAGCTTTTTGGTGTGTGTGTGAGTGTGTGTGTGTTCATTTCTCTAAGAACTGGATTTACGCGCAGAAGATTGTAAGCAGCTGTTCCTCATCCCCATCTAGTAGGGAGTGAGAAGCTAGTGGCTTGAAGTGGAGCGAGAAGAATTTAAGTTCAATAGGAAGAAAGAGGTCCTGACAATGAGGATTGTTAGGACATTAGCAGCGGTTGCCAAAGAGGGCTACGTCCTTCCCTGGAGGGCTTTACCATTTCTGTAGGTTGTCATCTCTGTGGGCGGACCTGGGCTTGCCATCCCCCCAAAGGCGTCAGCTGACAAGGAAAGCAAGGCGAGAATCCTCCACGTCCCCCCATCCCACACATCTTCCCCAGGACCACCTCAATGTCATGTCAATTCCCATGCTCTTATTAAGAAAGGCCACGGCGTCCATTTGAGCAGGGACCCCAGTTAACCATAGACCCACAGAGGGCCTAAGACCCGGAGTGTCGCTCGCCCTAACCGCGTCAATGAACTTCACCTGACCGAGCCGTGGCTCACACCCCTCAGGAGCATTTCTTCAGGGAGAAACCCAACAGACCCATCATAGTCTTCAAGCCTGGGGGCAGAGTGAGTTTCTGGCTCACGTGGCAAATTCCAGTGCCACGGCCTCTCGAAATTGAACTCTAGACAAGGCCAATCCGGTAATCTGGACCTCACAAGTGAGCATCACCACCAACTTCCTTTTTTGACGCTTTTCAGATTTCTTCCCAGTCGCCTCTTAGTGAACAGAGTGCCACACACACAGTGAGAACAAGATCTGAATGTCTCTCATCGTCTGTGACTTTCCTGTGAACTTCACTGGATGCTCTCAAGCCCGGATCATTAACCTAAAATTGTCAGAAATGGTAGAAGATGGCTGGGGTTTGTTCTCTAATGCTATTTTTCAGGATATAATCTTCGAGCTAGGATTGTATCTGGAAGAGATACAGATGCGGGAGGGCAAAGAAGTCTGTTGCGCCCTCTTGGAGATGGAACCAAGGAAGAACGCTGGTCTGGGTTGACAGCTTCCTACTGACTGTCACGGTCCCCACCACTAGGGCCTTCCAGTCCTATGAAGCCCAGGACCCTGAAATGACAAAGAAGCTTCTCCCATTGGCAGGAGAAGGCATGAGACACACCTCCACGCTGGGTGGAGAGAGCAGCCCTCCCAATACCTCCTAACCCATGGACAGAGGCCAGCCTTGGTTTCTGGAATCCACATACAGCCTACCAACTTCCTCAAGACATGGCGGCTACTTAAAGTGACCATTCTTCACATGTAGCTCTTTGTACTCCTTTGTTTTAGCAGAAATATAATTCAGAGGGGAAAACTTGTATGGTCTGTGTATTTTTATAATTCCATATATAAATACACATATATAGAATATTTTCAGTGTCTACAAATATGCCCAAGCTTCAGACACTCCTTTGCCATTGCCCTCTTCATGAAGGGCTTGTTGGGACGGGATGGCAGGCCAGGGGAGGGGAACCTTGGCCAAGAGCAGCATGAAATGCAGAACCTGAAAATGTCTGTGTTTTAAACACATTTTTGTGCACTAAGAACCGGTGAAGAGTGAGGGCAGACAGGGGGATTTTAGAGAAGAATGATCTCTCCCTCCATAAATATTAAGGAAAAAACAAAGGAGGGATAGGTAAGCACCGAAATCCAACCCCAAGGCAGGAACGCGAAACAGAGATCCACGGTTGACTTCTAGTTGCTAGAGAAGTGGAGATAGAGGGGACCTATGATTTGGCTGAGGATTTAGGAGCAACCCAAAGAGTATGAGGGCACAGGGAAGGAGGACTAGCAACATGATTTCTAGGTGGGATTTCCTGCTCCACTAACTACTTCCTGAAGAGTGAAAAGGGAACGTCTTGCTGGACCCTTCCTTGAGGATGTATGTGGATAGGAGAGAAGTCTGTGTCTCTCTGATTCATCACCGGGACACTAGCTACACGCACATGACCTCCGATGTCACAGCTCTGGGATGAGCTTCTGTCTAGAGCTCATCCTGGGCCCCAGGCTGCCAGGGTCAGCCACAGCTGGAGGGCCAGCTCGCCCCCGAAGGAGTGAGTGTGCATTCGAAAGGGCTCCACAACCGGAACTAAGGGTTGTGTACCTGAAATTATTAGATGAAACGTTGTCTTGCTAAAGCTTGCTAAAGCTTGCTGCTCGTCCCTGTTTTAGAGGAAAGATATTCCAGGTGCGTGGAGTGCGCCACTTGAATGCAAGAAGAGGGCTCATTTGATTTACAAATAGCCCATGAATTTAGCACCAGCCTCGCCCTCCACCCGGTACCTCTTCCTCGAGCTACTCCCAAACTCGTATTCCTCCGCTGAAGTGCCCGACAAGAGCGGAAAATAAAATCCTTGACAATCAAGAACTACGAAGAGGCAATAGGCTCTAATATGATGAATTCCGTTCTCAGAATCCAAAGATCAGGGTTCAAAAACCATCTTCAGGGGCGCGTGGGTGGCTCAGTCGGTTGAGCATCCGACGCTGGATTTCGGCTCAGGTCACGATCTCTGGGTCGCGAGATGGAACCCCGTGCTGGGCTCCACACTGGCTGCAGAGCCCGCTTAAGATTCTCTCTCTCCTTCCCCCTCCCCCCACCCCTCCCTTCCACTCTCGCTCCCGAGCACTCGCGCTTGCTCTCTCCTTCTTCTCTTTCTCGCTCTCTCAAGAAACAAATCTCCAGCCATGACTAGCTGCGTGACCGGGAACTAGTTATTTCACCTGTCTGAACTCCGGTTGCCCCTGCCTAGACCACAGAGACTCTCAAACCCAGCTGACCCTTGAACCACGCAGGGGTTAGGAGAATAAACACCCCCCCACCACCGTGGAAAACCCATGCATAACCTATGACTCGCCAAAATCTTAGCTACTAATACCCCACTGCTGACGGAAGCCTTGCCGATCACATAAACAGCGGATTAACACGTATTTGGTGTATTATATACTGCATTCTTACAATAATACCTTTACCTTAATTGGGGGGGTGGGGTGGGTATTTCTAGGCTACACAAGTTTTTTCAAACTGCTGCGAATCTCCAAAACATTTCCAATACCTTTATTGAAAAACAATCCACATGTCAGTTCAGTTTCGTGTTGATTCAAGGAGCCCCTGTACTCCCCGCCCTCACAGGACTTTGCGGTGGGGCTTCGATGAGGCGACGCACTTGACAGCCGCCGCCCAGGCCCCGTCCCCGCACCAAGTGCTCCGTGAATGCTCATGGCAAAGTACCGAGAGACCCATTTGCTAAAGCCACTCCACTCACTACAGAAATCAGCGGATTCAAGCCCCGAAGGGTCAGCACCGGCCTGGAGAAGAAAAGGCAATAGCCTCATCTCTTTGTTGAGACCACACTCTTTGCATTTCCCCAGGAGCATGTTTTTTGTGATGGGCCTGGAGCCGCTCCCCTGAAAACAGCTCCCTGGGGCCTCTGAAGCCAAGGCCGAGGGAAGCACTACCAGAAGGCAGAGCAGCTGCGGCTTCCAAGTGGGAGGACGAGCCCCTCGTTCTCCACGCACAACCAGCTGCCTGCTTGGAATTTCTCTAGCAAGAGATCAAACCCCTCAGGCCACAGGGGGAGGAAAAGGGGAGAACACCAGGCTCCTCTCCTGACCGAGAGCGCAGGGAGGACAGACCCCATCCGTTTGGGGGCATCCCGGGGCCCGAGACAGAGCCCCGCACGGGGAGGTGCTCCTCAGGTGTCGAGGCATGTGTGCAGGCACGAGGAGTGAGCCTGGTGGCACCTGCAAGCCCCGGCACGGAGGGAAGAAGCAGGTGCCGTGGGGGGCTGCGTGGAGCCGGCGGGCGCCGCTGTGCCCGCACAGACCCGCAGTCGGAACGGCCGACGGAGCACCTGCGGCTGAGCTCTCCATCCCGACTCGGTTCAGCCCTGAACCCCGCAGGGTTCACCTTCTGCTCTGCGGATGGACAGCTGCCTGCTCGCGCCCTCGGGAGCCTCGCCCCAATCTGGGCACACAGCTCGGGAGCAAGTGCACCTGAGCGGATGCCGAGAACAGGTCGGCCATGGGGAGCTGGGAGCGCTCGAAGACGCAGACGGGAACCAGCTCAGCAGTGACTTTCTGGACCGGGGGTAAGCCACGTGCCTTATGCACACCTGTGCACCTGTCAGGGGCGGCTCCTCTTCTGGAGGAGGGGGGGCACCCCCCACCCTTTCCACTCAGCATCCTCCCTGCTGTATTCCCAGTCTCAGTCAGTGTCATGGCCCTCAGCCTCATCACCAAAATCGCCCCCATGTCCCCCTCTCCCTCCCTCTCTCCTTGTCTCACTCTTTTTGTCTCTCTCTCTCTGTCTGTCTCTATATATCTCTCTGTATCTCTGGGTGTGTGTGCCTCTCGCTCATTCTCCCTCCCTCTCCCTCCCCCTTCCCCTCCCTGTCTCTCTCCTCAGTCCCTCCCTCCTATTTGACTTTCCAGGTGTGTCCTCCCGCGGCCCTGGGGATGGGCCTTCACAACGCCCCATCCAGTTTGTCTCTGCCCCCCCTCCAGACTGGTCTTTTGGCCACAGCTCAGCGCCCTCCACCCTTCTGTCTCCTAACTCATGTACTGAAACATCTCCAAAGTGTTCCTCCCGAAACCCAAACCTAGGAGCCTCTTCCCCCTGCAGCGAACTCCCCCAATGGGGCCCCCACCGCCCCTGGGGGCTGCCTCTCCAAGCCCGGCTCCCACGCTCCCCCATTACAGGGTGCCGACCCTGCCTGAGCGCTCACGACCAGCAGGGGCCCAGGAAGCTCTTTCCATAAAACTCCGCACTGAAGCCGCAGCACATCTGGCGACAGGAGGCACTGCTGTCTCTGTCTCGAGAGTGAGGAAGCCAAGATTGCAGGTCTCCATCAGGGGTAGACAGCTAGGAAGCAGCAGAGCGGGGGTCTCGGCCGATGGGTCCGTCCCAGTGGCACTGCCCTCCCCACCTGTGCCCAGCAATCCAGGTCACTTGGAAGGCTTAAGTTCCTCCCGGCTCACCCCAGAGCCAAGGGGACGGGGTTTCTCAAGGCATCCCCGTAACCGAAGCATGCATCCCTCGGTAGCTTTCTCGTGAATCGCTGTCCTCACAGCCCTGGATACCCTGAAGATAAAGATCATTTTGCATCCCCAGCGCAGAGCGAGAACGGGCGCACGCGGAGGCTTCACTGAATTGAGTCACGGTCCGATCAATGAATGAGAGGATTTAGGAGCGTCCTGCTTTCACGTGGTCACCATTCTCTGTCTCTTCCATAACCAAACTCAATTTATTTGCCTGGCCACGTTAGAAATTTCGGAAGCGGGTTTACTGGTTGTGGAATTGTATGAGAGTCGAAATTCCCATCGTGGAGGGATAGGATCACCATCACGATAGAAGAGTGTGTTCGTATCATTGTTGTTGACTGTGGAGTGTCGCCGTGCTCGAATCTGAAGCAGATGGGTATGGGCTCCATTCATAATTTCCCTGATTTAGGGAAAATCACTTCTGCGGACGGGGACCGTCCACCTGCCAACTGCCAGAGCCCAAAAGCAGCTCTGGTCTTGGCGCAGGTGGATGAGATTTCACTTCCGCCGGCGATGTCTCCCCAGGCTGCCTATGCTGTTGGTCCCGATGACAACGGGGCAGAGGATGAAGCCGGGGCTCACCCTTCTCGGGGCGGGGGGACACTGAGATTCCTGGGCATCGTACCAACTCAGCCATATGTCACCACAGAAAGTAACTGCTTTTTCCATATATGATCATAGCTAATGTTGCAAAGCCTGTTTTGCCTGGATCCTTTTACAGGACCTATGCAAAATATGCTGTGAGCTTTCACTCCAGATTTCTTCCTTAGGACGAATGGCTCTGCACACACACACGGGAACAAGCTCTTACTCTGCTCATCGGGAGTGATAATTATTCCATAGGCTAATTCCCCGAGTGTTAGTTACATGGGGTGAGGTTCTGGCTCATACAGCAGCTGATGGAAACGGGGATCCTAATGGCCAAGTACATCCTAATGTTCTCCTTTTGATTCTTTCATTTTTTTTTTCCTGTCTTTACCTTTTAGAAAATGTTAATGTATTCCTGATGAATTCAGTGTGAAAAAAAAATATGTTTATCAGCTTGGGTTTAAAATTTTTATTCATAATAAGAATATCGTAGCACCGCCAACACTTTCCAAAGTCGATCCTGGAAACTCTGCCAGCTTTCCAGGGCACCCTAAACAAGATGACCGCCGGGAAGACTGACAAGTCAGGAGTTCGGGTGCCAAAACGAGACACCAGTGTGTCTCTTGATCAGGTATGGGCGCTTTGTTCTTGCCGGGCGTGGTGTCGAGGAAAGCGTGCTCTGGTGGCAGATAACCCTACAAGATGTCATTCTGTAATTGCAGAAGTTGTGCCTTTAGCTGGGGCCAAATGGATGATAAGGTGCTAGCTCTTTGGAGCGAACTCTATTTCCGCTCGCGAAATCCAGCCCCTGAATTTCTTGATCACATTTCCCCCACGTGTATCGGCGACCTTGAGGGAAGGCGAACTCCGTGGCGCTGCCCCGCGCAGCCTCGGGTCCTCGGTACCGGAATATCCATGAAGCCCTCAGTGTCCTCTGATGGCCGAGCCCCAGCCACCCCTCGAGCGGGTGTCACCACCCCCCACCACTACCACCCCAGCCCGGCTGGCACTGTGTCTGACACGGAGCCCACCTTCGCAGCTGAACGCTCCCCCCATTTCGGGACCGCACGCACAAGCCCGCGGCTTCCGCGGCTGCACCGAGCACCACAGCTGGGTTCTTTAGTTTGTTGTGAAAAGAATTCCAGCACGACACAGCTCCTCTCAGTACAAAGAAGTGCTGGAGCGCTAGGGGAAGAAAAAAAAAAAAGAACGTCCCTGAAAACAGCCGGGCCCCGGTCTGCTCCTCTCCACGGTAAACAGACCACAGACCGTGCGGGCACTACCAGACCCAGGACGCAGGTCCTGGCTACAGGGCGCCTCGAACGCCTCCCGGGCATCTGGAGCAAACAGGACCGCTGGCTCCGTGGTCAGATCGGGGACAGCAAGTCCTCCCGTTGTTTGATTTCTAAACTTGCCTCCACCTCCCCGAGGCCCCTGAGAGCTCTGGGCTTGCAAATCAACACAACATTTAATTAACTGCACATTAAAGTTTCCATCTTTCAAGGAAGGGAATTAGGGACGGTATACCTTCTGAAGCACTCATTAATGAAAATATAAATTCTAAAGCCTCCCGGGTTCTGGGTGGTCCCCCCGACTCGAGGTGGTGGCCCACCCGAACTCTCGGGGTTGGGCCAGTTCCTTCTCATAAGCTGCAGGGTCCAGGGTCCCCTTCCAGGCTTCCAAGATCCAGTCTTGGTCTTGCCACACCCTGGAGCCCTCAGAATTAGAGTTTTCAGGAAATACCCAGAAATGGTGCTATTGATGCCGAGTCGTGAGCGCTTTATTACAACGAAAGGTGTGTAGAAAGCACCGTTGAAAGAGGCAAGAGGCACGAATAATATAATTAAATACTGTCTGCCGCCCACAGAATGAGTGTAAGCTACTGTCACTCCCTGAGGACCACAGAGGCCCACGGACCACCCAAGAGAAGGGAAATAGCACAGTCCGCTTGACTTTAGGGAGACGGAGAGACAGACCAGAAGAGACCTAGGACAACTCCCTCCAAACAGGCTGGATCCTCCATGACACCAGAATTACCTGATGGTTCAGGCTGAGACCACACACAAACACACAGACACACACTCTGACCAGAGGTCAAAAACCAAAGTGAGTGAGAAATGCATCGTTCAGGAGTCGGGGGATGCTTGCCCCGCATCTGCCACAAACCCAGAACCACAAGCCCACTCTGCTTCTCCGCTCACCCTTCTCCTCAGCTAAAGAACAATGCAATTGACACCATGGCCAAGGTCACAGCAGCGCTTTCTATCACAATCCATCGCCTCGTCTCTCTTAAAAGGGATTGTCTCACAATGCCTGGTTTTGGTACTCCTCCGTATCTATGTCTCCTCCCGATGTTAAGAAGTCAGAGAAAAAAAGCAGTGGATCTCATTTAATGTTCTACTCCACACTCGGCATATTTATTTAGTTATGCTCGTCCATCATGTCTATGACGCGCCGGGGACCATGCTAGCGTCAGGATATAGACCCTGGCCTTGCCCTTCTGGAGGAGGCAAACAGATGACTAAACAGGTAAAGGAACTAATTATAAATTATAATTAGCGTTAGGCAGGGAAAATAACCAGCGCCTAAGATAGCGAGTGATGGAGAAGAGCAACTTCAAAGTGGGCATTTAAAGGACAGCTTCCGTGGAGGGGACGTTCAAGGTGAGTCGCAGAAGGAAGGGAAGGAGCTAGCTCTGTAGCCAGCGGTCGCTTGCACACGGCACACACACAAGTTCTGGGAACCCCCTCTTGATTTATTGAGCAGTGTTTATAAAGTAGATCTCATAAATTCCAATTAGGAAGAAAATCTAGTCAAAATATACTTCCGCATAGACAAAGCAACCAGGAAGGGAGTTCTTCGCTCTCCAGGACGAGGCAGAGCGTGGTGTGGACAAGGGGCTCCTTGCCCGTCCTGGGCTCACCTAAGCCGGCAAAACACTCTCCGGGCTCCGGGCCGGCTTACCCTCTGTCACTCTAGTTCTTATTTCAGATCTCTGGGCAGTGCTGGCGCGGCGACCCACACACCGGAGAATGCTGGGTTCTCATCCACGATTCCTTTCAACTCGTCATTTCTCTCTGGTCTGTGGATTTTCTCACCAGTGTGGCATCAAGCAGAAGACGACGTTCAATTCCTTACATTTTGTTCCCTGAAGCTGCCTGTGACATCGCCGCCTTCACGAGAAGGCGAGGGAGGCGGGCACGGTCATCGGACCCCGCAGCGGGTCGCTCTAGTGTGTCCCATCTTGTGATGGAGGAGCGAACTGGACTCTTGCAGAATGCTCGGCCACTTGGCTCTCGTGGTGCCCGTCACCAAGCCCCCGGCTCTTCTGTCCCTGCTTCCGGTTGTGGGGCTGGGACACATTCTCCTGCTCCCTTTAGGCTCTGTCCAAAGGTGAACTTAGGCGGAGACTCAGAGATAAGAAATATCTTGTGAGGTAGATTTTCCTGACTGGAGCCTGAAGGACACGCTCACACGGGGGGTAAGTGCTTCTCCTATTACGTAACCAATAATTACTGCCCAGGTGCCCAGGGACCTGTAATGTGCACCCAGAGGTGGAGGAGGGGAGGCGAAAACATCTGTATCTCTGTTACCTGATGTTCACAAGCAACATCTGGAGGCAAGGTGTGCCCAGTCACCCCTTGAAATTGCCTGATGCCATTGACTGCCTTCCCCCCCTTTCCTCCCTTCTGCCCTTCACCGCTGGAGGGGGGTGAGCAGCCCTATATGACCCCATTAGGGCCACACATATGACAACAAACCCAATCTTGACTCTCAAAATCCCAGTTGAGTGGGGATCCGTGAGCAGATGGTGCCACGAAAGGGACAGAGGGGTCATTACTGTGACATATAGGTGGGCAGCGGTATGGAGGGAACCCAGCCAATGGCCCCATTACCACCCCAGTGGAGGGGGCGGTTGGAAGGCTTCTTGGAAGAGCAAAACCCAGAGTCAACTTTTGAGGAAGACTGGTGTTTGGGAAACAACTGGGACGCTCAAGAGGTGCTCCATCAAGAAGCACATCACTGAGGGTACCGTCCTTTTTGCAGCTCTGTGGATCGGTGAAATGAATTCTGATGAGTGAGCCAAGACCAAGGAAGGCCCTCACCCCACCCTGAGAGTCTAATCAGCAGGTCTGTGTTACGGATCCAGAATCCACTTGTTTGCCCCACTTCTCTGATGGGGTATGTAGGAGGCGTCCGATTATTCCGATCTTGTATCATTTCTTCAAGAATTGGGGAACTACTGGCCCCATTAAAACCATTAGCAGGGATCAGCCACTCCCATGAGTATGGAGCCTCTAGATCATTCAGACCCAGGAACCGAACCCCAGTGGTCGGTCCAATGCTTTCTGCTGCAAAATTTTGATGAGCGATGCTTCCTTAACCTGGGCCAACGCTTAATTGGCGTCGCGACGGAACCCTCTCAATTGTCAACGACAAAAGGCAATATTTCCAATATTCCTTGAGACTAGGCCTCAAAGGTTTCAGCTCTTGTTTTAAAAAAGCTCTTCAGCTTTATTTTGACGTGGCAGAAAAGTTTTGCATGCGTCCTCGCATCCACTGTTGTGACAGCTGCATTTAATGAGTGCAAAATGATCAGAAAAACATCCTTTACTGTGGGTTGCCAGTTGGTGACAGGGGAGAGGTGATGCTGTAATCAGAGCAGTGAAGTCATGCACACATCTGCTGAGGCAAAATTTCTGCCTGTCTGGTCTCTCCCAGGCAGCTCGGTGCATGGCCTCGAAGCCGAATGAGGCCTGCAGACCCACATCCAACAGATCCCTTCTTCAAACGGCAGGTTGAGACTCCATTGGGCCACATCAGGCCATTGTTGCTAGAGATTCATTCACGTATCTGTTTAAATCCTCCATATTTTTATCTTCCTGAAAGATCTTTCTGACTATTCTAACATACTTATAATTAACAAACTCATGAGGGGTTGGGGGGCGAGGCAAACTTTAAGTAATTCCTGTGTAAAGGCCCAGATCAGAAAATGAAGGTCTTCTTTTCAATATGGATAGTCACAGTAGATTAAATTATCGCTCAGCAAATAGTCACTTTCCCGCCCCCCAACACAGTCACACTGATCTCCACGGGAAGAATCTAGTGTCTCACCCCACCGGCGATGAGCTTGACAATGGGACTTCCTTTGGCCAATGAAAGGCGGGCAGGCATGACCCTATGCCTGTTTGGAGCCTAGGTTGTAAGGCATTGCACGTTTACACTCACTCCCCTGAGAGCCTCCACTTCTACCGTGAAAAGATCCCGAGCCGGGTAATTGTCAGATGACCCCGGCGGAAGGAGAGTCAGATGAAACAGAACAGAATTGAACCGCAGCGTGAAGGAGTTGCTCCCACCGGCCCACGCACCTGCAGAACCCACCCACAGGAGAGTCGCCTACCTAGACCCAGCCTTGATCAGCCAAGCCACAGCTGACCTGCAGCCCAGGAAGCAGGAGCGTAAACGGTGGTTAATTTCAGTCATTGAGATTTGGAGCTGTTTGTTATTCAGCATCATTGTGTTGTTGCGGAAGCTTTTCAGAGAGATCACCAACAATGTATGCCTGATTGTGGGCTAGAAAAAATATTCCAGCTGTGCTAGATGCCTATAGCTCCACTGACATGGTGGAAGGGAAAGCAGATGGAGCAAATACCCAAGCCAATCAATCCTACTTATGCAAGGCACGATGAATAACCATGCCATGCTTAATGGTGTTTTTCACCTTTTGGTTCCGTGTTGGGGTCATTGAGTTGCACTTGCTTTTAATGGAGGTACAACTTCAGTAGGGTTTCCAAAGGTTTCCCTTGGCCCCAACATTCTTTGTTGGTTGTTACCTTCTCACATCTTACAGGGGATAATTAAAAGTACCTACCTGTGTCGACGTGTTCGTCTGGAGTCCTTGTTTCATTTCCACACCGTTCCATTTCCAATCTTCTCCCTTCCCTCGATCATGGAAAGACAGCAAAAATAAACCATCACACTGAACCATTCTGACAATTTACTCTTGAGGGGAGAATCCTGTGGGTGCCTAAAAGCTTACTGTAAGTTATATTTGCTTAATTTATGCTTCTACTGACAAATAATTAGGGCAGCAATTAATTTCAAAATGCTAATGCGCAATGGGTCTCACTGTTTTGTTTTGTTTTAAACATTCTTTGTCCTCAGCTCTACTTGTGTTAGAGTCTTAATGGATTTAGTTTAGCAAAGGAATGAAATTATTTTTCCTAATGCTTTATTTACTTGATTGAATCGGACTTTTTATCAAATATTGACTACAAATGTTTGTTCAAGATCACATGCCATAGAATTTAATAGAAATAAAAACCTGTGGTGCTGACCATCATTTCTTACGTGTCTTGTGTGTAATCTATCTGAATGATGAATCAATGACAGGCAGGAGATGTTTAATAGCAATCTGCCTCTCTATATGGACCAGCTGCTGTTTTCTGGTAAGAGGGAAAATTTCTTATTATCTCCGAAAAGGTCACAAAGATATTCTTTGAGAAGAGGAAACTTTCCACCTGTAAACACGAGAAAAATTAGCTTTGATTCCTTTTACATCCTGCAGTCCGGGAAAGATTGGGAACATAGATAAAGGTCCACTGAATGCTCCTTTCCTCTGCTCATTTATTGCATATCTCCTGGCACGTCATGTACGTGAAGGCGCTGCTCCCTGCTAGAGTCACCAGCACCTGCTCTGGCTCCCACCGTGCTGGGAAAGTCAGACCGGAAAAAACCTCCGTATATTTTGTCATCATACTCCCCAGTGTCATTGTATAGTCCTGTTTATAATCTTTCTCTTCAACTAGAATGTGAGCCCCGTGAGGGCAGGAACTGGGTCTATATTCCCACATCCGGGCAGGTCCTACCACAGGGGAGACACTCCGAAAATAATTGGGGGTGTCGAAAGAAGATAAGTGATATTGTAGAACCACGAAGAGGATGACATGGGAGGCCAGAGGAGGGATGCCTTTCTCAGCACAGAGCGTGATGGAAAGTAGGTTGCTCAGAAAGGTATCGAGGAGGAGGTGAGGATGGAAGAAGGGGGTCTCCAAGAGCAGATACGCGGGAAGTTGCCCAATGAGCGAAGTTAGGAGCACACAGCAGGTGTAAAGCCACGGAGGAAGAAGTGATCTGGGCGGGTCTGGGAATACCAGGGTTTTTCCCTGGAGCACGGGATCCCCTGGGGAATGGCAGGAACTGGGGCGAGACAGGTAGGGGAGCCCCAAGCAGATATCATCTTATACCCGGATGAGGAGCCTTCATCTTTCTCTGTAATCAGTGTTGATTGCTGATTGATTGAAACTTCTAGATGCCAAATTACTAATTAGTGTGAGCATGGAAGAAACACAGTTGTCCACTTTGGACAGAAAGCTGAGCCCTGTCTGATGGCGAATCTGAATGCTTCTCCCCTGATATGTGACTTGGCTTGAGGGTACAGCCAAGACCTAATCAACTAACTCGAAAAGAGTACTTGGTCATGAACCACACGAGGCAGATGTAGCGAGATTTTTCTGCCGTTATCTAAATATTTAAAGGGAAACCAGCATTTGGGGCTGAATGACAATAATGCTCTCTGTGCTTTTGGTGCACATTCAAGGTAAATTTTCATACAAGGATCTTTAAGACTACACATCATTCATGTAAAAAAGTCTGTTTTAAAACCATATCGAAGTTATTTGCCTCTCTTTTCACCCATGTAAGAAAATACCTCATCCACCAAAAACTAATGAAAGACCATCACGCAGGCGAGTTTTCTAGACGGCTTTCTTTTGTTTTGTGGAATTTTCTGGTTTATTAGGGGAAAACTCCATTAAAGGGAGCCCGTATGCAGACACAATCACTTGCCTTCTGCCTGCCGCAGGTCAAGGTCATCAGTAAATGGTAGCAGGCCACTTCTAATCTAATTGTGAATTCCTGTCAAGTACACAGACTTCAGCCCAGGGATGACAAGGATTTTTGAACTTCAAAAAAAAAAAAAAAAAGGGAGGAATCACAATAAATATTTCATTGTCTAGTCAACCCAATTTGCTAAGCCTGCTTATCTCGTTTGGCCCCCAGAGATTGCTACAGGAAGCCTCCCCAGATGTTCTCCTTCCAGCCAAAATTACCACTGTATGTCAGGGAGGTGGCCCAGCGACGGCATTCTAGAAGCCCAGCTGTGGAGGAAGGGAGAGGAGAGGGAAGGTCGCAGCCACTGCAGGAGAGGCCTGCCCGTCCCCGGCCACCCTGCCAGGCCACTTAACCGGTTCCTCAACTGGGTTAATTGACCAGTGATTGACCGAGCCTTTCTGCCCAGGTTTATTCTCTGTTGCAAATTGCCATGGTCAGAGAACACGTGCGTGGAGAGTTCCCGAAGCAGCGGGGAGCTAATTGCCCCCACTTCCCTAAGTCAACAGAAATCCCGAAAGGATGATGTGGAGCCAAAAAATATTGGGCAAGAGCCTGACAAGCCCTTCGGGGGTCCTTTTGGGGTTCCCGACGCTCCCACTTCTCTTTCTGAGCAACACAGCCCTGTGGTTTTCCGCAGCGATGGGGCGCCGTGGGTTCGTGTTATCTCTTGTCAGCGCAACTTTCCAAATTCATTTTACTGACTATAATGCTGCAGGTAGTGCCACCTATAGTAGGACTTTATTTAGGACTTCACTTTGTCCTTCTACCTAGCATGCTTAAACCCCCTCAATTCCTTGGACATGATCACAGCGACCTCACCCACACCTAATCTGTTGCCAGAAAAGAGCGTGAATGCATCGGGGAATAAGACAGAACCTGAGGGGCGCCTGGGTGGCTCAGTCGTTAAGCGTCTGCCTTCGGCTCAGGTCAGGATCCCAGGGTCCTGGGATCGAGTCCCACGTGGGGCTCCCAGCTAGGCGGCAGGAAGCCTGCTTCTCCCTCTCCCACTCCCCCTGCTAGTGTTCCCTCTCTCGCTGTGTCTCTCTCTGTCGAATAAATTAATAAAATCTTAAAAAAAAAAAAAAAAGAACCCGAGACCCTTACGAGAGATTATCCTGCCACAAACTAGCCCCTCGGAGCCAGACCAGCCAAGGAAAGATTCCTGAAGGAGCGATTCCAGAAGAATTCCTGCTTGGGGTTTTGGGAAGCTACAAAGCCAAGATTTTGAAGGTCTATTTGATACTCCCATAGCTCGGCTGCATGAAATAGGGAGCGCAGTAAGCTCGTGACAGAGAATGTCATGCCGGCAGCGGCTCCATCTGACAGGCAGAAAACTCGAGTTCACACAGGAGATTAGAATGAGGTAAACATAACACTTGAGAGAACTCGGCCTGATTCCCACCTGCTTGGCAATGTGACCAAAGATTGGAATTTGGGGTGCCCTGCATATTTCACTTGTCCAGCCCAATTTTCAAAGGATGAAGAGTTTCTAGAGCTGTAGGTAATGATAAATTACGTGTTCCATACTGACTGAGACTTCACGGTACCGCTGGTGTCTACTAATGATCGAGTTTTACTAAAAATAAAATGAAAACATGAACGAAATAGAAATCAGTTTGTAAGATGCTGGATTTCTCTATGGGTTTCTCATAGGAAATTCTATGTGGGCCCCACGACTGAATTATTCAGACCAGAATTTTATAATACTGGGTACAAAGACTGAACTATTTCACCCATAAAACAACGGTCGTAGGCAGACATTTCTTTCTTTGACATTAACAAGGGAGAAAAGCCTTTGAGCCTCAAAAAAAAAAGCTCTCAAAAAGGTGAAATAAGCTACAATTGCCAATTACCTAATTTAAAAATGTCTAAACCTCAGTTCTGAAAATTGTTTTAGCTGGCTTTCATGGGCCTCAAATAGAAAGGTTTATGAAAACTATCCCTTTTAGACATGCCATTGTTATTAACACCACTGTGATACATAATCAATAACAGGTAAGTGTAATTACAGCCGTATTTAGAAAATAATTATGATAAGACAGCATTTTGTGATCGAGCTTGTGCTACTCCCCTTTACCTACTTGCAACCTCTCAAAAAAAAAAAAAAACAGAGCTTGGGGGTCACAAATATCAGAGAGGACAAGATAGTTCTCATGCTTTATGCTCTTACATTATGTTCCATGTTGTTTTTCCTTCATTTATGACCTACATCTTTAGGCGTGTCTCTCTGAATGGAAGTGATTACATCTATAAATAAAGCATTGATAAATTAATCTTAAGTTTTAAAGTATGATTTGACTTTAAAAATAAAATTCCTGTCTTACCAAATGTCTGCAAGGCCCTGTTATCATCCTGTTTTGTCTCAGTGTTTGATTTTTTTTCTTTTGCCCCAGTAACAAGTGATATACTTAACACCTGCAGCTAAGCTGCAGCGATTCAGAAAATACCCAAAATGAGAAGGTAGTATTGGCATCCAAGGAGAATGTCAAGTTCCAGTTCCTATTGTTTTAATATTCCCTCAGTGGTGAGTCACCATACTGAGCAGTTTCACAGAAAAGGAAAAGATTTCGAAATGAGATTTTGGGGGATGCTTTGGGGGTTACTTAGGGATTTGAGAAGAGATTAAAAATAGGGAAGAATTGTAAATAGAGTACTACATGAACATATAAGAGTAGAGTCATGTTCTCTTAAACAAAACTTAGAATAATTAGTGCTAACGGGATCAAATATGTTTTAAAAATTACTATATCGCAACATATAACATATCGACAAAAGTCTTTACCCACAGTTTTGCTGAAGACTCAGTATTGTCAGAGAGCTGAAGATTGGGAAGAGATATTTAACAGGATCCAGGAACTATATAAAGAACAGCATAAATATACCACCCTAACAAAATAAAAGACAAAAATTAATGATTTTCTCAATTGATGCAGAGAAAGCATTTGAAAAAAAATCAACATACTTTCACGATTGAAAAAATTAAATAAATTAGTAAAGAAGGAAACTATCTCAAAATAATAAAGGCCATATATGAAAAGCTCACAGCTCAGTGGTTAAAGTCTGAAAGCATTGCATCTAAGATCAGGAACAAGAGAAGGATACCTTGTCTGTCTCCTTCTATTCAACATAGTACTGGAAGTGCTAGCCGGAGCATTCAGGCAAGAAAATAAATTAAAAGCATATAAATTAGAAAGGAAAAAGTAAAATTATCTCTGTTCACAGATGACATGTTCTTATATGTAGAAAACCTTAAAGACTACACACGCACACACACACACACAAAGACTGTTAGAACCAATAAACACACTCAGCAAAGTGGTGGGATACAAAAATCAATACACAAAAATCAGCTTTGTTTCTATATACTAAAAATGAATGACCCAAAAAGGAAATTAAGAAGACAATTCCATTTATAATAGCATCAGAAAGAATAAAATACTTAGGAATAAGCCCAGCCAAGGAGGTGAAAGACTTATCCACTGAAAACTATAAAACACTGTTGAAAGAAATGAAAGACACAAATAAATGGAAAGACATCCCATGTGCATGAATTGTAAGATAATACTGGTAAGAGGTCAGTACTATCCAGAACAATCTACCAATTCAACCCAATTCTTACCAAATCCCAAAAGCATTACTTAAAAAAATTTTTAGAAATCCTAAAATCCATGGGGCGCCTGGGTGGCTCAGTGGGTTAAAGCCTCTGCCTTCGGCTCAGGTCATGATCTCAGGGTCCTGGGATCGAGCCCCGCATCGGGCTCTCTGCTCAGCAGGGAGCCTGCTTCCCCCTCTCTCTCTGCCTGCCTCTCTGCCTACTTGTGATCTCTCTCCTCTCTGTCAAATAAATAAATAAAATCTTTAAAAAAAA
>CM052885.1:74138408-74190992 GCA_028534135.1 Potos flavus
AGAAAGGAACTTCTTCAATAAATGATGATGAGAAAACTGGATATCCAATGCAAAATTATGAAGTTGGACCCTTGTTTTACAGCATATACAAAAATTAGCTCAAGATGGACTGAAGGCCTACATCTAAGACCTCAAACTATAAAACTACCAGAAGACAAGATAAAGGAAAAGCTTTATGACATTGGATTTTGCAATGATTTCTTGGATATGATACCAAAAGCATAGATAACAAAAACAAAAATAGACAATTGGGACTACATTTAACACTGGGACTACATTAAACTTTGCAACTTCTGCATGTTAAAGGAAACAATCAACAGAGTGAAAAGGAAGCCTACAGATGGGAAAAAAATATTTATAAATCATACATCTGATAAGGGGTTAATAGCCAGAATATGCAAACGACTACAACTCAAGAACAACAACAACAAATACATAGCAATTATGTTATATAAACTAATATTACACATAGTATGTTAACTAACTGGATTTTAAATAAAAACTTTAAAAGAAAGTTCTTTTCAATTAAAAAAATAAAAATAACCCAAATAGAGAGACACCTGGGTGGCTCAGTTGGTTAAGCATCAGACTCTTGATTTCGGGTCAGGTCATGATCTCAGGGCGGTGAGATCGAGCCCCGAGTCGGGCTCCGTGCTCAGCGGGTGGAGTCTGCTCCTCTCCCTCTTTCTCTCCCTCTGTTCTTCCCCCCATGTGCACGAGCACGTGCTCACACGCTCTCTCTCAAATAAACAAATAAATCTTTAAAAAAATAACCCAGGGGCGCCTGAGTGGCTCAATGGGTTAAAGCCTCTGCCTTCGGCTCAGGTCATGATCTCAGGGTCCTGGGATCGAGCCCCGCATCGGGCTCTCTGCTCAGCGGGGAGCCTGCTTCCCCCTCTCTCTCTGCCTGCCTCTCTGCCTACTTGCGATCTCTCTCTCTGTCAAATAAAAAAATAACCCAAATAAAAAATGATCAAGGACTTGAATAACCATTTCTCTGAAGAAGACATGCAAATGGCCAAGCATATGAAAAGATCTTCAACATCATGTATCATCAGAGAATGTGACTCAAAACTGCAATGGGATAGCACCTCATGCCCCATCGGGTGGCTACTATCACAACAAAACAATATCAAACCAAAAACAAATACAGAAAATAGCAAGGATTAATGAGGATGTGGAGAAATTGGAACCCTTGTGTACTATTAGTGGGACTGTAGAGCAATCACTATGGAAAACAGTATGGAGGTGCCTCAAAAAATTAAAAATATAATGAGATATCACCTCACACCCATTAAGTGGGCTACTATCAAGAAAAGAGAAAATAGTAAGTGTTGGCAAAGAACCCTTGTGCACTCTTGGTGAGATTGTAAAATGGTCCAAACGTTATGGAAAACAATGTGGCAGCTCCTCAAAAAATTAAAAATAGAACTACCATATGATCTAGCAATCCCACTAGTAGGTATAAATTCAAAAGACTGCAAAGCAGCGTCTCAAAGAAATAAATACACACCCATGTTCATGGCAACATTATTCACAATAGCCAAGAGGTGGAAGAAACCGACATGTCTATTGAAAGATGAATGGGTAAAGAAAACGTGATACATACAAACAGTGAAATATTATTATTCAACCTTAACAGAGAAGGAAATCCTGTCACCTACTACAACATAGACAAACCTCGAGGACATGACACTAAGTGAACTAAGCCAGTCACAAAAAGACAGATACTGTAGGACTCCGCTTATATGAGGGACATAAAGTAAGCAAATTCATAGAAACAGATATTAAAAAGGCAGTTATGGGATGCCTGGGTGGCTCAGTCAGTTAAGCATCTGCCTTCAGCTCAGATCATGATCCCAGAGTCCCGGGATCGAGTCCCGCATCAGGCACCCTGCTCAGTGGGGACCCTGCTTCTCCCCTTGCTTGGGCTCTCTCTCTCTCTCTCTAATAAATAAAATAAATACCAGGGGACTGGCGAAGGGGAAAAAAGTGGAGTTATCATTTAATGGGTATAGAGTTTCAGATTTGCAAGTTCTAGAGATCTGTTTCTCTATGTGAATATACTAAACGCTACTGAACTGTCTAATTAAAAATGGTTAAGAGGGTAAATCTTATGTTTTCTACCCCAATAAAAAAATATGCTTAATTTGTAATTCCTTTAGAAGGAGGAGGGGCTGCTGGAGTACGGAAGCCCAAAGCAAATGTTCATTTACGACGGGAGGTAGGGGCCAAGGTAAGGGGGACCTAAGAGATTTTTGAGACAGAAGGAGGATAGTCAGCAGGAAAAAAAAAAAAAATGGGTCCAGAGATATCGGAGAAAAAAGCATAATGATGAAATCAAGTCTCAGAGGAAGCCAGGACTCCCAATGAGGACTAGCAATGTTAGCTAGAGAAACTGCTAGAAATGACCCTCAAACCTTTCTTACTCCATAGTCAAAGATGCCTATTTGAATAAGTCAGTGAGATTATCCCCAAAAGCGGAACCTTGGCTTCCCTGCATCATTTCTCCCAGTTTGGAAGGAAAACAACCTGCATGTGAATTGAAGTGCGTTTTTAGATGGGAGAGTTCTCCTGATTGATACCACTCCAAAGTAACATTTGTATCATTCATTCATTCAACGAGTCTTTCCTCTGCACCCGGCACTGCTCTAGGTGCTGAGGACGGAAGAGATAGAAGAGAGTCAGGGAAACTCTACTCCCAGGGGACTGGCATCTCAGAGGCACCCAGCCGTTGTGCTCCCTTCCAACGCACAGACCAGCCCTTATTTCATGGCTCTGCGTCCTTGCTTTTCAAGCTCCTTGAGGCTTTGGACCCATCCTCTAAGACCATCCACCCATGGACCCATCCATTCACCCAAGCCACCATTTGTACAGATGTAACAAGTCCAAGTTCAAGATGTAACAAGTTCAAGTTCAAGGAAGCAGAGTACTTCCCAACTGGGGCTCTGCCCACAAGGCAGAGGAGAGGGCTGGATCTGCCTGCATGGCTTAGGAGTTGGTTGGCCAAGTATGAGTCCTAAACAAGAAACAGAGCACTTGAGAGAGAAGACAAGTGTAGCTTCAAGGGCAGGGGGAGACTTGCAAGTGAGGCAAGGGCGTGAAAGAAACTCCAGGAGACAAACTAGTTCAAGTCTCTTGCAGCAGCACCTTGTGTCCTGTGCTCACAGCAGCCCAGTGGGCAGCTTGGACCAGGCAGATCACTGGGGAAGGAAGCCTTGCCCTGGACGCGTGTTTGCAGTGCCCTTGAGGCCCCTCAAGTTAGACTTTCCCCCTCTGGTCTACTGGTCATGGGACATGACGAGAAAATATTGGAACTTCTATTTTTTAATGCCATCATTTTGAATTTTCGCCTTTATGTAAATTTTAAAATTTACATATTACACATTACAATATACATATACATACATGTACAATCTATTAGTACAATGGTAGAGGTGCACAATAGATAGGTAGGTAGGTAGATAGATAGATGATAGGTAGATAGATAAGCATGTATTAGAAGCTTATGCTCACAATATTTTCATGATAAGGATGAGCAATTAAAAAGCTTGATGGTCACTGCTCTCAGGCAACTTCTCCTGCATCTCTAGGTAGGACCAAGAGCACCATGCATCTGGGCATACCATTGCCTTTTGAACCAGCCCAATTGGATGGAAGGGGTAGGGAGATAAAGTGGAGAGTGACATGGGCAGGCAGGGACCTAGTTACCCGGTGGAACTAATTCCAAAGGACCAGAGGAAGTGGACGAGGCCCCAGAAGACCTTGAAAAGGAAAGAAATAATTTCCAAAGCGTTGGGTAATGATTACGGAGCTTGTTGCCAAATGGCAAATTTTCTCAGACTTATACGTGGTTTCCCTTGGCATCCACATCCCAGGCTGTCCCACTCGGAAGATAAAGGAGTCCTACAGGTAGAAAGGTTTTATCCTCAGAGAGACATTTTATGTCTTCACTTGGTTTATTAATTCCCCGAATCTGTTTTGGAACACCCTCTGCTAGATGCTAGGCTCTCCAAGGACTGCACATTCATAGGCACAAGTATATGCGTGCACACGTGTATGTGCATACAAACACACATGCATGCACGCACGCACGCACGCACACACCAACTGAAGTTCATGGTCCTCAAACATGGATTTGTATGTTTCAAGTCTTACATGTTAAATGTAATGTTGCAAGTAGAAATAAATAAGTAAAACGTTTAAAGGTATGTAACAGCCATCACTTCAACAAGGTTGGCAATAAGGTGCATTGTATTTCCCCTTAATGGATCCAGAAGATGAGTCTCTTAATGAAAGAGGAAAGCAAACATAATACAAGTTTGATTAAAAAAAAATCAGGGTACTTAGAATCTATATCAATGTTGAAAATACGACCTCACTTGCAACGGCTCCTTGGAAAACCATCATGTGGGTATATCATAACTTACTTTATCAAATTCTTCTGGGTGGGGGAAATAGGGAGGTGATGCTCAAGGGTACAAAGTTTCAGTTTTGCAAGATAAATAAATTCTGGAGATCTACTATACAACACAATGCCTCTAGCTAACAATTCTTTATTGCATACTTAATACTTGTCAAGAGGGTAGATACTTCGTTAAGTGATCTTATCACAAAGAAGTAGAATAACAATGATAATAATAAAGGGTTCGGGAGGAAACTCTGAGAGGTGGTGGCTGTGCCCACGAGCCTGATGTCAGTGATGGCTTGTCCTCAAACTCACCAAGTTGTATACATTACATATGCATAGACTGTACATGTCACCCTCCATAAAGCAGGTTAAAAGAAAAAGTGTACTTGATGAGCACATGGTGATGTATGGAAGTATTAAATCACTATATTGTACACCTGAAACTAATATTATACCGTATGTTAACTAACTGGAATTTAAATAAAAACCTTTAAATTTTTTAAATAAAATAAATTTTAAAAAAATAAAATAATTTAAATACCTGCTGTCAAGAACTAAGACGGTCTCAATCTTTTCACTGCAGCAAGGACCATCTTTTATTTTTTCTATTTCTGTTGTTTACTGTGCTAAGTTTTATTCATGGGATCCACAAGGAACATCTTTATGTATCTCTTATATATATATATATATATATATATATATATATATATATATATATATATCTCCAAGATGTCAGGTTGCTGACGTTATTTACAAAAGATATTTACATTTACAAAGGTGATCTGTACCACCAGAAACACTGAATCCAAGAAGTTACCACAGAGCCTTTTCCCCACACCCTTATCTTTGTCTATCAGATAAATACCAACAAAAACGACATCTTATTTAAGCCAGTGTTGCAGTGACATTAATTATTTGCAAAGTTGAACACTCTTAGTATCACGTTTACTGGCCATCTGCATTCACTGCATTATCACTAGTTTGTATATTTTCCCCCTATTTATTTTGTTCTGTTCAGATTCTCATTCTTTTTTTTTTTTCTTAGAGACATTAACCATTTGTCTATAACAAAAAATACTTTCCTGAGGTTAATTTTGTTCTATCTTTCAAGCTTTATTTACATTAAGTTTCTAGCACAAAAGTTTTACACTTTAGCCAATTTTATCAAATTTTAGCCAAGTTAATAAATTTTTGCCTTCTATTGTTGCTCTTCTGTCAAGCTTAGAAGAAGCTTTCTACTACAAACTTACTAAGGTAGTCTCCGATGCTTTTTTCTGATATTTTTATGCATTTTGATACATTTAAATATTTTATTCCTCTGAAATTTATTTCAAAGGACTAAGAGGGGATTCAGCTCAGGATTTCTACCTGGTTGGTCCCAATGAGACATGTCCAACACCCTCTATGGACTAATCCATCTCCCCTCAACTGAACTGAAATGCCACCTCGATCATATGTTTCCATCCCTTTGCTAGCTTCCAGTCTTTTCCATGACCTGCTTATTTCTGCACCAGCACCACATCCTTCAGCTAACATAGCTCCGGGATATACGTACTATGTTGTAGGGCAGGTCTTCCCCCTCCCACCCATCTTTTTCAACATTGTCATAGCCTTTCTATCATATTTGTTCATCCAGCTAAACTTATAAATTGTGTCAATTGTGTCACGAGAAAAAAATAAACTATGTTGAAACTTTAGAATTTCCATACATGAGACTACAACAAAGTTTCCCCAAAATATTACTTAGAACAAGAATCAGCAAAAAAAATTTCTTCTTCTGGAAAGGGTCAAAAGTGAATATTTTTAGACTTTGCAGGCTGTATGGTCTGTCATGACAACTCAACTTTGGCATGAAAATGCAAAAGCAGCCGTAGATAGCATGTAAATCAAGGGACACGGCTGGGCCCGTGAATACGTCTTTCCAAAAACAGGCAGATATGCAGTGGAATATTACTGAGCCATAAAAAGGAATGAAGCCTTGAAACCTGCTACCACATAGATGAACCCTGAAAACATTCTGTGACATGACAGAAGCCAGACACGAAAGGTCACATATTTTATGATTCCATCTATACAGAAATATCCAGAGTAAGCATCCACATGGACAGAAATCAAACTGGTTGTTGCCGGGGGTCAGAGGGAGGGGGAAATGGGGAGTAAGTGATAGGTATGGTGTATTTTTCCAGGGTAATAAAAAAGATTTTGAAACTAGAGTCAGGAAGCGATTGTACCATACTGTGGACTAAACATCTTAAGTTTTACACTTTAAAATGGTTAATTTCATCTTGTGTGAATTTCACCCTAATTAAACAAAACACTATACACAAAGAAAAGCCCCTCTCCTAGGTCATCATGTGGGTGTCTGCAGGAGGAGAAGAAGGCTTCAGCCAGGCAGATTTTCCTCCTGCTTCGTGCTAAGGGGGTACACTGCTGAAAAGTGTCTGAGAAGATGAGAGAGGACTCCCCAGCAGATTTGGGGGTGATTAAAGACACAAGGATGAAAGGTAGGACATCCTCAGCATCAGCAAGGCGGAGGGCAGGGGTCATATAGTTCATCGCTGAAACTTACATCCAAATAGAATCTGAGATCTGTTGCACGTTGGTATCAACTGGGATCTTTAAAAAAAATCCTCATGCCAAGCTCCCACCCCCAGAAATTCTGACTTAATTGATAAGAAGTGTGACCTAGGGATCAGGATTTTTAAAAATGTGTCTGGACAATTCTAATGTGTGGTCACGTTAGGGAATCACTGGCCTACAGACAAGGTGATGGGCTCCCCTAACTTCTTCCTTGGGCTATGCAAGCAGATAAGAAACCATACCAGACTTCACATGGGAATCCTCTGGGGGATATTAAACATCACTGATGCCTGGTTCCATCCCCGGACTTTCTGATCTGTAAACACTCTTTCCTAAGCATCTCTGAAAATAAGAATCCACTGGAACTCTTTTAAAAGACAGAGGAAAAGAGAACAACAGGATGGAAGGATTGATTCCCACTGCTCGCCCACACCTGCTGACTCAAGAAAGCTCCTTGGAAACGGGGGAGCTCCACAAGGGCCCAAATTCATTTGTATCAGTAAAGTTTGGGGACTCCTACGCTAAGAATAGATTACATGCAAAAAGCAAACATTTCCGCGTTTGTGTGCACGTGTGTCAGAGAGAGAGAGAGAAATAGGGGAAAGAGAGAGGGGGAGGGAGCAAGGGAGGAAGAGAGAACTTCCTTCTCTAAGTGCACAGCTGAGAGAGCCTGGGCTTGTAGCAAGAGAAGCCTGAGGCATGATCGCTGGCCCCCAGAGAGGACTCTCCCTGGTACAGCAGAGTGAAAACTCAAACTCACATTAACCTACCCGCTGCAGAGGACCTTCACAAACGTTATCCCCAGTCAACAGTTAGGCTGGAAAGGCTCTGCCTCCTTCAGAGCTCAGAGCCTTTGATGGGTTGTCCTTCGCTGCCCTGGTTCATGGGCCAGCCAGAAAGATACCCCTATATTTTGCCTCCCAGACCAGTGCTCCTTCCACAAAATGGTGATGTTTGGAGCCACCATCATGCTACATGGAACACTGCACTCCCTCTAAATAATCTGCAGTGGTTGAAATGGTCATCAAAGAGAAACCAACAGGAGGGAAGGAAAGCACTAAGAGTGTATGCTTGAGAGCTATGGCCTCTGGGTGGTGAGTCAGGAGCCAGACGCGGAGAGAGGCACCTGCTTCTTCCCACGAGTGTCTCCACCTTCCTCCTGCTCCCACAAAGCACAGCACCCAGTGAGGCATCCGGCCTGTTTAGTCACAAGCACAATGGGAGATGGAAAGGATGAGACCTGAGCACAGGGTCAGCCATCCGTGGCTTAGCATCCTGCTTTCCAAATGCCCACCAGCATTCATTTATTTACATGTCACGGAACCTGAGCCAAGTTGTATGGGGGGGGCGGGGGGGGCACTGCTGAGCAGATCAGACCCACCCCTGCACCTCACTTAGCCTATTATCTGAGTCCTGACTGTCTCAAGTCACTACGTCACCCGAGAGCTGTCAGAAAAGTGAGGTCTCAGCCCCCACTCCAGACCTACTGAACTAGAGTCTCCATTTTATTTATTTTTTTTTAAGATTTTATTTATTTATTGGACAGAGAGAGAGATCATAAGTAGGCAGAGAAGCAAGCAGAAAGAGAGGGGGAAGCAGGCTCCCTGCCCAACAGAGAGCCCAATGGGGCTCGATCCCAGGACCTTGAGATCATGACCTGAGCCGAAGGCAGGGGCTTTAACCCACTGAGCCACCCAGGCGCCCCTAGAGTCTCCATTTTAAATGGGATGCCCATTTCCATGAATGGGAGCCAGACCATGGATTTCAAGGAAATGCAGTGTGGGCTCCCTTCCCTCGGCTTCCATGGGAGTCGGTACTGAAGAAAATAGCTCTCTGGCTGTTATACCTGCGAGGGATGTTAGAGTCCACCTCATCTGACCCCCTCATTTTGCGAGTGACGAACTCAAAACCCAGAGAGGTCACATGACTTCTAAGGGACCAGCCAGGACCCGAACCGAGGATTCTACTCTGAAGTCCCGTGTGCCCATCACAGGGCTGAAGAAAGCCAGGCAACAGTGTCTGTGGGAGGAAGGGTGAGAAAAATGAACCGGGGGGCGGGGGGGGGGAGAGCTACCCCACAGCAGATGCCAAGGGGTCCCTCAAAACTGGGAGGGGGCAGATCATTTCTGCTGCCCATTTTCAAGTCCACCCTTTCAGACTTTCAACGTTGATCCAAATAAAGGAACGCTGATCTCCTTTGGCTTCCCAGCATAAATGTGCTTTTATTTTAAGGCTGATGTTCCAGTCCATGATACCTACTGAGGCACAGGAAGATGGTCACCCATGTTACCCTGTCTGCATTTTTCCAGCAGACCTCAATAGTGAGCCCCCCCCCACTCGAGTCTAAGACCCCCTCATAACGCCTGCACCGAGGTCCTCAAAACCTTTGCCTGGATTGCTGAAAACAAGCAATATGCTTTCCGTTAGGACGTGTGTAAATGACAGCACTCTACATGGAGACGTGCTTCCCAAACCAGCTTATCCACCAGAAGCCCCCCTTGACATCTAAGCAATCGAACAGAGATCATCGAGGAAGCTGACGGCTGTCTACTCCTCTTCTCTACTCTTTGGAAGCATCCAGCCCTGGACCACTCTGAAACTCAAATCAATTGAAAGACTCCCCCCGCCCCACCGCCCCAAGAACCAGCACATTTTTGTCAAAAACCAGAGAGATGAAAACTGAACACACATAGCCACCACACCTCGAGTATTTCTGAGCCGAGGGAGCGGAAGACTGGCAGATCTGAGCCAGGGGCATGTGACGGGCCCGTTGCTTCTCTTTCTTCCCAGCCCAGTGATAAATAATCGATCTGAGAGAGATGATACATGAAGACCAGAGTGAAAAGTGGGCATGACGATTTACCAGAAGGATTTTCCCTGGACTGCTTAAGTAGAGTGCCTTAAGTTTTCTGGATCATATTAAAAGTAGGAGGGAGCACCTGCTTCACGTACCCGACCACAGTTCGGATGTATGATTACGTGGATCACGCACTATCAGGAACGAAAAATAGAGATATCATGGGAGAGAACGGCTTGACAAGTTAACAAAAATTTTATATTGTTTCCAATTTCGAAAGAGAGAGACAGACGCCGAATCACAGGAGGATAGAAACACCTCTAGCTGAATTCTCAATAAAAGGCTCCTGAATGTGGTTTCTGACATCGGAACAGCAAAGTATTTTTAGGATGGATTTTTTTTAACCCTTTCTCTGAAAAAAAAAAGAAAAAAAAAAACCCTTTCTCTGAAAGATGAGATTTTTTTGGAGTCACAACTAACTCCGCGCCTGCCCACCGTGATGACTTAAGTGGAAACGGTATCTGCTGGCTCCGTGAGCTGGTGTTTCCAAAGCAGCAAAGGGAGTTGAGGATGTGTGACTTGATCTAATGGCAATGGCTTTCCAATAGACATGCACGGAATCATTGATCAGTGTGCCCTCTCCTTGTTTGCACTGGAACACCGTTCAATTTACACCAATTAAAGAATGCTTGGTTTGGGTATTGAAGAATAATTAAGGGATGCAAATCCCCAAGGGCTTCTAAAGATGACATCTGACCAGAATGTTGATTACGGCATGAAGGCAGCGTTAGTATTTGAATAGTTTGACTGATATACAAAATCATTACAACGTCTCTCCGGGAAGAGTGACATTAGGTCAATGTATGTACTTGCCTGGTCACCCTAAACAAATTTGACAAGTCTAATTTTAAGTAATTGCTCAGAGTTGAGTGGCCGCCTCTGTCCCCACAAGGGCAGCTGTCTGGACCACATCTTGTAATTGAGATGTGTCTTTAAACTGTACGTGTCAACCCAACATGCAAATGTGCTCTCGAGAAAGGTGAAGGGTTGGTGAGGCTCCGGTGAATCATTTTCCAGTTAAATTTCAACACGAAAACTTTACTGTAGTCATTAGCCAACTCATCGACTAATTCTACCTCATTCCCTATAGGAAAGATTGCCTTTCCTCGCTTCATCCGACTCTAGAGTTCATCGAGAGACCATCTGAGAATGTGGTCCCTGGACCAACAGCAGGAACATTTTCTGGCAACTGGTCAGTAAAGCAAAGTCTTGGACCCAAGCCCAAGCCTGCTGAATCAGAGGGCGTGGGGGTAAGGTCCCATCCTTAATGCTCTAAATAAGATCCTGGTGATCTAAAGCCCATTCACCGCCGATCAAAATCACTGATTGATTTTATCAATGATGAAAGTTAGGTAACCTGCCTAAGGTCACACAGCACAAATGACAGAGAAAGCTAGGGCGAACCATATTGTGTTCGACATGTTTAATTCCCGACTTTTATCAATCAGTTAAAGTTTTGGAAATGGCTCGCTGACCTGTTCTTTGTTCTCTTATGCAGCCCTCGGCTGAATTCTGAGAATGTGTGTGGGATCAGTCCTGGCAGATGTCTGGTTCTCCTCCTTCTCCTGGACACTAGGGAGGGAGCCTGGTGGCCCCAGCAATAGGGGGCAGCCATCGGATTTAGTTGTTGGGGGAAGCACTGTCTGAGCCAGAAATTTAATTGCCAGTGTAAGAGCCTAGGGAGGTACCTACTTCTGCCCATGGAGATCAGGGATGATCTCAGTGATTATGGATCAGTCTCAGTGTAGAGACTGAGCCTCCACCGTCCCACGGCCCTGAACAACCGTGATGAGCAGAGCTCCCTGCTGACCTCCACTGGATGGGTGGTGACAGCCACAAAATAACGTGTGAAGCCGCTGATATGTGGGGGATGTTTGTTACTACTTTATAACCCAGAATATCCCAGACCCTTCCGGACTTCTGAGCAGCCCCCTGGCACTTAAGAGTGAGAGACATGTAGGACGGAGAAGTAAAAAAAGAAGCATCTTCCCTATTTAGAATATAATCGAATATAATGATACTTCCAAGAGAATACAAGGATGGGAATCAAATTTTGAGCGACTACCCAAACACCACATTTCAGATGTCATGGTCTTTTTTACAAACCATCGGATCCTTTGCCATTTTATCCCAGTCTGCCCCCCCTGGAGCTACAAGGAGCTTATTTGCTTAGCTGCAAGCACGTTAACCAAAGCAAAACTGAAAATGAAGGGCGGTTTTATTCGCAGGCCACCCGAGCTCCCATTCCCAGGGCCTCACGGGCCAGCTCAGCCCCACAGCTCAAGTGCAAGCAAAAGGTTTTCCCAACGTGCTCGGGCTCCCAGCCTGCGGATAAAGCCTATTCCCATTGCGCGCTCCTCTCCCTCCCCCACTCCCTGGGCTTTTCTTCCCAGACACCCTGCACCGCCCAGGTGAGCCTGCGCACCCAGCACCCCACCTGCTCCTTCCCCACCCCCGCCCCGCCCCCTTGCCTTTCTGCCTTGGTCCCTCGGCAGCAGCGAGGACGCTGAGCCTTTCAGCCACCTCGTCCCGGGGCTCCCCGTGCGGGGCAGGGGGTAAAATGTGCCTCTGAATGGGGAGGAGTAGACAGGGTGGATTAATGGCAGCGGCAGAAGAGTGATACAGCCCGAGCAGAACAAAACGAGGGCGACCCGGACAAAACAAAGCACCACAATAGATCATTTCTGAAAAGTCATCCGGGCAGCTTTGAAACCCGGCGCTGTGTGTTTCAGGGCGGTTTCACATCCACGGGCTTTCAAGAGACATGAATGGAAGAGGAACAGTAACTCTTTTTCATACCTCTTTTCAGGGGTCTTGTCGCCACAGAAGGATTTACCATTCAATTCCCATACTTTTATGTGGGAAATTAGGAATTGGCCCCTTAAAAAGAAATTGCCTTTTAAACTCTCATAAATTGTGGCGACTTTATAGATTTACCAAAATTTCTTCCTCCTTCGCCTCCTTTCGCTTCTATTTCATTTTTAAAAATGCTCATAAACACACACACCAACATTTCCCTCCTCGCCACCTTTCTTGAGACCGTTTTATTCCAAAAGTCTTCAACCGGTTAGTTTCTCTTTCTGGCCCCATAGGGCGCTTAGGGTTTGTTCTCAACTAGGTCCTTCCTTTTACCACATTTCATCACAGACCCAACGGCTGTTCTGAATAAAAGGACCCATCCCGGAAAATATTAATCGCTATATATTTGCAAAGGTGGCAAGGGTTGGGCCAAGTTGGTGAAAAGGTCAGAAGCGAAATAAAATAAACTAAGACGTGCACTCATTCAGGGACTCAGCAGGCATTTACGGAGGAGCCACTGGTGGGACTAGCCCTTTTGAATCCTCTGATACAAAACAATCAAGTTTTACTTGAAGAGAGACCAAGAAAATGTCCCCAACGGGAATGGCCCCACCGCTATTTTCACAGTGGCCGCCCAGATCTGGCTTCTTTTCTCAGAAGCCCGCAGTGTTTGGCCACGTTAATCTCATTAACCTTCGCTATCAGTTTCAACGGGACAGAAATGAAGACTTGAGAATGTGGAGTCCCTGGTCTGAGACTCAGGCTGGGACAAGTCAAGCTTTGGCTCTGAGCCAGTACGTTTGATCTGACTCCCCAGGCCTCTTCCAGGGGCGCTTTTTCTTTTTTTTTTTTTTTTTTGTTTTGTTTTGGTTTGGTTTGGTTTGGTTTTTTGTTTTGTTTTGTTTTGTTTTGTTTTTGGAGCAGAGAAAGAAAGCACCCGCAAGGAAGCCTTGCCATTGGAAATCCAGCCATGTTTGACCCCGCATCCCTCTTCCCCCCTCCTACCCCCAGGAGAGCCGGGTTCCAAGGCCGATTCCGGGAGCAGCTGGACAGACGGTGGCCATTCTCCAGGGGCATTCAAGCGTACCCCGGTTCCCTCAGAGAATCCTTTGGGGGTAAGAGATGGGCAGGGATGGGGGGCAGGGAAGAGAAAGGAAGGTTTTCCTCCCCAGCAGGTCTGTAAGGCGAGCCTGGGGCACACTAACCATTTCCTGATGTGCAGAAGCTGAAACTTGGACTTCTTTTCTCGTGAGATTTCTTAGATGCACAAAAAGAGCCTCAGCCAACAAAAGAGTGTCTCCCAATACACTTAATTGGGTCTATTTCAGACCCCAATATCACTTCTCTGTCCAAAAAAAAAGAGGGGGATAAACAACAATGTCCTGTTTCTAAAGACAGTTGCAAAAAACCTCAGACGTGTGCGTTATGTAAGTGTGTCAAATCCACACGCTGTACACCTGAACTTACACAGTGTTGTGTGTCAGTTCTATCTCCGGAAGGCTGGGGAGAAATAAAACCTTAGAAAGAACACCCCAGTAATAACGGCATTGACATCTGCAAGTCTGGGAACTGTATCATTTCCCTCCTGAAAGAGCCTGCTTGTGAATAGTTATTTCAAAAGGAGTCAGGATATTGCTCTTTAAGAGGCAAAATCTCATGCAGAAAAATTAATATTTGGAAGAAACGGTGGATCTTAACTACAGCCCTCACTTGCTTGAGAAAAAACAGGTAGCTTTAAGGGTCTGTGAAGTTTTATAAATTGAAATGTGCCCGTTTCCTTCTTCACTGTCTCTAAACCAGGGGGAGAAATTCCAAGGCCAGGGCACCGAAGCTTTCAAAAGTCCCACCACGGCGACAACCCTTCCAACTCCCAGAAATGGCAATGCTCAGCGTCTCTGGGGAGACCCCTTTTCAACACCCTTACCCACAACCCCAAACTACAAATGTTGACAAGATGACAGCGCTTCTAAACTCTAAAGCAGCATTTCCCAACCTGTTTGGAACTGACAGCATATTGCTGACAAAACCCTCTCCCAACCTAGTGCTTCAAACTACTGACTTGTATTTATTTTTATTTTAAGGAAGGTCCACGACCAATGTGGGGCTCGAACTCATGACCCTGAGATCAAGAGTCATGTGCTCTAGTGGCTGAGCGGGCAGGCGCCCCGTACTGATTTTTTTTTTACCTGAATTCAAATATTATATGATTAGAGAAATTCTTCTGTGATTTTTTTAATATCCCCTTATGCTGCATTTTTCACCTATGTGAATGCAATTTTTTTTTATAACCTGTCTCCATCTCCACTGCTAGGACCACAAAGGTCGTGCCAAGTGTAGGAATTCCTACCTTTTCACGGTCTTTTATCTATAAAGCGGCCCCCGCCCTGCCCATGCTGCCAAAAAGAACTCTCCACTCTCATCCTTGCCTCCGGTTCCTTGCACTCAAGAAGTTCTTCCTTGTCTGGGGCCTTTGCATGTGCTCCCGTCCACTCGGAAGGGTGTGTCCCCACTTTCCGCACGCCTTGCTTCTTGTCTTCCTTTGGGGCTCGGCTGAAACACGTCCTCCCCGTGGAGGCTCCCCCTGCCCATGCTGTCCGGAGTGGCTTTCTCTCGCCCAGTCATGTGTATCCCAAACCCAAGTGCATGGCCTTCACAACACATATCCCAGTCTGTCGGTGTTTTAATTTTATGTCTGTCTGCTTGCTTTGTCTCTCTGCCCTGCTGGAATGGAGGTTCCGACATGGGAGGAACATGACTATTTTGTCACTCGAGCATTGCTGGTATGGAGTGGGGGCTCAGTAATATTTGTGGGAGGACAGAAAGGAGGAAAAAAAAGGAGGGAAGATAAGATATTGACTTGAAATCATTTCTCTGCTCTCCAGCCCAGGAATGTCCTATGAAACATGTCAGTTTCTTCTATTAAACGGACCCAAAATACAGTGTTGCCTAGGATCGAATTGTTTTCTCTTTCGCATTCTGGAGTTGGACTGTCGAGGCTAGTGGGATGTTCTGTTTCACACAGTGATGAAGAGATTCAGATTCTTCCCTCCTTTTGCCCCGTAGCCTGCAGGGCACTGAGCATCTGCTTGGCTTATTGGGGTTGCCAGCACACCCAAGTTCCAGCCCGCGGGAAGGGAGAAAGAGAGGAAGGCTAAGAAGAGCTTGTTCAATGAAGACCAGAAACAGAAGTTGCACACATCGCTTCTGCTCACATCTCATAGGCCATGACTTAATCTTCTGTCCAGAAAGGGAGGTTGGGAAGTCAAGTCTCTAGCTGAACAACTTCATATCCAGGGAGAAAAGAAGGACACATTTAGGGAAAACTAGCCAGTTGCCACATGTTCTTCGACTCCTTTCTGAGTAGAGAACTTTCAGGGGCCCAGGGTAGCACAACCTGTGTGCAGACTGTCTTTGATTTGAGGAAGAAGACCTCCACCCAGCCCACCAGGATCCCCATTGCCACGTGGGAGTTGGCACATGGGTGCCACCCCCTGGGTGACAATCACTGCAGCGACCTTGAGCACTGAGACTCCAACACGCTCAATCCTCACCTTCCTCTTTGGCTCCAAAGCTCAGCAAACGTCTAGATGGGTTTTTGTTTTCACACCTAAAATTTCCCATCCATTTCTTCACTCCCTGCGCAAGAAGACGCACAATGCAATTGACCAGAGTACCTGCTGCTCTAATTGGAAGCAAGGGAAATAAATAGGCAGACCTCCTCGGTGGCCCCGAGACGATCCTAGTGTAGCTGCTTCCTTTAGTGTGATCTTGAGCAAATTATTTAATATCCTTAAGTCTCATTTTGCTCATGTCCAAAATGGGAGCTACGATACCTTGTCATGTAGTTATTATTAGAAATAGCTCATGATCTCAGTTCTTTTTAAGAAATACCAGGCACCTAGATATTCAATTTATTTTTCTTTCAATTAGTGGCTTTTCTCTTGCTAAATCTCAGCCTGATAAACCATCTCTCTTCCTCAACCTATACAAAACCCCCCAGCCTGTACCCCATGCCTATGGCCCTGTCTATAACAGTCTAGTACACTTTCTCTCTCTCTCTCTCCTTTCGATTCCTGCCCCATACTTGTTCACATTTTTTATTTAGTGCCTTATGCTACCCACTGATTGTTTTCGTAAGTATTTGTGCAGTCTCGCTGGCTAGATCGCAAGCTCCCTGAAAAGCAGGAGATAGTAATGTAAGTTCCCGCAGCTGGCACCATCTAACACAATGGATCGCATAACATCAGTCAAACACTCAACAAACACTTCAGAGTTGTCCAAATAAAGATACCAGCAGGGGTGCCTGGGTGGCTCAGTTAGTTAAGCATCTGCCTCCTGCTCAGGTGATGATCCCAGGATCCGGGGATCGAGACCCACATCGGGCTCTCTGCTCAGTGGACAGCCTGCTTCTCCCTCTCCCACTCTCTCTCCTTGTGTTCCCTCTCTCTCTCTGTCAAATAAATAAATAAAATCTTAAAAAAAATAAAGATACCAGCAGATTGAAGCTAGATCTACCCAACCTTAGAAAAATAAATTAATTCAGCATATTAGTCCCAAATGTTGGTGGATTCGGGATTTCTTTTTCAAATAGTAAAACGTTCTGCTTCTGTGAACTGAATGACTAACTTACTATCCCTGTGTGGAAGAAGCTGAAAGTGTTGCCGAAAATTTTATTGCACCCGAAACTTCTGGTAACTCAGGATGCTGCCTTCTGGGTGGTGTTTCTTCTCTGCCACAAACACCTGAGTTACTGAGATTGAAATCAATCCAGATTCTGTGTTTGGGGTTCCAGCATTTTGTGGACTGGTACATGTGCCTGACAAAAATCTGGGGAATGCTTGGCCCTTCATTCCTCTGAGAATTATGCCATTTTCCAAGAAAAGCTAAATAGCTCATTCATGTTTCACCCTCTGTTCTTCCAGGCTGGTTTCCTGAGGATATTTTCTAGCCAGACTGGTGTGTGTGTGTGCGTGTGTGTGTGTGTGTACGCACATGTTTTAAATAGGCTGCTGGAAATTGGGAGTTTTAAACTAAAACTTATATTGAATGATTCTTGAGTGCATTATCAAATGAAGAATATTATCCTTATTTCATCTATTTTAGACTAAAAAAAAACAAAAAAGGAACATATGAATGGCATTCAATCAGTGGCTTTTGTTGACGAATTCCCCCAGAGTCTAACTTAAATCCACATGAAATCTCTCAGTACCGTTTCTGAGGGAAGCTAACTAATAAGTACCATCAGGTAACAAAGTTGTTATGCTTTTTTTTTTTTCTGCATCAATTTTTATCAAGAGAAGTGGGGGACTTCATATTTCAAGGGCTTTTTGCATAGGGCACCATAATGTGGCCTTAACACACACTGAAGTCTCTAGAAGGGGTGGGGGAGGGGAGTTACGAAGGAGCAAAGCTCCTTGACCGGACAGCATCCTTCAGGGATGTCCGGCAGGAAGGTGATAAATATATAAACCACCTACAAATGTGGGGCACACTCCAGACCATCTGAATCCCTGGATCCTGTTTTCAAGAGGAGGAGATGTCCTGAAGTGGGGAGAAGGGAGCCCAGGTTCACTCCCCAAACCCAAGCAATAAGCTCCAATGCAGACAAGGAAAATACTTGGTTTGGCTTAAGTGGATGGTTCAGGCCAGTGTGAACTGGGCAAGCGAAAGAGTCCAAGATTCTATAAAAGTTCTTTAGAAAACAAAAAGGCATTGGTCAACAGAGGCGGCCTGGCAATGTACAAATGTGTTCCCCTCAAAGCTAAAGTTGAAGCCTACTGAATACATCCAACATGTTTGTGGTACCTACAGATGAGAGGAAGAAGAATTTTCCCAAGTCCTGTACTTTGTGTTCTCTAGGGTCAGCATGAGCTTTTTTCATAATTAGGAAATTTAATTCAAACACAACCTTTAAATACATTTATGTCCTCTATATTTATATATATTTTCCTCCCTCAAAATGGCGCGACCAGCAAAGTCTTCTAAGAGGGCTCTTGAACCAGCTCTTTATCACAGAGGAATAAAAGTACATGGTGGGCTAGGACAAAGGGGAGGGCTGTTGGGGCAGAAGAAAGGGCCGGGGAGGGTCTCAAGGACCACATTTCAGGGACCTACACTTTCCTGTAGGCTGATGGAGGCTTGCTGGACTGGTGGAGGAATGAGGAGGTCTTTGGGACCCCTCACACTCTAGGAGGTGCTGAGTCATAGGGGAGCCATGCGACCTGAAGCCTGATGACATTTAGTCCAAAAGTACGCACATAGACAGTAAGCAGTATAGCTGATGAATGGCATTGTTCCATGACATTGTCTTCTAACCTGCTGAGGCAGTTGGGGTCCCAGTGAGAGACAGAAGGCTCATTCAAATGGGTGACTCAGGAGAGGCCAACGAAGGGTCTGTTTACAGAGGTGTCATGAGGGTTAAGAAAACCAAAACTGAGCAGATGTCACCTCTGGGCTTGAAGCAGCACCGGGGAGGGATGACTCCCACCAGACAGAAGAGCGATTATGTTACTCTCGGGCCAGCAGAGGGGGACCGGCTGGTCATCAGCACCCTGACCTCACTCTCCTGCACCTCAGTTTCCAGATCCTGACCCAGCCAGACCATGATGGGGGCAAAGAAGCCATTGATGCCACCTTTAGTGACCTCCTTTCCCAGGACTCTCCACAGAGTAGGGTGGAAAAGGGGAGATAGTGGGTCTAGAGGGGCAGATGGAAATTGTCCAGCCTGCATACTCTGTACTTTACTTCGACATATTCATTTCCTATTATCTCCCTTCCCCCAGTAGAATGTAAGCTCCCAGAGGACAGAATTTTAGCTCATCTGTGCTCTGTTGTGTTTCCAAGTACCTGCATACGACAAAGACGCTCGGAGAATATTCGTTGAATGGCTGAATAGAAGCAAAGAAGAAAAACCATTTTCCCAGTATTTAACAGCAAGTAAGCAATAAGACAAGCAGCATTTTATATAAGGTAAAAATAGTTCTTAACGGGGTGTTTCCCTACGGTAAACTGGTTCTTATTTTGGCCATTCCGCCCAAAGCAAAATATAGCCAACATACATAAGAAGGAAAATATGGTGGGGTATAAGATTTGCTGAAAAGATTATATTTATGCTTTGCTTGGAGTGAAGAAAAGTTTTGGGAAGCGGACCGAAGAATTTTAAATTGCCTTAAAGAAACACAAGAAATACATCTTTCCCCTAACTTTCAGACCTGTGGTCTAGGAAAGAGGGGACAGTTGCCAGAATTCTTAAAGAAACTCAGTGTTAAACAGTGAAAAGATGTCAGGTTGTGGGTTTCTCTGCCACGGGAGGTTTCAGAGACCAACATTGTCTGGATTTGATGACAGGTAATGACATTAACTAATTACAAAACTAATCACATTTGGAGCAGTGGAAGCTGAGATCATGATAAGCATAATCAAATCCCTGACTTCAGGGCTTCGGGAATCAGAGGATAAGTTTTCTCCCCTCGCAAAGCTTGACCAGATGCCTTTCGGAGTCCTTTGTCTGAATATTTCTGGAAGATCCCAATGAGAGTCAGAACCAGCATGCTGAATTGCAAAGCCCAGTGGCCAGACTGGCACTAGGCGAGGGCACTAGAGGGATGCCCTATGTGTCCCCACTGGCTGAAGTTGAGCCTTGTCCACGGTCAGGAGCTCAATCAACATGAGTGCCTGGGCTTTGACCCCCTCTCTCTTCCCCTAAGAGTCTAGAGACCGGCATCCCCCCACCGATTGGGTCATCTTAGACAAATTCTAACCCACTGGAGTCTCGGTGTCTTCCTCCGCAAAGTAGAGATTAAAATACCAGTCGCATTTGCCTCTGCAAATTGGCATGAGAATCTGGCAAAAGAGTTGATTCTGTGGATTATAAGCTGTTTTAAATATAATGAGAATGGCCAGTGTTAAGCCAAATTACAGGCCTGAATCCCTATAATATGAATACCTCAATCACCAGAAAGGTGGGGAATCTTTAAAATAAAGAAGCTGACCCCCTTCTGGTGGCAGGAAGTCCTCCACGGCTCTCTCGCCCCTCTTGCTCTCCCTGGCCCCCGTGGGAGGAAAGAGAAGAGGCCGGCCTCCTTCAAAGCATTTCCAGCCCTCTAAGGAGACAACAGAGCAGCGGCCCTGGTCATTCTTCTCATCTGGTAACATTCCTTAAGCCCCAGTGTAAAACTTGAAAGGAAATGAAATCCTAAATGCAAACACTATCTTTCAGTCTCTTAGAAAATTATCTACCTCTACTTTCGCTCACCTCCCAATTCACTCACCCTCAATTAAAGCCGTCCTTTGAGTTAAACCTCACTTTTCAGAAACCAAGCCATCACTTAAGAAAGAGGAAAACATTAAGAGATCCAGATTTCAATTAACTTCGGCATTGATTTTTGCGTGATTCCGGGGGAGGCATTATTCTTTTGGTAAAGTGGGGGCAAAGAACTCAGAGAATAATGGAGGTTCTGATGACACCAGCAGGCAAGGACGAAAATACACTCAGTCCTGATCCCCAGGCCCTGATGAACAGCGAAAATACTCAGAAAATGGCCCAGAAGGGAGACCTGCCGAAATGCCCATGACAATGGAGACTCTTGTCACTGTGGTAAAAAACCTTTGGTAAACAGTGTTTCCTTGTATTTTTTCATTTTAATGTAATGTATATGTTTGGTGTTCACATAACGGTGTGATCTTTCTAACCGATCAATAAAACAGATGATCCAACCTGGCTTTTTTCAAAGCCACAACAGTTCGGTAATTGTTGAATACACACCCATCGTAAGAGGGGACCACTGGGTTAGCCCTACTCACTCGTGTGCACACACATGCGCGTGCTACATAAATACAATTGAGGAAACCACTGATACAGATATAATTTTTAATGTGTTGTGTCACTGAATGTCTATCAGAGGAAAAAAAGTTGGTGAAAATAGATTTAAAACAACAGGTAGTTTAATCAGATAAGTACACAGCATTCATCTCTGTCCTCTAGAAATATGGTTTCAGCATAATGAATGAAGGGAAGGAGCTCATTGGAATACAGCCCTTCTGAGCAACACAGTGAAACCAACTATCATGGAGAACACTTTCTTGTTGGGGAGGGGCATTGGGGCGGGAGCACTGTGATGAGGAGCAACAGATCATCATCCAAAATAGGGAAACTATTAAAATCGAACAAAGGAATGAAGGTGTAACCATAAATGATGCAATTAGGAATTTCATTTTTAAAGGTTTATTCCAAGTATACTTGACTTTCTGATGGGGAGTTCAACCCTGCGATAGAACTCAGCCATCTTTGGAAGCCCCTACAGGGGTGGAGGGGAAAGTTCCCTTCGGTGATAAAGAAACCACCTTTCCTGGGGCGCCTGGGGGGCTCAGTCAGTTCAGCATCTGACTCCTGATTTTGGCTCAGGTCATGATCTCAGGGTCCAGAGATCGAGCCTGGGTCAGGCTCCCCGCTGAGCGGGGAGTCTGCTTGGGGGGCTCACTCTCCTCATTTTGCCCTTCCTGTGCTCTCTCTCTCTCTCTCTAAAAAAAAAAAACAAAACACCAAAACCAAACCAAAACAAAACAGAAAGAAAGGAAAAAGAAATCACCTTTCCAGGAAGTACAAGGGAGTCAAGTGAAGCAAACATCCTCCTCTCAAAATGAAAAAAGTAATGCTATTCAGTATGCCACCTAGGCAGAGCCATGAACGTGGACTTGCTGCTCCGTGATCGTCAGAAGGAAAGCACGAGATTTGCGTTTCATGACACAGCTCTTTTCTACTGATGCCGAGCGCCCCTGTCTCCTGGGGAACAACGGGGTGTCAGGTGAGAAAGCGCATGCTCAGGCCCGCACCGACTGTGTGCTCTCCAGCCCGGATCCCAGGGCTTTACCCCTCCCCCAACCCAGGGAGGAGGTCCCGTCATCCACCGCGGTCTACAGATGATGCCGAGATCTGTGAAGTGACTTGCCCAAGGTCACATGGTGGAGAGGCCCTCAAAGCCAGCCAGCCAGCTCTCAGAGTACCGGGTAAGCACAGCGCTGCCGCTCAAATGAGCGGCATTTAATTGAATGGAAAGTTGGAAAAGTGGCAGCCTTGAAAGAAGGCAGGAAACGATTTGGCTTAATTATAATCATCTCCAAAATCAAAACTGATTTGCTGAATTCTCCCTCTCCACCTCAGCAGTGCTCGGCAATATTTCCACGAGGGCAGAGAGACAAACCTCCCCTCTCTGCGCACCCTCCGGGGGCCTCCAGGCTGAATCCGCCTGCTGGGCGGAAGCACGCCGGGCTCTGAGAAGCGTTTGGGGGATTGCGAGAGACAACAGGGGCTCCATCACAGAGGTGAGCTCGAGAGCCTGGAAACCCTGAACTCCGGCAGCCCTGCCCCATCGCTCAGTCCGGTGCTAACCCCCTAGACTGGGCCCCCATGCGGGAGTGGAGGCAGGCCCACTCCAGGGTTCACCCAGCATGACTCATGCATTTCAGCCTGGCAAAGAGGCTTCTAAGGATTCTACGGATCCTAACACACAACTGAGGCATTAAAAAGGTAAGCTTTTAATAACTTAATGTCATGTCTATTTGGAAGCCTCATTCTTGCAAGGTGGCAGAAACTCTGCCACCGTGGGGTCTCACCTTTGCCTCAGCCATGGCCAAGTTCTAGGGAGTCTTCAGTTCTAAGACGTGGTAGGGGAGAGGCTGGCGGGGTTTGGTGCCAGCTGTCTATGCGGGCAACCTCTGATATGTCACTCAGTCCCCCTACCTGGTCCTCACACGTCTTTGGCCCAAGCCGACCTGGACACCCTTGGGTTCCACCCTTCCAGCCCCTTTCACATATCAAGACACCAAAGACAGACCTCCTTCTCCTGGCCCCCTCCCCCAGCATCATGAGTGGGAAATGTCCCCAGACTTGCTCTCTCCACTCTTCGGCGGGGCCCTAGGTGTTTCTGTTCCCCCATAACTGTAGCAAAACAGAACAATATACTGGGTAAGCCTCATGTCTGGAAGGACACCACAGAAACCCAACAACAGAGGCTTGGCCAAAAAGAAATTTATTGCTCATGAGACAACCAAAAAATCAGGCACAGTGCTCAAAGGTGCAGTCAAGGAAGCGGGCAGGCTCTTCTTAGCCTCCAGCCAGGCCCCCGTTTAACAATAGCAGCTGTCCCCCGGGCATCCCATGCCAGACGAGCAGGACAAAGCCAGCCAGGAAAGAAGGGGCTTGTGTTTTACACTCAGCACCGGAGGCATCTGCCCATTCCGATCTGTAGGGTGGCGGGAAGGTGAGAGTCTGGTGTCTAGCCTCCGTTAAAGGAAATAGCCAGTTAGGAGGCATGTGAGCGTGCCAACTTAAAGAATCCCCCACGACCAGGGGAAGATTCATTTTTCACTGTCACTTCCCTCCCCACAAAACAAGTAGGCACTGGCCTAGTTACCTGGATGAGGTAAAAGTGAAAAGAAGAATCCTAGAGGTAAGAGATTGGCTAATGTTTCCATAAACTACTGTCCCACCTCATGGGGTCACGAGCACCGCGGTCTGGGTAGATGCCTAGAGGAAGTTCAAGTGCTGCTGGCATCTCTGCGGGATCAGATTGAGTGACCTAGACCTTTGAGACCCTCACTCAAACCCCTGCACTCCCAGACTACATGACCTAAGCCAAGGGCGTCTGTTCTTCCATGTCTACCCGGCTTGTGCAAGAGACCCAGAAGGCACTTAGTGAATGGATATTGGGCCAAAGAAAGTCCCAAGTCTATGAACTGTGGAGGCTGGGCCAGAACGTGGCAGGGATGTTTCCTAACACGTACGACACCAGAAGACCCAGTCACTGAGGGAGAACCCACAGAGGCCGTGCCATTTAATGCCAACTGTGTGCTCCCCAGATCCTTCAGGTGGCCTGGAAGTGTCCGCTCAAGGCTCAGTGCACCTGCAGAGGTCCAAGGACCTCCCCCCTTCCCCTCGAGTACAGCTTCAAAATCATTTTGACCGCCACACAGAAAGGCTGGCCCCCCTGAGGCCCAGCCCTAGGTCTGCTACACTACAACTTCAGGAAAGTTCCGTTGAACTGAGCCTTAACTTGTCTATCAGTAGAATAAAGATTGTCCTATCTCCCTTGCAGGGTTCCTGTGAAAGTGGCAGATAATGGATCTAAAGCACGTGTCCACTGGCCTTGTTAGCCCACGGTAATAGCTCTTCCTGCAGAAGATCCTGGGGTCTTGGATGGGACCAGGAGGGGAGCTCTGCCTGCTCAGCCCAGGTAGATCTTCTCTGGGCCAGGAGGTACTCCGGATTTGGGTTTGGTTGGTTGGTTGTTCTGAGGAGGAAGGATGGTGGTAGGGCAGGTTGGCTGAGAATACCCCCAGTCTCATTTGGCCAATTGGTACTGACCTGTAGGAAGCCTCGACTGACCTCAATTCTGCATAGAAGTGTGGATATTTATGTCCCATAATGTGGAGTGGCTTTTTGATCTCTATAAACTAGAGTAACACCACTTGCAAACTGGTTCATTCTTTGGAGCTCTTGGGGGGCACCTTTAGTACTAATGCCTGCTCCTGCATAGTCATCCATACACACGTGTGAGCACTGTAACCAACACTGTGCGTAGTGCAACTAAAAGGGATGTGCCTGGCAAAAAATAAAATAAAATAAAAACAATCTCTGGCTACAATAAGTGACATAAGCACCAAGGAGGAAAGACCCGTGTGTTCTTGAGAAGACCATTCCTCAAGTCCCAGTGTATTCTGGGAGCTTCCCGGTGGGGAGACAAACTGCAGCATGTCCGGAGGAGGGACGAGGGCAGGCACCAGCCACAAAGACAAAGCTGTTCCGCTAGGCCAGAGTTGAAGAGACAGGGTGTGCTTTGCTTGGTAGAGGGAAAAAGGGTAAAAACTGTCTAGATGTTTGGAGAGAGCTTTCATGTGCAGGAATGAGCTTTACCTTATGTGCCTCAAGAAGTAATACTAGAGCCACTCATGGAGTCATCCGTGAAAGAGAGTTTTGACTCAACTGAAGGAAAGGATTTCAGTCACTGCACTTGAAGATGAGACGGGCAACCCTTAGTGACAGTGAGTTCCAGAAGCTCATGCTATCCAAGACTGGAGAATGAGTGCCTACTGAGGAGATCATACCAGATCTTCCCCATGGTGCTGTGGTGAGAACCAAAGAGATCATCGTTTCCAACCCCCTTCTATGCCACCTCTCAGGTGGTGACTTGGCCACACTGCTCTGGGCCCTCGGCTGCTTGCTTCACCCAGCTTCCAGGCCACAAACTTTAGCATGCACAACCCGATGGAGCCCCTTCTCACGTCTGCTTGGCCGGCCTCTGCCCTCCCTTCCTGGAGCTTCCCCCATTATCCCTGAAGCATGAGACACTCTGGAGAAACTCCGCACCCAACCACGCTCAACCCAGAGGTAAGAGGGGGACACAAAGGGGTGTTAATGTCCCATGAGGAAAACCATTCCCCAATCAGTGGGTGGAAGTAGCAAATAAATACTTGCACTGTCCTTCCTCTATTAGTCTATCCTGAGACCTCCCAGCATTTGTTTCCCGTGGCTGCTATACCAAATTACCACAAACATGGTGATTTGAAGCAACAGGGATGTATGACTGCAGAAGTCTGCAGTCAATATGGCGGAGGCACCAAAAGGGCCTCGCGGCCTCTGGAGGCTCCAGGGGAGGATCCCATCCTCAACTCTTCCAGCTTCCGGTGAGTGCCCAAGCCCCACCTCCATGGTCACCCTGCCCTCTCGTCTGTCAGTTGCACCTCTGCCTGTGCCTCCATCTTCTAAAGACATCTGCCATTGAATTTCGGACCAACCCAGGTAATCCAAGGCAATCCCTCCATCCTAGGATCCTTAATCACATCTGCAAGTCTTTGGCACAGAAGGTTAACATCCCCTGGTTCTAGGAATCAGGATGCAGACATTTCTTTAGAGGGCCACTATCTAGCCAACCACCATCCCAAGGACGGAGCAGTCGGTTACGCCCCACATTGGGGGCCACATTGATAACACACCATTGTATTTGTTTCTTTCATCTCAGCCTGACCACCATTGTCCCCAGCCTGTCCCACTCTGACAATGAACTCTCCGTGAAACAGGCAGCACCTGGGTTTTCCTCCAGTTCTCCTTTGTGGGGAACCCTAAGTAATACCCATAAGCCCTGGAGAACACTGCCCACAGTCGTGGCAGGAATGGGGGCTGGAGTAACACAATAATAGTTCCCACAGTCTTCAAGGACATTTCACTTTTTTCCCAAAGCATTGTCTAATCATTTAAAAATAGGCTCTACACAGAGGGAGTGGAGGTCATCTATTTCGGTGAAATTTTACACTGTGTTCAAAGATATATTTCCCCTCTATAAAACATCTCCAGCATGGTGACAAGGTTTCAGGAGAATACCTGCTTAAAGATCAGAATTAGAAAAGGAAGGGTTTTCCCACAGCAAACGGAAGAAGATTCGCTCAATTACAGGGAAGTTAAATAAATTAGTTAATGCTTACAAATTTCTTTCAGATGAAGTGTTATCTGTATCACAGTTAAGACCTGCTATGAATATTCTTTCTCTGTGCTGAACCAAATTACATTTCTTAAGACAGCAGCATCCTGGGTCCTGGGAATATCTGAGAAGTAACATGCCTTCATTAATGAATTGCAGAATCAGATAGCATCATCTCCAAATTCAGTTGGCAGGGCTGTGAGCGACTTATGGAAAGGGATGGAAAGGGAGGGAGAGGAGAATAAGGCAGAATTTTCTACTGTACCTCTCAGAGGTCTTTGCAGGTGACAATTCTCCAGTGGAAGATTGTGGAAGGTTTGTTTTTTTATCAGGCAACTTCACAGACATCTTTGCTTCGGAGAATCATAGACAGGCTTATAGACAAACCTGAAAAAAACAAGTAGCCGACAACACTGAATATGAAGAAAATACTGGCAAACTTCCCTGTTAAAACAGCTAGTGTCAAAAACAGAAACTTTCAAGAATTTCACTTCTCCTACCATGACAAGGCAAATTTAATATTTTGGTGGAAGCTGCTTCCTCCAGGAACATCTGATAATCATCATTTCAAAACTTACAAGACACATCATTGAATGAATACAATCTGAATGAAGGCTCTATTTAACAGTGTGGTAAAATAAGTCCACATCTGGCATGTTTAATTTATGTCATTTAATTGGACAATTCATATTGGAAAATTCCTCTGATACGGATTCCCTTGGATTTTATACACAAAATCCTAACTTGCAAATCCTCCAAACCTAGATTGCCTCCATCCTTTAGTTGCTGGTAAAATCTGCTATCAACACTTCAGAATCCCTCTTTCTCTTTGCTTTCATGGTATGTGTACACACACACACACACACACACACACTACACAAAACAACATGTCAGGCAACCCTTTTGGATGACAGGATTGCTCTCCCTTTCTCATTCCATCTACTTTCTTGTTCTCCATATCACAAATAAGGGCCAACTCCTTGGGCGGGATGGGGGAACTCAAGAGGAGAATCTACATTCTTCTGGAGGATTCCAGCCACAGGGGTCTAAGAACAAAATTATTATAAGGGTCTTCCAACTCTTTTTACATAGTCCTCGCTCTCCCTGAAACACCCAGCTCCTCTTCCATTCATAGCAGGCTCTTGAAGAACGATCGGTAGTGAATGAAAGAATGAAGAAATGAACTAAAGAACTGAGCATTTCTGAAACCATGGAAAGAAGTGTGCTGTAAAGAAGCATAGGGTATACTGGAAAGAATGGTGACTTAGAGCAAGAGAGCTAGCCTCCAGGTCCTCTGCTGGCTGACTACTTGACCTTGGGTAGGCTGTGTCATTTCTTCACATGCCAGATAGAAACAACACTTACCCTGATGTTTTCATATGTCACAAATAGAGCATCTTATGGTTTAGGGAACACTTGGGACTCACATTCTCTCACTTGACCCTTCCAACTACCAACTGGTGGCGAAGGGTGCCCGTCTTTTGGCCTGGAAGCAGACGTCCATAATGTTGACCCTAAGGTCTTGAAGGAGTAAATCGAGGTGCACTCCACGTCGGAAGTCTCAGCACTTTCTCCATGTGGTAGAGCAATCTTGTTATCCAACAGGAAGAGCCCAGCCACGATCTGGGACTTGCAACTAAGACATTAATGGCAAAGCCTCTTTCTCAAACCATGATGTCTTGCCCCAAATCCACCTCACTTCCTGCTGTCTGTTCACCAATACTGAAAACCCATAACTTAAGCACATTTCCAAAGGCCCTCAGCATCTCATCAAATGAGGACTGCTATTGAAATTCCTAAAAATACATTTCTCGGTAGGGAGTAGTGAGTTCATAGACACTCAGCGAATTGGAAAGGCTATATCAAGAGTCAGCACACTTTTTCTGGAAAAAACCAGCCAGTAAATCTTTTAGGCCACTACTGCTCCACGTTGTAGAGCAAAAGCTGCAACAGACAACCCGTCCCCTAATGGGTGTGGCTGTGTGCCAATAAATCTTTATTCACAAAAACCGGCAAGAGGTCAGACTTAGCCTACAGGCCTGTGTTTGCCAAACTCTTGAACCGCTTCCACTTCTAGAAACATCTTGACGTCAAAAACATTATTTTACAACTTCCTTTTAGAATCAAGGTCCTGACAACTCTTGGTGAACACATACATCCAGGCACCTTTGTCCTCTTCTTCCAGTGCCTTCTGATAAACGCCAACTGGCGGAGAGGACACAGAGCATTTATCCTTCAATTGCAGTTATTCTGAAAGACAAAGCCGGGGCAGAGATTAAAACCAGCCCCCCAGTCTTTGGGCCATACCCAGCATATCAAGTGCCCCTCTTCAAATTGTAGTGAGTTCACTGTCTACCTAATGGAGAAAATAGAACCATTCTTTCACTTAATAGTCTTTTAGTGAGGGTATGGGGGGGGAGGCCAGGTTTACTAAAGCCCCTTATAAAATGCCGGCTGAAAAGAGTAATGGTCCTTGGCACCACACAATCTTTTTCATGTGAAGCTACACGATCACTTTTCATTTTGTTTCTCAAGCACCCCATGGCACCCATCCATGTATTAGGCTAATAACTGCATGAATCTAGTTAAAAGGAACCAAGCAATTATTTTAATTAGAAGAGAACAAAAGTAACACTCCTGGATTCTGTCTTAAGGGGCAAGAAGGAAGTAGTCAGGGTTCAAAAAGATCCCACAAAATATTTTTGTGAAAGGAAAAATAATTAAGGCCAAATTTAGAATGTACTTGCAATAAATGGGCCAAATAAAATGAATGGCACCACTGTGTGACTAAAACCCATTCATATATGTAAGAGCCCCAGAAAGTCCATTTTTATGGGATACCATTTTGAGGGTATAGCCAATTTTACAAAGTGAAAGTGAATGTCTAGTAGAGACTTTAATGATCCTTGTGAATCTCTTACACAATTTCTTATAGAGTTTCTGTGTAAACTCTTTTATTAATAAGAAAAAAGGGGAAGGATATTGGTCAATTTGTCTTTTAAGTAGGATTATTTTTCCTCATTTAAATTCTTGGACTAAAGTGTTCAAATTTGTTTCTCTGGAAAAAAAAAATCTATCATTATAGAAAATCCTTGTCACTAATCCATTCTACAAAAAGTGAATCCCATCCTAAGGGTGTTAATCATTTGAACGGAATTCAGTCGTTCAGGAAGAGATGGCTATGTGCAGATTTTCCATTGTCTTTAACTTCCCGCATCCCTTCTGGTCATGGCGTTTGGGCCATTTCATTCCATCTCGGGCTTCCAGAAAAAAAAGATGAAATGAAACCCAAACTAGTCAACTAGTAAGTGTTGCCCCTTCTGTTTAAGTCTATCCATGTTTATTGGACACCTGTTAGCCTCCAGCACAGAGCAAGATAGAGATGGAGGAATGACTCAGATCTGAACCCAGCCTTCGAGAAGTTCACAGTCTAATCGGACCCAGAGGCATGGATGAAAAAGGAGACCATGCTGCCCCAGCTGGGTGGGATCGAGGGTCTCTGGCTTGAGTTGACTGTGAAAGAATGGATGGCCCAGGTAAAAGACATGGCTAGTCCATCCCCAGGAGAAAGATTAGCATACACAAAAGCTGGGACACGAAGAACCCCAGGGGAAACACTGGGAACTGAAAGCAGATAGAGTTGCTGGAGTATGAGAAGCAAGAGAGCTGCTGGAGAAGTAAGCAAGAGAGCTGCTGGAGAAGTAAGCAAGAGCCAGGTCGTGGGAGAATTCGTGTGCTGTGTTCATGAACCTAGACTGCCTCTTGTAGAGCCACAGAGAGCCACCAAGCAGTTTTCAGCATGGATTAACATGGCCAGCTGCCCATTTTAGAGTGAGCCCTTGGATGGCTGGGAAGGGGATGAAATGGATGCTAGGTGTCCCACAAATGCCATAGCCCAAGCAGGAGGTGATAAGGCCTTGAACTTGGACAGTAGCAAGTCGGAATGGAGAGATGGGGTAAGGTATGAGATATACAGTATTGAAGGGGATTAAAGTTAAAAGAAAAACAAAATTACCCTCTGTGGAACAGTAAGTGAAGGGTCAAAAGGGGATGAAATTGGCTTTGAAGTTTCTCAGTGGGGAGCAGGTGTTTTATCTGAATGCTTGTCGTAGGTCCCAAAAGCTTCTCATCTTACAGGTCCTCCTTTAAACCCAGGATGAGCCTTGATCGTGGGTCCCAGGATTGAGATGCAATAACAAATTTCAGCCTTGGGCACACGAGCAGATTGCGAGTCCTGGAAGATAGTGTAACTTCCATTTTCTTCCCCAGGCAAACCCACACAAAAACAGTCTCCTGCCACAAGTCTACATTAAAATATAAAGAAGCCTGGAATGAAAGAAATTGTGACGAATACTCACTGTGCCAGTTTCTCTCACTCTCAACTCGACTGGGCTAAGGGATGCCCAGATCGCTGGTAAAACATGACTTCTGGATATGTCTGTGAGAGTGTTTCTGGAAGAGATTCACACCTGAACCAGGAGATGAGTGAGGAAGATCACCCTCACCGATGCAGTGGGCATCATCCTATCCACTGAGGACCTGAATAGAAGAGAAAGACAGAGGAAAGGTGAGTTTTCTCTCTGTATCACCTGGGACATCCATCTTCTCCCGCCCTCGGGCATCAGAGCTTCTGGGTCTTGGGCCTTCAGAACCCAACTAGAATATACACAGTTGCTCCCCACATGGACCCCTGTGACTCTCGGGTCTTCAGATTTGAGGCGAGTCACATGACCAGCTTTCCTGGGTCTCCAGCTTGCAGACAGCACATTGTAGGACTTCCTGGCTTCCACAATTGTGTTAGTCAATTCCTATAATAAATAAATACACACACACACACACACACACATACACATTTGGTTCTGCTTTTCTGGAGAACTTTGATAATATATTTAGGACAAACTACATATATTTTAAATAACTATATTAGACTTATTTATGTTTTAATTTTTTAAAGAACATACAGAGTACGCTTCTCCAACTCACTTTATGAGCCAGCTAAACCTTGATAACTCACCTGACAAGGACATTACACTCAAGGAAAACTACAGGTAACTTTCATGGATACACACTGTTGTAAAAATTATCAAGATATGTGCAGTACTTCAAATAAATAATACATCATAACCAAGTTGGGTTTAGTCCAGAAATGGAAGATTGGTTTAACATTCAAACACCTATTAAATAACTCACCATACTAACAGAATAAAGGGAGGGGGGGTGTCATGATCATTCTATAAATAAATGAGTACTTAATTTATGATAAATGTATCACTTCAGAGCACTGGAGAAAGAAGTCTTTTTCATTAATGGTGTAGGGTAAGTAGATATCATGGAGGAAAAAACAAATTTGATCCCAACCTCACACCACACCCAAAAATCAATGACATATGGATTACGACTCTAAATGTGAACAGTAAAACAATAACGTTTTCAGAAGACGATATAAAAGGATATTTTCATGGCCATGGGCTAAGCAAAGCCCTCTTAAATAAGACATAGAAAGCACTAACTATAAAGGAAAATATTGAGAAATTAGGCCACTTAAAAATTAAAATCTTCTGCCCATCCAAAGATACCATAAAGAGAGTGAAAAGTCAAACTCAGAGTAGTATATGATATTTGCAATATATATAATAAAAAAAGGATCATATCCTTAGGGAGCCTGGATGGCTCAGTCGGTTAAGCATCTGACTCCTGATTGCGGCTCAGGTCACGATCTCAGGGTCGTGAGCTAGAGCCCCATGTTAGGCTCTGCTCTGGGCATGGAGCCTGCTTGGGACTTTCTCTCTCCCACTCCCTCTCCCCCTCCCCACCAAACCCAGCTTGCGGGCTAACTCTAAAAAAAAAAAAAAAAAAAAATCATATCCAGAATAATCCAGAATATATAAATATCTCCTACAGAACAGAAAAGATGAACAAAACAATGGAAAAATGAACAAACAAGACGCCTGAAAAGCCCATTCACAAAATTTCCAAATGGCCAATGTATATGAAAAGATGCTCAACTTCTTAATAATCTGGGAAATCAAAACCATAATGCGATTCAACTACATGCCACCAGAATGACCAAAATCAGAAAGAAGAAGAATACCAGTTAATAAGAATGAGAGCAACACATCTCTCACCCACCACTGGTGGGAGTGGAAACTGATACAACCTCTTTGGGAAACTGACATTATTAAAGCTGAGCATGGTCATACCCTACAATTTAGTAGCTTCCCTCTTAGTCTACATACCCAAACGAAATGCAGGCACACCCACCAAGACATACACAAGAAAGCATACAGTGGCTCTCTGAAATAGCCAAAAACCAACAACAACCCGGATGTTCATCCAGGGTAAAAAGGTTAACTGTGGTATATTATTGATACAGTGGAATGGAACAAAACAAGGAAAATATAATTGCACCTGGCAACATAGACCCAGCTCACAAATACAATGTTGAAAGAAAGAATCAGACTCAAAAGAACACTTACCATAGGAGTCCATTCATACGAAGTTGAAACAAAAACAAAAAACAAATCTATGGTGTCGGACATCAGGACAGTGGTTATTTTTGAGGAGGAAAGGGGAGTCCCATCCTAGGGGCAGTCGGGAATGTTGGCTATATTTTCTTTCTTGTCCCCTGTCCTCTCCAGGATAACACACTGAGTGCCATCTTCCATACATGGAATGCCGATAAAGCTTCCCAAAAAAGTTTCAGGTGTTGATTTTCATCTCTTAGATGAAGCACGTGGAGGCACTAAATATTACCAAATATCTTGATTAAAATCAATCAGTGGCTTGTTCTTACCCACGTTCGGTGTGCTCTCGGGATGTCAGTGACAGAGCAGAAAACCGGAAAAACCACACCTATGATTATAAATCAGCTGGACTGAGAAGAACAGAATGCCTTCCCCTGGAGGAAAAATGAATAAAACTGGGTCCCTTGGCAGTTTAGCTAAAAGGTAAGCAGTGGGCGAGAAGAACAAAAAGTTAAAGCCCCAATGTATCAAATAAAGACATAATGAAGGTCCTCCTGGAGGCTCATACATGGCTAGCCTTGTATAAAGCGGGACTAAAAGGGAACCAATTTAGGCTGGCTACAAGGAAGCACCTTCTTACGAAATGTATAATTAACTTGTAGCCAATAGTTTACTAAAATCCGACTCTTCTCAAAAAAAAAAAAAAAGCTATTTATAGCAGCCGAACCAGCATCTGCAGTTACACTATGTAATATTGTATTACAAAGACTCCCCTGCTTCCAGGCAAAAACCAATAGCCAGCCAGGGTCAGGAAGAAAATGTCCCCTTTGGTGTAGTATTTCACAGCGCTGTTATCTAATATCGGACAGTTCTCGGGGCTGGGCGGTGTTCGCACTGCCGTTCAGGGCACCTGGCTCTGGGATCCAGGAGGCTGCCCTGAAACAGGCTATTGTTTTCGTTCCGGCTGGCAAACACCTGTAGAGCTGTATTTAGGCAACACCTTGTGTTTCCAAAAGGTAAACACAATGAATATAATCAAAATTGTTCCAACACTACTGTTTTTACATCAACAATCTATAAATACACGGAAGAGCTCAATATATGTGTGAAATAAACAGAATAGGCATACCTCCACCGAGGTAATTCACAAGACAGCTCTATAATTTAGCAGCTTGGATTTCAATTGTTGCGTTTTTAGGTACGAAAAACACAGATATTATTCATCAAAGTGATGGTCCTGTGCACTTGTATACCTTATATAATTTATTTTTTCGGGGCTTTTTACTTCAAAGGAATCACTAGCTAATGACATTTCAGACTTCAGAAATTTTTCTGATAGCACGCTGGAATTCCCTCAGGGACCGGATTGTGAATAAGTGGATTTTTTTAAAGATCATTAACAGATATTACAAACCAATTCAAACTGAGCATTTTCTTTGCAAATTACCTTTAACTTTTAAAGCCATTGAAAAAAAAGACAGTGAGTGATTTAATTTACTTAACCTGTCTACAAATTGCAGCTTTGTGCTACATCGGCGACTGCATTTTCAACCAAAAAATATCTCTAACTATCTCTAATAGAGATATTTTTCTAAATTATCGCGCTCGATGAGTGATATTTCAAAAGATAGCAATGTTTATTTTTTTCTCATTTAGCAAGTTGCTCTGGAATTGAGAATTTCATTTTATTGATAGATTTAAAGGAAAAACAGAGCCCTGCACCATCTATATCTGTTGCTTAATTAAAACTCTCGGGTAATTAGCAGGTTTATCATTTTCTGAGCGAATGGGGGTGATGGAGGTTTGGTGTAGATTGGGGGGGAAATGGTTTGGAGGGATGACTTTTTTATTTAATGATCAAACCATAGTTTCTGGGCTAAAGAGCTAATATTTGAGGTGAGAAGCACCTTTATTCCCCCACGTACATCAGGTCTGATGCTTATTTGCATCAACACCCCCGTTGTGTATGTTTTCCATTCAAAGAGCTCCCGGGACTTCAAAGGGAGTTGCCTGCAAGGACAGTCTACGTGGGAGTCCTGAAAGGCTCCAGAATAGGCCTAGAGCAGGGAGAAACCATGCCAAGACTAGCTCACGCTGGAGCCCCCAAACCATGTCACAAAATTAAAGGGTCTCCCCTGCCTATGCCATCCCACAGCGCACGTGGGAAATGTCCCCAGGCTTGCCAAGCACTGCGCTGGCTTCTCGGGCTACTACTTATAAATATTTGATGAGTAGCGCTCCATTTATAAGAAAGTATGTTAATAAGAATATTCTTTGAAATTGGAGTCCGATGCAGGCTTTAAAAAGGCTCATTGTTTGAGGTACTATAGATTTCCTTCTTTTCCCTTTTAAAGTGCAAAGTCAGCTTACCACAAACCAGACCAAAAAAAAAAAAAAAAAAACCTAACATCCTTTCAGATGTCCCATCCACAACAACAACAAAAAAGAAATGGGTAAGACTCTAGTCTAAAGGATGTTCTATTTGGGGGAGGATTCATTAAATTTTTGTGGGTAAAGGAACCTAGAAACTAATATTTCTTGAGTGTCACTCGTGTGCCTGATATTCTAATTTTTCTCTTTTAATCCGCACCAATATATTATGAGGTAAATGGTATTACCCCCATTTTAAAGATGGGAAATGGGGCTCACGGAGATCATACAGTAGGGCGCCTGTTCCAAAGCCCCACAACGGCTAAGCGCAGAGCGTTCAGAGTGGGTCTGGAAACCAGATCTGCCCAAGCTCAACGTCCATGTCTGTTCTCTCCCTCACACTAACTCCCAGGTGCCTGCTGGTTTCACGGGCATATGGCCCCACCCAGTCTTTTCTCACTGCTCTGAGATGGTTTCCTCATCTGGAGATACCACAGAGACAGCAGGAGCCCCTGCCCGGCCCAGCATGCCGGGGGATGACAAAGATGGACGGCGTCCCATTTGGGGAAGCGCTTCATACACTCCACGCTGTGGAGACAGTGTCTCGTTAACCTTTCCTTTGATTTCAGGCACACTCCGCAGCATCAGGCTTCATTCCCATCACCGTAGCTTAGTCTTTTTGTGAAAATAAATCTAAATGGGGGTGATTGTTCAGGTAATGGAAGTCTTAAAACCATAGCCTAAAAATAAAATACAATAAAATTTATAAAATAAAATAAATAAGATATATAAAATAAAATATAATAAAACAAAATAAACATGGGACATTTTCTGACCCTGGAACATCAGTCCGTTTATCTATTTTGCACTCCTTCAACAGATCTTTACACATGCTGAGTTAAAGCTTGTGCAAAGCTTGTGTAAAATGAAGCAGCATCATGATGTCAGATTTCTAAGCACGCTTTAATCGAATATTCAGATATGACCCCCCTGTGGGGCCAGGCATCATCTGATGCCTGCTGGCCTCTCAAACCTCATCCTGACCAGCTCCCCACACTCACTGCTCTCCAGACCTACGGCCAACAGGCTGAGCTCGAGTCCCGCCTCCCGGGTCCCCCTTCTGCCGGCTGGCTACTCACCTGCTGACCTTTTCTCTTCATTCCTGACTCAGGTTAAACGTCCTCTCCTCTGAGAGACCTTCCATTGCCTCCAGATCCAAAATAGTCCAGCCCTGAGCTTCCCACCCCTTTTTTCAGAGCATTCTTACCATGTGTGACCCTCTCTCTGTTCGGTCCCTCATGTGCCATCCGTCCATCTCCCCAACTCGAGGGTAGCTCCCAAAACTCAGAGGTCAGCCTAGTCTTGTTCCTGGACTTTGTCTCCAGACCACAGGACAGGGGAACACAAAGGACGCAGGAAACAGTGTTGCCTTAAAGCAGCTTTACCTGATGTAAAATAACAAAAAGTCCCAGTCAGATACTTTGTTTCATGGCTGCAAGGGCAGCCCTAGAACAGAAGGAGAAAAGTTCTCATTTTTCCTCCTGCACCAAGCTCAAGTTCTTTCCCCTGCAATGAACCCGTGCCTCCTCCCTGCCAGGTGGCAATGTTCACCTGATCTGGAAACAGGTGGCCTGGAAATATCTTACCTGTTGGCTAGAGTCCTGCCTGCCAAGAAGGCACGGCTTCCCCTGTCATCTAAGTGTGACATGCCAACGAGCTCGGCGCCCTGCGAGGCCCAGGTGTGACTCTCAGGTGCTTCCGGGGGTTCCTCTGTCTGAGTTGGCAGGGCCTCCGGTGACAGCCTGGGACCTCAGCTTCTGCTGCCCTCAAGAATCCCCACCCACACCGCCGAGGGGACAACGGAAGGCCACCCTCACCGCACCTGTCTTTCTGGTCTTAACCATTTTTTAATTCATTCAACCATTTATGAGTTAGAGAATGAATACATATTTGTTGGAACAAGTGAAGCAACACTTAAAAACGTGAGGAAAAGCAAAAATAATTCTTCTTCCTGTCTCGCCTCATTACCGCTCTCTTGGGATGACCACGGGCAAGCGTGCATATTCCTATATTCATGTATTTTATGTATATAGTAATATATATACACACACGCTATATATATATAGTAATCATATCATGTTTACAACCTATATTTATAATGACATATTACATATCTTTATATATAGTTTTACATAAGTGGGGTCATATACATGCTGGGGCAATTTTAGTGCAGAATTTTATCTTTATTTAATTACCACCGATTGGTGTAGTTCGCTTCCCTCTCCCAGGTGTGGTTACTCCCGGGGTTTACAGGAAAGCACAGGTGTGCTCCAGCCAGATGACCACACTTGTGTGCAGTGGCACCCATCTCCCTTTCCACCCTTAAACATGCCTGCCTTGGTCACACTGGGCTCCAGACGAGTCTTCAGAGAAGCACGCGCTGCTGGTGTTTCTCTTTTCCATTGCTGGGTTAGGGACATCTAAGGAGATGCCTGTCCCCCACCCCCGGGGGAGACCACAGACCACCCCTGGGCAACATCCTTTCATTTCCTCGAGCTCCCCTGCCCATCTTGCTCCCTTCTATGTCTAATTGGCTCCCGTTTGGAGCTGCCAGCCCCTGTACTCTCTCTGACCTTGTCTATTTCTGGTGACCTTCTCAAAGTAACAAATCTTCAGGTCACATCCTCTTTCCCTTTCCCTTTCTTCACAGGTGTCTCTCCCCACCCCCTCCTCCAGCAAAGCTCACCCAGGCCTTTGCTTGGAACCCATTTACACAGCCCATTTGGCCTCAGGTGACCATTCCTTCTGACCTTCACCCTATAGGGTCACAAATCTGATCAACATATTTGTGTATGGCTTTGTATTCAAATAGATTGCGTTAACTCATTCTTACAATAATGAACCAGAGAGGAGGAGGTCTACTAGCCCCCCAGATACATGGGTCTTCAAAGATGTTAACAGTCACCTTGCAAAGTAGACATTAAAATGGCCACATGAAAAAATACTCAGTTTCACTACTGATAAAGGAAATGCAAAGTATAAGCACGCCGATATCTTCTTGCCTATGAGTTAGCGAATATACAAAAGAATAACAATATACAAAAGAATAACAAATACTGTCGGCAAGGGGGGAGAGTGGCAATACACTACATTGTTGCAGGCCAGAGTTCATATTGGGGGCACCTCTCTGACCCACGACTTGCCAACACATAGCAAATTAGAAAACTGTGGAACCATGCAATTCCTCCTGTCGGAATTTGTCCCAAGGAAATAAACAAAACTATGCAGAGAGTTTAAACTACAAGGAGATTTTAATATGTGACTGATTAAGCTGAAGTCCAGCCATGCAATAAAATGCTTTGAAAAAAAATTAAAGGTAGTAAGGTGGAAGAATATATAATCCCAATATATAATATCATGCAAAGATTTTTATATAAGTAAAAAAAAAAGATTACATAATAATGGGACTCAGTTGTCTGAGTCCCATGTAGTTGAAAGATACACAAACAGATGTAACTATCATGCACCCCCAAAATGCCAAGAAAGGCTATCTCCAAGTGATGACGTTATGGGTGATATTTATTCTCTATTTTCTCTTTTTTTTTTCCGGTAAGCGCTATAATTTTGCAAAGAGAAAAATAAAATGATAACAGTTAAAATATTGCCTTTGTCGAAACGGAGCCAGTTGCACAATTGAATATTCGACAAATATTTATTGAACTTCTAAACACAAAGCAATCTGCTGGGTGATAAGGATGTAGTAGTTAAAGTTTTTAAAATAAAAAAAAAAAAAAAAAAGAGGTGGCCGCTGCCCTGAAGAAGGTATTCTTGGAAAATGGAAGAAAGCCAGTGGGGGCTGCTGGTTTCAACGGGGAATGCCACCAGGCACAGCTGGAGCTCATTAGGCATTATTCTTCCCTAAACCCAAGAAATGGCCTCAGAGGATATCAATGCATCCGGTCATGCTTGGGTGATATTTAGCCTCAGATCTGGACCTAGCTCTGAAAAGGTGGTTTCCGAGAGTGGAAAATGGAGAGAGAGCAAGAGAGTGAGAACCACCCCTGTTCTTCAGGCTCTTAGCTACTGTGTCTCTTGCCAGCCTGAGACAATTGGCCGGAGTGGCCTGGCTGTAGGAGAAATGGTCCCATGGGTCGCATGACTACTGACATTAAAGGGAAGGCCCAGAATGATCCGTCCTTTAAATAAGTGATTAGTGAACGTTCAACAAAACTCCCCCCCCTACCAAGTGTCCCTCTGAATATGCCCCATGGATAAGCGTCCAGCCTCCTACCCTTCCTACATGACAGTCCCCCTTTCACTTGGCAGGATTGGAACATCCTACGCACACCAAATCTGTTTTCCCAGCCCAGAAGCCATCCCCAGGAAGTGTGACACCTCCGCCGTCTGCAAGCAGCCCCTGCCTCCTCTAGGGTACCATTTCGTTACCCCCACAGGATCACTATCATGCCCTGAGTTAACTCAAGGCATCTGCTTTGAGTTGGTTTTTTCCCACAAATGATGAAGAATTTGTGTTGATTCGTCCCCAGAAGGCCACTTGTGAGCAGTGTGCATTTGGAGGCCTGGCTGGGATTCAGACAGGGACCGTGGTGAAGGGAACCAGCCCTCCCGAGGACTGAACTCGTGATCTCATTAGCACGGGGTTCTAATCAACAGAGCCACCAGGCACATACCTCATTTTAGGCAGTAATTTGCTAAATGTTAATTCTTAGATTAACTACAGATGAGTAGGGTTCCACGGGGGGAAAAATGAGAGAGAATTTGTTAATTCTTGAAAGGAAATTTGGGTCATCAGTAGATGAGTCCTTTGGTTAGTTTTAAGATCCAATTCTAGCATCTGAAGATGATATTCATCGCAATCTATGCCACCATGATTTTTTTTTTTCATCAATATCTCGATCAGGACAACTTCAGGGAAAAAGTAAATGGCGTCACTTCTGCATGTGCAAAACATTACATAGACCCCTCCACAGTTGCTATTTCAAACTCAGGCACAAACCGTAGGTGAAACATCAAGAAAAGGTTTCTGTATTTGAGGCAGAGATGGTCCTCCTAGAAGGGCTGGACCCCATTACCTTCCTCCCCCAAACCCAAATTCCTGTGGAGAAAAGCCCTGTGGGGAAGGGAGCCCCGACCCAGAGTCCCGTCTCAGGGCGCGCTGTAATCCATTTGCCCTCTCGTCCCCCAGCCGGGCCCTGTGGAGCGAGTTTTACAAATAGCAAATATGGTTTGGAACAAAGTTTTGACACTGACTCGGTATCCTGTGCTCATATTACATTTCTATGAATATTCCACCGACTTTTCAACTCTGAAGAACAAAGTTTCCGCTCTCAGGCTACATTTAGCATTCAGGCCATTTCAACTTCAGTTGCTCCCACCCTGACAGCGATCTTTGAAACTGATACGGCCCTGAAAGAAGCCAGAATAACTTTTAAAAATTATTAATAATAATAGGCTGGGTTCCCAGTCTTTGTAATCTTGTGGAAGAACCTCTGTGAGAAAGCACAGTGGGAATTGAGTTGAACGTGTGCCCACTTTAGCTTTTCCGTGGAAAAGCTGGCCTGCAAATGCACAGTTGTTTTGCAGGAGAATTACCATGAACTGGAAGAGGACGGGGATGTAGCCCCGTTTTTGCATTTATCACCTTTTGCCCCAGGAGCTTTAAGACCATCTTGAAACACCCGGCTCTCTGCCGCTGTAAGAGAAGCCTCACAATATCTAGGGGGGGCACCCGACAGGGCATCTACCAGAACCCCGGCTCTGGCACTTGCCAGCTAGGGGCTCATGGGAAGGCTCTCTCTGAGAGGTCAATTTCCTCACCTGTAAAATGATGATAATTACAGTTACTGCAAAACAGTAACTATCTCCACGAGAAATAACAGACATAAATTCCTTAGTCTATTGCCTGGAACAAAGTAAGTACTGATGGAAGCTTAACCATGGTGGCTACTATCTGCCTCTTGAGCAAACATGACTGTCTCCATGTGACAGGTGTGCATTCCAGATATCCCTGTCCTTATAAATCTAAAATAAAAAGTACAACAGTTGTCCATCCAGGAAGAAGACACCCATGATTGAAATGACCACAATCAGGCTGGAATAGTGTGTCCAGATCCAATAGCTAAGAGGCAGCAGCCTGAAATGAAAAAACATTTAGCCCCGATTCCTAAATAATGCCTTTATTTTTTTTTTACAGATTTATTTATTTATTTGAGTGATAGAGAGTGTGCACACGAGCAGGATGGGCAGAGGAAGGAGACAGAATCTTAAGCAGACTCCCTGCTGAGCATGGAACCCGATGCAGGGCTCGATCTCACGACCCTGAGATCAAGACCTGTGCCAAAACCAAGAGTCAGATGCTTAACCGACTGCATCAGCGAGGCGCCCCCTAAAAAATGCCTTTAAAAATGTTCTCTTTTGAAATCCATGACAAAAATGACATAAGAACCTTTCCAAATTCACACAATCATGAAATCATAACTGTCTACAACACAGCAAAATTTTAGTCAACCTGAAGACATCCAGGAATTTCAAATTCTGAATGTACAAAAAAAAAAAAAATCACCAATTCAAATAAAATCAAACCACACATATTTCTGCCCGAAAACACAATCTGAGACAACCCCATCTCATATACAAGGAACACTCTTATAAGCACTTAGTAAGTTACAATTTTAAACTTTTCCTCAAGTTCAAGTTAACAGGAACAAAATAAATAGAAACTAAATGGCCAAATAGCATCCACCTTACCGTTGTGGGCTCCATTTGCTACTTTAATCTCCAACTGGGAATATTAGTTCAATAAAATAAATATTTTTAATTTCCTCTATGCGTTTCCTCAAACCATGCCAATGCACTTATCTATGGCTCACTTGAAAGATTTGCTAAGCAACCCCCCACTTCCTTAAAAGAGGATGTTTGATTTTCTTATGAAAATGAAGGAATGGACGTGAGTGCTCATTGTTTTAATGCACTGAGCCCTTAATCACTTCCAGCTCTGATTCATCAGAAAAGTAGTGCTCTTGAGGGATTTTTTTTTTTTTTTTTTGGTCACTAAATATTGTCTTTCATTTTGAGATATTTATTTCTTGCCAGAAAATGATACTGCATTTTTCCCCTAATGATGAAGGATGAAAGATGGAGAGAATTCCATTTGGTGATTATTGGACCACGAAGAAGTAAACTGATTCAGAAAACAAATCCCCAAAAGAAAAATAAAATGTATTATGTGAGGTGGAAGCGTGGAATTCTTGGCAAATATTCAATTGCAGCCTGGATTGGTAATGTGATAACGTCCTTGTTTTGTTAATATTTGGGGCTAGGGCTGGGGGGTTAGTAAAGCTCTAGGGTGTTAGCTTTGGGCCAGAATGTCTCTACCCTCCATCATTACCTCAGCCAGGAAGGGTATTTAAAGACACAAATGCCTGAGGCCTTGTAGAAGGTTGTTACTGCTCGGGCCATGGGCAAGTGTCCAAGATGCCATCCTTCCCCACGTTAGCCAGACAGGCTAAGCCAGAACCTTGATCTCCATAGTTCAGGGGCCAATGAGAATCACCTCCGAAGAAAGCCCACTCTGAACACTCTTCCAGAGGCCTGGGGCATCACACCCAAATCAGCACAGACAAGTGGATTCATGAAGTACAACCTGCTGATTGCAATGATTCTGCCAAATTCCTCTGATTCACTGGGCAATTGTGCCACTTTGCTTCGGACTGGTCCTTCTAGCTTCCCCGTGCTGGTTTCTAAGCAGAGTTTGGCAGGAAAAATAGCCCCGACTTTGGCCACATCTGTGCTCTTCGAAGGGCCATACAAAAGTAAAGTAAGTGCTCCCGTAATACATGAACACGCCACCCCTTCTGGGCCGTGAAGGTCATGGAGTGTGGCATTTTTTAGAGCTGGTTCTCTTTCAAGTTTAAAGGGGGAAGAAAAAGTACCCCAGGAAGAAAATTGAAAGGGAAAAATAAAACGACAAATTGAAGAGGGAGAAAGACAAGCTTTGTCCAAACCACGTTCCCAAGGTAGTTCTGAGTTGCTAATCCCCTTCCATGACCTTTTGCATTCCTGGATTATGAAATGTATAAGGAAAAAAAAAACTTAATTGCTAAAAAAAATCATACCTAATTTTATGGTCCCCCTGATTGGTCTGAAAAGAAACATTATTTGGATCATACGATTTGTTTGTAACACTAGATGGTGGTGGTGTTTGTAGTGTGAAGGTGGTAAAGATGGTGGGGATGAGGAGGGTGGTGGGGGTGGGGACGGTAGGGGTGGGGGGTGGAGTTGGGAAGGGTGGTCCATAGTGAGGGTGGTGGAGATGGTTCTGGTGATTACAGTAAAATCCCCCAATGAATTCACACACTTGCACTTCTATCTTCAAGACACGAGAAGCCTACTCTCTCTTCTCTGATCTTTAACTTCCTTATCCATCAAATGTTGATCAATTTGGTCATGAAGATGTTGTCCTTTGATTAAGACTTGAAAGGCACTTTCAAAAGAAAAAAGTGAGTTAAAGCACGGCTTAAGGGATGGATTTGTCTCTGTGGGTAAGTTTTTATTCTTCACTATTATTTTCATCATAATCATTGTCACCGAAAGCATTTCAAAGTATCCATAGTCCTTGAAGCTGCTGTATTATAGGCTTCCAAGGAGGCGGAACATTCACTTCATGGGGACAACCATGGAAATATGTGACAACACTTTTTTACCAATGCTCAGAAATGTCCAGGGCAGAGAAATTAGCACTGGAGGTGCTAATTACCATAAACACAAGACAACTCCCTTCCCTGCGTACTGATGTCTACTGGCTGAGTAGTCATGGGCAGGTTGTTAATTTCTCTTCTCCTCCTAGGCTTGGCGTAGGATCGAATGTCCCTTCCACTGCTTTAAAGTGGAGCATGGTCATGCGACTTTTTGACCAATGAAATGTGAGAAGCGGCAGGTGTCACCTCTGGGCAAGCCTCGCCATGTCCCCTTCCTCCCGCTATGGTGAGTGTGAAAACAGGTACAGAGAAGAGCTTCCATCATTCTGAGTCCCTAATTGTCCATGGCTGACGGACACCCCTTCTGCCCCACAGTGGACATACAATAGGATCAAGAAATAAACTTTTGCGGTAGGGGGTAGGGGAAATAGGTGATGGGGATTAAGGAGGGCACTTGTCGTGATGAGCACCAGGTGATGGATGGAAGCGTTGAATCACTATATCTCACACCTGAAACTAATGTAACATTGAACGTTAACTATACTGGAATTCAAATTTTAGAAACCATACTGGAATGACAGTTAAAATAAATAAATAAGATAGCAAAAACACAGAGCCGCCAACAACAACAACGAAAAAAAGAAATAAACTTTTGTAGTCTTAAGCCACTGAGGTTTTGATGCGTACTTTCTCCTGTAATGTAACCTTCTCTATCCTAACAGATATTGATGGCACATAGACAAAACTAGGGAGTTTAAAGTTACTGGGGGTCACATCAGAAAGAGGGAATCTAGGTCTTTCTGAGAATAAACCAAACCCGCCAGGCTTTCTGTTATCAAATCACCAACTCCGAGACATTCAATCATTCCCTAGTGAAGGTCTGTCTGAGACAAAAAGTGCCTAGGAAAAAAGGCCAATTACAAGACCAATGTCTAGCCCACACAAACTGTAAGACATTTCGGAGCTCTCCTTTGGCTGATTTCGATTTCAAACAATACACCACCTTCTTACCACCATCCAGGAAGACCCGCAAATCCTGACCGTTTTCAGAACTGTTCACTTAAAGAAGATACTGCTGTAGACATAAGCCTGCTTCGGGATCTCTCCTTTTCCGGAAACTAAATCTCACAAAATTAGTACATTTACACATTCAAAGTGAGGTGGCAAATGTGAAAAACCCATCTGTGCCCACCCTCCTCTCCACCCCACAAGCTCCACCACCACCCAGAACTGTAGCTATGCATGAAAAATCTAACACATGCAAAGTATAGAGGCTCTTTGAAAAGTTGGCCCAGTGTGTCTTATATGTGAGTTGCAGTCTTACAGAGTCTTGCCAACAACAACAAAGAGGAAAAGAAAAGGAAAGGTTTTCTTTTCTCTGAACTTGGGAATGAAACATAAAACTCCTCTTTTCTACGAGCCTGAATGGCTCCAATTTTCCACACTCAGGATGATCTCGTACTAGCCCTTACCTTCATAATACCCACATGGCTTTTAGTGGGCATTTCTTCCCTCCCAAATTAATCACATGACAGCAGTGGCCCAGAGAGATGCCCCAGGTCCCCACGAGGGGCCGGGAGTCTTCACTAGACCTCAAGGTCATTGTCGAGATAAAATGAAATGGACAATAAATACTGCTTTGACACACTGAGTGCGCTATGGTGATGGCGTTATTTCTATGACCTCTAGCTTCTGCCGCAGCCTAACTGTACTGCTTTAAGTTTTCTGAGGTCTCAACCGCAGGTGAGTAGAGAGGGAATGAAACCCTACTGGAAATGCTCCAGGTACAAAATTTACGCAAAAACCCTTATCTCCAAGAATGCAGAGAGGTGCAGAGAATCCAATGGCTTACCCAGGGTGACACACGCCGTGTAAACAGAGGGCCCCTGTCCAAACCTGTCTGTCTGCCCATTGACTCAATGTGCACACAGTCCCTCCCATCTAAGGGGTCTTCTTGTTATCAGGCAGGTCTGTTCCAAAAAGGATGGGTGGGGAGGTACCCTGTATTTAGCTGATAAGAAGAATGTACTACAATATCCATGTTTACTGTATACCTAAAACTAACACAACACTATGTTAGCTAACTGGAATTAAATCAAAAACTTTAAAAAAAAAAAAAGAATGATCTACAAAAATAATAATAAAATAAAATGCCCATGTTAAGTTGGCGAGGCAGAACTCTCAACCTCAAGTTTCTTAGATATGACCAAAGCTGGCCAGACAAAGGAAGGTCCAAACACACAAGTGAAGAAGACAGGGCTGGCATCCATTAGGAAGACAGAGGGCAAGCCTGAGCAACTGTGGATAAGAAATGAGGGAGGAAGGCCAAGTAGAAATCCAGTACTGTATGAGAGACAGTTGTCCATCAAGATATATTGGTTTGAAATTTCCAATAGCTTGGGAAATCCCCTTAGAAAGAAAACAACATGACTATGTACATAAAAGAAAAAGGGACAGGGAGAGATAAGGATACTATGGATAGGACTCCTGGGTGGCTCAATCATTAAGCATCTGCCTTTGGCTCAGCTCATGATTGCAGGGTAATGATCCCAGGGTCCTGGGATAGAGCCCCGCATTAAGCTCCCTGCTCAGCAGGAAGCCTGCTTCTCCCTCTCCCAGTCCCCCTGCTTGTGTTCCCTCTCTCGCCGTCTCTCTGTCAAATAAATAAATAAAATCTTTAAAAAAAAAAAAAAGGATGCTATGGATAAAGGAGAGTCAATAGATGCATAAAAGAAAAATGAAAGAGAAACTCGATGGTGGGGCAGAGAAGAAATCCTAGCACTATCACTGGGAGAAAAGTGAATCACAAAGGAAAGCAAAAAAACAAAAACAAAAAACCAAAGTGGGAATGGAAGATTAATTTTAAACTTTAAGTGGGGGGTGGGGAGGCAAAGGGGAAGCAGATCCAAGGAACAAAATGAAAACCACTAAAACTCGGGAGTTTGAAAGGCTCCGAATTTATTTCTGTGAAAACTAAGTACATACTGTCTCCTTAGAAAACAAGCTGAAATAGGTATCAGAGGCACTAGAAAAATCACCAAGTGGCCAAATCATCTGACTTAGGTTAAGAATGCTGATAAATCCATTAGCTATTTAAAAAGGCATAACCAAAATAAGAGAAAGGAAGACCTTTTAATATTCAAAACATATACAGGCTTTTAAAACATATTTTTGTTGTAAAGCTCCAGATTTTTATTCAAGTATTTTTCTTCCCTTATTTTCCTACTTTACATACCCAAAAAGTTACACATTCATCTCAGATAACTACAAAATACGTTTGTCATCTCTTTCTTCGCTTCCTTGGAAATGGCAGCACAAGAAATTTCTCATTTTGGAGGATATGTCCATATTCCTTTATAGCATTCTTTGATTTTGATCTATCAACTTTAATCTTCCAATCTATTTTTTAAAATTTAACCCACTTAATTTGTTTACTGCGTTAACTGGTTCACCAACTTAACTGGAATTTGTAGCTCAATTATCATTCATTTCAGTCCAAACAGGCCAGCCATTTAAGGATATAGATACATGATGTACTTTCCTCGATTTTAATGAATTTGTACTGTTTCCTCACAGCACATTATTGGCAAAATGGCTTTAAAAAAAAATTCTGGATCCATAGTATGAACATTCAGTATTACATAGTGAATGTTCACCCATAAATTCCCAACATTGGAGGGATAATTTAATAATCCATGCCACTTTATTTGGATAATTTAGTAGTCTATGCCTTTTCTTATGGAGAATTATATTTCAAAAATGCACATTTCCCGCTCTCTTTTAGAAATCTTCTCCATCAGAAAAATCTTCCTGGTTCATAATACGAGGAAAAAAAAGGAAATTTCAGACACTGTACAGTATTCTTAGAACAAATGGTAAAAAATAAAATATTTCTACATTTTAAATGATAATGCTTTCCAACCTAGAACATAAAGATAGAGTTGACAAAACCGTCCTGCCTCATTTTTGCAATGTCACGGTCATGTTTTCTACATAACGTCTCTAGAAGAATCATTCCCATTTCCAGTTTCAGTGCCTTCACTGGAGGTGATAGAACATCTATCGGTGTTTTGTTTTATTTTATTTTATTTTATTTTATTTTCGTCCAGATGCCTGTTTCATATTTACTTAGCCAAACTGTCCTGGCAAAGCCAATAGCTTGGTCACAGCCAGTGACACTGTTCGGTCAGGGAACTTGGGATGCAGATTGGCTTGAGTTGAGACAACAACCAAAGAGCTTTCCCAGCTTTAGAGGTGCTGCTGCTCCTGCTGCACCAGGATAGGGACTGGTTCCTAGCTCCCCTCATTACTGAATACAACCTTCAACCTGTCCAACCAAGAAACCTAACCAGAGCCAAAAGGAAGCAGCAGAGCCCATGCAACAACCCAACCTAGCAGCACAACAGAAGGCGGTTGGGGAGGCTGCCCTCCCTTCCCAGCAGAGCAAAACTGGTGGCCCCACCTTCCCAAGGAATTCAGTGCACACTCTAACCTCCTTTGGGCACCCAAACAATGAGTTGTACAGGCTCTAGGTTCAGTCCTGCTTCCCCGCCAGTGCAGGGAAGCTAATTCATAGCCTCATCTGGCTGAATATTGTACCCAGTCTTGACCATCTAGCAAGGCTGACCAGAGAACCCCAACAACCATGAAGCCCATCCTACAGCTTCATTTGAGTAGGAAACCGAGGAAGCCATACTAGCCAACTGTTCTTAGCCAGTGGCATACATCCCCATCCTCTTCCTACGAGCTTGAATGTTGCCTCACCTAAAAATAGACCATAACAGCATGCCCCACCTTCCCAAGGACATTACCAGTAGATCCGCCCAGAAACCCAAACTGAGCTGACTGCTGAAGAACTGTTTCTGCCCAAAGAAAGCTGTAAAGTCTGGAATAAGAGCACAATCACTCAATGTGAACATCGTAACAGAAGGATTCAAGGATCATGAAGAATCAAGTCAATATCCCACCAAAGAAAACTAATTAATAAAGTGCCAATAACTGACCCGAAAGAAATAGAGATCCGTGAACTGTCAGACAAAGAATTCAGAATAATCCTCTTGGGGCGCCTGGGTGGCTCAGTGGGTTAAAGCCTCTGCCTTGATCATGATCTTGGTCATGATCTCAGGGTCCCGGGATCGAGCCCCGCATCGGGCTCTCTGCTCAGCGGGGAGCCTGCTTCCCCCTCTCTCTCTGCCTGCCTCTCTGCCTACTTGTGATCTCTCTCTCTCTAATATAAATAAAATCTTTAAAAAAATTTTTTAAAAAGAATAATCTTCTTAAGGAAGTTTAATGAACTACAAGAAACCACAGACAACTACACAAAATTAGGAACACGACGCATGAACAAAATAAGTAGTTCAACAGGAAATAGCAAATATCAAGAGAGAGGAAGAGAGAGAGACTCTAGAGTTGAAAAAATAATAACTGAACTAAAGAATTTAATAGTTTCAAAAGCAGACTCAATCTTGCAGAAGAATCAGTAACCTGGAGGATAAGACATTGGATATTATCCATTTGAAGAGCAAAAAGATAAAAGAATAAAAGAGAGTGAAAAAAGCCTACATGAATTATGGGACACAATGAAATCAAGTCATGATCTCAGGGTTGTGAATTCAAGCTTTACATAGGGCTCCATGCTAGGCATGGAGTCTGCTTAAGATTCTCCATCTCCGATTTATTTGGAGGGAGGAGCAAGATGGCGGAGGAGTAGGAGATCTAACATCATCAGGTCCCAGGAGTTCAGCTAGATAGTCATCAAACCATTCCGAACACCTACAAACTCAAAAGGAGATCGAAGAGAAGAAGAGCAGCAATTCTAGGAACAGAAAAGCGACCACTTTCCGGAAGGTAGGATGTGGGGAGAAGTGAATCCGAGGCAATATACAGGAAGAGAGACTGCAGGGGGAGGGGCCGGCTCCCAGCAAGCGGTAGAGCAGCGGCGCACAAAATCAGAACTTTTAGAAATCCACTCCACTGAGGGACATTGCTCCAGAGGCTAAGGAGGGTGGGGGGAGCCCTCGAGGGAACAGTGTGGTCTCAGGACCCGCGGGGTCACGAAAAGACCAGGGATGTCTGAGAGCGGCAGAGCTCCCGGGTATCAGAGCGGGGAAGCCGGCTGTAGAGACGGAGCCAAGAAGTCAGCTTTCTGCTCAGAATTACCTTAAACCATGATCTGAGGCACAGTCGAGCCACTGCTCTTCAGGCAGGGACCCCACAAGCGGCATATCTGGGGAAACTCACCTTTCTCCTCCGGGAGGAGTGGTGGGGGAGCACGCTGCAGGAATCTGCTGGGTTTGGAGACTCCGAACGGGGCCGTGCGCCAGAGATAGAAACGCTCGGTCACAGGCCGGGTGAGCTCAGAGTGCGGCCGGAGACCAGGGAGACTGGAGGGACGGACTGCTTTTCTCTGAGGGCGCACTGAGGAGTGGGGCCCCGAGCTCTCGGCTCCTACCAGCCGGAGACTAGGAGGCCGCCGTCTTCGTTCCCGCCTTCCAAAGCTGTACGGAAAGCGTTCAGGGAACAAAAGCTATGAGAGCGAACCCGAGCACATTACCTAGCCTGGCCCCTGGCAAGGGCGGTGCAATTCCACCTCGGGCAAAGACATTTGAGAATCACGGCAATAGGCCCCTCCCCCAGAATAACAGCAAGAACATCCAGCCAAGACCAAGTTCACTGATCAATGAGAACTGCCGTACTACAGAGCTAGGGGAAAGCAATACATAGAATTCATGGCTTTTTCCCCATGATCCTTTAGTCTTTCAAAGTTAAATTTTTTTAATTTTATTTTTTTCTTATTCTATTTTTTAATTTTTCCTCTTTCCTATTTTAACGTTTAACTATTTTATCAATACCTTTTTAAAAATCTTTTTTAAATTTCATTGTTATATTTTATCCCTTCTTTGTATTTAACCTTATTTTTTGTATACATATAGGGTTTTTTTTTTTTATTTTGGGATACAATTTCTTGTAATAGATCAAAATTCATCCTAAATCTAGCACATGGCTTTATTCTAGTCTCCAGCCTGATCACATTCTTTCCTCTTTTTGTTTTTCTTTTTTCAACCAACTTCTTATCAATTCATTTTTAGAATCTTTTTCAATTTTCATCTTTACAGTCATATTCCATCTCTTCATCATGTTTACCATTGTTTTTATATATATATATGTTTTTCTTTCTTTAAATTTTTTGGAGGTAGTTTCTTCTAACAGACCAAATACACCCAAAATCAAGTGTGTGGCTCTGTTCTATTCTCCAGTCCAATATGTATATGTATATATATATAATTTTTTTCCCCTTTCTTCTCCCCCTGGTTTCGGGTCTCTTCTGATTTGGTTAGTGTATATTTTTCTGGGGTCATTGCTACCCTTTTAGTATTTTGTTTTCTAATTCATCTATTCTTATCTGGATAAAATGACAAGGCAGAAAAACTCACCTTGAAAAAAAAGAACAAGAGGCAGTACCAATGGCTAGGGACCTAATCAATACAGACATTAGTAAGATGTCAGAACTAGAGTTCAAAATGATGATTACCAAGGTGCCAGCTGGGCTCAAAAAAAGCATGGAAGATACTAGAGAATCCCTTTCTGGAGAAATAAAATCCTTTTCTGGAGAAATAAAAGAACTAAAATCTAACCAAATCAAAATCCAAAAAGCTATTAATGAGGTGCAATCAAAAATGGAGGCTCTTACTGCTAGGATAAATGAGGGAGAAGAGAGAATTAGTGATATAGAAGACCAAATGATGGAGAATAAAGAAGCTGAGCAAGAGAGACAAACAACTACTGGACCACGAGGGGAGAATTCGAGAGATAAGTGATATCATAAGATGAACCAATATTAGAATAATTGGGATCCCAGAAGAAGAAAGAGAGAGGGGGGCAGAAGGTATATTGGAGCAAATTATAGTAGAGAATT
>CM052885.1:74191492-74233907 GCA_028534135.1 Potos flavus
AATAGTTACCCTGAATGTAAATGGGCTAAATGCCCCTATCAAAAGACACAGGGTATCAGAATGGATAAAAAAACAAGACCCATCAATATGCTGTCTACAAGAAACTCATTTTAGACCCAAAGACATCTCCAGATTTAAAGTGAGAGGGTAGAAAACAATTTATCATGCTAATGGACATCAAAAGAAAGCTGGGGTGGCAATCCTTATATCAGATAAATTAGATTTTAAGCCAAAGACTATAATAAGAGATGAGGAAGGACACTATATCATACTTAAAGGGTGTGTCTAACAAGAAGATCTAACAATTTTAAATATTTATGCCCCTAACATGGGAGCAGCCAATTATATAAACCAATTAATAACAAAATCAAAGAAACACATCAAGATTCTCTATCTCCCCCTCCCTCTGTCCTTCCTCCCTAAAAAAAAAACCCTTCAGGTTAAAAGTTAAAAAAAAAGAATGTAGTAAAAGTCACCATAACTACAATAATCTGTTATTAGTTATATAATATGAAAAAAACATAAATTATGACAGCAGTAACCTAAAATGTGAGGGAGAGGAAAGATAAAACTGTAAGGTTTACTAATTGCATTAAAGTTAAGTTGTTTTGAGGTTTTTTTTTTAAGATTTATTTACTTATTTGAGAGAGAGTAAGAGAGAGAGAGGGAGAGCATGAGAGCCTCATCTCTCAGAGGGAGAGAGAGAATCTCAAACAAACTCTGCACTGAACTTGGAGCCTGACATAGGGCTCAATCTCATGACCCTGAGATCATGGCCAGAGCTGAAACCAAAAATTGGACACTTAACCAACTGAACCACCCAGGTGCCCCTAAGTTGTTTTGAGTTTAAAATAATGGGTTGTAAGTTTAAGATATTACATGTAAGCATCATGTAACCACTAGGAAAAATCCTGCAGTAACTATACAAAAGAACATAATAAAGAAGTCAAAGCATACCAAAAGACATCAAAACACAAATAAGACAGCAGGATAAAACAAGGAACAACAGATCTATAAAACATCCAGAAAATAATTAACAAAATGGCAATAGTAAGTCTTTACCTACCAATACAGTTGACCCTTGACCAACATAGGTTTGAACTGCAAGCGTCCACTTATACACAATTTTTTTCAATAAATACAGTACAATACCATAAATGTATTTTCTCTTCCTTACGATTTTCTTAATAACATTTTCTTTTCTCTATCTTACTTTATGGTAGGAATACACTACGTAATATGCACATATATGAAGTATGTGTTTAGTAGCTCTTTATCAGTAAGGCTCCTGGGCAATAGTAGGCTATTAGTAGATAAAGTTTGGGAGTTTCTATTTATTTTTAAAGATTTATTTATTTGACAGAGAGAGAGAGAAAGAGAGAGCACAAGCGGGGGAACGGCAGAGGGAGAGGGAGAAACAGACTCCTCTGCACTGAGTGCAGAGCCCAATGAAGGCCTCGATCACAGGACTCCATGATCATGACCCGAGCCAAAGGCAGACAATTAACCAACTGAGCCACCCAGATGCCCCAAAGTTTGGAATTTTCAAAAACTTTTCTCTGATTTTTGACTGTACAGGAGCTCAGCATCTCTAACCCCTGCATTGTTCAAACATCAGCTGTAATTACTTTAAATACAAATAGATGAAATTAAAAGGCATTGAATGTCTTAAAGGTTAAAAAGAAACAAGATCCAACAATATGCTGCCTATAAGAGACTCACTTTTGCCTTTTGCCTAGAAGATTGAAGAGCTAGAAAAAGACATTTCAAATAATGTCACCAAAAAAAAGTGGGGCAGCTATACTTACAGAAGACAGAATATACTTTAAACTACAAATGGCAAAAGAGACAAAGAAGGTTATTACGTAATGATAAAGGGGTCAATACATCAAAAAGATATAAAAATCATAAATATTTATGCACCCAGAATAGGAGTGCCTAAATATATAATGCAAAAATTAACAGAACTAAAGGTAGAAATAAACAGTAATACAATAATAGTTGGAGACTTTAATACCCCATTCTCAACAATAGATAGATCATCAAGACAGAGAATCAATAAGGAAACAGAGGATTTGAGCAACACTACAGACCAAATGGACCTAATGCACATATACAGAACATTCTATCCAACAACAGCACAATACACATTCTTCTCAACCTCATATGGAACATTTTCTAGGATAGACCACGTGTTGGGCCACAGAACAAATCTTAGCAAATGCAAGAAGATGGAAATCATGTGAAGTATCTCCTCTGACCACAATGGCATAAAACTAGAAACCAAGAATAAGAGGAGAACTAGAAAACTCATAAACACAGGGACACTAAACAACACTCTCCTGATCAGGCAACAGATCAAAGAAGACCTAAAGTGAAATAAAAGTTTCTTGAGGCAAATGGAAATGGAAGCACAACACATCAGGACTTGTGGGATGCAGCAAAAGCAGTTCTAAGAGGGAAGTTCATAGCAATAAACACCCACATTAAGAAACAAGAAAGAGGGTGCCTGGGTGGCTCAGTTGGTTGGGCAACTGCCTTCGGCTCAGGTCATGATCCCAGAGTCTCGGGATCGAGTTCTGCATCAGGCTCCCAGCTCCATGGGGAGTCTGCTTCTCCCTCTGACCTTCTCCCCTCTCATGCTCTCTCTCACTCTCTCTGTTAAATAAATAAATAAATAAAATCTTTAAAAAAAAAAAAAAAAAGGAAAGAAGAAACAAGAAAGATCCCAAGTAAATAACTAAACTCTATGCCTTAAGGAACTAGAAAAAGAAAAACAAACTGAGCCCAAAGTGAGCAAAAGACAGGAAATAGTAAAGATTATAGCAGAAATAAATAGAATAGAGAACAGAAAAATAATAGAAAAGACTAAGTGAATTAAGGCTCTATTCTTTGAAAAGATAAACAAAATTGGCAAGTCCTTAGCTAGACTAACCAAGAAGAGAGAAAAGACCCAAACCAACAAAATCATAAATGAAAAATGAGACATTACAAAGGATAGCACAGAAATTCAAAGGATCATAAGAGGCTGCTAATGAACAACCATATGCCAACAAACTAAACAACCTAGAAGAAATGGAAGAAATCTTAGAAACATACAACTTACCAAGACTGAACCAGGAAAAATAAGAAATCTGAATAGACCAATTTAAAAAATCAATTTTTGAGACACCAATATTTCCCAGTCTTTTCCCAAAAAATCAAAAAGGAGGGAGCACTCCCAAACTCATTTTATGAGGCCAGTGTGATTCCAAAGCCATAAAAGGACACGACTACAACAGAAAATTGCAGGCCAATATCCTTGATGGATATAAATGCAAAATTCTCAACAAAATATTAGGAAACAGAATTCAACAGCACCTTCACCATGATCAAGTAGGATTTATCTCTAGGATACAAGAATGGTTCAACATACACAAATCAATTATTGCAATCCATCATATCAATAAAAGAAAAGAAAAGAATCATATGATCATCTGAATAGATGCAAAAAGAAGCATTTGACAAAATTCGACATCCATTCATGAAAAAAACATTTTTAAAAAGATTTTATTTATTTATTTGACACAGAGAGAGATCACAAGTAGGCAGAGAGGCAGGCAGAGAGGGAGGGAAGCATGCTCCCCACTGAGCAGAGAGCCCGATGCAGCACTCAATCCCAGGACCCTGAGATCACGACCCAAGCCGAAGGCAGAGGCTTTAACCCACTGAGCCATCCAGGCACTCCATCATGATAAAAACTCTTAGCAAATTAGGTATAAAAGAAATATCTCTCAATATACTAAAGGCCATATATGACAAGCCCAAAGCTAACATCATACTCGACTGAAATATCGAAAGCTGTTCCTCTCAGATGAGAAACAATACAAGAGTGCCCATTCCCTCTATTCCTATTCAAGTTCCTAGAGCACTTGGGCGAGGAAAAAAAAAAAAAAAGGTGTCAGAATTGGAAAGGAAGAAGCAAAACTGTCTGTATTTACAGATGACATAATTTTATATACAGAAAATCCTAAAGAGTCAATGAAAAAATTGTTAGATCTAATCGATGAATTCAGTGAAGTTGCAGGATATGAAATTAACATACAAAAATCTGTAACATTTCTATTCAGTGACAAGAGAAAGAAATCAATCTCATTTACAATAACATTGAAAACAATAAAATACTTGGGAGTAAATTTAACTGAGGAGGTGAAATACCTCTACTCTGAAAACTGTTAGACATTGATGAAAGAAATCAAAGACACAATAAATAAAAAGGTATCTTATGTTCATGGATTAGAAGAATTAATATTGTTAAAAGATCAATACTACCAAAAGCCAGCTATAGATACAATGCAATCCCTATCAAGATTCCAATGGCATTTTTTTACATTAGTAGAAAAAACACTCCTAAAATTTATATAGAACCATGAAAGATCCCACATAGCAAAAAAAAAAAAAAAAAAAAAAAAAATCTGAGAAAGTAGGAGGCACAACACTCCCTAATTTCAAGCTATACTATAGAGCTAGAGTCATCAAAACAGTATGGTACTGTCATAAAAAGAAACAAATAAACCAATAGAACAGAATTGAGAGCCCAGAAATAAACCCATGCATAAACTAAAATTTGACAAGAGAGCCAAGAATAATCAATGGGAAAAAAGACAGTCTCTTTGATAAATGGTGCCAGAGAAAGTAGATATTCACGAGTAATGAAACTGGGCCCATATTTTATGCCACCCACGAAAATTTACTCAAAATGAGTTAAAAACATAAATGTAAGACCTGAAACCATGATATTACTAAAAGAAAACAATGCTCCTTGACATGGGTTGTGGTAATGATTTTTGGTATATGACACCAAAAGCACAAGTAACAGGATCAAAAATAACCAAGTGGGACTACATCAAACTAAAAAGCTTCTGCACAGCAAAAGAAACTGTAACAAAGTAAAAAGACGACCTGCGGAATGAGAAAAAATATTGATAAACCATATATCTGATAAAGGGTTAATAGCCACAATATATAAAGAACTCCTACAACTCAGTAGCAAAAACAAAAACAAAAACAAAAACAAAAAACAAATAACCCAAAATGGGCAAAGGACCTGAATAGGCATTTCTCCAAAGAAGATACATAAAAGGCCAACAAGTACATTGAAAATGCTCACTATCACTAGTCATTAGGGAAATGCAAATTAAAACCACAAGGAGATATCACCTCATGCTCAGTAGAATGAACATCATCTAAACCACAAAAGATAACAAACGTTAGCATTGATGTGGAAAAAAGGGAACCTCTGCGCACTGCTGATATGATTGTAAATTAGTGCAGCCGCTATGGAAAACGATATGGAACACCCTCAAAAAATTAAAAATTAAAAATTAAAAATAGAACTGTCATATGATCCAGCAATTCTACTTCTGAGAATATATCCAAAGGAAACAAAAACACTAACTCCAAAAGATATCTGCACCCCCATCCATGTTCATGGCACCATTATTTACAAAAGTCAAGACATGGAAACATCCTGTGCCGGTTGATGGATGAATGCATAAAGAAATTCTGGGAAATATACACAATGGAATATTATTCAGCCATAAAAAAAAATCGAGGAAATCCCACCACTTGTGACAACATGGATGGACACTGAGGGTATTCTACTAAGCGAAGGAAATCAGACAGAGAAAGACAAATACTCTACAATCTCCCTTACATGTGGAATCTAAAAGGAAAAATTAAAAGCCCTCAGAAAAAGGATGAGGTGGTCAAAAGGCACAAACTTCCAGTTATAAAATAAATAAGTGCTAGGGATGCAATGTACAACGAGATGACTATAGCTAACACAGCTGCATGACGTATAAGAAAGTTAAGAGAGTAAATCCTAAGAGTTCTCAGTGCAAAGAGAAAAAAACATTGTTTTTTCCTTTTCTCCTCTTTCTCTTCTTTTTATTGTATCTACATGAGAAGAGAGATGCTGGCTGAAGGTATTCCAGTAATCATTTTACAGTATACGTAAATCAAACCATCATGCTCTCAGCTTTAAACTTAGGGATACATGTCAATTATTTCTCAATAAAACTGGGATGGGAATGAGAAAAAACTGTCCCATGATTCACTTAATTAATGAATGAAATGAATATAAAAGTTCAAGAGACATAAGAAAATATTCTCTAGCTGGACTCCAGTCTAAGAAACCCAGGTTGAAGGATTTCAGTTCTCACCTCTGCAAGGCATAACCTCTCCAAGATGGAATTACATCCCCCCTGAATAATACTATTCAGAAGAAAAAAATATATATATCATGATAAACCAATGGGGTTTTTGAATCAAAATAATGTATGTTAATTACAGTAGGAATATCAGGACCTCAGGGAAGGGACTTGAAAAAGTCTGTGGCCAAAGAGTGCCAGAAATCTTTTTTTGTTTGTTTCTCTGTCACTTTCCATTTCATGGGATATCTTAGGACCTCCCGCTGCACAGCAACACTGAGTCACTATGAAGGGAAGATTATTTTTGACCTGGAAGGCGGCTTTTCCTAAGGTGCTTTGGACACACTTCATTTCATCTCCCAAGGTTCTTATGACACTGAAGTAAAATACTATTTACCCTGTGTCTGTGCACACGAAATCAACAGATGTATTATTGACTGAATGAGTTACAGTTAAACCTAAACCTGCTAACATTATCAATGGCATGTCATTCAGTTTTATTGTGGTCGCTTTACTGATATTCTCGAAGAGGCTCCCGAGAGAGAATATTCCTAGGTAGAAAGCTCAAGTGTCATTTACCAAACCACGGAGTTGCTGCACCGGGCTGGGGACAGGGCTCGGGAAAAGCCGAGAGGACAGAACACAGAGCTCTCGGTCAGGACAGCTTCGGTCGTTCAGATCTCTTCCAGTGGAGACACAATGGCATCAGTAGTAAGCATCAGTCTTTTATTTCCCTTCCTTCCAAAGATGAAAACACAACATCATTAGCCAAATTTACTCTGACCTCCCTCCCACCTCCTGGGGTTGCCTGGTACTCAGGTTGACTCAACGCATCTTTCCACCATGGTAAATAACCATGAGAGGCAGATCAATAACTTAATTGCTTAAGGAAACAGGATGCAGGATGTATTTCTGGTTTTGACAACGCTTGGGAGCATTAGAGTTATGGTCCTTTAGAAGCAAAAAAAAAACCCATATTTTTGTTTCCTTCCCCATTGAAATTTGGTCTGTGATATTTCAAGCCTTAATCATGTCTTTTTTTTTTTTTTTTGTCATTTCAATTGGTCGTGAAAAGTTCTGTCAACTGTTCAAAATACAAATTAATAATATATAAATCTCCAGTTTCCTCGTGTCATCAGGACACATCATAACGCATTTGAGCTAAATTGGACTTCATATGAAGTTCATGACTGCTGCCATCTCGATTCCATAGGGCACTTTCAAGCCATCCTCCCTGAAAAATAGTCTCCGTGGGGCTTTGAACTCAGAAAAAGTTATCGCTTCTTGTTAACGGAAAGAGTTTTAATAGATCTGCAACAGAGAAAAATATCTGGGGAGAGAGAGAGGGCTAGAAAGATGGGAGTCAGTGCTTGCCTCCGAGGTCAGAATCTGGTTTTGTGCTGTTCCTGGGGACTTAGTCCGCACACACAGCTGCCACACTGACATGATTGATCTCAAGGGCTCCAAAAAATAATAACGCAGGAGAATCTGTCCAATCAATACCTCTCAAATTAAGAAATTTTGCACAATAGATCACATCAGCTTTGGATGTTTGGCCTGTGAAACACCATAATAACTAACTGTAAAGTGAGAAATTTAGAAAGCCTTCTAGATGTTGGAGATGCACCAAGTCAAATATATAAAAACGTAAGAGACGCCGTCCAGCCTAAGGCCGGCAGTGCCCGCTGCAGTATTCCACTTAGGAAAGATGGGTCTCTCCTAGCTGGCCGTGTCACCCAGGCCTGCTAAGCTCTCTTCTCCCAAGTGCCACAACTGCAGATTCCCTGCTACTCCCTTTGCCCACTCTGAGAATCCTCTCTGACCTCTGGGGTTGAAATATCAAGCTGAACCTTTTGGAATTTATCATCAGCCTGGCATCTGTGCTCAGCAGCAGAGCTTCTGAATTCAAAACAGGACTGTTTCCTGGCTCAGAACTCCAGCTCCAAATTCCTTAGGCTCAAAACTGATGGGAAAACAGATCTTCAGCATTCTTCTGATTTAGAAATCATTCAAACTGACAACAGATAAGAAATTGACAAGGAGCTACGAAATCCTTAATTTACATAGCTGTCTCTTTTTTCCTTCTACATAGTAAAGAACAGAGCGTCCTTAACCTTGGTTTTCTCACTTCTCTCCGTTTAAAGCACAGCCCATAACATTAATTAAAGTGTGTGTGAGCTGGAGGGTACAAGTTATATTTCATATGCTGTACCACATGGCATTCTAGAAAAGCTGTACAATTTAGGTGTTCTTTTTTTCCCAAATTGGTATGTATGCAGTCCTGCATACTGCTCAGCATCACTCACCTTTACTCCACCCAGAAACTCCACAGTAACAACCTAAAAACAAATGCACGGGGTAGAACAAATTCTGATGGCATTAGAGCTTAAGCATTTAGGTGGATGGAGGTAAGTCTCCCACTTAAAACTACAGAATGCGGGTGCTGAAAAGGGGATCCTAGATTACCTAGTGCAACCCTTTTACTTGACAGATAAGACCTCCAAAAGACAGGTGGCTACGAAAGGTAGGTTAAACAACTAGTGAGAGGTAACCCCAAGTAGTTCCTGGGATTTCACATCTTTCCACTACACCAGGATCAAAAACCTCTTTAAGATACAATTGTGAGTTACGCTTTCACCAGGGGAAAAGAAAAATATATGCAGAAAGACACACACAAATGTTTGCATATAAATCGAGGAAGTTAAGAGAGCCCTGAAGCTTATCTCTAGATGTTGAACTTGTCCATGATCCCCACATTAAGAATTCCTGCACCTAAAGAAGCAACTTGTCTAAGTAGCTCTACTTTCAACCGCTTTCCAAACTCATCTCCTCTAGAATATAGACTAGGTTTAATGATGTGATCTATAAATTCAAAGGAAAAGCAATCGCAGCAACTCAAATAGATGAATTAAGCCCTAATCAATATTTCTATATTTTTAACATGTGTGAAGTAAAAAAAAAAAATGCATAAGAGAAATTTAAACCTACATGTATTTTACTACCGATTTCACATATGGACATGGAGTATCTTTTCTCCTAATATGGAGATGGCTCAGCAGTATTTAAATGATTCCTTATTCCAAGTCATATAACTATGCACCAGATGTATCTTTTGTAAATGTTATGTTTTTCAACTTCTCAGCATTTGCAAGTAGTTGAAAGCTATGTCAAGCATGCTTTAATGGGGCATAAAAGTGTATTGTATTCAAAGAGATAGCACCGCTCTGTAATAGGTGAAAATACAAATGTTGTCAATGGATACATTTTCATTTTATTGATTTATACCACATAATAGAATGCCCTGTATTCTTCTTTACATGCAAGTTCTATAGCAATTGAAATATAACTAGATATTTAAAAATCATTTTTACATTAATGGATTCTCTAGATGACAGAAAATTCAAAACAACAGAATTTTATGACTAGAAAAGGCAGCTAAAGACCAACTAAATCCCTTACCCTGGTTTAACAGATGAGAAGTCAGAGAGCAAAAGAGTTACAGGAGACAACCAAATCACTAACCTAGTTGGTGGCTTAGTGCATGAATTGAGATACCCCTAAATCTAAGGAACTTCGCTGAGCTCTTTCTACTGTCTGCCTCTTGACTATCTAAACAACCACCACCACCACCACAAAAAAGAAGAAACAGTAAAAACATGGATCATTCATTGATTTCCCGGGACTCACTGGGAAGAAGCAGACAAGATCTCTATTTTGCAAACTGTCAAATTATCTTACGGGAAGTAAATATAGGAAGTAAAATGCCAATTGCTAACATTAGAAGTTGCCAAAGAGCATCATCACGTTACTTCTCCGATATAAATTTCAAATGGACTCAAGATTCGCTTTTTTGTTTTGAATACAAAAGCGATCGTAGTAAATTCCTCTCAAAGCACGGTTTTTGAGGTTGAATATAGCAAAGATGTTTAGGAAATATATTCTAGTCATATGTAATTGATAGTTCATCTTGAAAGCAGTGTCTTTTCAAATAAAAGTTAACATAGATTGATAGCTTATTACAAAGGCTTTTTTTTTTTCTATTTTTCTGGGTTTTTTGCTATGGAGAAAGCAAACGCTATCTCGTGTCATTTTATGTGACTTTCTAGCATCTCGAAGCAGAGCAGAGAATTTGAAGGTACACATTAGTTTATTGCTGCCTTTCCCCTGGCTCATTTTTCCGACCTTAGTTTCCGCCTGTCGTGTATTTTTATAAATAGCGTCACATTCTTTCTTGGAATGAGGCAGAGTATTAACTAATTAATAGCTAATTAATTAATTGGGGAAAGTCATTTTCCAAAAGCCAAGTAACCTTTTCACTCCGACCTTTACAGATAGCATTTTGCCCTTTGGGGGCCAGTGGCAAGCAATGAAGATTTCATTTAGGACGAGATCATTATTGAGGGTTTTTTTTTCAACCTTTATGTCACTGTTGCTGTGATTAGAGCACGGGTGTTTCTCAAAGTTCCACAGCTGAGTGTACTTTCTCTTAGACCCCGCGCGAAAATACGCATTTGCCTCCCACCAGGAACCAGCAGCATTTGCACACTCTGCTCCCTGGTCAGTGTAATGAGGAATAAATGCTCAGATTCACAGTACTCCCGGGGGGGGGGGGGGCACAGAGTCCCGCCCCCCTGATTTATCCTGGGCTCATATGAAATAGCTCCACTGTCTCCCAAACGATGCCAAGGCCAGTGAGGAGGCTTAAGACGGGGGCTCTGCCTGTGGTTTCAAGGCACTCACTTACTCCCTGCAAAGGTGTGCCCTGTGAGGAACGAACCAAAAGAGACCGATGGGCTCTTTGTCACCCCGGAAGCAGAGACAGTCTCCGGAGTCACAGTCAATTTCGTGGCTGGGTACGATGCTTCCTATCAGCGGGTTATTCTCTTCCCCCCGGGGTGTTCATATACTGAGACTCTGGCACATCGCTCTATGTATATCCAGCACAGGAATTTATAGATAGACACACATGCACTTTCTGAGACCCTGGTCATAATTGCTGTGCTTTGGTGGAAATGGGCCATCCAAACCAAATGGCGATAATCCTCCTGGGTTAAGAGGCTGAGCCTTATTCTGTTCCCATACTACACGGGGCTGGGAGATGGGGCTGAGTGTGGCCATGCTGTGTTAGGAGGCCTTAAAGAGCCTTTACCAGCCTTGTTTTGATATGAGCCTGCGGGGGGAGCGGGGGCGGGGGGGCTGAGGGGGTGGTCAGCTGCACTCACAAATGTTATGGGACTGCTTTGCCAGTGGGGACATCTGGGGAACTCCAAGAAGGGGAGAAAGCAGCAGGGTCCCCCAGAATTTGGACAGCAGTAAAGCATTGCTGTTAAAAACACATGGTCTCTAAGAGACATGACCAAAATGGGGTACCGCCTGCATGTGACCTTGGGCAGGTGATTTAGCCCCCCCAGATGCCTCCCTCGGCTCCTGCGCCAAACCTGAATACAAACAGGCACTAAGAGGCTTCAGTAGGACAAGGCACATTAGGCATGTGTTAAGTCCTCCGTAAAAAACTGGGTCATTATCATTACCGATGCCCACTCAGAGAGTGAGCACAGGCTGCTGAATCCTGCTGGACCATTCTCCCTCCAGCCCATTTAGAGGAGTTGAAAATAGAAGAGAGGACACAGTGCCCAGGGCCTCCTGTCAACAATGGCTTTGGAGTCCAGCCACCTGCAGCCCCGAGCATGGCGACCTTCCTCCACCACAAAAGTCCAGGCTAAGGGCTAAGGGCGGCAAGAACATTCTCGTGAGGAGCCAGAGGAAAATCTCATAGGTTGACACTCTCCCTGGTTCCCCACCCAGTTTATTGCCAGGACAGTGGAATCCCTTGTTTCCGTTTCCTGAGGGCAAGAAGGGGAAAATCCCATCAAACCGGAAGTGCTGATAAAAAGGCGTCTTCTGGGGGGTTGGGGGAGAGGAGAGTCCATACAAAACACTCTCACTCGCCTCCAGTGGTTAGCGCCCCGTCCCATCGTGCATTCTCCACGAACAACATGCTCACACTAAAACTGAGAGCCAGCGACAATGGTTGACCAACATGTTGCTTCTTTGCAACAGCACCTACCCCGCGGCCACCTCACTCTTCTGGAAGTTTCTCCAGTGCCATGGGGAACCAACTCAATGCTTTCTCAATGCCCCCTGCCCCGTACAACCTATAACATCTTTAAAGCATAAGGCTTGGCACAGGAAAACTTGAAAATAGACAATAAATCTATATTCAATGCTTAATGCATCTATCCCTTGGGAAGATGTATACAGATTTTTTTTTTTTTTTTTTTTTGCTTCTCCACAAAAACTAATCTCGCTGTTACTCAGTGCCATTGAATTTAGTAAGACTGCAAGCTAAAATCAGCTCCTTGGCACAGCCAAATCTGGTCCTGCGTTGGCTTGTACGACCCAGAGTGCAGAGTGAAAATGTATGGCAGGGGGCCTGTGTGGACTCCTCTGTGAGTGTGAGGAATTTGCTTTAACTCGTACTGCAGCAGCCCCCCTCCACCCTCGCCCGAAACACACACACACACACACACACACACACACACACACACACACACACACACACGGTGTTGGAGCTAGGCCTGATGTGCTTGTCCTGTTTAACAGAGAATAGTGAGGGAGTGAGCTCTGTGTAACCTGGGGAAGGGGAAAAGAGAAACATGGCCATGCCTTTGCTCTTTCAAGGGTTATTCATGTTGTTGCAATTTATTTTTTGTTGTCCACTGATTTTACTTCAAGGGCACCTCATCGCACCGGGTCTAGAGCCTCACAAATGAGACCTTTACTTCCGGCTGGCACAATGGTTGCTGATGCGTCCCATTCACCGAAGTCAGCACTGGAAAACAGCATTATTTTCAAGATGCTTTTACATTTATTATAAAAGGGCATTTTTTAAAAATCGCGACAAAACCGTTTTGATGTCTTGAGGGGTTTTTTTTTTCTTTCTTTCTTTAAGGACTCTGCATTTTGGACTAAGGGCCGTTAATAGTAGCCAGTCCTGATTGGCCAACATCTGTTTCTTTATAGGAACCTTTCTTGCCAAGTAGCTGGACAGCAAAACCCATTTGGTATTCATGGGAAGTACTTGCTGAACAATAATGACAATAATTGCCTCTGATTCTTGTGTTTACAACACTGCCAAAGTATCATTAGGGCCTTATTTATAGATAATAATGCTTATTAATCACAAGTATTTGAATTTTGGAATGTATTAGATTAATATTCTTTTGTACCTCAGTTCTGTACTAATGCCGTGAAAGACATTTGCTGAATGCAACTCATTGGGAATGCTTATTTTGAGCTGTAAAATAATGTGTGTAATTTGCAGGTGAAAGATAAAGAAATTACATGCCTACCTCACAGCAGCCTCCACCGTGATCAACGGCCAACGTGGAGCACTGGGCCCTAACTCTTCAATGAGAGAGCAAAGAAGCAAAATAAATGTCCCTGTAGGTATTATTTCCAAATCTTGCAAATTCTTTTGACAGGAGAGCTCCCTAATAATAAGTTCAACATCCTGTTTCACCATAAATCTTTAGTGGATAGCCTCTCGTCATTGAAAAGGGTCTAAGGTGAGGAATAATTAGTAATTCTGTAATAATTTCACAATATATAAGTTCTTGAGGCTCAAGGGAACAAAATAGGGTAGGAGGACAAATAGCTATAAACAACAAAAGTTGTTTTAGGTCTAACTGCCCAACTGCTAAACACCATCCATTTACTCGCTAAATCTTTCTATAGGTTTAATTTCCGTGCAAGCAAACCTGAAAGCTATTAAGTATTTCCCTATTTTTATGTGCATCTAGAAATAGGAATCATTAAAAATTTCAAAAGATGATCTCACTTTTCTAGGAGTAATCCAGAGAATATCATTTCGGTCAGGGTAATAAAACTTTATGAATAAATATAAAGCATTACTAGCCATAATTTTTACCTGGCCACTCCCCCCTGAAGTTATACCAAATATGAAGTCAGCAATATTTTATTTTTATCTAGCCTACATTTTTATTTGTTCTTGGAGTATCCATGCTTTATGTGTTAGAACAATACTTCAGCGTGTTTAATTACATAATGCAGAATGTAGTGACATAATTTTCCAGAAATTTTTAAGAAAGGCAAAGCTTATTAATAGAGATTCTCAGGTGCTATTTTAAAAATCATATTTGCAACTAGGTATCTTTTTTTTAATTACCAGTAATTCATGTTTATTAATGTTCTTTAGATTAAGCCCAAATCATGCTCAATCTTAGCCTACTCTACCAAACACTACTTTAAAATAGTCTGTGGGCCTAATTACAACCTACACTACGTAACATTGCCCTCCCGTATTTTCTCGATTTTTGTCCCCCATCTCCCCCCGCCCCCCCCCCGGAAAAAGTAAAGTATGAACGTAAAAGGAGACCACCTTTCAAATTACACTGAGAAAACTGTCCTCCCCACAAGCCCCTTGAAAACGTGTTCAGCAAATGTTTCCAAGTCCGAGCAGACGAGGAGACTAAGATTCCAGTTCATTACACGTATAATGCTAACATTTTAATCCATTGCTAGATGTAAATAACTTTAGCGATCCCAGTTGGACTACTTAACGTTAATTTAAAGGATTTTATGATATGTGTGTGTGTCTCCTCTCATGGGGCTAAGTAGAAAGGTGAACAATTATCCAATCAATGTACTCGGCCAAACCTGGCAAGTCAGGCCCCTCAACCCTTTTTATTTAAATCTGGTATAAATATCTCAACCGGAGATGTGTTCAGGTATGTGTTCCCTCTCTCTTTACATTGGTAGAATGAAGAATCAAGCAGTATCTCACAGAATTAGCTGCGATCTTACAAATTTAATCACTACAGATAGCCAATCTAGATTGCTGAAATTTCGCTATGTCTTCTCTCTTTTTTTTCTTAATAGCTAGGCAGAAGGGAGAGCAGCCTGAATTCTCCAGATAATTAATTCAACTCTCTGATTTATTTTGCCTTCGGTAGACCTCGCCTGGTTCTCTCTTTAAAAGAAGCTGGTAGTTGGATGAGGGAAGAAAAAAAAATAAATAAATGTTTAGAAAGAGCACCAATACATCTCCCCTCGATGTGTGTCATTGGTAATGTCTAAACATTGAGGCTTACTACCTGAAATCCCTCTCGGGTGTCTCTCGGAACCTTTACTGAATTAGCTTCACCCAATTGCTTACAGGCTTGGAAAGGAGAAAGAGAGAGGGAAAGGGGGGAGGGAGAGAGAAAATGATTAGTCTATGAAGTTGGGAGTTTAAATTTGAGGGGACTGAAAAGGTAAATCACTAGGAAAAACAGTTTGACAAAATAATGTGTAGTCCACCAACATCTAGCTGTTTCCTCAGAGTCTCGTTGGATATGAAACTTGAGATCTGTCAACATTTTATAGTTGCCCTGATTTAATAAGCATTTTTCCTTCTTTTCTTCAACTGCCAAATTTTTTAATAAAATTGAATCTTGGATGCCTACAGTCTGGGGTGTTTTATTTGCTATATTATAGTTCTGTCTGCTGTTAGGCCACAGAATGCCAAAGTATTTATTCTGACAAATCTTTCTATATGTGTAACTTGAGCCTACGAAAATAGTTCTTTACCCACTTCATTAATTAAATCGACAGAAAAGATTCCTTTACATTTTGGTAGTGAATGACTCTTGGTCCAAATTTTTGAATGAATGTTGCGCATTTTAAAATCATTACGTAGCCTGTGCCTACTCATATCACGCCACGCCATCACACAGAAAACTTTCTAAAATAAAAGACTAACTTATTCTTGTAGTTATTTCAAAACCCCATCTAGAGTAAAATGTTTTTTGCCTCTTTCCAAGCAATATTCCTTTTTAAAAATTTTCACTTGTGGTTTTTCCATCATTTTGACTTCAAACTTTTTAATAAAGAGGTTAAGAAACAAACCTGGAAAAGCAGCTTGCTAAACTGGATTTTGTTTTCACAAGCTCACCACTAATATTTAGATACCACTGAGAGTTATCAGTCTTTGAAATACTCTCTCTGAAATAAATGACAAATTACACGTGGGAACACCACCTTAAATATGTTTTTCAGGAAAGAAATATACATTTAAATAAACGTAGAAAAGCCAAAGTAATATTTTATGACATTAGTAAAAGCAACTCTCATTATGTGAGAAAGTTCCTCCTATCATTGTCTTCAAGAAAGTTTCAAAACTTGACCATTTTGATTCCTTTATTAACTAGGACAAATAGCTTTTAAAGCATAACATTCGGGCATAACATTTCTTTACATTTGCCCAGCACAAAAGTGTATTTGGATTCTTGCCAATATATTCATTTTAACTGTAATTCTTATTGTAAGGGGGAAAAAAAAAAGCCTTTGAAAATGCCAAGATTCGGAATATTATCTAACCAGAAACAAATAGGTAACATGTCATCCCATCTTATACAAATCATTTCAAGTATAAATATATGCTTCCGATTTCCTGTTTACACTCTGAATTATCACTAAACTACTGAGAGTCTTTTGATGATGCAAAGGCCCATAAAATTAAAATACTTAAAAATGTTTTCTTTACGGTAGAATGGAAAATAAAACCAATGCTATTTTCATTATATCCAGAATTTAATTTTTGTTTTAAAACAATACTATTTAATTTGCAGGGGGGAAAATATACCTGAATTTAGATAGAATATTTTTATTTTACATGTGCATTCTAAAATACAATACCTTTTTATTCTACATAAGACAAGTTATTTTAAGTTCGTAGTACTTTTAAATGGGGTGTGCTTAAAATATTAATACTATGCATGTATTATTTACTGGCTTCTGTGGTGTCGTCTACAGTTAGCACAACTCAGATTTTAAAATAAATTTTGAACATTTTTTCAATAGGAATATGATTTACTCACTCTCCCAGCTATTTTAAGACTATCTGTTGTAGAATGTATTGTTAATCGTAGAAGTTTGCTATATTACACATGGACATGTTATATGCAAATGTATTCAGTTGGGGTATGTATATATGTTGTTATGTTATGTACATAAACATCTACCCATGTGCATATGTATATTTACATCATGTATAAATATGTGTATATTACCAAAGGGTACTATACTGAAGGAGGAGGAGGAGCTTCTAAGGATTGCCAAACAATATTTTAGTTAACTGTTAACTGAGTGCTGTTTTCTACGGAAGTAATTAGGTTTTCCTTTTTTTCACAGTCCCAAAGGTGGGTGTTTATAGACATGGTTTAGATATTTACTGTTTTCCAAAAGGCTAGTTGTATAATCGTATGTCAACATAAGCTTTAAATAAATTAGTGATACCCTCCCCTGCACCTTCCCCTTCTCTTAAGAAAGCCTATGGGCAAACAGCTTGATAAATAATTCAAAGAAAAGCTAAATTCTGATTTTCCAAAAACAAAAATTCATCTCGTTAAATGTTAATATCCACCATTAACGTTCTTTATTAAAATTTAGCCGTCTATAAATTATCCCGTGAAAAGGAGTAACTGAAATTCTATCAAGATGTTAGCTGGTTAGGTCTCTTGAGACGAGGATCTGTAAATTTCACTTACAGCCTTTCTCCAGGACAGGAGGTCTTATAAAGAACTGTAGCTAATAGGAAAAACACCTAATATTAATAAATCCAAGAAATAAAAAAATATACATGTGCCACTGGTATCTCCAAATTACTGAAAATCCTCAGATGCGAACAAGAGGGCAAAAAGAAGACAACTAAAAGTATTTATAAAGTTTCTCTTTAGGGTCCTCTGAACCTAACGCTATTAAAATAAGTTTGGCAACTGGGTTCATATTCTCAGTAATGGAGAGAATATCGAACCTTTTTCTGAATTCTCTCTGCCCTGTCTTCCCTTTGAGAGTTGAACAATCTGGATGGGACTTGTTAATGTTTTAAGAAGGAGGGATTGCATCTGGCCCAAGTTTTCTTCTGCTAGTCTGCTTTTCTCTTCTCTAATGAGAGATAACTGACAGCCCTGTTTTGTATGAAATTATGGAAATCACAGACTGGAGGAAAGGGGAGTCATTATTTCAGAACTGAAAAGGTGTGGGTGTCTTCACTTCCCCCCCAAAATTGCCCATCACTGGAAAGGAGCCAGTAAACTGGAAAGGGGCTGAGGACAGTGGCACAGAACAGGAGCACAACTAGTCAGCTGAAGATACAGCCAGAAAGTGATTTTCAATTGATTGCTACCTCCTCCCTAAGCGTCCAAAAATAAAAACAACCTCCAAGCAGTTTTTAAGGCCAAGACAGAGAGGAAGCAGATACACAAGCCCCTGAACCGCGGCTTCCCGGTAAGTGAAATCCAGTCTTCAGAGCAGCCTGAATGATGGAAATGCTCTCGGTGGCATTTCTCGGCGAACATTGTCCTTTTCAGTCTTACCCTAGCTCACGTGAGTCGGGGCGTCCATGAATATCCCCGGACCACACGAGGGATCTCTTTGGGAATCAGACGGGACGAAGGCAAGAGGAGGAGACGCACGTGCAGAGATGGGGTGTGTGTTGGGGGGGGAGGGTGGTTTGCAGATTTAGATCTCAAGGCTGCAAAGGTTACGCTTGTCCGGAGCATCCCGTACCGCCTCCTGCCCTGCCCTGCGCGCGCCCCGCACTCACACGCACGCCCTCGCACACGCACACCCTGGCACACGCACACCGCTCCCAGCAGCTCCGCTCGCCGGACTGCCGAGGAGGCAGCCCCTCCAAGGCGCGCTCGCCCGAGGTGAGGCGGCCCCGCCCGGCACTGCCCCCCGTGAGCGCACCGCGCGGCTCTCGGGGCTCCGGAGCCCACCGGCCCGGAACGAGGCGCGGGGCCGGACGCACGAGCGGGGGCTGCCCGGCGCGGACCGGAGAAGGGGCGGGAGCAGGCCGTGAAGGGGGTGTCGCCGCCGCCTCCCTCCCCGCGCCTCCCTGCGTGCCCTCGCTCCCTCCTCCCGCCCCGCCGCGGGGAGACGGCGTTCGAAGGGGGTGGTGGCGCCGCGTGCGCGCGGGGGGGGGGGGCGTGGCCGTGGGTGGCGCGGGGAACCCACGCGGCCCGGGCGCCCAAGCCAGCAGCGCGCTGGCTCCTCCCGGCGCTGGCCTGCAGGGGGCGCCGCGAGTTGGCGCCCCGGGGAGGCGGGGGTGCTGGGAGGGGGGCAGGCCCCGCAGCCAGCCTCACCGCGCGGAGGAGGGGCCGGGCGGAGGACCCGGACAGAAGCGGGTTTCCCCCGCGCCTCGCCGAAAGGGTCGGGCGGAGTCCTGAGGCCGGGGCTCGCCAGCCGCGGGACTCGGTGACTGCACGCCGGTCACCAAGGAGAGGCCGCGGGGCGTCGCAGCCCGCTCGCCAGTCTCCGCGGCTGGAGGAGGCCGGGAGCTGGCAGGGGAAGTTTGCCACCTGGCTGGTTGGCTGGGCTTGACTCAGTCCTGACTCTGGAGTTGGGGGGAGGGGGGCTTTCTTTTCTCTCCTCGCACAGCCGCGCAAAGCGTCGCAAAGTTTCCTACCACTCAGGGAACGAAGGCGGATAAAGTTCGAGCCTTGCTTCCTGGCTGGGACGACCCGAAAGTACCAGAAGTCTGGCCCGCGAGCTGCGCCCTCGTCTTCCCCAGCAGTCACTCTCAAATGCACGCCCCTTCCCTGGCCGAGCGTGGACGCGGCGGGTCCTGGGCTGGGGGAACGGGGGACCCGGGAATCGGCGGCCGCGCCCGCCTTCCCGCTCGGCGGGGCTCTGCGCCCCGACCCCCGGGGACTTGCCCACCCTGCAGCGTCGCTGGAGGAGAGTAGGGGCCACGCTCCCAAAGTACAAAGTTCGAGTCCTCACAGGCCACCGAGGGGGAGCTTGAGCTTGATCGATCCCAGAGACTCTGCACACACCCCACAGGGGCGCCCAGGGTCAAAAGTGCCTTTGGAGTAAACCTGACTTTGTGAAACCTCGAACTCTGGGGTGTCCACGTCCCCTTCTCATTCCAGAAGTTCAGCTGAGCTTTGGATAGTAACTGTCCCCCGTCCTGATCGGGACCCAGCAGCCAAGCCAAGGCCAAAGGTGTGCGAATTTTTTTTTTTTTAAAGACCCACATCTTATAAATGTGAGATTTTTATCAGGCAGTACAGATTACTTAAAGCGCACCATTTCTCCGCGATCCAATTTTATTAGGATTTACTCTCATTTGTGCTCCACTTCTCTGGGGAAATAATGCTTTGATTAATGTAATCCTGGCCCGGGATCCGCCACATGCCCCTCGCCCCTCTCCCAAGAGAAAGGGCCTGTTTGACAAACAATAACAGAGCAGTAACTCTTGCAATCTGCCCACACCTTTGGGGGTGGCTGGGGAGAGGGTGACACACGTTCAAACGCCGTTTGCTAAATGCAACGGTGAGAGAAGGGAGCGGGCTCTGCAAGCAGCGAACTTTCCAGAGGCAGAGCCTTGAGCATCGAGGCGCGGGGGCTCATGGGGAGGGACTCTGGGTGGGGTGCGCGCGTGGGTGCATGTGCGCGCCTGCCCTCTGATTGCTCCCAGTGTCTGGCTCTTTGTCCCCCGCCACAGGCCTCCGCCACAGGGATCTGCGCGCTCTCCGTGGGCAGTCCCCAGACCCAGGGCGCGTCCACAGCGCCCACCCGCGGCCTCAAAACATCTCGAGAGCAGATCTAAGGAGATAACCAGGAGCCGACCTGAGGTGCCCTGCAGTTGCCGAAACTCTCGGCTAGAAACCTAGAACGTGGGACCAAATTCAATGGTTCTCCTCATGCATACATGCATGTCTCCATCCATCCATGCATACATGCATACCCTACAAATCTGCGGACGCAGGCACGGAGAGCTGCACCTCGCCCTTGCTTCGCGTTGAGAACGGGCGCCCCCTTTCCCGCTCTTCCTCCTCCCGCGCAGCCCTGGCCCCCTCCCGAAGGGAGAACAACAGCTCAATTACGGAAAGGAGCGAAGGAAAGAAATCCCAGGCTCGGAGGCGCCCGCTGCTGCTCCTCTGGTCCCCTTCCCTTACGCCCCGTCCCCGCCCCCACTGTCCCCAGCTCGGGGAAGGCGGGGATGCGGCGGTGCGAAGGGGTCCTGCCCTGCTTCGCCTGAACAAAGCCCACCGCGGGAGCCCGCGGCCGCGCACCGAGCCGGTGACAAAGGCGGGCGGGCGGCGCTGAGCTCCAAGTCTGCGCTCCTGCCGCGGAGCGGGAAGGAGGCCTGGGAGGTGGGGAGCGATTTGCACCCTGTTTTCCTGGGCTGCTCCCTCTTGCTCCAGTGTACCCAATGACCTGTTAGGGTGACTCAGCGTTCACCTCTTCGCTGTCCCGCACCCCTATCTCCCCTTCTCTTGTCCCTTTCGGTCCCCAGTCTCCTTGCTTTTTTCTCCACCTTACTCCTTTTACCTTTTCTCCTTCTCCCTTGGCCTTTTTTTTTTTTTTCCCTAATCTTTTTCCATTTTTCTTTTCTACAGAAAAGCAATGCTAATTCGACTTCTGAAAGCCGCTGTGGGCGTTCAAACGACAGTTTGAAAGACCTTACAGGGCACTGTTTAGGGAGAAAGGGAGTAATGGGATCCTCTTAATTTTATTACACAAACTGTGATCTAAAAAAATAAAATGCAGTCTAAGGAAGCAGAGCTTGGCCCTGGGAGCCCCACAAGTCATCACCCATTCTGGAGAAGTCGTTTCTGACAGCCACAAATGGGGGGCCAGGCGGTGGGGGGGGGAGTGCAAGATCTCTTCACTGTGCACTGGAGCCCTTGAGCGCTGGTGTCCCCCAAGGCAGACCTAGTTTCTAGGGAAAGTTCCAATCGGACTTTAGAACCCTGGCAAGGAATCACCCATCAGACCCCTGCAAGGAAATCCTCATGTTTTCGAACTTATGATACTTCAATAGTGTTTGTCCAAGTCAAGTTTTGCTTGTTTGTTTTTGTGTTGCGAACAAAAAAATAAAGGGAACAGCCTAGGCCATTTTGGACAATACATGCCGTGACTTATGGGGATTTTTGCACCCTGATATAATACAAAATTAAGATTTGACATCTGTCAAGCATCACTGTAAGCCTGGGATCCCCCCCCCGCCTTGGGCTTCATTGAGTAAGCAGGCTCCCTACAGAAAATCTGAGCCTTCAAAGAAATAGGGGATACGTAACTTTTAACTTGGGACAAACCCTAGTACATGAAGCTACGGTGAGCAAGATCATAGTTCTATTATCAAAGTCTCTTTACCAAATATAGGGCTGAAATTATATTGCTGCAAACCACATAGTAGTTGAAGTATCAAATATCAATATGCATCGGTAATGTATTTTAAAGTTGGGAATGTATTTTAAAGGTGAACAAAATAGCCACACTTTCTTGAAGACTCCCTGTAGCTGACGGGTCTAGGGTGGGCCTAAGGAGACAGCCTGACATAAGTGGGAACTTCCACATTCACAGAAGAGACACCACAGAAGCACCATTTGGGGAAAATGTCCAAAAGAGCAGCCTTCAGTCTGGTAAGCTGCGCCCAGCTCCTCAGACAATAGCTGAGTTCAAATGCCAAAAACTCTAATAATAAAAAACAGAGACACCAAAGTGCAAGAATTGTTTTCTGATGTGCCACGATGATTCTTATCCATCACGAAACTACTCAGGTCCAAGCCAGAAAGGAGACACTGTGTAATGCACAGGGAACCGTCTGGATAGAGAGTGTTTCCCAAAGGAGAGGGGAGTTCAGTTCTGTTAGAACCACAAGCTCCAAAAATCCAACCGCCCCTCTGGCGAGGCTGAGTTAATATTTCTAGGTTTTGTTTTTAAAAAAACAGACACAAAAATTCATACGCACTCGTGTGTGCCTGTGCATGGGCACGCACGCGCGCATACACACACACACACACACACACACACACACACACATACACACACCAAATTGACCTTGGGATATTTTTCTACCTAGGACATACCCACATGTTTTGGTTAATAAATCATCATCATCACTCTGGTCAATCAGCTGGGTTCTATGTTACCTAGCTCTGTGAATTTAAATTTAAATTCGAAGAAGACCATTGTGTTGGGAGGGGGAGGTGAGAGGGGCAGGCAAGAATAGTCCATCACCACGGTGTGTCAGCTACGGCTTCCCTAGCGATTGGTAGTTTTCATTACCAGACTTGTCAGGTGCATACACACAGCTAGAGTGGGCAAACACTTGGAAATGGGTTGTTTTAAAAGCATCCACTCGATAACCAACTTATCGTGCCTTTTTCATTTAGATCCCACAGTCCGAAATGGCCTGTGGTTTAAAGCGGTCCTACGAGCATCAGAAGTAAAGCTTCTTACTATTTAGGATGAGAATTTATAGTGTCTGAATTTATAATTGCTCCTCCAAACCCATCTTAAAAAAAAAAAACTTGTTTTCTCCTTTCCTACAGATCAGATAAATCAGTTATCAAAGTGATACAAAGAACTGGGCTGGGTAGGGGGGTATCTGCAGGCTTCAAAAAATAAAAATAAAAAACTTAGCAAGACCAAGAAACAACTCATCCACTGCCAAGATGACAAATACTCATTTCCACCCAAAAGCTGCTGTTGAAGAGCCCTATCCTTTGTATATGGCACACAGTATGGGTTATGAGTATGTTTAACATTTTAATTTGTAAATGATAATGGCAAATGTGCTTCTTCAAGTATCAGAGCACCTTACCATTCTCAAATGGAGGCAAATGAGTAAATATCCATTTTGTGTTTTGTACGTTTGACACAGGTAATGCTCTTTATTCTCTCGTTTGGTAAAAACAATTTCACCATCCCCAACAATTAAAAGTCTGTAGTTTTGCCCAGCACTTGGAATCTTAATTCATACCCAGCTTGATTGTTACCACCTCTAAATCATTATAGAATCCTAACACGATTTCTATAATATGTCAGTTCTCAAATTAACTTGTTGCTTTACCCAGAATTATTATTTTCCGTTTCTTTTACTTTAGGTAACCTAAGGCTATAGGTATCAAAAGGAGCGAGCATTCTTTTTCATTTGTGTGTGTGTGTGTGTGTGTGTGTGTGTGTGTGTGTCTTTAAGTACCTTTGCAAGAAAGGAAAGTAAGTAGCAGCCAAGATAGTTACAATCACAGATCTCATGAAACCAAAAAAAAAAAAAAAATCATGCTCTAAATATGTACAATTACTGCTTTTCCCCCAAACTTAGTCTGGCTAAATAGAAAAAGTTTCCTTTCTCCTTAATAATTTTTAAATGCCTTTAGCGACCCTGGACGCACAAAGTAAACTAGAGCTTGGAGGCATTTGTCCAGCTCACATGAATCTCCCCCAGAAATCTTTTGTCTGAAAAGTCCAGAGAGCTGAAGAAAAAGCAATGTTTGGACTCAGATTACACAGTTTCCTCAAATTTCCACCTTGTTTTATTAGCACAAACCTGACAGTACATTTCCTGACTAAATGTGAGAGCTCGCATTCGAAAATCATGGAATTAAAATGCTGTTCAGAGCATCTGCTTTGCTCACATTATTCTCATAATCTCTCCACTCCCCTGGAATTAAATGCCATTTATAAATCCAAACCTTGACTTTTTCAAGTCAGTTTCAAAGAAAAACTTCTCCTGGCTGGAACCAGGTTGACTTGGAGTTGAATTTGAAAGAATAAGGTGTCTTTTCCCCTCTTCCAGAGGGGCATCAGAGCTTTCACGAAACGTGCCCCCTTCCTAACAGGCTCTGTGAAACATTCACAGGTGCGTCGAACCACTGAACCGTGGAAGCCAGCTTCTGACTTCCAGTCACTCATGGCTTCCCTTCCTTAGTCATGGTCTCTAAATCTCCTTGGGAAAATTGTTAGTGACAAACTGACTAATTCCTCAGAACCGGTCAGGATTTGCCCTTCACTATTTTAGGAAGTTTTCCGCACATTTTTTTCATCCTTTGCTACAATAAAGTTCAGTCCTCATTGGCAGTATCTAAAAATCCCTGAGGCAGGAAGCTTGCGCTCTATTAAAACTTCTCTTCAACTGTGTTGAGTAATATCATCCTAAAAAGTTTCAAGCCCACAGTTCCCTCTCACCGATGGCTATTTTGTATTTTCTTTCCCCTAACAAGGCTTTCCAGGGTAAACCCAAAATCCTTGTACAACTATAGGAGGTAGCCAGAATTGAAGTAGCCATTAAATATGAAATGGACTAAAAGGGATCCTGGAAGCCTGGACTAAATCTCCAAGAGCTTGAGTTTTATTTAGAAGTCAAGGCATGTATCAAGTTGAAGAACGTTTATTATTTAACAGATAATACCTTAGAACGCATTTTTGCTTTCTTGACTGCTTCCCCAAAAATACAACCCGAAACGTAGCTTTTTAAGTAACTTATTCTGTGCCCTTGATAATTTTTTAAATGTTTTTGCTTCTATAGCCCAATTCTGTTTCCCAGTCCTATATACACTTCACTGAGAGAAATGGACAAACGCTTTTTTTTGTTTTTCTGTGGTTTTTTTGAACTGTATTTCCTTCAGGGCCATTTCACGGACAGGGATGGATGGGAGACGGAGAGGTCAAGGTCCTTCATATTTAAAAACCTGTGATATGTAATGAATCCACTCCTCGTTGTGAATATGCATAGAAAGGTAGGGGTGTTTGTTCCTTTGGCAAGTTTGGAGGAGCAGATTTGCTTTTGAAACAGCTACATTTTACTCAGTATCTGCTAAGGCGAGTCAGTGCGCCCCCTGCTGACAAGTCAATGGTGTGACTCCCGAGCACTTCCAAAGTTTATTTTGTTCAGTAAACCGTGTCATATAAAATTAACAACAACCAATAAAATTAGCTTATATGTTTCAACTGTAAAAGTCCAAAACAAAATAAAGCTAGTTTTAGTGGCGCTAGAAATGTCTAGTTTGGCTTCTTCTCTTTGGCTGAACCAAGGTCCTTTTATCTAAAGCCCAGTGCACAAACATATAGCTTAATGTGACTAGTGTTCTTCCTTTTATTTCTTTCTCTATGGCAACCAATATGCTCTGCTCAGAAATGTTCCCCATCAAGGAAACAAATGATCTTCAGGGAGCAGCTCTATATGGCATCTGGTCCAATGGACCACAGAGAGTTAACCCCAGTCAAAAGCAACGCTGCCAAGCACGTAAACAAGGAGTGGAAAACTGGTGATTCTTACCACCCCCTCCCCAACTGAAACCTCTTCCTCCCTCCTTCCAAACCATTTCACTGATTTGGCATCAACTGTTTCCAAAGAAATTACAAATTTTAAATTGTAAGGTGTTCCGGAAGCAAACGTGCAATAAAATTCCAGCCATTTGATTCTACCCCCTCCTCACACCAGACTCCGCTTCCTTTAAAAAAAAGAACAAAACCAAGAAGCTTTTACAATCCTCTCCGGTCTATTTCACCAAGGTAAGGTGCCCGCACAGGCTTGGCCTTGGCCTAGCTCTTTCCTCCAGCCATATTTATCTAATTAACTGCCCCTCGCAAGTAACTTCCCCCTCGATTTTTACAAAACCCAGGGACAGTGGCAAGGGGGGAGGGCCAAAAGCCGGCTGTCAAAATGAAAAACAAATAAAATCTAGTTTTCGATAATAAAGCTCCCGCTTCCTTTGGGAATAAGGTGTAGGATGTCCTGGTTAGTTTTGATTGATCACCTTCTTTTCTGATGGACTTTCACTACTGAGCTGGGAGGCAGCAACTGAGACTGCTCCCCAGACTCGCCATTAACCAGGGGGGCCTGACTTCCTGCCTCCTCTTCCTCCCCTGCTTCCTTCCACTGAGGCTCTCTGCCCCCCCTTTGCCAAGCCCCCCCATCCCCCTGCTCCCAGCAGGAATCCCCCCACCACAATCCCAGAGTAGCACACTCGGGTCACCACAGATGCCCTGGCTACAGAAAGGGGGTATCTTCCCCTCTGGTCCTGATTCTCTAGGGGGAAAAAAAAAAACCCAAAACAAGAAATATGTATAATACTGCGTGCTTTATAATCATTTTTTCTAGGGCTCCCCCCTCAACAATCAACAATTAAAATTAATAGCACTCTCCTCCCCCACCCCCCCAAAAGTGAAATGCCTCACTATGGGGAGCTTTGGAATGAGTCCATCTTTTTATGTAATATTTTAGCAGGGTTGAGTTTTTTTACTCTCCCCCAGCACACTTTCCCTTCCTTCCTTCAAAACAGTTGCTCTGTGAACCCTCTCTTGTCCCAAGCCTTGAAAATAAGCTCCCAAACCTACAAGAGCATAAATAAACCGGAAAAGAGGGGGAGAAAGAGAGAAAGCAGGTAAAGAAAATGAAAAGGACTTACCGAGCAAACTTCCAGGGTTAGATTTTAAAATAAAAGAAGACGTTTTATTATTTTTTTTAAAGGTGCCTGGGGGGGGGAAGGCATATTCTCAACTCCCCAGAACCGATGCATCCTTAGTCTTCCCTTTACACTGACTCCTCTAAACCCAGCTCTCCACCAGTCTATTATTTTCACCAAAATATATGAAAATGTATGCAAATGAAAATCAGCACTAACTGTTCTCCCCTTGTTATATACTTTGGATTTTTTTTTTCCAGACAAAACAATCACACTCGGCAAAGGGAGGGGGCGGATGGGGTGGGGCTGGGTGGGGGGAGGCTGGGGAGCCACTGGAGAACTAAGTGCGCGCGGAAAGGGGGGAGGACGAAGGGGACAGACCTCGGAACAGAAGTGTATTTCTGTTATCGAGGAGCACAGCGTTTTGGGGGGCTTCCCATATGCACACACACCCTCCTTGAAAAGAAAGAAAGTGGATCTGTTTGCAGAGGCGCTATCACGTTTCATCAGGCCACCTGAGACTGCTTTTGAAAGCGTGTACTGTGAAATTCATAGCAGTAATTTAGACAAAATCCTCACTGTATATTAATGAAAGGCGGCCCCATGGCTCTGTTCCTATCCTCCCCATTCAGTGTAAACAAAACCACGAGACTCTCTCGGTTTTTGAGCCGGATCCAAGCAAAATCGGCAGGAAAGGAAAACACGGGGTGCTGGCACCGACTATTCAAACGTCTGCACCTGGAGATCTCAGATTTATTCAATGAAATCTGTGTTCCGTCTTTTATATATACATATACACATACATAAATATTAAAAAAAAAAAAGGAACCTTAGGGGGACGTAGAGTGGGGAAAAAAATCCGTTCTGGTTGGGGTTTGGTTACCGCTGCCTTTCAGATCTGTACCTTAGCAATAATGGCTTTGCTAAAAACCTACCTACGACGGTATCTCTCACCCGGCAAGCAGGAGCTGGACGAGATCCTACATAAATCCTACGCGTCTACTGTTAATCTGGAGATCACGCAAAGGCGTAGCTTGCGGCTGGGCTGGAGAGCTCTGGCTTTAACTGAGTTCACCTAACTGCGTTCAGCCAGAGGAATGATTCCTCGGGAGAGGGCAGCCCCGTTCACAGATAATCGGAGCACACCGGCGGCTCCGCGTCTACCTCCAGGGCCACCGCTCGGCGGCGGGCGCCGCTGGAGCTCAGGACTGCCGGCTGGAGGGCTGGAGGAGCGGGCTGGGGGCGGCCGGCGCAGGGCTGGCGCACCCGCAGCCAGGGGTGCGGGGTGCACGCCCGCGCACACTCATTAGGAACGATGTATTTATTGAATGTCCGAATTGGGTTAGTTCATTGGAAATCCCCGAGGAGGGTTCAATTTGCCCTTGTTTTCGTTGCCACTTTCTCTTTTTTCTTGGTTCGCTGAGGTTCCTCTGTGCAGCGTTTCCGCTTGGCCGCGTCCCCCCACCCCCGCTTCTCCCGCCTACCCTGCGCGCGCCCCCTCCCGTCCCCCTTAACTCTTTCAGCCGGGCTGGGGCTGAGAAAGCGTTTGTCGCCGCCAGCCCATCCACTACGTAAACCCATCTGAAACAGAAAAGAAAGAAAAAGCACCACTGTGTCTAAGAATAGCGAGCAAGCAAAACACCACTAATAACCATAGAGGGAAAATACATATATATATATACATATATACATATATATATGCACACACACGCACAATGTAAGCGGTGGAGGGCGCGGCTAGTGGATCCTGGTTCTTTAGGCCGGCTCCTGCTGCAGTGGGAATTCCCGGAGCCGTTGGGCTGGAATACACTTACGATGGATCTATGGGGAAAGGTCGAGCTGATTGCTTTTCAAATACATCGCAGGGCTCTGCTGACCGGCACCCTCCAAACACACGAGGACACGCTCGCTACTTGCTTGAATCCCAGCGGAGGGGGTAGGGAAGAAGGGAGGGAGAGCGCAGAGGCAGAGAGGGGGTGGGGGAGAGAGCGAGCCGCGGCAGCGAGCCGTCCGTCTCGCACGCGCGGGCACCGCGCTGGTCCTGGGCTGCAGGTTTCCCAGATGATGGCATCCGAGAACTTAAACAAAGGGGGACGCCGCCGGCGCAAAGCGGCTGCGGAAAGTTGCGGTGGCGGATTTCCAAGGAGCGTGGCCACGACCCGAGCCCTTGGAGATGCGAGCTCTCCCTTTCCACTCCCGCCGAGACAGAGATGGGGGCCGGCTGGTGAAGGAAAAAGGAAACTTTGAAACCACTGGGGATACATCTGCCTATAGGTATTAGAGTGAATGGTGCATCCATGCCGCGCGCTTTACAAATCTCTGGGATGGGGGTGGGGGGTGGGGGGCGGGGAGGACGGCAACACAACGCAGTACTAGGTGAAGTGGGTAGGTTGCTATTTTTCATGATTTTTCCCCCTCTTCATTTTCCTTCTGATTCTGACTCTGCCCCCCCCCCCCCGCTTTCTCCCATCCCTCCCTCCCTTTTCTCTCCCCTTTCATCGCCCTTCCCAGACTGGTAGCAAGCGCCCTGAGCCGCGGAGAGAACGCCAACCTCTCCGCCGGACACTAAGAGTTAAGATGTGGCGGAGGGGGTGGCGGGGGAGGGGCGGAGAGGAGAAAGTGGCCAGGGGGAGGGAGGCTGGGCTGGGGGGTGGGGGGGACGACAGATTTCCAGCTTCTACGACGCTCTGCCTAAATTAAAAAGCAACCAATCGGAACGGCCGGAAGGGGGGCCGCGCGTCCTGAGCCAGTCATTCTGGGCCTGCCAATCACCCAGCGGGTAGCCAATCAGCGGGGGCCCTGGTGCTCGACTTCCTTGTATTTGGGAAAGTGTGGTGGTGGGTGCGCGCTCGCGGCGGAGGGTAAACATTCGACAGTCCCTGCTCTGAGAGGGAGGGACAGAGAGCGAACTGTCAGATCCCGGCGTGAGCGGGCGGGCGGGAGAGGGAGAGGGAGTGAGAGAGAGAGGGAGGAAGAGGGAAAGTGAGAGAGGGAGAGAGAGCGCGAACGAGGGCGCAGAGCGAGCTCCCGCTGCAACTCCGCTTCGGCTCGGCCAGCGCCAGCGCCGTCGGTGCACTCTACGAGCCGTGCAACGTGCCCACTGGAGTTGGTTGTGTATCCAGGATCCCCTATATGCACACACATACCTCCACCTCCACCAATGCACTCTTCTTCCTCCTCCTCCTCCAGACAACTGCTGGGAAAAAAATAAAACACCAACCCCAACCGTCAGCAACAAGGTAACAGCCATTCGACCTCATTTTCTCCTGTTCAATTTTTTCCTTGTTATATTTGTTTCCTAATTTCTGCCCAAAAGGAAAGATGTCGCATCAGACTGTGACTGTTGCGAGGAGAATGAAAAAGGACTCTTGTTTCAGAGGCAACCAAGAGCTCCGGCAATAGCAGCTTCAGAGAAATGCACCATCGCAAGAAGTTTTCCTAGGACAGAACAAAACTTGAAAGGACCAGAGGAGGAGAGCAGGAGCCAGCCTCTCCTCTCCGCACACGCGAGCAGCCAGCATCACCACGCCTTCAAGGACGACAAAAAGTTTTACTACTCTAAAGGAAACCGAGTGAAATGTGTTCCTGAGGAGGAGAGAAGAGAGCGGGCAAGGAAGGGAAGGAGCGGTCCGGTTGCTGGTCATCCATAATTTGGTTAAGGAAGAAAGGAACGGCTGCTTTCTTTGTTGTCTCCCGTGAAATCTTCACTTAGCAGGTGGACTGAGCCCCGCGCCCGGGCAGAGTCCTCACTCGCCCGAGGACAGCAGGAGGAGCCGGAGCCGGCGCGCCCCGCCAAAGAGCCCGGAGCGCAGGCCCGCGCCCCGCCCGGTGAGCCCCGCTGGAGCGAGCGGAACGCGCCGGGGCTGGGGGGCGGCCACGACCCCCCCTGAAGGGGGCGGCCACGGAGCGCGCCCCGAGAAGCGAGCCCCCCTCCCCAGAGCGCTGCTCCTGCTCCTGCTGCTGCTGCTGCTGCTGACCAAGGCCGGCCGGCGACCCCCGCGCCCTGCCGAGCGGCCTTGCAGCTGCAGCCGGGGGCCGCGGCGGCGGCGGCGGCGGCGGGGGCGGAGGCGGCGGAGGAGGAGGCGGCGGCGAAGGCGGCGGGGCCGGCCCGGGCCCCGGGCGGGGGCGGGGGAGGAGGGGGGGGAGGAGGCGGGAGGCGGGGGGGCGCGGCGGCGGCGGCGGCGGCGGCCGCGGCTGCTGCTGCGGCGGCGGCGGTGGTGGCGGCGGTGGGGTGGCGGGAGCGGAGCGGCATGGCCACGGCGGCTTCTAACCCTTACCTGCCGGGGAACAGCCTGCTGGCGGCCGGCTCCATTGTACACTCGGACGCGGCGGGAGCCGGCGGCGGCGGGGGCGGCGGCGGCGGGGGCGGCGGGGGCGGCGCGGGAGGCGGCTCCGGCGGCATGCAGCCCGGCAGCGCCGCCGTGACCTCGGGTGCCTACCGAGGGGACCCGTCCTCCGTCAAGATGGTCCAGAGCGACTTCATGCAGGGGGCCATGGCCGCCAGCAACGGCGGCCATATGCTAAGCCACGCGCACCAGTGGGTCACAGCCCTGCCCCACGCCGCCGCCGCCGCCGCCGCCGCTGCCGCCGCCGCCGTGGAAGCGAGCTCGCCGTGGTCCGGCAGCGCCGTGGGCATGGCGGGCAGCCCGCAGCAGCCACCGCAGCCGCCGCCGCCACCGCCGCCGCAGGGCCCCGACGTGAAGGGCGGCTCCGGACGCGACGACCTGCACGCGGGCACCGCGCTGCACCACCGCGGGCCGCCGCACCTCGGGCCCCCGCCGCCGCCCCCGCACCAGGGCCACCCAGGGGGCTGGGGGGCCGCCGCCGCCGCAGCCGCCGCCGCCGCCGCCGCCGCTGCCGCCGCACACCTCCCGTCCATGGCCGGAGGCCAGCAGCCGCCGCCTCAGAGTCTGCTCTACTCGCAGCCCGGGGGCTTCACGGTGAACGGCATGCTGAGCGCGCCCCCAGGCCCGGGCGGCGGCGGCGGCGGCGCGGGTGGCGGCGCCCAGAGCCTGGTGCACCCGGGGCTGGTGCGCGGGGACACGCCCGAGCTGGCCGAGCACCACCACCACCACCACCACCACGCGCACCCGCACCCGCCTCACCCGCACCACGCGCAGGGGCCTCCACACCACGGCGGCGGCGGCGCGGGGCCCGGACTCAACAGCCACGACCCGCACTCGGACGAGGACACGCCGACGTCGGACGACCTGGAGCAGTTCGCCAAGCAGTTCAAGCAGCGGCGCATCAAACTCGGCTTCACGCAGGCCGACGTGGGGCTGGCGCTGGGCACGCTGTATGGCAACGTGTTCTCGCAGACCACCATCTGCCGCTTCGAGGCCCTGCAGCTGAGCTTCAAGAACATGTGCAAGCTCAAGCCGCTGCTGAACAAGTGGCTGGAGGAGGCGGACTCGAGCACCGGCAGCCCCACGAGCATCGACAAGATCGCGGCGCAGGGCCGCAAGCGCAAGAAGCGGACCTCGATCGAGGTGAGCGTCAAGGGTGCGCTCGAGAGCCACTTCCTCAAGTGCCCCAAGCCCTCCGCGCAGGAGATCACCAACCTGGCCGACAGCCTGCAGCTCGAGAAGGAGGTGGTGCGGGTCTGGTTCTGCAACCGGCGCCAAAAGGAGAAGCGCATGACGCCGCCCGGGATCCAACAGCAGACGCCCGACGACGTCTACTCGCAGGTGGGCACCGTGAGCGCCGACACGCCGCCGCCGCACCACGGACTGCAGACGAGCGTGCAGTGAAGGCCAGGGGCCCGCGCAAAGAGGGCCGCCCCCGCCGCCGCCTCCGCAGCCGCTGTCAGCACCGCCACCAACCCCCGCCGCCGCCGCCGCCGCCGCCGCCGCCGCAGCGCCGACCCCGCACTGGGGCCGCACTGGGCCGGGGCCGGTCCGCCGCCCTCCTCTCCGCCCAAAGACAAACATGCCCGCCCTTGGAGGAAACAGAGCGAGAGAGAGACGGACCGAGGAGACGTTTCTGAAGTCCAAGGAAGGAGGGGCAGAACAAAACGAAAAGCGTAATAAACACCCAGACCGTTTTATATACATATATATAACAAACAAAACCGGAAGAGAAAAAGGAGGCGATCATGAGATCTCGTTTATACTGTGGTGGTGTTTCCTTTTTGTTTTTCTTTTTCTTTTCAAAGAAGGGTGAAGATGCCTAGCGCACCAAAACTGCACTCGTGAGGTTTTTCCCGCCCCAGGAAGCCCTACACGGCAACGGTGGACCAGCATCTAGCACCTGCCTCGTCCTCTCCTCCCCCCCCCAAAAAAAAGGCAAAAAAAAATTTTTTAAAGCACCCCTCTCTCCTTTTCACTCACTCCCCCCTCCAAAGGGCTGCCTAAAGTGATCTACCGAAACTTTCTTTCCTGGGAGCGACCTGAAAGAAAGCTGAGGCACCGGGTTTAATCAGGGGATGACTCTCTGCTCGGGGCCCTGTTTTTCTTGGCCATGTTAAAGTCATTTGGGGACAAATTGACTATGAAATGGGAAGGAGAAAACAAAGAACAGTCTTCGGGAAGAAAAAAAAAAAAGGAATATTCACAGCTTCTGAAATTAACAGACTGGATAGCAAGGCCAAAAGAAAAAGTATCCTCAAAGTAACCTTGGAAATAAAGCATCACGAAAGAGCAGAGGGATGGGCGAGGGAGAAGGGGGTGTCCTCCGAGGAGTGAGAGAGGCCCGGCGGTGTCCTGGGCAGGGCGGGCGCGGACTGGGCGCTGAGCGAGGCCCCGCCACCTACCCCGGCTTTAACGGCGGTCACTGGGGTGGATGAGGCCTAAAGATTCCACCGCTAATATTTTTTTTATTAATATTTTTTATTTTTTATTTCTGGACTGACTCAGATAAAGAGATTTAGAAGGACTGAGCACCAGCCGATGCACTTCTCTGGACTTCTCTCCTCAATCCGTTGCCAACTTTGATTGAATGGGTGCTGTGCTTGTGATTACATAATGCTGCCCTTTCCAAGCAGTGTTTTTGGTAGGTTTTAATAAACAGACTTTTCAAAAGACGGCAATATAGAATTGTTAGATCCGTTGTTGATCTAAAAATATTTGCTTTATATTTTCATTAAATGACTTCTTTTAATATTTTATTCAGAATACTTATGAACTGCTGCAAAACGGTAATTTATTTTTCCCCAGATCTTGTATTACGTGTTTTTTTCAGACGAGCACAAATCAAAATGAAATGAAAATATGGACAGTTGCTAGGTAGTAAGGGTATCTTTTGATGTGATCATTTGATTGTAATTTAATTTGAGTAGTGATTCCGTAAGAGCTGATCGAGAAAATAAATTTGTTAGAATGAAATAGTCTGTGTCTGATGCATAAACGCTATGTGGGAAGAAAGGAGTTCTTTAGAAGGTATTTTTTTAGTAATGCAAGTCCTTAAGTGATAGGACTGAGGAAGCAGACCCTGCTCCACCTAAGGTATATTTGGAAATAGAAAGTAAAGGACAGACATGACAGAAACTGCTAGTACTTTAACATAGTTGTCATTCCTCGTTAATCCATAAATCTCACAACATTTTTCTCTCCCTTGGTTTCAGTGGGCGTTCTTAGTGTTTTCAGGTGAGATTGTCTAAAGACTGGTCCTTTTCTTGGAGATACCTGTGTCTTTTATCATCTTTACCCGAAGACTGGACTACAGCACCAGTAATAATGTGCCAACTGGTTATTAATGGTTAATACAGAGCTCCCCCCACCCAAGCTTAGCCTCTCTTTCCCCTCCCATCCCCCCAACCATACTGCTAAGTTGCTTTCCTCTTTTTCTGAAGACTAATAGTTGTAAAGAATAGCTTACAAGTCTATAAAATATTTTTATATTAATTACTTCCCATTAATAACTATATGCAACTCAGTTTAAAATATTAAGCTGTTCGGGGTTTTTTTGTTTTGTTTGTTTGTCTTTCTTTGCTGGAAAGAATGTAGTTCTAAAATCCTGATTATGGGCCACACTGCATTACCCTCAGTGTGATTACCAGCTCAGACTTAAGATTCCACATCTGTGTTCCGGTCTTTCCCCAGTATGATTCTGTATCTTCTTTACTGGTGCTGGGCTCTGAGCTTTTTTTTTTTTTTTTTTTTTTTTTGATCACTCTTTAGCTACACCCTGCAGAGCGGTCACATTTATCAAGTTAATGTATCAATATTTACAATGTGGGAAAATGAAAGTATAATGCCTCAGGTTGTGAGTACTACAGACGCAAAAGGCTCTGCTCAGTTGAGTCCCTTCGTATTGTACTTAAAAAAAGTATTTGGGAGTGATAAAGCAATGATTTTATGGATTAATTTCCCCTTAATCTCATTTAGCTGTCACTCACTTTCTGCCTTCTCTCATCTTCCTCTCTCTTCCTCTGATATCGATGCAGGGGTTAAAAAACCCCGGAAAACTGTGAGAGCAACAAGGAACAGTCATTTCTTCCAGACAGACCCTGTGTCACTTTCATAAATCAAGCCCAGCCAGATGGCCGTGTATTGGGTTGCATTATTTTAAACACCAAATCGTACTAAAAATCACAATCATTTTGATTTGTGAAATCTGAAAAAGGCCATATTTATTAAACAGAGAAGGGAAAAAAATGAAAACAAGAAACCACAATTTACTTTTCTTTGCCTTCTTGTTTCCTATTTCTCTTGCTGTTGTAATCTCTCAGCCCAGCAAATTTACAACCTGGAGTGGGGGTCAGGGGTGGGGACAAACTTCATCATTTTTTTGAGGGGCTACTGGGGTAAGCAAAAAAGGCCTCATGAGAAAGCCGAGGATTGGGTGTGGTGGTTTTTATATGGTGAATACTACCGGCACGTGAGATGAAATCCTATTTTCCCTACAGGAATAGTAGTGGTTGATTAGACAGAGAATGGGTCTCTTTAAAATTTTAGGAGGTATTTGCTTACTTGATTTGGCTGACAACAAAAGAACTAACATTAGATTTCACACTGTTTTCTATTAAAAAGTAACCTTTGCTGATTACTTTGGAAGGAGCCCAGATTTAGGGGTAGCAGAGTAACTTTTGATTGGAGAAGATGGGAAAGAAAGCCCATTTTATTTCATCATTTTGCTTTTTTCAAAGTGAGCTCATGCTTGCACTCCATATTTTTTTTTTTTAAATCAACCCTTTGAATGTATTTACAAAATGAAATTCATGGCTGAAAAACAAAAGAGGGCAGCTATAACTGAGAGGTTTTGTGCTAAGGCTTATATTGTTACACATGTAAATAATGAAAATATTGTTATATATCACCAGATCTTTTTAATGAATTTGGTCATTGTGTTCCTTTGCAGCGCAAGTGTCTTGTGCTTCGTAAAGTGCCCATTTGTTTCCTCCATTTCAATCCACCCCCTCCTCCCCTTACAACCCAAAGGAAAGTGACAAAGTTCTGTTCCATCAATCTGGCTAATCCCGAGCTAGGCCCATTTATAGTTTGCAGTGTCCTGTGGTTCCTGATCAGTTGTCCAAGCCCCTGTCACCTTATTCACCCAACCATCTTCCCCTGCAAGTCTGGGCGATAAATCATTCAAGGTGTATTTAAAATAGTCACTTTGCTGTTGTTGCTCTGCCTTTTTTTTTTTTAAAGTACTTAGCCAAGGACTACTTCTTTGTTCCAAAATAGAACTGTTCATTATTGATCTTAGAAATTCCCTCTGCTTCCCTGTAGCCTCCAGTGTTTGCTTATTACCATGCTCATAATCTGTTTTGTATGAATGGTTTTCAACATTCAGAGAATAATTGGTTCTAATATTAAATGCAGTATATACTATTGATAGTTTTATCGATAAGTGTAATATTTTAAATAATTTTAACAATTAAATTTGTTTTTTAAATTATATATTTGTAAAGTATTTATCCTGTTGGAAGCAACAATATATTGTTGTATTTATTCGTTTATTTTTGTAATAAATGATCAACCTCTTCAAGCTAAATCAAAAATGACACTTTTATATATTTATACAAAATGCATTTTAAGATATGGGCATATTTGCACCAATTTGTATGTAAATAGAGTAAGAGCCATCAATAACTTGTAGCTTTCAGAACTAAATTGAAGGAAGAAACATTCTCTCCACATGGAGTTTAGTTTGCCCAAGTTCCAGGGTAATTAATCAAACTCTAAAATGGATGCAACAAGTATTGGCACTGGATGCAGACTTGAAATTAATTATTTAGGAGGTGGACCTGGTTTTTTTCAAGGCAGAAGGATAGAAAGGGAAGAATTCTCTTCTTTCATGAAATGCACGTGGCTGACTGGACTGCTTAGGACAGATGCTATGGAGCAGTGACAAAAACCCGATACCCAGCTGTGCTAAGACATCTACGCTGGGGGAAAGGTGTGGAGAGTTAAGACTTGGAGGCTATCAGTGACTCAGAAGCAAGGTGATTGGGAAAAAAAGAGTGTTATGTTTGTTTTTCAAAAATAGCTCTTCCTGAAATGGCTGTGAGTGAAGTACCTCTCTCTGCTAGTCCTGTTTCTGACAGCAGGAGCAGTCAGTACAGGTGGTGCTGTTGCTGATGTTGGGAAGAGTGAGGCGCGTCACAAAGTCACAAATGCGGGGGCTCCAGCTCTCCGGGTTCTGGAGGTCACTTGGTCATCTCAGTTCCTCAGGGCGGCTGTTCCGAGGGCCCGAAGGTCACCCACGTGACCTCCCGGCTGCTGGAGCCCCACCGTGGGCTTGATCTTGATTTCAATAAGGAAATCGGAGGGCTCTGGGTTTGCCTGAACTTTCCAGTCTAGGAAAGGAAATAGTGCGGAGGCTGGAAGACCTGGGTGGGGGTGGGGAGCGGAGACAGCAAGAGGGGTACTTGTGTAATCAGATTCTTTGATTTTGTTAGCCTGGCTCATGGCCTATTAATTAGATTACTCTCTCTTTCATTCTTGATTTCACATCCGTGTTTGTTCCTGTATCCTAAAATGTGGGCGCAAGCGTGGCGAGCAGGAGCCTATGATGTCACTGCCGGCCAGCGGCGGCCGCCTGGCCTTCTGGAGGGCTGTGGGCTGCGTTCTTTATGAGTCTTATGAGTCGGATCTTCCTCAAGGAAGAGTTGGCTCTGGAAGTGACCTCAGAGGGGTCTGGGAAGAGGGCAACTGACATTCTCGAGGCCGCGCGGTGTGTGCGCGCTGGTGTGTATGTGTGTGTGTGTGCGTGCGCGCGCGCGCGCCCTCGCGCCGCGTGCCTGTGGGTGCTGGGGAGGGGAGGGGGCTGCGGAGATTCGTGGCCTGGACTCTCAAGCCCTAGGGATGCAGATGGCTTGCTCAGGTGCAGGGCCTGCCTCAAGTGGAAATGGGGACTCGAGGAGCGGAGGAGGGCAGCGCCGGGGCAGCGGGAGGCAGAAGCCCCGCTTCTCTCTGGGACCCGGGGCCGGCCGGGCGCCGAGGTGGGGCGGTGGCGGTCGCGGTGGGGTGGCCCGATCCCTGTTCGGCCCGGCCCGGCCGGCGGCCCGGCCTTAACAGCTGCTGCCAGTCCCACAAGTTGTTTTCCTCGTGGCGACCATTCAGCAAAACGCACGATCCTTTCTCAAAGATTTAAATTTCGCGGATGAATTACCATACACCGGTTGCTTAGCAACTAAATTCAAGCAGGGCTAAGAATATGCAAGCTTTTTGTATTCTCATTAATAAAATGCCACTCTGACACAGCAACCCGACTTTGGATCACTGCAACTTCTGTAAAAGCCGTAGGAGAATACAAACCGATCCTGCCATTTAATTACAGATCAAAATGGCTTGAAACGCGATGTTTTGTTCATCTATCTTCCTAAAAGCGATGTAAAAAATAACGGCTTTTCAAGAGCAGTAGTAAATTTTTTTCTTTAATGGAGTTGTCTATCGGGGTTACTGATAATTGTCAACTGAAACTTTTTTGAAACACAGGTTGAAATATCCCTTTTCATCAACATCTCTGCTCTCCCCCTCAGTCCCCTGTCCTCTGATGCTGCGCTCGTTCCCCAGCCTGATCGTAACAATTATTGTCATAATTCTGGAAATAATCAGGCCTTGGGAGCCCTAGAGACTAAAGGGCAGTTGGTGGAGCAATCGACAAGGCCAGTGGCTGGAGAAAACCTAAGAAATCGAGGAGAGAGAGAAATGAAAACTTGCGAAAGTTTCCTTGGAAGGTCGGTCGGCTCAGGTTCCAGAGGTCCTGGCGAACACTTTTTTGGAATGCATAGGGGAATTCAAGGTAGAAATGCCTCTCTGTCGACCTCGGTTCCACGTTTGCGGATTTTCCGTGCTGGGGTCCAGCCTCCTCTCCCCGGAATTCGGTTGCCGCCTCCCCCTCCGCGGACCGCAGAGTTCAGAGGGGCTGAGTTCAGGGCCTGCTGACCCCGGCTCTCCTGGAGATCCATCTCCCTGCTGCCCCGAGCCCCGGAGCGCTGGAGGAAAAGTACAGACGGAGCTGGACCCCCTGGGTCTTCAAAGACTCTGGCCCAGCCCAGAGCCTGGGATTTACAGAAGGGGGGGCACTTTGTGTCTCTTCCCGAAAGGTGCCGTGCCTGGAAGGGGACGTGCTGGCTCAGAATGAGGTTCTAACCCTTTGCTACCTACAGCCTGAACGTGGAGGGGTTGGGGGGTTGGGAGTAGAGGTCAGAGAGGACTGGCCTCGTGCGCGGGTAGGTCGCATTGTTTGCGCCGAGATTTTGGAAGCCGGAGCCATGGAGCGGGGGCAGGGCCAGGAGGAGGCTGGCGGCTTTGTGAAGTTTCGGGCCTCCAGGCCGGGCGCGCCGCACTCGGCAGTGGAGTGCTTGGGGAACCCTGGGCACTCGGCCCGCGCCTCGGCTTGCCGCGTGTGGGGAAAACTCGAGCGCCGGGAGAACGCTGGAGCAGGCTGCGTGTGCCCGGCCCCGTCCCGGTCACCCCCAGCGCCCCGACCCCGGCCCGGGCCGGGGACGGCGGGCCCGGGGCCTGCGCGGCGATGGCGAGCTGGCGGCGGGCGAGCGCGGGCCGAAGGGGAAGGCGGGGGTGCCAGTTGGCGAGTCGGTGCCCGGTCCGCCCGCCAGGATGAGCGCGCGCCGGCTTGGCTTTTGAAGCGCTAAAAGGAGGCCGCGGCCCGCTTTAGAAAGATCCAGGGGCAAAAGTGAAACTCTGCAGATTGGTTCCAATAACATTTCCCGGGAGCCAAACCCCTCCGCTTGCACTTTGGCAAACCTGAGAACTTTAGAGGTGACTCTTCTCCAGGGCAGTATGGACGCTTAAGGATAATGATACCCCCCCCATCACCCCACACCCAACTGACTCAGTTTTAGCCGATTTCTTTCTAGTGAATAGGAAAAAAAGTAATGGAAATCAAACCAGAAGTTGAAATATCTGCTGTGTTAAATTAAATGCTCAGAGACATTAGAGTCCGTTTTTCGGGTAAAACGTGTATAATAAACAGGAAGCCATTTATTTACAAATACAATTGCCCCCAGACAAGCCACATTCCATGTACGTAATTCATTGATGGAATTCGTTCCTTTTCCTCCCTTTGGAAAGAGAAATTTTAGCTTTTAAAAATAGCTGGGTCTTGGGGGGAGGGGAAAGAGCAGGGTTAGTTACCTGTTCCTAGAAAAAGAAGCTGGGAAGTCTGGCCAATTCTTGTCTGTGGAAGTGTTAAACAGTATAAAATAACCACTGAAAAGGTACGGAGAGCTTTTTGCTTTTTTTTCTTTTTCATTCTTCAGAAAATAAGTTTGTTGGTTGGTGGTTGCAGTCACCAGAGTTGTCCAGGGGAAATGCGCTGGTAACGTAATCCTAGTTGGTGTGTGCGTGCCTATACATGGGAACAAAACTAAAATTTAAATAACTTGAGCTGGCTGGGAATATACCAGAATTTTATCCTTGAAACTCACTTAGTTGCCATAGTTTTAGAAACGTCTGTGGAAATGTGCCTGCCGTTCTCTCTCCTTCTAGAGAGGAGCCCTCCTGGGGAGACGTTAGCACAAGGCTGCCCAGTCACCAGTATAAACCAGTACTACTTCCCTGGAGAACCTAAGTTTGGTCCTTCCTAATTTGAGAAGCCACATTTAAGTGAATCCCCTGTCCCTGCAAGTTGGGAAGAGGGACCTTGTCTGGAAGAGAGAACCATGGGGGGAGGGGGGAGGCAGAATCAAGTGTGGGTCCCTGGGTGACCCGGTGAGTAGCAAGTAACCATCAAAAAGCACAGGACACGCTGAGGTGTGTCTGGGGCTTTGGGACATCCCAATACATGACGTGTTTACAAAGGACAAAAAGAATGATAAACTGTTCATGTTTCATTGTTGTCGCTGCAAAATAACAGGACAGGCGCCGAGAGGAAAGCAAAAAAAAAAAAAAAAAAAAAAAAACTAGCTTTTTAATACAAAAACAAAAACAAAAGGACAAGGGATGTTCTTATGAAGAGCTTCCTGGGAGATCGTTCCTGAGTTGTGTCGTCCAGGACCGCCTCTCGGCAGAAGGCAAGCCCATTTAGTCGGCTGGAACACTGCACACTGAAATAGAATAGATATTCATTTCAAAGAGCTCACTCTGTGCCAGCACTGGCATGAAAGGTGACAAAACCTGCTACCCTCGCTCTGCCCAGGTTCAGACAGGCCAACTCGGAGGTGTGAGTCGGGTTTGTCCCCCTCCCCCACCCCCTGGGTTCAAATCTGGGAGGGAGAGCATCTATGTTTCACTCACACTTCCAAGGTTGAAAACTCCCCCAGCTGAGTTTTTAAAATAAATTCAATAATTCTAATCAGAAAGTGTAGTATCACCCAGAAACTAACAAAAGGGAAATAAATGTCTTACTAGCTTGGTCTTGAGAATCTGTTGGTTACAATATGGAAAAAACCATTAGGGAACATGATAACGTCTACAAAGTATTTTTAATGAGCATTTTGGAGGGCGGGGCGGGGGAAGAAGTCTTTCAAACTTGCTCAGGCCGTCCTACTGATTATACTTTGTACTCCTTGAAGATTCATCCGGGCCTTCAAAAATGTTTCGACTCCCGAGACATGTCTTTAACTCTTCTGAGAACTATTTAATAGTTGTCCTGGGTGTTTTCAACAAGAGA
>CM052885.1:74234407-74271929 GCA_028534135.1 Potos flavus
GGGCAGGTGTGCCACTCATTCGCCAGCAGCAGGAGTCCACCCCTGCCGCAGTCCGAGGTCACATTCAGAAAGCCTGTTCTTCCTGAAGGGCCTCCCAAGGCAAAGGCGGTTGGAACTGTGTTCATCTGCCCCAAGCACGAAGGGGGGGATCGCAACCAACAGACAAGCGTTTTGCAGGAGGGGCTGTGGAGCTGGGCAGTGGATCTGGGCAGATCCCCAGCACCAAGTCCCCTCCGCCAGGGGGGACAGGGTAAGGGTGGGTGGGGGGAGGATCCAGGAGGGGGACCTGCTGCAGGCGTGCAAGCTGACAAAGCTGTAACAAAGGATTCATGCAAAAGTAGTACCAAGGATCTTTAAATGATCACACACCTTACAGGCGTGTCCCCAGCTCCAGGGACATAGAGTCCGGGGATTGTTCCCTGGGGCTCCGCAGACGTGCCCCGGCTGTCAATGGTGTGGGGCTTGGCTGCCCAGCTCCACAGCCTGGGCCCCTGCGCTCCTGCAGGCTGCCGCGGGCATGGGTGGGTGGCTGTGCCTGGGTCCGCAGGGCCTGGTCCATGGCTGTTCCTCCCGTGGCCCTGTGAGGCGGTGGTCTTGTTGGGCAACTCCCTCGACCTTGGTTTTCCCCGGGAAGGTCACGGGCTGCAGGCGGGCCCGCCATGGAGGCCCAGAAGCAGTCCAGAAGCCTCCCTGCTGGGCAAGAAGAGCACCGAAGAAAAGGGGAGCTCCTGGGGTTGGCGGATGTCGAGTCACCATGACCTTTGCAAGGAAAGCAAGCAGGACACGGTGGAAAAGACGCCCCCAGGACACGCTTTGGGGGTGCTCGTGGAGGCTAAGTGGGGGCACTCAGACCCTCCCAGTACGCCCACTGAGGCTCCCAGAGGACCCCATTTCCTCTAGCCCCTCTATCACCAAGGCCTTCAGGCCTCCTGCCGCCAACATACGCTGGCAGTGACCCAGCGGCCAAGTGCTGGGTACGAATTGGTAGATAGGAATCGAAGGCCCAGCATCCAGAACAGGAAAAGTTGACACGAAAGCCGGAGGGTGATTGTGAGTGGTGAGGGGGAACAGCACAAAGGCCCCAAACCTCCCCCGAGTTCCCCCACTGGAATCCTGAGGCTCTCCGTGCAGCTCCCACGTGCCTCTGGGAGCTGAGGAGAGAGGCATTTTTTCTGGGAGCTCTGGGGTCCAGGAGGGGAGCTCAGGGAGACAGGAGAAAAGAGAAAAGCCCTCAGGCTCTGTCTGAGGTCAGGAGGAGGAGCAGGTAAAGGAAACTATCAGGCCCAGGCCCCCCTCCACTGGGGACAAAGGAGGGAATGAGAACAAAACTTGGGGAGAGGAGTAGAAGTGGGTAGAAACTGTGCTGAGTGACCATCCCTCTCCTTCATGGTGTCCCCTTTCTTTCCTTCAAGCCAGAAGGAGCCCCTCGGAATCTGTGCCCCCCCAGCAGGGCCTCTCAGCCCCCTGAGCAGCCCAGAGAGGAAGGTCTGCCCAAGCTGGCTCGAGCCCTCAGGCCAGGCCTCCAGAGGCCTCTGCCCACTCCCCAAGTTGCCCCCCCAAACCTCCACCCCTTTGGCTGGCCTGGCCTGGCCTGGCCTGGGCTAGGCGGGGGCTCTGACCTCACAAATGGCCTCCACAGTGGGGCCTGCTAGAAAATTCCAGCCAGGCAGCCCAGCATGGCGGAGAGGACTGGAGGCAGTGAGTGACACCAGCTCCTACCCCTGGCTCGGTACAAGTGCAAATGAGATGCATTCTGGCTGATCAGTCCACTGTATTTTATGCAACTTAATGTCTATGTCTTGTCAACTCTTCCAGTCAGGAAGAATAGCAGAAAATTTTAACGAGAATTTGTGTGTGCGCGTGTGGTTTCCGACTACAATTCCATATAGGGAGATGGGGTGAGGCTGGAGACAGGGAGGCTTGCTGACATGAGCAGCACTATATGAAGCCCCCTAAAATGCAACCTGGGGCCACGAAGAAAGAAAAAAAGCGGTAGGATGGGATATGGTGGCTAACAAGCAACCCCGATGAAACTAGGTGGGTTCCTGGCCGGGAAAAGTTTAAAGCTCTAACATTTCTTTTTAAGGAACAAAATTTCTCTGTATTTCCTGGGGTGCAGGGGACAGATCGAACTCCTTCTCCCAGCCTACCTGACACCTTGAACAACTGCCTCCAACTCTGACCAGATCCCCCAGCCAGGTTTCCCCGAGAAAGCAAGTACCAGCAGCACTTCTCTCTCTCTTTCTTTTTTATTTCCTAGCACAGAGCCCTAGAACTCCTGGTGCTACAGCCGGGGAGAAGCAGAGGGCCAGCCCCACCCTCCACCCTCGCCCCTCCTCATAGGAATTGTCTCAGGCTTGTCTGCAGCTGACCCAAGGCCCGGGAACAATGGCTTTTCTTAGCCCTGTTCCCAAGCCCTGCCCCTCGCCCCCCTGCCAGGCAGGGCCCAAATGGCTGAGAGTAAGGGGAGCTTCATGCCAGCTCTGGCCGCCTCTTTCGTGGTGTTCTCAGGGTCAGCAGGGAATTTGTTGTGGACCTATGAGGCCATCCTCTAAAGATCTATCTGCTTCTGGGGTCGGCTGCCCACTCAAGGAAGCGAGGGTAGTTTTAGTCTTGGGACTCATGGTTTTCGGTAGGTCACGGCCAGAGCGAGGCAGAAGAGACATGTAGCTCAGGGAAAGGAGACCACCCCAGGCCCGTTTCATTCCGGGCAGGTTTGGGGACCTTCTGGGTGTCCTAGAGGATTCCACGCTATTCTGTTACCTATGGGGGAGTCCTCCTCGGCTGTATTGGCTGAGGTGTGAGACGCTCTCACTGCGGGGCAATTAACTCTAACAAAATAGAATGGGGAGGGGGGTGATTATGAGCTTCACATCCAGAGAAGGGGCCACCCAGCGCTCTGAAACCTTCCAAACTTTTCCGCGCTTCTCAGAGGAGTTTGCTTTTCCTAAGCAGCTCGGGTTTCCGCCATGCAGCCTGGGGCATTGCCATACCGGCCCGGTAAATACATCAGAACCAGATGTATGATGCTGCCGTGGCCTTCCACCCACGAACCAAGGTGCTGGGGAGACGGCCCAAACCAGACAGACCCGAAATTCAGTGCCCCAACTCACCCAGCATCCTGGCAGGCCCATAGGAGGGACTGAATTCTAGGGCAATGAGGGGAGGCGACTCACACCGAAATGGTCTGGCTGCTTCGCCCACCTGCTTCCTGGTGGCTGACCAGAGCCCCTGCAGGCTGCCATGGGATCCCCACCACCATCCAGTAATAAAGAAGCCCGACCACAGCAGCCTTTCCATCAGCAGACTCCTCTCACGAACCTTTACTTTTCAAATAGTCGCTGAGCTCTTGACATCTAAACCATGTGAACCCAGGAGCAAAACAGAAAACTTAAACCCTAAGCCAAGTTCCTGATTTCTCCTTTGTTCCCTGAGTTCACCATCCCTCACTTCTTCACCTCCCAGCCATCCCAGTAACCCATACCCCAGCTGAAGTTTTAAAACACTTGCTCCTTAAAATCTTCTAGGGCTTTAGAAGTCCCAGAGTAACTGGTGAGAGAACACACCCTCCCCACCCCAGTGCTTGTAACCCCCATCGGCAACCACGCATTGCCTAACTAGATGCCCGCCAGAAAGGTGGACTCCATCATTTATCAGAAGTAGCAATAAACTTTCCTGAAAGAAAGAAATTCAGCATCGACTATGGGATACCTACTGGAGAACTTCTTGAAAATATCCCCCTCTATCCTCTTACTTTATTGGGGTGGAGTGTTGTTAAAAAAAAAAAAAAAAAAAAAAAACAACTTAGGTAGCAGACTTCTGAAACAGTTTGATTACCTTGAGCAGGTTTGAAGTCCTCCAGTCCAATCATGAGTAATAAAGTCACTAATAGTCATAATTGGTATTTAATTGCTTGATCTGATTGGTGCTTTCTTCCTGACCCCATTTAGTTTCTTGGGGGGAAGTACAGGTGGTCCAGAACCAGTAAAGGGAAGCCATTTGCAGGCAACTTTTTCAGGCAGAAGGGAAAGTACTTTTGTTATATTTGCAGACATGTGTCTCACACTTTTTTCCCCCTGCTTTTTGTAAACTATCTAAGAATAAACATTACAGATCTGGGTTTTAATTTCTCCAGATGGGATCATAAAGTACCTAGGAGAATATATATATATATATATATATATATATATATATATATATATATATATATATATATATAATATTTTTTAGTATACACACACGCACATTATAGGAATCGAGAACCCATGCATGGTGTTCACACTGAAAGCCGAAAAGAGACTCAAGGCGAAAGCAGGAACGACTGAACCATCCGTGGAATCGAGTATGTGAGCAAGTTCACTTTATTCCTTCTCAGGAAGAGGGTCTGCGGCGCTAGGGAAAAGTTTCCCCCGGTCTTTGAAGAAGGACGCGGCGGAGCGGGCCAGACCTTCCCACCAGCCAGGCGGCTAGGCTGGGGGCTTCTCGAGCCTTTTTCCCAGATCACGCCCACCCTCCACCCCCACCCCCACCACACATACAACTCTTCTGTCCTCGGGATCTCCGTTCATCCCAGCTCTCATTTTGAGAACGCACCGGAGAACTTCCTCTGAGCCTCCTGGCCACCCTCTCTCTCCCCTTCCCCTGCTCCTCCTGCCCGCTCCCGCGCGCTCCGGACTCACCCGGCGCGGTCCTTCCACTCCGCACACAGACAGGAAACCGGCCTCAGTCGGGGCAACATTTGAAACCACATTTTATCAATACCATCAAAGACCAGCGCGCACACGCAGGGCTCTGAGCTCCCAAGCCCGCTTCTCGAAGAAAACCGGGTCTAGGGGGAGGGCGGTAGGGGAGAGAAATCCTCCCTCCAACAGCGATTTCAGCTTTCTTATGGAAATGAACGCGACGGCCCGCTCACCCCGCTCCCGGCTCCCCGGCCCCGGCCCCTTTGCTCCCTTTAGCCCCCGCCCTCCCCGCCCCGGGTTCTCGCCGCGGCTCGCGGGTGTGGACGCGCTCGCCGTGCGCCTGGGTCGCAGCGCGCTCGGGGACCCGGGCCGGTGGGCTCCCCGGCTCCCCTCCGCCCCGCCGGCTGCGGTAGGCGTTATATTCAGAGATCGCGACTTTCTTAAAGAACGGACCGCGCCGCAAAGTTCACAGCCGAGGGGAGGCACAAAGGAAGGTCTCTGATTCCTGTGTTCTTGAGGTTTGGGCGACGTGTCCCCACTCCTTCTCGATGCCCACTCAGACTGACATTAAAGGAGGGGATCAGGGGACGGGAGCGCCTCCTCGTCGAGTCACTTTCCTTGGAGGGCGTGGAAGGAGAGATGTACTTGGTGGCAGAGACAAAGCTCCCACCTGGATGCCTAATCGGTTATTTTAAAATCAGCAATCGCATTTTACGTCCTAGGGTACCCAGGGGCTTTTTAAAAACGGAAGCCGTTAGACCGCAGCACTCGGGCTCAACCTGCGTTGGGGCCAGCAAGAAAGTTTGCCCTTGGCTGTTGGAGACGCACGCACGCGCTAAGTTTATTAAACCTTGCACTAACAGTTGCCTTTGAACGGTTAAAACAACAAACCCCACACCTGCCCCTGCTCTTAAAAAGAGAGCTGGGGCCGTCCGCCCGGGCGGAGGAAGGGATGGTGATGAGTGCGTCCCGAGGCTGGTGTCTGCGCCCCAGGTCGCCCCACGGCGCGGCGCGGGCCCTCTCCTCCCGCTCGCCCAGCACCCGCCTCCCCCGGGCCGGCTGCGCCCGCTTCCCCAGGCCTGCGGCCGGGCGCTCGCCTCCTCTCGGGGAGCACAGCCAGGGCCCCAGCAGCGAACCCAAGTGTTTCCCTCTTGGGCGAGGAAAAGGCGAAAGTTCTCGGCCGGCCGTGCGGAGGCCCTCCTGGGAGCGCGCTCCCGCCCGGGGCCCGGCTGACCCGCGACAGGGCCCCGCGTGGTGCCAGGGCGACGCCCGCTCCTGTGCCCGGCCTCGCGCGCGCCCTCCCAATGACACACACTCACACTCACACCCCGCGGTGCTTTTTGTTCCGGGCCAGGCTCACTTTCACAAGTGGTTAGAAAGTCTTGAGCGCCATCTAACGGAAGCAGCAAAAAGTTGGCGCTGGGTGGAGGTCAGGACCAGCGACGCTGGGCTGGGGGGGGGGGGTTGGAGGGGGGCTGGCGTGGAGGGTCCTCTCCCCCATCCCCCTCGTACATCGTGGCTAGACATCCCCCCAGCCCCACCCCCAGCACACACAGACATATATGCTCTGGAACTCCGGAGCCCCCCCACCCCCACCCCAAGCCCACTTTCCCAAGAAAGCGATGCCCGCCGGCCTGTCTGCCTGCCCCCTAGGACTGTCCCCAGAGCCCCTGTCCTCGCCTCCCTTCGGGTTCCCCCAGACCACAGAAGAGGACGGATCGTCTTGCACCTGCCTTGATAGGGTCCTGGTGTTGTTCACGTTCTCTCTTTTTCCTTTTGGGCTGTGATGGAAAGTCCCAAGAAGTCCTGGGAGGGCACACCGGCTTTCCAAAAGGAACAGCCACGTAATGAAGAGCGGCTGAAGAAGCTTCCAGAGGGATGGGGAAAGGAGGTGAGAGAGGATAACAGTAATGAAACAAAAAAGAAGGGCTCAACTGAGGGAGGTTTGGTCCTGCACTGGCATCCGGAGGGCTTTCATGTCCCCAGGGAGGGAGTGACTGGGTTCTGGGATTGGGTCCTGGAGAGTGGGAAGAATTTGCTAGTGGTGAAGTCCAGGAAGGAAGGGTCTCTGAAGAGAGCAAAGGAGAGGAGTGGAAGGAAGGGACCCACCTACCCAGGAGGTGGCTAGCATTTGAAGAGGTCCAGACCTCTCTGGAAGGTTCTGGGCCACTGTGAAGAACCCGGTCGCAGGAGATAGAAACAGGAACCATGAGCTCCTGTCAGGTCAGGACATCTCCAGAGTCTGGGAAGGTGGCAGAGGGACTGACATCTCTGACCCTTGTGAAATGAGGACGACAAGGAGGAGAGGCACCCATCAGGCCTGATCGCCCTCTTCCGAGATCCCACAGCTGCCAGCCGTCCTACGGTTTAACAATGGGGGTGCCCTGTCTCCAGTGCCTCCGAGCAAAGGGCCAGAGGCAGGGAGGGCCTGTGGACAGCCTTGAACAGGATGGTTGGAGCTGGCGATGTGATCAGAGGTGGCTGGGCCGGAGTCCAGATTCCAGAAGGAAGTGTTGGATCTTAGTGGCAGTTCCCTGTCCTGCCTTCCTCGGGTTTTATAGATTGGAGATCAGAAAACCTGTTCCTCCCTCAAGTATGTTATGGGGGTAGACCATGATATCAGATGGACTAATATTTTTTCTTGTTGTACGATACACATAAAGTTATCCTGTTAACTGTTTTCAGTGGCAGTAAGGACAGTCCCATTGGGTACAACCGTCCCCACCATCCCATCCGCGGAACATTTTCATCTTTTAAACTGAAACTCTGTACCCCTGAAACACTAACTCCCCATTGTCCCCTTCCCCCCAGGCCCCATTCTGCGTCCTGTCTCTATGGATTTGCCTCCTCGAGGTATCTTCTGGAAATGGAATCGTCCAGTATGTGACCTTTTGTGACTGGCTTGCTTCACTCAGCTTCGAGTCCTCCAGGTTCATCCGTGTCCTGGCACATGTCAGAATTTTCTTCCTTTTCAAGACTGAATAATAGTCTGTTGTATGGATAGACCACATTTTGTGTCTTCATTCATCCATCAATGGACACGAGCTGGGTCCACCTGTTGCCTATTGTGATGAAGTTGCAATGAACATGAGGGCACAAATATCTCTTTGAGATCCTACTTTCGCTTCTTTGGGGTCTATACCTAGAAGCACAATTGCCGGGTTATATGGGAGGTCTACATCTAATATTCTGAGGAGCGGTCCTACCGTCCTCCACAACGGCTGAACCATTTTGCGTTCCCGCCAGCCGTGAACAAGAATTCCCATTTCTCCACATCCTCACCAGCACTTGTTATGTTCTGGGTTTTTGTTCTTTTTTTTTTTTTTTTTTAATAATAGCCAACCTGATGGATGTGAAGTGTTATCTCACTGTGGTTTTAAAACTTCTTGTCAAGTGTAAATATACGCACATAATGAAATAACACCGATCAGACAAATGAGCCAGGTTTTTCGCAGAGTGGCAATATCCAGGTAATCATTTCAAATCTCCGATCTTTAGTTTTGAGTCCAGTTCTAGAAATGGCCAAGATAGAGGAGTACACAGCACAAATACTGTTTGATGACCATGTTTTGGCATCACTTTCTCATCACAAGCTGGAACATGAAGGGGATATGGATTAGTAAACCTTGTTCCTCTCTTTGTTTCCAGAAGGAGACCAGAGACTCACCCTCTCTTAAGTAGAGAGGAGAGAGGGGGGAAAATGGTGCTTGTCTTCCTCCTGGATTCTTTTATTTCTTCCAATTGAAAGAGATGCTAGTGTCCCGGACATTGGCCATGTGGACTGGTGGAAATCTTTGAAGTCCTTTTTCTTAGGGAAAGAAAAAAAGCAAGTGTGCCAGCAGGGGGGCTGCCATTCTACTCCCAGAATTCCTTGGTTGGGAGCTCTCTCTTGCACAAAGGCATCCACCCACTTCTTTCCATGGCCCTGTCTGCCAGTAACCTCACGCCAGCCTTATTTGGTATCATGTGTAGTGTATTTACAAAGTGCTCTATTATCCTTTCTTCTTTTTTTACAGTAGTGCCCCGGGAAACAGGCTAGTGGTTTGGGTTTTTTTTTTTAAGTAAACTCTACTCTCGGCCCTCCCCGCCTCGCCTCCCCCTCCCCCCCCCCAGCATGGGGCTTAAGCTCAGGACCCTGAGATGAAGAGTTGACTGCTTTACCGACTGAGCCAGCCGGGCACCCCCTGGTAGTGTTTTTATTGCCCACATTTTAAATGGAACTATCTAGAATGGGCACGAGATGCTACCCAGAGAGGACGGTGGTGGCGGGGTTGCGGAGCTTTCCTTGGCCCACTGAAGCACGCTGTTCCTTCCATCTGACAGGAGGGTTGGCACCGGCCAGAGATGAGAGAAACCAGAGCAGCAAGCCTTGGCAGAGACCTCGACCTCCCTTCTGCCAACAGGCCAACTTTGCCACTCGCTGAACAGCCACAGCTCGCAGTGCCGCAGCTCTCCTCGTTTGGGGGGGGGGGGGGCGCGGGGGAGGGGGCGGAGCAGCCCCTTGGGGAAGGGTGCTGCGGAGGCTTCGTCTGTCCCTCCCCTTTAATTGCTGCGTCTGCTCCCCAGAGGGAAGGATACGCTGCACATCAGGAGCTCCGTAACTTAAGACAAAAGAAAAAAAATCACGGCTGTGACACACGCATGCACGCACAATCATTTCCTCTTCCCTTGTTAAAGCTACTTCCATGTGAAAGAGACGAGGCAGAAGGATTACGTCCTGGGGGCGCTGGGACCGGGAGACCCCTCAGCATTCTGAAAGGGCTTTGTAGTGTTTGGATCCAAGCCATTTGTTTCTAGAGAGAATCACATCGGCTAGGAGCTTGCTTTTTCCATTTGCAATGGCTTATTAAGTATAAGCATCTCTCTTCTCTCTGTTTACTGAGTGATTAGCTCTCCCTCCAACTGACCCTGCCAGGGGAGATAGCCAAAGTATATCCTTAACACACAGTTACCCTGCAAAATGTCCTTCCCATAAACCCAGAGACCACAGACAGGACCCCGTGGTGAATTTCGGTGTCTTTCTTTTACAGCCTGCAATGAGGCTCTCCGCCGATGATACAGCGCGTGCTAAGGCCACCCATATTCCCACGGTCCCTTTCCAGTCCCAGGAGAGAGACATAGAATCAGAGGCAAGCTGGTGTGTGCCCTCTGCGTGTGGCTTGGCTGGGAGACCACCGCCTCGGGGCTCAGTCGCTGCCACTGAATCTCTTCTAAGTGGTACAGTGACCCTTCCCCCTGAAGACTGTCCTTTGTGTCCTCTTGTGGCAGGACAAAGACGAGAGGGAAGAGCTCCTTCACACACCTGAATGCAGGCAGTTGAACAATCGGGGAACTTGGAAGCGGTAAAGATTAACCAGATACTAGTTGATTCGTAGCTGGTTGCCTGGTTTCTAGCGGGTCAGTTTGGTCTAAGGACGGACCAGCTGCCCTTGCAGACTGAGCCTTAATCAGCCAGATTCCAAAGGTCAGAGTGGAAACAAAATCATGCAATTTACCCAAATTTCGGAGACCGAATTCGATTGTAGGGTTAGGTCTGGAAATAAGGATGAGTTGTTTCCAGCTAAGTGGATTCTTTTTCCTCTCTGCCATTTTTTTTTTTTTTTTACTGTGATATAAGGAAAGCCTAAGAAATATCGATGTTGTTATATAAATATTGTGTCCTTGCCTATTCCATAGCACAGACTGTAATGAAATAAATTAAATGCAATTATTCTCAACTCCTTCCATATTCTCAGTGGCAGCTTGGGGCTTTTATTCTGCATTGTGTTTTTGTAATAAGGCTGCACTCTTACCACTCAACAGAATTCTTATGTGAGTGTTGGCTTTATTGCGTGAACCTCATACTATTTACCCTCGATAGAATCCAGGGCTGAGACAGATCCTGTATCCAGGCGTTGGCATCTCGTCTAAGAGTTGAGATTCTTTAATCTGCCAGTCACCCCCTCCTCACCATCTCCTGATGAAAAATAGACCTCTCAGATTGCATGACTAAGTGGGAGGGTTCTAGGTCGAACTGGAGCTCTGTTTGATCTCAAGATTCACTGCACTGTGTCCCCAAATTTGTGTACCCATATCACACACACACACAAGACAGAACACACAAAGCACAGACAATACACACACATAACACACACACATCTTAAGTCACCTTTGGGCTCTTGACCCAGTTCCTTCTCCTCTGGGTGTCCGGGAGACCAGGTCCCATAAGGGCACAGTGGCTGCCAAGCCCCACTTGGTCCTTCGAGGTAAAGTGTGGTCATCTCAGGTGAGAGCACGAGGAAGGGGCAAGAGACCCAGATTTTTGCGCTTCTGAGCCTGAATTGCCTATTTGTTCTCTCATTCCACACCCCCCCCCCAGTCTTTTTGAAAAACAAATGACCCGTCTCAACTAGACTAAGAGAAATGATCAGAAGAAGCAAGTTGTCCCCACGTTTGGCCCTGACATTTCATGATAGCCCTTTGGTGAGCAGAACGGAGTAGGAGTGGCGAAGCGAGAGGAAGCCATGGGGAAGAGGGTGCATGTCTCCCTCCTCTCTAAGGCCCCTGGACGTTGTTTTCATAGCAGAAACCCTGTCTGGTGGCTGCACTCGTTCGATTCGCACCTACTGAGCGGTGCGGGTGATGGGTCTGCATTCCAGAAAGCAAGTCACAGACAGCACAGTGTGTCTTCCTGGAGCATCCATTTACTGTCTGATCCTTTGGGGGACAAGTCAAATAATTTAACTGATAGATAATTTCAAAATATACCTTTACAGTAAAATGAGCGTGCGTCTATTATTATGCAAGAGCATGCAGCAAAAACCAAGACTTCAAATGCATTTTGTGGCTGGAGACTGGGGGCTTTGGACACATCCCTGCCCCTTCTCATCCAAGCGCATGCATTTTCTTCTGACATTAGTGATATTTTGGTGGAAAATTTTGAGAGTACTACCTTATAACTTATTCCCCCTCCTTTCTGTGGTTCGGATTTCAGTTTCAGGACATTATATTTTCAGATTCATCCTCTCCCCACTCGCCTCCACCCCCCACCACTTAGACAGATTTGGGACCACCTGTTCACTCCACAGCCAGGAGGATGGAAAAGATTCCTCCTGCCAGATTCTCTCCTTCATCCTGCGTTGTCTACAACAATGCCCTCTCCAACGTTATGGGAGGAGAAAGCCCTGCCTTGGCTGTGCTTCCAGGTTCTGTGCTTGGACTGGGTGCAGTCCGTATGATTAACTCAGTGGGGCTGGCTGGAGGGGGACCGTGGACGTCCAGAAGAGACCTGTCGTTCTAGGAGGAATAGCCGAGGGCCCCCAGCCCCTTCCCATTCCTGCCGGCTCCTAGTTATGCTCCGAGGTCGGAGGCGCCATATCGTGCTCCCCACTGAGATACGTTGCTGCATTTGTATTCGCTGCCCGGCGCCCTGGATTTCTCCCCTGGAAGTGTTCAGAGAAGTCTACTACTGCTTCTTCAAGGCAGTGCCATCAAATCCATTCTGATTTGTTCACTGCTCCGTACCAATCAAGGGATGAGGCTGGAACGCACGAAAGAAAGGAAACCTCTTCACTCTGCCTTCCTCTTTTCTCCTAAAGATCAGAGTGTGTCTGGTTGGCCCAGTCCGCTGAGAACTCTGTGACCGTCACTGAGCTCCAGAGGGATGTCTGTGAGCAGGTTACCTGTCCCTGCCCTGAGCCAAGCCTTGGGGACAGGATGTATCTGTTCTGGGCACCGGTGGGCACTGCCCTTTACCCTCAGCAGAAGATTGGGGGATTTTTTAAATCCGTGTAGCCCTTAAATGCTCTAAAAAGTCAACGAGGCAAAGGGTGTGTATCAAAAACAACTTATTACATTATCAGGGTGAAAATATTCTTCTCCGTCTGCTTGGGACTCTTAGAAGATGAAGCACATCTAGTTTCTTTTACATAAAAGATATTCACGCATCTTCTATATGTATCTAATTTTCTGCAGTTGCACAGAAATTCAGGGAGCGGGGGCCTTGTATACATAAAATTCACACCGGCTCTTCAGCCAGTTGCCTTGACTTTCTTCTGACATAGCCGTGGGTGTGTCTGTAAAAACCAATAAATTGGCCTGAGTTCGGTAAAATAATCTCCACTTATAGTTTTTAACTACAGTGATTTGTTGGGAGGGTTCCACAGGAGGGACCCCCGTTGTTCTCAGGAATCTGTGTGCTCCTCTGAGTTGGGGTCGCATCCACAATATCTTAACGAAGAAAGGACAGTCCCTTGGTCTGGGTCCCCCAGTCCCTTGGTCTGGGGGCTAGGACGAGAAGATTCTCCAACCTGGGATATTTGTCACTGCATAATCTCTGTTCCCTCCACTCCACTGCATCTCAAGGTTGTTGTTCTTTTCTTCCCCCTTCGAAAATGGAAGAAGAAAAAATAAAATCCACACTTATAGGGGAAATAACGAAGCCAGTTAATACCTTGCTTATTGTCCAGTTGGAAGAGTTACTGACTCAGCAAAAGATTATTAGAGCAGATAAAATCTACTGTTAGGGAATGGGTTTCTAAGAAATATGCAGCGTCTCAAAGTGAAAGGTTGTTTGTATGTTTTTTAAGTCTTATCTGAGTTTAAAATTTCAGATATTGGCCTGACTTAATAAGCACAATCTTTCTAGTTGGAAAGAAGACATGGATGGTCTCATTTACCCTTTTCTTCCTTCAACCTCGCCTCATTTCTGTAGAGTGGATATTGGAACTGGGATGTGGTTCACACTGACTTTTGAAATCCTACATGCTGATGGTCTGAGTAATCCAGGGGAGCTCCCCATCTTCGTCTGACATTGTGTGACTTAAACACTCAACAAGTTCACATGCTAAGCACTCGGAGAGGCGCGTACACCTTCTCACCCGATTCTTTTCTCTTTCTAAATTTTAATTTAACTCTCTCCCTCTAGGAAGGAACCAAGAAGAAATACCACAGAATAAAGGGAAGGCTTTGCAAAGTAGATTAGGGTACCAGAACAACAGGTGAAAATGGCAGGTAGCGGTAAGCAAGAAGAGTATTGAATGCCCAGAAAATAATAGCCATCGAAATGTAATTTGGTACCTCGAGAGGCCCTAGGGGAGAAGTTACCCCCACATCGGTTTCTGAGGCAAAGCCCTCACAGAGCAGAGGGGATGACGGGCTTGGCTTCTTCGTGGAAAGCAGGTCTTTCCTGTGGAGAATAGCAGGGATGACCTCTCAATGGATTAAGGGGAAGTAGTGGAGAAAAAGAGCCCGCCTTTTCAACCTGAATGCAGGGAGAGGTGCACTCGCAGGGGCCCGGGCCGTTAGTCAGGTGGAATTGCCCTGGTCTGTGATGCCCCAAGCAATGCGACATCACTCGAGAGCAGCACCTTCCCCAGGCCTGTGGCAGCCTTGGCCTTGAGGATTTGTGAAACCGTTCAAGACCCTGGATTAGCTTGGGGCCATAGAAACCACACACTGACAGCTTTGGGTTTTTTTCCCCCCTTCAAACTGGGCATGAACGGCCGTTGGTCCGCCATCAGGCAGGGCTGGAAGGAGGCGGTCTGCCCTCCGTGGGAGCTTTGTGCACTGCGCTCTGGCTTGCGGAAGATCTGCCAAAGGCGAGTCAGGAAGATAACAACACAGCAGCTTTGGATTCTGTCCAGCTCTCCCTTCTCAGCCCAGCTCTCTCCTTCTTTAGCACCTGGGAGACTCTAACGAAGGTAATTCTCTACTTCCAATACAGAGGGGAAACATTTCCAGGACCTCCCGTGCCAGCCGTGTATGTTTCCTGTCAGAAAATCGGCATGTTGTGTTGTAAAGTCGCGAACACTTGAGAATGAGTATCATCCGGGTTCTCACTGTCGGGAAGGAGATGGAGGGGAGGAGTAAGGGGGATGTTTGCCCCTTCACCAATAAGAAGGCAGAATATACTAGGTCTAGTAAAGAGCCCAGTTCCTAAAGAGACCCTTTCTCAGGATTCCCTAAGCGTGCCAGCAGCTGATGGACAGAACTAAGATAAAAAAGGAGAAAAAAAAAAAAAAAACGGCATGGGAGGAAGGCGGAAAGAACATTTTCTGTAGCCCTCGCTTCCCTAGGTGACTCCTCAGTGGTCCGTTTCAAATCACTGCAGATGATGTCGAATTGCCCTCACCCGGAGGAACTGCTTAGAATAGAGATCATGCTCATTAAGTTAGGGATGACACCGATCTGGTGTGATTGGTAGAGAGAGGATTCTGGGAGGGGTGACAGAGAAGAATGTGGGTATATAAAACATGGTATACAATTAAATTCAAAATTAGTTTGCAAGACTGATGAAAACCCAAACACATTTATTTGGGGGTGATAGCCGAAATCCCCTGGGAGCCAATTGAGGGCTATACCAGAGGATAAAAATACCCAATGGTAGAGGATGCCTGTTCTCAAGAGAACTTGTGGAATTCAAGGCTGCTAAACCTTGAAGCTGCTTGCAGAGACCCTCTTGAGTCTGAGAGGCTGGTAGGGGAGCTTCTCCCCGTGTGTCCCCTGCTGATTCCCGAAGGTGGCGGGGCACAGCTTGCCGCCCCAGGGAACCAGCCCCTCCGCTGCTCTCCAAGCATCCCACTGATGACTGTGGGCCAACTGAACAAGGGCTTCTCTGTGAGCCTAACACCAGCCCTTGAGGTATTTTGGAAACCCATTCGCTGAGGAAGTCAGAACACACCGCCCAGCTTCCACATACCCAGCACCGTAGCTAATGGAGATAATTTCGGGACACACGTGTCTCAGCTGAATTAGGCAAAACCATCAATCGCTGGAAAAACCCGCAAGGGTTTGGTGCCTTACGCTAGCAATGAACTCGTCTCTGATTCGGAAGGGCTGACAGGAGGTGGCCATCCTGCCTTGCTTTGTGGCAGGAAGACCCAGCCCCATCCTAGGAGGTATTAAAAGGGTTGCAGGTAGGAAGTCTTCGTCATTATCTCGTTGTGAAGGGTTTTCCCTCCCGGGAGCCACAACTCCAGAAGGATGGGATAAGCCTAAAGGTATTCCAAGGAACAGAAAGGCGAATAAACTAGAAACGGAGGATGTCTAGTACAGAACAAGGAAGCTAAGGATCACCGAAAATTGAGCCGCTCAGGATGCATAATCATGCTTATTAAATTCCTAGTGTGTGCTGAGAACTGTCAGGTCTGAGCGACAGGTTGGAGAGCAGCAAGGCAGGCACGAAATGCAGGAAGAATGCACATTCTGGGCTGTTCCAAAGCAAAACAAAACAAAACATGAGTTTCTATCCTTAATTAGGGCAGGAAAACTGATGTAAGCATTAAGCATAATAAGGGATTCAGGGTAAATGTTATATTGCTAAAAACTGGCAGTCCAGGGACCTAAGCAATGGAATATTCTCAGCTGTCAATTGACCCAAATACTTTTTGGTGAAGCTATTCTTGGTTGGACTGAAGAGACTCAGCCCACTTTCCCTCCAGAGGCTGAGGGTAGGGGTGCATCGTAAGGCACCTAGAAGAATCCACGTAGGGGTGAAGAGTCTCTGGAAACTTCCGGCTAAGAACCTTCGGTGTAGGCTGGAACCACCAGGGCGGGGCCCTTTTCAGATGTGGAATTGCTCAATGCCTCAAGCCCAGATCAGATAGCACAACCAAGGGAACGGTTCCTTCATATATTGCCAGCGAAGCCTGACATTGAGGCAGAAAAATCTCGTACTATTTATATGCCTTGCAGAACCTCGAAACAGCCAGCACATAATAGATGCGCGGTAAATGTGGGAATGCGGGTTGAAGTGCCTGGTCCCCCCAGGCCTTCCCCAGTCCCACGGGCTTCCTGACACCCTGGCCTGTCCCCAGCCCCCAAGACAGACACCCTCCCCCCACCAGGAACACCTAGCTCTGCATTCACATGCAAAAGCATTTTTATTTTCAGGCTTTAAATGGAGAACTAAAAACAGTGTTAAAAGGGGGAACACTTAAGAAGTACAACCTTTTATTCTGAATAACAATTAGGAACAGTCAGGTATTTAAATCATCTAAAATTTTTCTTTTGTAGGATCGTTGCAAAAGCTGTGCGGCACCCACTTTTCATAAGAGTGAAGAGCTGGTACCAACAATAAGGAAGTGCTATCATTCATTATCTACCAAAAGTGCATCCATTTCAGATATAATATGCCTTTCGCAACAGTGCTGCACTTGAAAAAGACATCGTTCATCTGGAAAGCACACCCTTCAGTCTTTTCAGGGGCAGCCTTGCCACACGTGCGAAATGGGCGTATTTTTACAGGCTCTTAGGGGGCAAACGTTAACCACTTTTCCAAAGGTTAAGGTTTATTAGGAAGGCTTAACAGACCACTCAGTGGGGCCCTGGGTGGCTCAGTGGGTTAAAGCCTCTGCCTTCGGCTCAGGTCATGATCTCAGGGTCCTGGGATCAAGCCCCGCATCGGACTTTCTGCTTGGCAGGGGGCCTGCTTCCCCCTCTCTCTGCCTCTCTGCCTACTTGTGATCTCTCTCTCTGTCAAATAAATAAATAAAATCTTAAAAAAAAAAAAAAACAGATCACTCAGTGTTGGGCTTAGAATCACGACGCTGATGCGGGGGCTTGAACAGGGCACGCGGGAAAGGCAACGCAGCGGGCTAACAAACGCTCCCGATTAAAAGGGCAGCTCGGATGGCAGGCTGGCAGCGGGGCTTGCCACCGCCTCGTTCTTTTTCGTGCCCTGATCTCGAAGGCTTTCAGAACACAGCGAGCGCGTTCATTGTTGTCGCTCCAGGATTTCTGCCTCTTGGAAGGTACCGGCCCGATGATGGGCAGGAAAAGTGAAATGTCTTCTTTTAAGGCATGGTTTTGTGATCCGGACTCAGGAAAATGCTTATGTAAATCCCACCCCCAGGAGAAGGAAGGAAATATGAAAGGAGTATCTGTTAAGATTCATCATATGGAGTTCCTTGGTTCCCAGCCTGATTCTGCCGCTCCTTACCCACCCGTCCACCCACCCACTTCCTTCCCCGATCTCAGGAGAGTCACAGTAACCAATTTGGGGTTTATATTTAACGCCTGCAAATCTTGGCGAAGAGACCTCCCTCTTTTCTCCCCCAGCGCCACCCTCCCTCTCATGGATCCAAACACTTTGAGTCAGCGCTTCCCAAATTATGCCACTGAAAAGGCGGGGGCGGCGAGGATACTCTTTGCATCAATACTGCAAAGGCCTGGAATGTTTGTTTTCAGATGTCCTCGTCGGTAACCTTTAATCAAATTCGGATAACGCTCTGTAAAATGCGCCGAACCAGCTTCTAATAAATACGTGGAAGCCTTGCTCAGTTTGATGCGCGTGGAGCTGGGCGGAAGAGGGGCCCCCTCCTCTCTTAAGAAGCTGTGCTAATAAGAGCACCTACTAGGAGCCAAAGCAGGTGCTACTCAGTGTTTTTGCCGCGTGATCTCACCGAAGCCTCAAGTGTACATGAGAAAAAGAAATAGTATTTGGATGCTTTATAAATGAGAAAACTGAAAGTCAGAAATTGACGGACTGGGACCGAGGTCCCATCCCTAGTCATGCGGGTTTGTGCCCCTGTGCCTCTGAAGCCGGGACCCTTTCCATACGGGGACCTCCCCTCTAATGAGATGATCCACGTGGAAAGGGGCACCATTGTGGCCAAACTGCCCGGCAGGTAAGCGGTCATTCTCTTTCCTGTCTCTACCTCTTAACCATGCAGGACGCGTAGCAAGCGCCAGGGAAAGGCGTGCTGAGCTGAATGCGTCCATAACTTCTGCAAACACCACTGAGTCTTTAGCGTGAGGAAGAAGTTGGCAATGTTGAACTAATAGAGAATTTTAACATATAGCAAATAGACAGTTGAGCTGAGAACAATGGGGCTTTGAACGGCACTGGTCCGCTCATACACAGATTTTTTTTTTTTTTCAGTAAATACAATATGGGACTGTAAACGTATTTTCCCTTCCTTATGATTTTCTTACCGTTTTCTTTCTCTATGGCCTCCTCGGTGGCTCTGTTGATTGAAGACCTGACCCTTGATTTCAGCTCAGGTCATGGTCTCAGGGTCATGGGATCGAGCCCCGTGTGGGGCTCTGTGCTCAGTGTGGAGTCTGCTTGGGATTCTCTCCCTCTCCCTCTGCTCCTCCCGTGCTCTCTCTCTCTGTCTCTCTCAAATAAATAAATAGATGGATAAATAAATAAATAAAATCTTTAAAAAACAATATTCTCTAGCTTACTTTATTGTCAGAATGCAATATATAATACATATAAAATATAAAATATGTCTTGATCAACTGTGTATGTGCTAGGTAAGGCTTCTGGCCAACAGTAGGTATTCATAGTTAAGTTTTGGGGGAGTCAAAAGTTATATGTGGATTTTCAACTGCCTTAACCCCCACCTTGTTCAAGGGTCCACTTTTCATTTTAAATCATCTCTTCTCGTGAGTTTTGATTTTGATTTTTTTAAAGATTTCGTTTATTCATTTGAGAGAGAGAATGAGAGAGGGCACAAGGAGGGGGAGGTGGGGAGAGGGAGAAGCAGACTCCCCGCCGTGAGCAGGGAGCCTGACTCGGGGCTCGATCCTGGGATCATGGGATCATGACCTGAGCTGAAGGCAGATACTCGACCAACTGAGCCACCCACGTGCCCCTGAGTTTTGATTTTTAATCACCAACTTATCAGAAGCCCAAGGGAGGGTAAGAACTTGGAACTTGGTGGCCTGTCCAGGTATGACAAGGAGACAGGTCATCTTAGCACCTCTCTTCCTCACTGTGTCGAGCACCTTCCCTGCTTTGTGAGGGGCCACCCTTGCACCTGTTACACTAGTGGCTGACTCTTGGGGGGGCTCTCACATCTCAAGGTTTATCCTTGCTCCCTTCTCTGTCCTCTCCATGGCCACACTAAATATCAGAGAGGAGGGACTTCATTAGCCCAGCTTCCTGTCCAAGGAACAGCCTGAGTCTCACAAGAGAGGGGAAAGTGACATCAAGCACCCCTGTGGAAAAGAAGTGCCGCCACCTGAAGATTTCTTTTAAAGACTCTATTTATTTGAGGGGGGAGGGCAGAGGGAGAGGGACAAGCAGACTCCCCACTGAGTGCGGAGCCTGACTCGGGGCTCGGTCCCGACCCTGAGATCATGACCACCACCCTAAGATCAGGACCTGAGCCAAAATCAAGAGTCGGATGCTTAACCGACTGAGCCACCCACCTGAAGATTTCTAAGTACATAGAATTTCATGTAGGACACTAAGATATTTCGCATTTCCTTTACTCTGGCTGGAGTAGGTCTCGTGACCTCTGGTCCTGTGCCCTTGAAATTGCTCTGGGAAGTTATGATCCCATCTGTTCAAACCTGCTGGATGTTGGCAAATGTGCAAAGAAAGCCAGTTAATCCAATACGCTCCTCAACACCCAGGAGCAAGAGGCCGAGAAACTCCCGTCCCACCACTTCTACTCACAGGCCATGTGGGTGCGTGTTCCTCATGGACTTCTGGAGGCCTGGTCCAAGCTCTGCTTTCTAATCCAGTCATGGGAACCTAATGAAAACCTCCAGAAGAGGGGACAAATCAATACTGAAGACCAGTGAAAGGGCTGGTTCAAGGGAGCATTTAGGACGTAAAGTCACGGCCTTTAGAACCAGAGCCTCCACTAACTTTCAGGCTACTTCAGCTCCCAGCTGTGCAGTCTTGGGTGAGTTCCTCGCCCTCTCTGATCCTCGAGCTTCCCAATGGGTAAAGCTGGAGGCAGTAGGCTCTACCGCCTAGGTTTTTGTGAAGGTTAAATGAGATCATTTATGAAGCATTTGTACCATACTTAGCATCTATGTATTTATTCAGTAAATGTGAGCTCCATTCCACTCAGGATCTTGTAGCTTTTTGAATCATTTTACTTATCCATATATATTAGCCCTGAGGGAGGCAATTGGATTCAATTTAATATATTTCATATTATTAATTATATATTGATTTATATGAATATTATAGCATCATATAAGTAATGATATATTAATATCTTAGTATGTTAAAAATTAATAAATACTTATTTATTATTTTTAAGATTTCATTTATTTATTAAAGAAAGAGAACACGTGCATGTGCGCAAGACTGAGGGAGGGGCGGGGGGGGCGGGAGAGGGAAAGGGAGAGAATCCCAAGCAGACTCCCTCCCTGCTGAGCACAGAGCCTGAAGCAAGGCTCTATCTCAGGACCCTGAGATTATGACCTGAGCCAAAACCCAGAGTTGGACACTTAACCGACCGGGCCACCCAGGTGCCCCCCAAAATTAGTTAATATTTAATATTGATCCAATATATATACCTAATGAATGTATATTGGGTATCTATTATGTGTAAGGCATGAAGATCGGTAATGGCCTATTTTTTGCAGCCCAGGTGATGTAAGCATTTTAACAGAATATTCAGGCTTGTTTATTCGAAGTTACAGTAACAGCAATTGGAAAGCCAATTTCAAAATATGATAGAAGAGTTTGATGTCAGCTCTTTTAGGGAAGAACGGTTTAGGGGCAAATTCCCAAAGCCAGAGTGGGTGGCCATGACTTTGGAAAACAAACCTTGAGGTGGTGGGGGAGGAAGGCTCATCTCAGGCACCGAACTTCTGTTCACAGTCATTCAGTGAAGTATAAAATATTTATGGAAAAAGAAACTTTCATATAAATCTTTTCTTTCCTCAGAGGACTTTAAAGACACAGTCTCCAGAACATCAAACATTTCTGTGAAAAATTAAAAATTCAGTCAATCAACCAGCTGTTTCTAAATATACAAAAATATGGCACAAACCATCTGAATTTTTCACTTTTGGTTGGAGAAATACATCATTTAGACACAGCCTAAAGCACATCAGGCACATGGCTCACCGAAGAACACAGAGTTCCTGAGCTGTAAAGAAGGAATCACTCCCAGCAACCTTTCTCCATCGGACACCTGAATGAAGTACACGCCTGCGCTCAGGTCAGAGCCGCCTGGACTCCGCGAGGCCAAGGTGAGGCCCTGGGCTGGGCGCCCCTCTGTGTCCAGCGCCTTCTGTGGGCTGCTGGGTCGTGGACTCTTCAGCCATCCAGTGGCAAGATTGGGAGGAGCGAGCTGTACGTCCTAACGTTCTGCCTCTGTGACTTTGTCACCAGGTTGTAGGTGAAGATGGCCCCTCTGAGAGAGGAGGGGCTGGGAAACGCCTGCTCACCTTCCAGGGCCACCGGAAGAACCGACGGCACTGCGCCAAGATGGCTTCCTCCCACTTGGTTTAGGCAGGGCCGGAATTAGGGGGGAGCTGCAGCGTTTGAGCCTTTCGGTTGAGTCATTTCAGCATTTAATACCCTCCGTTGTGAAGATTAGACTGAGGTAGTGGAAGAGGACAATGAGGACTGAGGAGGACAGCTGTCTCTGAGAAGTTTACCAGCACGTGTCATCTTCAGTCTGTGGCTGGTCAGTCAGACCCAGGGGTTGGTCATCGACGTTAGAGTGAGGTCATTACATTTACATGGTATGTTTACTCATAGGAAGTAACAAATGTGTAAGGAGAGGGAGGCCCTGAGCACTTAAGTCTTACAGACAACGGACAATGTATACACTACTCACAGGCACTAGCTTACAGCCCTCTGAGTCACTCGGCGGTGTGCTCAGGAGTCAGGTACTTGGTGCTAGGTCCCCACACTCACATTCGCTTTCTGAAAATGAAATAAACCCAGGTTGGCAAAGATGAGCTGGAAATACTCCTAAAATGATTATGATCACCAGGGATGGGTGGCATTATGATGACATTAGTGGGACGGCTTGCCCTTGCATTCACGCTGGCTCTGGATTTTACCCTGAAAAGGCCTGGGCCAAACCCAGAAGACAGTGCTGCTCAGACCGGCTCTTTGGGCGGTAGGGAAAACAGAGCAAGTCCAGAAGAGAGCTGCTGGAGTATGACTATATGGGGAAGTCAAGTCGTCTCTGGGTAAGCTGCACGAGGAAATGGTTGACCTTCCACCCAGGGAAAGGAAAATGTCTTGGACCAGCTTTAGCCAAACAGACTGTCTGCACAGCTTTCAATAATGATAACTGCACTGACTTCACTAAGTTGAATGAAGACTGAAAAATGTGCATGGAAAGGAATTTGCACCAAGTAGGTCAATTACAATTGCTTCAATAGTGTTAGCTCTTATAGCATAGTTACATATATGATATCTAGGGCATATTATATGAAATTATATGGATATAGGTATTAGCACATTGATCATGCTGAATGTTTGCTGTGGAGGAGGGTAGGTCACCTGGTGGGTTCCAGAAGCTGACTATTGAGTTGGGATTCTGCCCCTGCCGATTAACTCCATGGCCTTGGGGCCATTCCTCAGCTTTTCTGTCTCATTATCCTTATGCATACAATGGAATTTTGGGGAACTCTCTGAGGTTTTAATGGGATCAGCTATGTACAGCGCACCAGCCATATTGAGAGCACTCAATAAATGTTAGGCATTGTTGTTAAATAATAAAATGCTACAAAGACACTCTTCTCTGCATTTACCAAACTGTCACAGTGTTTTAATCAAAGGATTTAACTTTTAAAAAAGCTTTCACGTCCGCTAGAAAAGGATTCCTTTACTTTTTCCCATCTCTCTCTCTCTTTTTTTTAATTTTATTTATTCATTTAACAGAGAGGGAGAGTACAAGCAGGGAGAGCAGCAGGCAGAGTGGGAGAGAGAAGCAGGCTCTCTGCTGGGCCAGGAGCTGGATGTGGGACTCGATCCTGGGACCCTGGGATCACAACCTGAGCTGAAGGCAGCCGCTTAACAAACTGAGCCACCCAGGCACCCCATACTTTTCCCCATCTCTTTTGTGAAACACACGGAACAAGATTTTCCACCTACAAGTGAAAACCCAAGACGGTGAGTTCCAGAGGGCTGTCCCTCATAGGGCAGTTCCGGCCTCCTCTCCTGCACCCTGCATTGGCCACCAGCTGGCTCTGCCTCCATCTGGGGCAAGGAAGGGGTGTTCATCCTGCTCAGTCCTTTGGTCACGTCCTGACCTAGGCGCCCCGAGGAGCTGGCTGGGTAGTAGCTGGGCAGAATTAACCCAGACGACAGTCAGAGTGAGCATCCGGCCACTTCGGGAGGAAGCAGACTGTCTAAAACACCCACGGAGACGTGGTTCCAAATGTCCTACCACAGTAGATGAGCTGGATGGGGTCTGGCCTTATCCCATGTCATCCTAGAGACTCCGCCTCAGCAACACCCATCCCCCCCACCCCCCTCCTCACGAGGTGTGTGTAGGAGCAGGGGCGTGGGGGCTCCCGCGACTCCCCCAGGGCTGTTTAGTCTGTTTGTGGGCCTCAGGTTTTCTTTATTCTGTGTCTGTGCTCATCTTTACTCCTAAAAATGCTCCTTTCTTTTTCTGTTAATGCTATTTTCTTGACGGACTTTATCTAGAGTGTTACCAAAAAAATCCTAATACAGTACACCTACCAGCGCAGAACAGAACAGACAACAAGTATTTCACGGCACGCGCCCACGCACGCACACGTGTGTGTGTGTGTGTGTGTGTGCACACGCGTGCCCGCGTGCCCGCACGCTTTCTCCCCTGGCCCCATCCCTCCGGCATCCTCCTTACTTCACACGCACCTCTGTACCGTGCTATTCTCAGAGCCTCTGTTTTGTTTATTTCTCTACAGGGTCTGACAATTTCAAAGCCAATAGGACTCAATGGAAATTCAAGGTTGTTTTTCCGTTTTGTTTAGTTTTGCTTTGTTTTATTTCTTCCCTACCCATTGCCCGTGCATTTTCGATAAACAACACAATACATACAACCAGGTCACTGTGAATCCCTTCACTTGGTTTAGTTCCTTCGGATGCTGTAATTTATAGGATTTTACTCTCTACCTTATGGTTGTTTATTTTCCTTAATAGCCTTTTATGAGGGGCCTTATCAGAGGCTTTCTGAAAAGTACAGTAAATTATGTCCACTGGGTCAACTTTGTCTTCAGTTTTATTAATCTGGAAATTATAACTGTAATATTTCCTGCAAATGTCTGATACTACGGAAGCCACAAATGCGGTAATTAAAATGCAATTTGAAGAATTTATTCCCAGATATCCAAACCCAGGGAAAACCAGCTGAGCCACGGGAGACAGACAAACTCAAATGAGAAATTCTGCTATTCGGCTCCTGCCACTCTTTATGTCAATTCCCACTTCCTTTAAACCTCAGAGGCAAAGGTTGGGGCCATTGGATAAACACATTGGAGAGAAAGCTTGTCCACTTGGGGGTGTTGAGCATTTTCGTAACCCCATAGGGTTTGCCGTGTCAGAAACGGCACTCGCCAGGCAGTGAAGCCTCTGACCCAGGACACAGGGCTGAAGGCCGGGTAATCTGGGGGAGTATGGATGCATCTCTAGGAAGCTTCCAGAACAGTCTCCAGGGGCCCAGTGCTAACCTACAGGCCGGCAGGCAGCTGAGTGTCTTCTGGCAGACAGGTGGCAAGGACGGATTATCAGGGATGCTGCTGGCTTTCAGCACAGGGGAGCTTGGTAGATGGACAGTCAGCATTAGGAAGACTGAACAGCTGGGAACAGGAACCCTAACGCCGAGGCAAGAGTCCATTCCAAGAGTAAGGCAGGAACAAGTCATGAGCTGCGGTGTTGGGAAGCAGGCGGGACGTCAGTGACCTAAGGACTCGGGATTTTCTGGCTGTTATGCTGCTCAGCTCTCCTCACTCCTCATGCCAGACCCAAAAATGGCTGAGTAGGAAGTCTCTGAGTTCATCCCGCTAGCTCAGCCCCGTGTCCCGTGGGAATGCTGGTCCCCATCATCTGCATACCCATCACACCTGCTCTTCTCAGTCTGGGTACAGTACGGGACAGTCCCAAGGATGTGGGCCTGAGGCCCGATGGGATCGTATTCCCCCTGAACTGATGCCCACACGATCCCGAGTCAAAGGCCCCTGGACTCCAAGAGCTTTGATGATGCCATGAGCTAATGCAGTGGCTCTCGAAGTTCAGCCAATTAGGTAACACCTGTATCATTCTCCCCATATCTTTGTATTAACTGCATTTTACTTAGTTTTTTCGATTGCCTTTCCAGCTCATCCGTCCATGACACAGGAAGCACACCATGGCAAACACGGAAGTGATGTCAGCAAAGGCCCTGGCACAGAGCCCAGCTTACAGTCAAGACCAGGTGAAGGTCCATTTCTTCCCCAGCCCGTCTGCTCGCTTTCCTCTTGGTGCTCTGCTCCTTCCTTCCCCCTCTGCCCCTCATGGCCTCCTGGAAACAGCTCTGTTTCCGCAAAGACAGACTCGGGTGGAGTTCTGAGGGGCTCACCCCTCGGGCCTCGCCTCGGCCCGTGAGAGCTGGCTCGCCAGGGTGCAAGCGTCAGGTCTCCTGGACTCTGGCGGGTGGCCATGCTTCTCTGAGGGCCAGACCTACCTCCACATTGGACTTTGGACTCCCTGCCCTCAGGATCCCCATTTCTTCCTTTCCCTTACAAGCTCGCCATTCACATCCCAGCATCCCTGTGTCAGGGACGCCAGATGGTACCCAAGTGGAGGGGGAGGTGGGAGCTTAACTACTAGGGCAGCAGTGTGACCACAAGGCTGCCAGAGCACTGAGGGCTGACGGGACTTTGTGGCTGAAAGAAAGGAAGCCTAGGATTGTTTCGTTTTCATGGAGACACACCTGAGAGAGGGGCAAAAAAGGAGCACCTCAACTCCCCCTTGGCACACCCATTCCTACTTTCCCACGTGGAAGAGGGAGAAGCTGGGGGTGAGGGGGCAATGGGAGCAAGCCGCCACACAGCCGCCAAACCAACCCACAGTGCCACGCGTCAACCCACAAACTCCCTCGAAAGGCCAGAACGAACTCAGAGACAGGGTGGCCTGGGCCTGCCAACCGTGGAGGTAACAAGGTGCCCTGGGGCCTCAGGCCAAGCAGGCCCTGGCACTAGCAAGGAACAGAGGTCAGTCAGTGACATCTCAGAAGTGGGTCTTTTTGCCTGCACACCACCAAAATACTTAGATAAAAAGTGAGACGTCACCTCGAACCAGTGTTCTGTGTGCATCTCAACCAAACGTGCAGACCTTCAGCAACACCGCCCTCGTGTACTGACATCTCAGGATCTCTTCAAATAGAGCAACATGGAAGCCGACCAAGGCTTCCCTCTTGAGGCCTTTCAAGGATGGAGAGATAAACTTAGCAAGGTTTAAAACTCCGACTGAACTATCTCAGGAAAAAGTATGTTTTCCTCAGTGCTGTGGACTGAACGTTTGTGTCCCCTTCCCCCTAGATTCCGACATTGAAATCCAATCTCCAATGTGAGGACATTTGGAGGTGGGGCCTTTGGGAGATCATTAATCGGGTCATGAGGATGGAGCCCTCATGGATGGGATTAGTGCCCTTCCAGGAAGAGGACAGAGAGCCGGGTCACTCTCTTTCCGCTACATGAGAGAACAGGAAGTTGGCCATCTACGGCATGGAAGGGGGGCCCTCACCAGAACCCGACGAAGCGCGCATGCTAATGGCAGACTTCCGGCCTCCTGTGAGAAAGAAATTTCTGTTGTTCATAAGCCCCAGTCTAAGGGACTTCGTCACAGCAGCCCAGACTGACTGGGACACAAAGTAAAGATATACCTGTATGTGCACATTTCACTGGGGGTATTGTTGGCCTACGTGAGGAGACACACAAATACGATTACAGAATAGAGTAAAACAATAAGTCTTCGTTCCACTGTGATGGATTGGGCCGTCAATTTTGAAGGCAATGATTGCTAAGTAAAATGCCAATACCTTGTCGAAATTCTAGTATCAAAAATGGAAGATTGTTGGTACTAGAATTTCTGTTACATGTAATACAGGCTGTTTGCACATTGTATGACCATGACCATCGTGGTTCTTTGGTAACTCTCACTAACAAAATGTAGGGAGGAAAAAATGTATTTTTTTTAACTAAGAAACTTTGAACGTGTTTTACTTGTGAATCGTTTCCTTAGCTGTTAGATTTCGCATAAGACCATTGTCCACAGTTTTTATACCTTCCTCTGCCCGAGTTAAAATGCTCACTAAACGGTAAGCATTTTGAAGGCTAATAACCACAGGATGTGGAGAGAATGTCTTCCAGTAGTCCACGTGGGGGAATCGACATTTTTTTTTCCTGTTAAATTTTTCATGGAATTCCTGCTAATAGTATGACAGGTATCTGACAGCAGAAACAGAAGATAAAATAGACACAGAAAGCTATTCGATTAGTGATTGGAAGGAAAGAGGCAAGGGCGTAGTGAGCGGTGCCTGCAAATTCTCCTTGCGGAACGAATGGAAGTCAGATGAAACCAGTGGGTTTCGACCAAGTTAAGAAATCTGAGTTCTAATTTGAGAAGCAGAGTGAGCATATGATGCCGACGAGATACCAAAAGGACAAACCCCTCCCTGATGGAGGGGGACTGGCAGAACTGACAGAAGTGACGGATCAGAGGTATTGAAGTGTGTGCCTGGGCGTGTGTGCGTATTTACACACTCAGAGGAAACCCCGCTGCGGAGCACGGCAGCATGAACCCAGGGCGGGGCTTTGGGACGGCGCCAGAGTCTTCCTTTCCCTCCCTTTGCAATAAAAGGGAGAAACTGGAAAGAGATACATTTTCCCCCTCTGCACCCGAGGATACGGTATTTCTGGCACAATGGAGAGAACCAGATCTGTGAGCACGAAACACAGCCCTCACTATAGAATTTATCTATATGTGGTGTGTCATAGTCTATTATGAGTTTGTGTGGGGCTGGATCGGATTAAATACCCTGAATCCAAGTCGTCCTTCGGCATATGAAAATACTGGCTTGGAAAAGATTTCTCGGTAATGAATATAATGCAGAATAATGAACAGTAGCCAAAAAAGAGAGAAGACGTAAAGCCAATCAAAGGAAGGGCAGATGTTTCAAACGTCTTTTGCTATTCAGGACTGTGATCCAACAAAAGCAATTATGTTTCTGCTTTCTCAATTTCCAAACAGGAGAGAGGCCCTTTGAGGTTTTCCCATGCTCTGGTCCTGTCTACACTTGGGGCACTGCACTGGGGGCTCGTGAGGCCACGCGTAGCCCACGGCCAGCCAGGATGACAAGCAAGGCCCAGAATTTGGGATAGTCAGTGAGGCGAGGGTGCTCCAGACCACGGAGGTGAAGTACATACAATCAAAGACTGCCCGAATGGGTGTGTGTGCAGATACACACGTATCAAGAAGCCCCATTAAGCTCCGCTTTCCATCAGATAAAAGAATCAGGAAACAAAACCGTAGTTCCACGCACAAGTGGAAATGATGTCAGGTAGTGTGTCTGCAAGGTCAGGACGAGGGATGGCCTTGGCCTTGGCCGGAAGCGAACAGAGCGACAAGATGCCCTTTCTGGCGTCTGTACGGTGCCTGGCTCCCGACCCCCTATGCCTCTCACCGGCGAGAAGTGCGGGTCAGATAACAACGCTGGGGTCTGAGCGTATCTCAGAAGAGGGCCATACGGCCTCCGTCCGGTCACATGTTAGCAACAGGCAACTGCATGTCAGGTAGAGGTGTCCTTACTCTCTGTGCCACTTGATAGAAAAATACGGGTTGGGGAAAGAAGAAAGGAGAACCGCGCGCAGACCCATTTTATTTTATTCCTTATATGTACAAACATGAATAATTTGACGTGATGTTTAGACAGTTTCTCCCTAACTTAAGTCTTTTAATTAAAATGAAAGGAAGGAAATATGCTTTAAATATGAATGCGAGAAGGTGTGAGCTGGCAGCCCCCAGTCCGTGCATTCCTCTCTCTCTGTTGTTAGAGAGCACAATAAAATCTCATCTTCCCGGGCTGCCTTTTCATAATGTTTATGGTTGTTTTAGGTAACACATAAACCACGCTGAATGTGATATTCCCCTTATTGCATGTCAGGGGCACACAGTCAACCAGAGCCCGTCCCTTAGTCTGCTATTTACTTTTGGGGCACATCAGCCAATGTATTTTCCTCGACTCACCAGGCAATATTGCTGGGCCGCCTGCGGCCAGGAAGGTAAATGCTAACTTTTCAGCCCGTGCCAGACAGCACGCCCGGGGCTCACCATGGAGTGAATGAGAGCAGTATATTCTGGGCTGCAAAATGGGCTCGGACGTTGGTCCCAATAAATTACGTGATTATTAAAATGCCGCGCGGCTCCGAGCCCATAGGATTTTATTTTGCCTTTCGCTGGCTCCCTGGTCGCCTGCTCTGCTTTGCCTCTGTTTTCTGTGTGCTTTACTTGTAAAATGCTAAACAAGTTTTGATATTTACCTGTTTATGATTAAATTGCAAAATGATCTGCTTCGTTCTGTTCTAAATTAAGGTCTGCATTAAATGTCATAGCATTTATCTTTCATAAAATGAGACAGCAAGGACACTAATTTCCGAGGTATTCAATCACTGCCCTGTGCCACTTGAGAGACAGCCCAGAAGCGAGCCTGCCCACAGTTCACAGCTCACTGACAGCCCTGAGATGGAATCATAAAAGTCAATTAATCATTAAAAGCTGTTACAAGCACATATCGAACCAGTCTGGCACAAAATGTTAATCAGTCCAATATCAATATAATAAATTCCTGCAAATTGGAGCGATCGATACGTTTAGGGCCTAATGAATCAATCTGAGGGCACCGGGCGGCTCCTTGGGGTCCCCATGACACGGCAGCCAAGCGAGTGCTCCATCTCTAGGCGCTGTGCCAGCAGAGGTCACCTATCCTAACAGGCTGTTCACTTCAGCTGCAGTTACCACGGTGACGGCATGTCACCGTTGCCCTAGTGTCCTTCTAGGTAAGGTGGAAACCGATGCATCACTGCCCTTGATGGATTTGTCAATAATACTTAGCAGGGGAGGGGTACTGCTCCCATAACCCTCACAGGTCTGCAGTCCCCGAGCAGTTTGGTGTGATTTAATTGTCTGAAGAGGTGTGTGCTGCTGCATATATGCAGGAACTAAGCAGTGGTCACAGGAAGGGGGAGTCGGCGGTCCGGCCGACCGCGGTCGGCAGCCCTGGGAAAACAGCACGAGAGACTAACAGGTAGCAGGGGCCCCAGCCAGGTTGGTGTTACATTAACCAAGCCGCTGTGTAAGTAAGAAATAACCTGGAGCCGCTCAGATTAAGAATTTATTAGCTACAAAATTTTAATACATTACTCATGAGTGGAAATGGAGTTGCGTATTAATCCCCCCAAGGCTTAGACTCAGCAGCAGCATTTCTAGACGTTTGCTTACAGACTGGAGAGGTTCGCCCAGAAAAGTCCGTCAGGATAAATTTGGGGCAGCGAGAATGATCGGTGGGGCTCTCTCTCTCTCTCTCTGCCTCTTCCCCCACTCTCTCCTCAGCACCAATTACCTGCAAGCTCCCCCCTTGCCCAAACAGAGCTGTGATTCCAAAAGCTTGAAGCAGACAGGACGCACAGAAATGGGATTTTTTTTTTAAACCAGCCTCTTCATCGTCTGTTTTTAAAAACCAGAGTTTTCATGTTTCAAAGCATTTTATCTTTTGCTATGCCTATTAAAACTGACCAGTGAATGGAGCCAAGAGCGGTTTCAGCATTGCAGAGTGAAATGAAACCCCTTTAGAAATAAAAGAAATCTCGGCTACCGGGACTCTGGGGAATCACCGTGTTCCAGAACCTTCACTGTCATTTAACATAAAACATAAAGGTTAACACTGAATAAAATAATATCCTGGCTGATTATTTTAATCGTCTCAAAGTATAACTTTTCTCCCCCAGATTGCTCTTATACAAAGCACGGACTCTACCTGCCCCTAAAGTGTTTCTCTACTTTGCTGCTGCACCAATAGGGTAGCTCGATCCCAGTTCGTCCCCGGCAGTTACTGGGTACATTTTCCTTGCAGTCATTTATTCCCTCATAGAAGAAAAAAAATGGATGCTGTGCCCATCCAAAGAAATGTTCATTTCTCCTAGCTGGTTATTTTAAAAGATTTTTTTTCTTACCTGAATAAAAAGGAGAGGGGGAAAAAAATCTTTTTTTTTTTTTACAATGGTGGCCTGAATTATAAGAAACATCAAAATAAATTACAAATGCGACGCTCAAGAAATAACTATTCAACGCATTGAGACAGGGTGATGTTAAGGGTGGGCAGACAAAGGTAATGCAGGGACTCTGCTTAATTGCCCTGACACCGTGCTTAGTTCCTCCAGCTACACTCTGAGAGCTAAAAATCTCTCATTGTTATTAATTGTATTCCTTTTAGAATGTAATGTCATATTGCTGCAGGCTGAGCTAATGAAACATAACCATATTACCAAAATAGGCATATTTCTTTTTGTTCGACGCATTCTATCAAAACTGTCTACGAAAGACATTGTGTTGAAGATCCTTTCATAGAGTCGTATAAAGGATATCTCAACTACCTCAACATTTCTATTACACGATTACTAAAATGCCCGGGAGGACTAAACAATATAGTGTGAATCCAGTTATCCTATAAGACTTCGGAAATATTGCTAATTCCTGCCTCTGATTTATGTTAATATTAATGCTAGATTACGTGCTATAGCTTCCGAACAGCCACTGCATACCAATTCGCGCAGAGGCAGGGCGCTCCCATGCACCGGAGCTATATGCCTCTATTATAATGAGAATCTGAATTATTTATCTCTATTTATCCTACAGGAGTTCGCTCGACCCCAGTCCCATTTTCTCTCCCTCCTGCACATCAGTGTGTGTAAACATGGCTTCAGAGCGGCGGCACTCTTCATAGGTCCCGTCCTTTTTCAGCCACAAGGCACAGCAATAGGCGGTAGACAAAAATGTTACACCACTAAGAGAATTCATTTAAGCATTTGAGGTAAGCCCTCTTCATTAAGTCAACTTTAACACAGACACGCAAATGGCAGCATGCACGCATATGTGTCTGGCGCCCAAATCACGTCTGGTAAACCCAAAGGAAGTCAGGCAGCAGCAGGCCAAGGAGACAGTTAATAAATGTAGTCTCTCCCTTCCGTTACCTCCCTGTTAGAGAAACGGTTGTCTGTTGGGGACTCTGCGCATTCTTGCGACAGGACCGGCTTTCCAGTCTTTGCCTTGTGCCTACATCAGCTTCGAAAGACGCTCTGGGGATTCTCATTCACCTTAAACACTCAAGTTGGCCTGGTGAATGGTGGAACCAGTATTTCTGGCTCCCTCTTGCTCGAGGACTACGTAGAAAGGCTGAGGAGGGTTGGAATGCTTGAAAGTTGTAGGAAGGATTGGCCCCGTAGCTGTGGAGTGGTGTATTAGTCAGGGTTCTCCAGGGAAACAGACCCACTGGAAGATATATATATATATATATCATGAAGAGTTGACTCATGCAACATGGAGGCTGAGAAGTCCCACGATCTGCCATCTGCAAGCTGGAGACCCGGGAGAGCCAATGACGTCACTCCATTCTGAGTCCAAAGGCCTGGCAATGAGGAAAGCCCATGGTGTGAGGCCCAGTCTGAGGGCAAGAGAAGACTGATGTCCCAGCTCAAGCTCTCAGGCAGAGAGAGAGCGTGAATTCTCCCGCCACCTTTTTGTTCTCTTCAGGCACTCAATGCATTGGATGATGCCCACCCACACCGGGGAAGGCCACCTGCCGTACCCGGTCCATTAATTCAAATGCTAATCACATCCAGAAACAGACACATCCAGAAATGATGTCCCGCCAACTCTCTGGTCATCTCGTGGCCCAGTCAAATTGACACATAAAATTCACCAGCACAAATGACCTTCACGTTCTGGGGTGAGGAAGATTCCAGAGAGCCTGCCATGTGAAATAAAACGGGGTGGGGAACTGTGGCAGGAAAGCATTCACAGAGATTTACAAAACTGGTATTTCCATCAGAAGAAGAGTGAGTTGTCAGCAGTTGGAATTCTCAGGGTTTTAGGTAGCCCAAAGTGCCACATTAAAGAAACACCCTTTATTCTGCTGCTGTTGAGGGGCTGTTGGAAGGTCAGTTACTAAGGGCTAATGATAGTAGGTGGAACAATTATCCAAACCTATTAACGTATTGTCTATCAGATGCCCCTGACCGGCCCAATGCAAGGTGTATGTACAATAAAGCTGAAATAGATAAACAGAAAACTCTGGAACGTGAGATTGTATTTATATATATACATATATACACACACATACATATATATATGAAATATATATACGCATACATATATTGTATATATTTATATATATAAATGTACATATAAAATATATACATACATATATACATATCTATACATACATTAGATATGTATATATATAAATACACACACATATATTTATATATATACATATGTATATAAATATATACACATACATATACACACACATATATTATGTGTATATATACACAAATATATACATATACACATATATACATGTATATATATACATACATATACATGTACATATACATATACTTGTATATATATGTATATATTGCCCAGAGCCGTGACTCCAAAAGCTTGAAGCAGACAGGACGCACAGAAATGGGATTTGTAATTTTATATACATGTATATATATGTGTATGTATATATAAACTGACCAAAAAAAATCAAATGGTAAAGTATTAATGAGAATATAAGGCAAATGGCAATCCAGCAGAATTAATCCAGGTAATAACCAATGATTTGTGAACGGTGAGTCTAAAACAAGAATATTAAAATATTAAGAGAGCGGGCCTGGGACTTAGAATCATATGAGACACAGTAATTTACTATTATCTTATATTACTCCTTCTCCAAGTCATGATACAATATATAACACAGCACACACACTTCCTTAGTATATCCGGTAGAAGTTCAAACTCAGATATGTATTGAGATTGGCTATTGGTTCCTGACTTTTAGGCATTCCCAGTTTCCAAAGGGGATAGGCTGAAGTTCTTAAGGCTGTGGCACCCGTGATTTCAGAGACAGGTGTGGAGGGATCTGGGAGCCAAGCCGATGGGCAGTGGCAGGAAGTGAAGTTTGGGAAGGAGAGAGGTCGAGTCGGGTCTCTGTGTCCGCTGAGGTCCTCGGGCTCAGTTTCCCCAGTTGGACACATGAAACAGGTGCTAACTAACCAGGAGATTCCAGGAATGGAGCCATTATTCCAGAAATCCCAGCCAGCCCAAGCCCTCAAATCAGCCCCATGGATATTTAAGCAACATATCCAGACAACCACCATCACGGCAACAAGGCCCAGCTGGGACCGAGTTGGGTTTGGAATGAGCAGCTGGACACCTGGAACTCTTAGCTGGCTAGCTGCTCATGACCATCCTGGTCTATTAATCCCCCAATAACATGACCTTTCGTTTTACACAATTGAATTTTTGGATTCCATTCATGGCATTGTGACAGGCTTTTCTCTGAAAATCTCTTCCTACTAAAAAAAAATACATGCAGCTTGCAAAATAGTCAGACCATACAAGTATGTATAAAGCTCAAGTCCCCTTTATTCTCACCCTCCAGACTTAACCAGACTTACTGTTGGATGTATGTTATTTCCGATGTTTTATTTATACAGGTAAGTTTCATTTTAACAAAGCTCGGTACACCCTAATGTTAGACATTGATGGGTGTATCAGTTTCCTAGGGCTGCTGCAACAAATTACGACAAACCAGATGGCTTGAAACAGCAGAAATTTATTCTCTTGTAGTTCCAGAGGCCAGAAGTTAGCAATCAAAGTGTCAGCAGGGCCACACACCCTCTGACGTTCCAGAAAGGAAATCGTTCCAATGTCTCTCTCCTTCTAGAGGCTTCCAGCAAGTCTTGGCATTCCTGTTTGTAGTTTCTTCACAATATTTCTGCCTCTGCTTTTGCATGACTGCCTTTCCTTGCGGATGACTGCGACTACATTTTCCTCTTCTTGTAGGGACACCAGTCACTGAATTAGAGCCAACCCTCATCCAGATGACCTCACCTCCACCTGATGACATCTGCAAAGACCCTATTTCCAAATATGGTTACATTCATAGATTCCTGGGGTGAAGGCTGGACCATAGTTTTGGAGGAACACAATTCAACCCACAACAATGTGGAAATATTTGGTTGGAGGTATCTTTTGGAAGTTGCGAGCAAATAGATGGGATATAAACCCATAGGATTAAACGAGTTCAGTCATATTTTTAAACTTTAACTTTGCTTGCCTTCTTGCTTCTTTGACACATGAACAACTTTTTACCGTTCAGGTAGTTTGAATTGACAAACATTCCTTTCAAATATTACAGCATGTGTAGAAAGGTCTTTCTCACCCTGAGATTGCAAAGGTATTCACCTTTTCCCCTTTATAGCTTTAGTCCATTTGAATTTATTTTTGTCAAAAGCAGAATAGAGATCCAGCTTTATTTTTTCAAAGGCCTAGTTAGCCAGTCTAACAATAGGTATTTAATAATCCAGGCTTTCTGCACAGTTACGCCACATTTATGATACAGAAAATATGCAGATATATTTGGGTCAATTTCTTGACTAGCCATTTGGTCCTTTCCTGTGCTCGTCTATTTCTCTACCTGCAGGATCTCCCTGTTTCCTTCACTGTGGCTTTATTCACATTTTTGTAGCTGGCAGAGACCTTTTCTGTCACTGCCCTTTATTTTCCCCTCGAATGTTGTGGCTATTCCCAAATAAATGTTTTTTCCTTCCGATGAACTTTGGTATCATTCTGTCATATTTTTTAAATTAACATATAATGTATTATTTGTTTCAGCGGTACAGGTCTGTGATTCATCACATTCTGTCATATTTTTAAAAAACCAACTTTTGTTGAGATTGCACTAACATCCTCTGCGAGAACCAAGTTGTTTCCCCATTATGCAAATCTTTTTTCCTTTTCTTCCGTAGTCCCTCAGCAGATTTTTTTATAGTTTTCTTCACGTAGGTTTTGGACATTTCTCATGTGATTTATTTTTAGACATTTCATGTTTTGTTTGTTTTCTGTTGTGAATGGGATCTTTGAATTACACCCTGATTTCTCCTCCTACTCATTCTCCACATCAATCTGTTCGCAAGTACTGGCAATTCTTTTTGCATCTGAAATATATGGTGAAGCTACGCGCGTGTCCCTGTCGCCACCCCACCGCCATCTCCTCTCATCTAGGTGGAAGATTGTTCCTCTTCTGCCCGTACTTCCTGCCATCCATTCTCTACATAGCAGCCAGAGTCAGCTTCTCAAGGGAGCACTGAATGACATCACTGATACTCCCCTGAAAGCCTGTCCTTCAGTGGCGTCCTGTTGCCATTAAAATAAGCTCCATGTCCTGAAGGTGTCCTGCGTGCTCCAGCTCTGAGCCCCTTCCTCACTGAACTGTCTCTCAGACCCCGGGAGCTCTTTGCCTACAGCTCCTTCTCCTTCCCCCTCTTGCATTTCCTTCCCTAGCTCTTTGCATGACCAGCTTCTTCTCATCCTTCATGTGTGAGCTCACATTTCACCTGGAGGGGACACCTTCCTCTGTCACTGTCCCTAATTCCATGATCCCATCCCATCCTTCTCCTGGATTCCGTCGTAGCACTTACCACTGTCCAAAAAGTCTGATTTGTTTATTTACACATTTGCTTGCTTATGTATTGTTTATCTCCTCTAATAACAAAGCAGGTATTGGAGAATGAGGACCCTATTCTATCACAGCTGGGTCCCCAGAACTTGGCACAAAGGAGCCCCTCAAGAAAAATGTGTTGAATAAATAAAAAGAATGCTGTCTCCCCTTTCTTTCCTTCTTTCTTCTGTTCGGTTAAAAGCTATTAATTTTTTTTTTTAAAGAGTTTATTTATTTATTTGTCAGAGAGAGAGAGCACAAGCAGGGGGAGCAGCAGACACAGAAGGCAGAGGGAGAAGCAGGCTCCCCGCTGAGCAAGGAGCCCGATGCGGGACTCGATCCCAGGACCTTGGGATCATGACCTGGGCCGAAGGCAGTGGCTTAACCGACTGAGCCACCCAGGCGTCC
>CM052885.1:74272429-74310528 GCA_028534135.1 Potos flavus
AATTCGTATGTTCGTTTCAAAACATGGCTCTGGGTCAGAAGGTGAGAAGGGACAGTCATTCTTTAACAGAAAAAGTACAGGATTGCAGCAGACAGACAGGAGTGATCTTTCAAGAGCATGTGACCACTGGCAAGTAGTGCCCACGGGCATAGCTCTCCCAGGGATGATCTGGGTCCACTGTGATCACGTGATCCTCTATAAGCTCATGGAGGTGTGTAAGCAGAGTGGAAGCTCAGACTGACTGTAATCGAGCAAGGAGGAGGAGGAGTTCCCTTTTACCCGCAGTATAACCAGTCAGGTTTGCTTCAGTGCGGTTTAAATGTGGTTTCACTAAAGACTTTCCAGTGATCTACAGCAAAGAATGCAAGAATCAATCCCTAATCTAAGCAATGCATGGAGACATCAATTATGCTACAATATTTAACTTCTTTCCTAAATTATTAAGACTAGATAATGATGCTGAGTTCATTACGACCTGCTGATAATACTAGAAAACACTGTTTGGCCAAAGGGACGTACGTATGGCCCTTAAAACATTCTTTTTTCTCTTTTCTTCCTTTCTTTTTTTAGTACTTGCACTTTTTTTAAAGATTCCTAGAGAACCAGATGGGTGATGGAAAGTCTCAGAATACCAGGTTTCACATGTAATACTAATATTAGGAGAAAAAAAAATGATGCTAGAAATTATTTAGTTATTCCGAGATCTGTCACTTTTGGAAAACAGCATCAGAATTAGAAAAGAATTAACCATGTAGCATTGTGTCCTCACATTTCCAACACAACTAGTGAATCAAGAGGCAAAAATCCCTTCAAACGGTTGCCCCCGAGCCCTACTCTTGAGTCCAGGTGTCCGCCTTCCACAGGAGGGAGAATTCCGAAATTGCCTGTCGAGGGGGTATCTAAGGTCCCCCACTATCCAGGGGATCTCCTGAAAATCTGGACAGGAGCCCGGAAGCATGCGGGAAATGACCCACAGGTGCTAGGCCGGGATACACAGGGAAGACCAGTTGGCTGCTGTGTGAGTCGATTCAAGCCAGGTTCCGTGAGAGGAACTGTCTCGGGAGCCCTCGATTGGGAGTCACCCGAGTGGCTGCTGACCGTCTCAAGGCCACGGCTGGCCACTGCCTTTTGTATCTGTGCTTGTCCTTCTGTCGCTGCCACCGCCTGGCTGCCCCGGCAGGTTCCCTGTAGCCACCCTCTGCCCCGGCTGCCCTCGGTGCAGGCTGGACCGGGTCGGGTCAGCCTGCCGCCCAGCTGGGCAATGCCGCCCCACCCCCTGCCCCAGCAGCCACAGCCAAATCCCATTTTGACATGAACCCATTTAAATGGAAACCCAGTTTCACAAAGCACAAGTGACCAGTAATGAAGACGTGAATGATGCTGATGAGAATTTTATTTAATTTGAAATCTATTGTGTATTCTAATTCATTAATAAAGGGGAAAGGAAAGAATCCAGGAGTGCTTAATCTCATGTCGTTATTCAAATAGAAGAGAGTACTTCTTCATATAAGATTCTTAGGGAAATTGTCAATTTCCCATCTTGCCTGAAAAAAATCTATTTTTATGGAAGAACTTGGGCTCAACTCATTCTTAAAAATTAGATTTGACATTACTGGACATTACATAAACAAGAAGAAAAGGTCCAACCAAGTGCTTGACTGAATTTTTCACCATGTGTTTTTGTTACTGTATGGATGGTCTAAAAATAACATAATTAGCAACAAAAAGCTTGGTTTGGGTAGTAATAAAGTATCTGAGGAAAATAATATTGTAATATTGTTATGAGAGAATTAAAGGCTAAAAAATATGCTGTAGTATAGACTGCAAGGTTCTTTATGGGGTTGAAGCTCTTCTCTTCTTTGGGCTACTCTGCTTTCTTTGGGGTTTCAGTCAAGGTCAAGGTCATTAGGTAATGGTAATTGTTCCAGCTCTCTCAGGCTTCTCTAAGTCTTAAAGGAACAAAGTACCTACAAGCAGTGTCTTGTCTATGGTATGAAAGAAGTGGGCAAGAAGGGAAACTACCTTCACCCCACCCCTACCTTCCGGCTCAGCAACCCCTTGGGGGGCCTTCTTCTCCCTTCTTCACTTACAGCCAGGTGATGCGGGCAAGTCACTTAAACTTTCTGGGTCTTCTGCTCTTTTCTAAAATTACAGTCCCTGCTTCATAGGACCACCGTGAGGATTAAGTGAGAGGTTACTTATCAACTCTTGCAATAGGGAAATGCTTAGTAGACTGCCAAATACTGAAGATAGTCAGTATTCCAAGAACGATTAACAAATACTGCTATTGCACCTGAAGGAGAGGCTAAAACTCTCCAAATGGAGGGAGGATTTTGAATTCATTCAGAGCTTAACAAGTGTTTTTGTTTTGTTTTGTTTTCAAAATGAGATCCAGTCGACTTTAAGAAATAGTAATAAACTGTACATGTTTAAAACGTGCTGAGTGGTCACGTGTGGGTTGAAAGGGAGTTGCTAGCTGTGAGAGCCCATAAAGGGGCAGGGCCCATGCTCTGTGATGGTCAAGGGGTGGAGAGGGGCAGAGTAGAGGCAAGGGGACTCTGGGGTGATGGAGTGAGGAGTATGGTAGCACCCATGTCCTGGAAGCATGTGAGAAGTGTATTTCCCAGCAGGTGGTAGCTAGTTTATCCCCAGTGTTTCAAGTCAGGTTGAAAATGAAGGTTAGGAGGAGAATGGAAGGGAAAAAATGGAAGAAGAAGGGGGACAGCCACAGAGAGGGGAGTCACTCCAAGCTCGGGGACAGGAAGAGCTGATTCAGAGGACCCAGCCTTACCAGGGGCCCAAACAAGTGAAGCCCTTGGCCAATAGGTTTGGGGCACATTATCTCTTCTACTTTGAGTGAAGGAAGGAAGGAGAAAGGAGGGAAGGAAGGAGGATAGGGGGAAGGAGGGAAAGCAGGAAGGAAAGAAGGAGGAAGGAGGGAAGGAGGCAAGGGAGGGAAAAGCTGTAATCAATATATTAAAAAAGTATGGATAAGACTTTTTAAATTAATATATGAATAGAAGCTGTTATATAATATTATTATATTGAGAATTTCAGAGCCAACATTCAGGAAATCTTCATACTGCAACGAAACCGATCAAGAAATTCCTGTTCTCAGCCCTTGGGACATTCAAGCGTCCACAGACACCCCTCTGCCTGGGCCTCAGCTTCAGCGCCTGGAGCCCCACAGTAGCCCCAGTCTGCCCTGTCTGGGAAGCCGTCCCTTCTAGGGTGCCAGGCGGTACGTATGATGGTTGTCACCGCAGAGAGGAGAGACCGTGTTTGCTCAGTTTGGGAGAGCAGGCACCCAGCACGGAACATAGGTCGGTGCAGCAGCTCAAAGCCTGCTTTTTGAATAAAGAAAGGAGTTCGGGGCAGGGAAACCCTCGCCAGAGCTCACATCTCTTCATCTACGTCACTGCCCACTCTGTCTTCATGGAAGTTTGGCCCTCTGCCCGCTCTTGACCAGTCTCCGTCTTCCTGTGCCAAGGCTGGTGAGTGCCACTTAAAAGAGTGATTTTAGAAAGCTTGTGGTGTGCGTGACCTCTCCAGGGGTCACTGAAAGGTGGAGCAGGGGTCCTCCACTCAAGTCAAGCACGTGGGCAGCTTGACCGCTCCCCCTCTCTTTCCCTCACAATTCCCAAGGACTGTTTTTCTTCCCACCTTGTAGGATTTGAAAAGGAGACTCAGGATGTGTGTTTTATTTATTATATGATTTTATCTTATAGATTATTTTGGTGTCAAGGCACCACTGGATACTGATCTACAACCTGTGTCGTATCCACAACATCACAGACCTGGACGAAAACACGAGGCCCTCTGGCTTGCCAAGGACGATTACTGCCAGCCAGAGTGAGCACACACCACCTGAGGAATCGTCCTGCCATTCCACAGGACAAAGATGTGATGATGTCAGCCTCCCGTCTGATCCCGAAGTGTGTGACATTCACTGTGTCAATGCCATCATCACCTTGCAGACTAGTCTGTATTTGCTTTGGACAGAAGGCTCTGGAATGTGTTCAAGCATTACTCATCTTCAGACTTTTTTCACCCAGTATATTCCAATAGCTGAATTATTACTCCCAAGATTCACGTTTTTAGTTCACTTACTTAAATGGAAAAGAGTTGAGGGGCTTCATGAGTAGCCTTCTGAAGGAATTTTTTTTATTATTTTATTATTTCCAGTAGAGTTAATATACAATGCGATATTAGTTTCAGGTGTACAATATAGCGATTCAACACTCCCATACAGCACCTGGTGCTCATCACGACAAGTGCCCTCCTTCATCCCCGTCCCCTATTTCACCCATCCTTCCACCCACCTCCCCTCTGGTAGCCATCACTCTGTTCTCTGTAAAGTCAGCTTCTTGGTTTGTCTCTCTCTCTCCTTTTTTTCCCCTTTGCTCATTTGTTTTGTTTCTTAAATTCCACGTATGAGTGAGATCATATGGTATTTGTCTTTCTCTGCGTGACTTACTTCACTTAGCATTATACCCTCTAGTTCCATCCGTGTCATTGCAAATGGCAAGAGTTCGTTCTTTTTGATGGCTGAGTAATATTCTGTATATATATTTCATATCTTCTTTATCCATTCATCTATTGAAAGACGCTTGGGCTGCTTCCATAACTTGGCACAGCCCAACTGTCCATTAATAGATGAACGGATAAGGCAGGTGTGCCTTCCAAAGGAATATAAGCAACCCAGGTGCTATGCAATGCAAATGAGGCTCTATTTGGCCTTATTCCCACAGGCCAGAGTAGAGCTTTGTGACTTTGCGACCTACAGAGCATTGGTGGGCTTGTTTTTGTGTTTAAAGGATAGAGTCCTCGGCTGCCGTTGATGTTACTCTCACTGTTTTCCATCCCTATCACAGTTTGCAAAGCATGTACCATGAGAACACTTCGGTGGCTAACTCTGAAATAGTCACTGGGCCTAGGAATTAAACAATGAGGAGCTCTGTGCAGGCCGTAGTCCTAGCAAATGTGTTGTATAAAAACGTGAATCATGGTGGCTTATCACGGCCTAAATGAGAGTGGAGATCTTCAGCATTAACACTGTTTCAAAACTTTTAATCGAGGCATAACGTACTACTGAGAACCACATACATGCATATATATTTTAAGTGTACAGCCTGATAAATTCTCACATCGTCATTTTATTCTTGCTCTTTGGATTAATCGATCTTTCTGTAATTCAAAAATGAACAGAATCTAGGCACATTTTGATTATCCACCATTCGTTAACACAGAAAAAAAAGTCCTGTATATATACACGTAGACCTTCTGTCTTTGAATGAAGTCTCGTTACAGCGAATGTCCAGTGTGGTAAGCTAGGAAACCTATCCACAGTACAGAAACGCTAGCTGGATTTGCTCTTGTCCCTCACGTTCTGCTTTCATTCTGAGTCTTCTGTCAAAGCCACATACTTATTTATCCTCTCTGCATATGTTCTTGGGATATTTCTATTTAGTAGCAAAGCAGTATCAGTGAGCATCTCTGTTTTATTAAGTTTGTCAAACAACAGAATATCTGGTCTGTTGGCCAGAATTTGTTAATCTGTTAGGAACGGCTCTGTCCCAATACATTTTGGAGAGGCTGTTTTCCAACACATTCTTGGGTTCATACTTGTAAATGGTGTTAATCCACTTGTTAACTCAACAGAGGGCTAAATGTTGACGTCAGATCTTATTGCCACGATCCTGTGTGTTATTTACATTTCTGAAGAACTTCCTTGACTGTATTTCCTGACTCCTGTGCTGCTCCCTTCTTGACGGGAGCTGATAATTTCTTCCCAGGCTTCGGAAGCCTCTACCGAGAAAGTTGAAAGGAGAAGCGACCGAGGAGCAAAGCTTCTTTTTTTAGGAGGAAAAACTAGGGCAAAAATTCCCTATCTTTGCATAACTAAGGACCCTTCTGGACAAGATGTTTTTCAAGTATTATCTGTCAAATCGCAGTAATGAAAGAGCGGCGATTTCAGCGGGCGCCCGGGCTGTGCCCACAGTGAGGGGTCGGTGGGTCCCGAGAAGTCTAGTGATCAGAAGGAAAACAGGCTGATGGGAGCTAGGGTGTGCGTGGACTTGGCTGCTGCTGAAGGAGGAGGCAGAGCCTGCTGGCGTGAAGTTCTCTGGAGGAGGGAGTGGGAAAGGGAGGGAGAGAGACAGTGTCGTCTCCTGCCCCTTCCCCCACCCAAAGACAAGTTCTGATCCCCCACAGAAGCGTGGCTAGAGGCACAAGCTACCAATGGGGAGCACTGCTATTTTAGGGCTTGGGTGACAGACGGTGACACGGAGTTGAGGGAAGGGACAGTCTTCCAACCTCTCCGTGGGGCCCTGAACACCTCGGGTGTTGGGGAGGTGCCCACACAGCCTTTGCCCACAGGGGATGGGGGAGCAGACACGGCTTGTGGCCAGTGGATGTGGGGTGTGTGGTGGACGTGGCCCAGTGGCAGAGTCACCTGGGAGGTCAGCAGGCCAGGGGGGCTGGCTGACAGCAAGCGGAGGTCTTACATAAAGGTAGAGGCAAGAGCGATGGAGTCCGAGCTATTTTTAGCAAATAAATTCCCACCAGGATTCACCATCTGAGGAGACTGAGGGCAATTCAATGATAATGGATTCATTTTCCAACTTGTATTGGTCTTTACAGGTTTGGACAGAATGTCCCATTTCGGGTAGCGGACCGTGAGGCCACACCGATGTTGGGTTTTGAGTTAACCTAAGATGTGTCAGTGGTCCAGCCATGTCGGGTCCTCTGGGGGAATTTCAGTCATGTCCAGTGATTCAAGGTAGGTCAAGGCTGTTGTCTCCTGCTCCACGACCCTTTGTCACACAGAAAGCAAGTCTCAGGCGAAATCATGCCACACAAACACTTATTAAAACACAGGCTGAAAAAAAATTATACAGGTCCATTCTGTTAAGCTGAGGTTAGTTCCTGCTTTCTGTCCTCAACTCTGAGTGGAGGTTCACTCTGTGACCAACCCACGGCGTTCCTGCAGCCCCTTGGTCCTCCAAGGCACCTCAGCAGACAGGGTCCTTCTTTGGGGACCACCAGGGCCCAAAGCACTCCAGATCCTCACTGACATAAGGCAATGCAGAACCCCCACATTTCTCAAGTCAACCACAAACTTAAATGCCGCCTAGTAGAAACAACCAATAAAAAGTTGTTTCTTTCTTTCTTTTTTTTTTTTTTAAAGATTTTATTTATTTGACAAAGAGAAACACAGCAAGAGGGGGAACACAAGCAGAGGCAATGGGAAAAGGAGAAGCAGGGAGCCCAATGCGGGGCTCAACCCCAGGACCCTGGGATCATGACCTGAGCCGAAGGCAGACGCTTAACGACTAAGCTACCCAGGCGCCCCCAAAAAGTTGTTTCTAACATCAGTTGTGCTGGTTAGCAGACTCTCACCAGCAGGTTTAGAGAATGAGAGTCGAAGCTTTTGCCTCTGGAGTGTGGGTTCATGGTAAAAGGTCTCCACCTCATAACTCACCACCCCTGGGGTGTGGGTTTCTGATTAGGGTCTTTCAAATGCTAAATAGGCACTCCTGAGATTTTCATTGAGAACAAATGCCTACAAGTGCCATCCGTGGTTGATGGTGAGGTATTTAAAATAAATTACCTCAAGGCCAGTATGATAGGCAACCTGAGAGGGTGTGTGCCGTGGCCTTCCTGTGAGGCAAGCCATCAGTCCTCTTAGGTCATTTCTAGAACATACAGGAAACACAAATATTTAAGTGAGTCCACTATTTGTGCCATCTCTTACGGTTTCTAAGACACTCCTGAGTAAGGTTTTATTTAATCCTTATTTTAAGAGGAGTAACTCATTTTAATAATGAAGAACTCCAGGGGCACCTGGGTGGCTTAGTTGGGGAGCCTGCTTCTCCCTCTCCCACTACCAGTCCCCCTAACTCATGCTGTCTCTGTTTTTCTCTCTCTCTCAAATAAATAAATAAAATCTTAAAAAAAAAAAAAATGAGGAACTCGAGACTTTGAGAGCTGGAGTGATATCTAACAGTTCCTGATTAGAGAACCCATGAATGTATACATCATTCATTCAACTAGTAATTACTAACAGTGTCCTCGGGATACGTACTAGGGATGTCATCGTGAAGAATTGTATGGCTCACTTATTGCTGGCTAATAAGTTGGTCCAAGATTTAGCAGCTTGCCCCAACAAACATTTACATTCTCACAGCTCCCTGGCTCAGGTGTCTAGGCACAGCTTACCTGGATGTCTCTGGCTCAAAATCTCTCTCGAGGTTGCAGTCATCTCAAGTCACAAATGGGGCTGGAGGACCTGCTCCCAAGCTCACCCAGGTAAGCCTCTCTGCGCAGGGCTGCCTCACAACATGGCGGTTGGCTTCCCCCAGAAGGAGTGATCCAAGACAGAGCACCTAAGACAGAAGCCACAGCCTTCTTATTACTTCATCTCAGAAATGCCTTCTGATTCCCTCTGTCATCTTCTATTACCTTAGTCAATAAGTTGAGCCCACACTCAAGAAGAAGGCATTCCACAGGACCATGAGCCTGTCACAGAGGCCACCGGCCAAGCAAGTCACACTCTGCCTTCCTTTCAGGAGCTTACAATATGGCCCTAGGAGCAGCTATCATTCAATTCCATTTACAATTCCATATACATCCAGTTATCATTGATATATGCGCTGAGAACATACGATGTTGTAAGAGTATGGTGGATGGACGATAGGTCCCTAAGACTTAATATGAACATAAAAGTGGAGACACGGTGTGAGTGTGTGAATATGAAGGTGGAGACACGGCGGTGAGCCTGCCTGCTCACAGGTTGCCAGCAACCCACCTGAGGCCGGGCAAGAGGCCTGGAATGGAGCCTTCCTTCCGTCTGAGCTCTCCGAAGGAACCGGTCCTGACGACACCTTGCTCTCAGACTCCCAGCCCCCAGAACTGTGACGCCGTAAATATCTGTTGTGCTGCTTTTCAGTCAGCCCTAGCCAACTAATACACAGAGTCTGTATTTGATTTGAAGGAGAAAGATGGGAAATTTGCAGTGGTCACTTGTTCATCAAAAATTTCTTGGGGGGGGAGGGGCAGAGGGAGAGGGAGCCGCAGACTCCCCGCTGAGCGCCAAGCCCTAGACATGGGGCCCGATCCCACAACCCCTAAGAGGATGACCTGATCCACAACCCAGTGACGGGAGCTCAAGTAACTAAGCCACCCAGGCGCCCCTATTCATAAAACAGTTTGCAACAACCGGTCTGGGCCACGGAGTAAAGTGGGGGGGGGGGGGGTGCGCGTGCACGTGTGCGTGCATGTGCACGTGTGCGTGCATACGCACGCGTGCACGTGCCTGTGTGCGTGCGTACGCATGCGTGCACGTGCACGTGTGCTGCCAATGCGTCCGGAACCTGCTCTCACTGCATCCGGGTTTCCTGGGGTCTGTCCTCTGCGCCGTATCACTTCTCCCCGCGTGGCCGCGTCTGAGATGAGCATCGGTGATCTTTCTTGACGGCAGGTCAGCTTCCACAGCCCCCTTCCTGCCTGAGCGATTTGGGGTGCCCAGGAGTGGCTTGAGGGGTGGAGCGGTCACAGGTTCTGGCAAAGCAAACGTCTGACTTCTTTGGCAGCATGGTCGCTTCAAGAACCCGGTCATGGGGGCTCCTGGGTGGCTCAGTGGGTTAAAGCCTCTGCCTTCGGCTCAGGTCATGATCTCCGGGTCCTGAGATCTAGCCCCGCATTGGGCTCTCTGCTCGGCAGGGAGCCTGCTTCCCCCTGTCTCTGCCTGCCTCTCTGCCCACTTGTGATCTCTGTTTGTCAAATAAATAAATAAAATCTTAAAAAAAAAAAAAAAGAAGAACCCGGTCATGTTCTGCCCTATTTGCTTCTCAGCGCCATGTGCGTGCAACCTCTGTCAGTTCCCAACAGTCTCAAAGCCCCAAGCCTCTGGTTTGTTCTTACTAGCCCCGTGTTCCATCCCTTCTCTTTCTTTCAGCCTAATGACAGCAATTTGGGATCCTCTGAAATTATAAGCTCGAGAGGGAGGCCATACCCCCTGGATCCAATGTTTGACACTGGACTGGTGTTTCCCCTCCTCTCCCTCCTTCTCCCTCTCTTGTCTTTCTTCCTCCTTCCCTCCACTTCCTCCCCTCCCCCCTTCCTCCTCCTCTTTCTCTTTCATCTTTCATCTCTGTCTCTCACACTGTCTGACAAAATAAAAAATTTGCGCAGAGATGCCTGGAAAAGACTTTGGGCTACAATATCACCTCCTAAGCCTGTAGCTTTGCTTGCAACGGGCTTCATGTAGGGGCACGGTAACAGCTAGCTTTTAAACTTGATCTCTCCATCAACCCCGATCTTACACTGCAAACAGAGTCCTGCCCATTGCAGAACAAAATCCCCCTCCATCAATGCTTGCCACCCAGCTACCTCTAACCTGAATTCATCTCTCTCTCTCAGGGCCTCTGCTAGAAGCCGCCAATACCCCCCAGAGCACCCAGTTTCTCCACCATTTTCTCCAGAGCTAAGACTTGACCGGTATGTGGTCTGGCTTTCAGGTTATCGTGGGACGTGGTTTTGCCAAGGGTCGTCTGTGAAAAGGGTCAGTCGCCTGTCAGCCTGCGGTTTCCAATCCTTAGAACCAGCTTCTATCACCAAGCCAATGCCCATATTTTAGACATTTCTAGCAGCAAATCCTGTTTAATTTGGATATTCTATGTGTATAGCTGTATGTAAAAGGGACCCCGAATAAAAGCAATGTAAGCGAAGTAGGCATTTATTCTCACTCACGGAACTGTCCATAGGTAGGTGACCCCGGGCTGGTGTGTGGCTCTGTTCCATTTGGTCATTCCCGGTTGTCTTGTCATCTCTCGGCCCTCTGGTCCCAGAAGGCTCACTTCCACATCCATGTTCCAAGCAGGAGGATAAGGAAAAGGGAAGAAGATGGACACACTTCCTCCTTTTAACTTTCCCTGGGCCTTGCGTCCATCACTTTGGCATCCTTTTACCAAGCTCTTAATCACATGGTCGCACCTCATCGCTAGGGAGGAGAAATGGGCTCTACTCTATGAGGTCTAACAATTGGGCGGATTCCTTACTAAGAGAATGAGGAGAACACACATGGACACAACCAGCAGGCTCTGCCCTCACGTGCAGCTGGGCAGCAGAGATGGAGGGCAGGGCCCCAGATGAGACCAATGGGGCAGAGGTGACAGATAGTGTCCAAACTGGAGGCTTGTGTTTGTGGAGGTTGTGCTGTCAAGCTCACACCAGGATAAGAGCACAAACCAGACTGTCCCAGGTACGGCTGGACCTAGGTCTCTCCTGTATAGATGATGTTGTGGACATGGGGTTTTTATTTATTCTATTATTTTTTTAAATAATTTTTTTAAATCAGCTTTTTTTTTTAAAGATTTCATCCATTTATTTGGCAGAGAGAAAGAAAATACAAGTAGGCAGAGAGGCAGGCAGAGGGACAGGGGGAAGTAGGCTTCCTGCCAAGCAGAGAGCCCGATGTGGGGCTCAATCCCAGGACCCTGAGATCATGACCTGAGCCGAAGGCAGAGGCTTTAACCCACTGAGCCACCCAGGCACGCTACATGGGATTTTTAGAATGATAAGAAGCTGCTGGGGAATTCTACCTTGGGTAGGGCCATAATCACAATTGAGTCGTTAAAAAGCATTTTGGCTGCTATGTGGAAAATTGATTGGTGGGTAAATTCAAACCCCAGTCTTCTGCCTCCAAACACAGTCGGTTATTTACAAACAATCCAATTAAAAAATGGGTAGAGGCGCTCAAGAGACCTTTTTTCAAAGACATCCAGATGAGAAGATGCTGAGTATCACTCATCATCAAGGAAATACAAAGCAAAACTGCAAAGAGAGGTCACCTTACACCTGTCAGAATGCTTAAAATCAACAACACAAGAAAGAACAGGTGTTGGCGAGGATGTGGAGAAAAAGAAACCCTCTTGCGCTGTTGTTGGGGATGTAAACTGGCGCAGCCACTGTGGCTCAAATACTAAAAATGGAAATACCATACAATCCAATAATTCCACCATTGGATATTCACCCAAAGAAAATAAAAATACTAATTTGAAAAGATAGTTGCATTCCTATGTTCACTGCAGCGTTATTCACAATAGCCAAGATATGGATGCAACTTAAGAGTCCATCAGTAGTGGCGCCTGGGTGGCTCAGTCAGTTAAGCGTCCCACTCTTGATTTCAGCTCAGGTCATGATCTCAGGGTCATGAGATTGAGCCCCCTCATCAGGCTCCATGCTCAGCATGGAGTCTGCTTGTGATTCTCTCCCTCTCCCTCTGCCCCTCCTCCTGCCCACTATCTCTCTCCCTCTAAAATAAATAAATAAAATCTTTAAAAAAAAGAAGAATCCGTCAGTAAGTGAATGGAAAGGAAGGTGTTTATGATAATGGAATATTATGCAGCCATAAAAGGAGATGAGGTCATGCCACTTGCATCAACATGGATGGACCTAGAGGGTATTACGCTAAGTGAGATAAGTCAGACAGAGAAAGACAAATACCATATGATTTTACTCATATGTGGAATGTAAAAAAAAAAAAAATGAATAACAGACAAAAAGCCAGATTAGACCTATAAATACAGAGAACAAACTGATGGCGGCCAGAGGGAAGGGGGGTAGAGGATGGGCACAATTGGTGAAGGGGAGTGGAGATACAGGCTTCTAGTTATGGAATGAATAAATCACGGGGACAAAAGGCACAGCACAGGGAGTCTAGTCAATGATATTGTAATAGCATTGTGCGGTGACAGATGGGCGCTACGTTTGTGGTGAGTATAGCATAAGGTATAGAGAAGTTGAATCACTCTGTTGCATACCTGAAACTAATGTAACATTGTGTGTCAACTAGACTCAAAAAAGAATTTTTTTAAGGGACATGGAAAGGCTCATTTGCCTCCAACAAGCCCTCCCTGCAGCTACTCAGTTGTCTTTGTTCTCATCCCTTTGGGTTAAGAGGAAGATTTGTTTCCAAGAAGTGCCATGTTACAACAATATGAAATAATTATTGATCCTTCTCCTTTAAAATGTTTAACCAAAAGCATTTTAATTCATTTTCCACTTCCAATTCTTAGAACCTCATCTCCCCGACTTTTGAGCCAAACATCTCTTTTTCTGAATTGAGTTTGCCACTCTCCTGGAGTCTTGCATCTGTTGCTCCCATTTTTTTTAAGTGTTTATTCAAATTCCAGTTAATTAACATACTGTGTAATATTAGTTTCAGGTGTACAATATAGTGGCTCAACACTTCCATACATCACCCGGTGCTCATCACCACAAGTGCCCTCCTTCATCCCCATCACCTATTTCCCCCATCTCCCCACCCACCTCCCCTCTGGGAACCACCATTTTGTTCTCTACAGTTAAGAGTGTGTTTCTCGGTTTGCCTCTCTCTCTCTCTCTCTTTTTCCCCCTTTGCTCATTTGGTTTTTTTTTTTTTTCATTCCACACATGAGTGAAATTATATGGTATTTGTCTTTCTCTGACTGGCTTATTTCACTTAGCATAATGCTCTCTAGCTCCATCCACATTGTGGCAAATGGCAAGATTTCATTCTTTTTCAGTGGCTAATATTCCATTGTGTGTGTGTGTGTGTATATATATATATATATATATATATATATATATATATACACACCATGTCTTTCCTACCCATTCATCAGGTGATGGACATTTGGGTTGGTCCCATTTTGGAGCTGCACATAACTGTCTGTTTACTTGTGAAAAACAGCCTCTAGTGCCCATGCTACTCAACTAGGTCCACGAACCATCCCCAAATCTTCCCAGTTTATGAAAGGTGATTAGTTCAACACACCTTCCTCCATAAACCTAGGGTATTGTGAACATAGCCCTGTGTATCTATTAAGTGCAGCACACTTGTATAAAGAATATGGCAGATATGGCAACTTTCGCACCACAAAGGTATTTTGATCCAATGACTTTAAGTGCGCGGAAGGAACTTGCTGTGTAGGTCCTACTATGAAACCCTTTGATATGAAAGTAATTCCTGAAAGAGTGCATATTTACTCCTGATCTACCTTGGAGTAGTGTGGGTTTTGTCGTCATGTGTACAAGTGATTGGAGCAACTGGAAAACCAACTTCTCCCCCAGCCAATCCAAATTTCATTTTGTTGGGTAGTTTTGGGTATCACTTGAGCTGCGACAGGTCAGCCTTTATGTCTTCATCAGAGAACACTTGGTGATTTGCATATCAGATGACTACATGATGATAAGTCGAGAAGAGTCTTCAATGGGGACAGACACAGAATCCATCCTGGGTGTTGGAAGGATGTGCTGGAGAGATCGGAAATTAAAGAAAGGCAAAAGGAAGTCAGGTTTCCTTTGGCTCCCTAGACTCGAACCCTATTCTCATCCTCAAAATAGAAGCAAAAAAGGGTAGGGGAGATGGACTCTACCAACCAGACTCTCCATCGATTATACAGAATTGAGTGCTCCTGCCATGCGCCCTGCAGAGCCCAGAGAAGGCATACGAGAAAAGTCCCTGAACCCAAAAATAATTTTAAAACTGCAAAAAGTAAGGCCACAAAGGAATGCCAAATGATTAGTGATGATTTAGCCTCCAGTGGAGGCTAAAGAAAAACGACTACTCGTTTTCCTCAGATTTAGAGGGAAGAGTAGCTTCTGGCAGCCATTCCGAGCCCCCACTTTGGTGGAATCAGAGAATGTTAGCCAGGCCACAGTGGGGTTCGGCTCTGAGGTAAAGTTTCCTGATGGGGGGCGAGGGAGGGTCCTATATTTGTTTGTTTAAAAAAATTTTTTTTGGACTAGGCTGGGAATGCTTCTTTTTGGTAGCTTTTTTAAGACACCAAACACCATGATGAGAGGACAGGGAGAGAGAAAGAAAAAGAGGGGAGAGAGAAAGAGACAGGGAGCGAATTCTTCTAAAAATGTCATGTTTGATTGTTTCTAAATCAACATATAATATTTATTATAATTTGGGAACAGGCATTATATATATATATATATATTTTTTTTTTTTTTCTTTTCAATTTTTATTTAGATTCTAGTTAGTTAACATACTGTGCAATATTGGTTTCAGGAGCAGAATTCAGTGATTCATCACTTACATACGACACCCAGTGCTCATCATAACAAGTGTCCTCCTTAATACCCATCACCCACCTAGCCCGTCCCCCACCTGCCTCCCTCCATTAACCCTGAATTTGTTCTCTCTTTGAGAGTCTGTTATGGTTTGTTTCCCTCTCTCTTTTTTTCCCCTTTCCCATATGTTCATCTGTTTTGTTTCTTAAATTCCACATATGGGTGAAATCATATGGTATTTGTCTTTCTCTGACTGACTTATTTCCCTTAGCATAATATTCTCTGGCTCCATCCACCTTGCTACAAACGGCAAGATTTCACTCTTTTTGATGGCTGAGTAATATTCCATTGTATATACATATGCCACATCTTCTTTATCCATTCATCAGTTGATGAACACTTGAATTCTTTCCATGGTTTGGCTGCTGATAATGCTGCTGTAAACATCAGGGGGCATGTACCCCTTTGAATCTGTACTTTTGGTTTTGGGTTGTTTTTTTAAATGGTTTTATTTATGACAGAGATAGCGAGAGAGGGAACAGAAGCAGCGGGAAGCTAGAGAGGGAGAAGCAGGCTCCCCACTAAGCAGGGAGCCCAATATGGGCCTCGATCCCAGGACGCTGGGATCATGACCTGAGACAAAGGCAGACATATAAGGACTGAGCCACCCAGGCACCCCTGTACTTTTATATCTTTTGGGTAAATACCTAACAGTGCAATTGCTGGATCCTAGGGTAGTTCTATTTTTTAATTTTTTGAGGAACCTCCATATTGTTTTCCAGTGTGGTTGCACCAGCTTGCATTCCCACCAACAGTGTAGGAGGGTTCCCCTTTCTCCACATCCTCGCCCACATCTGTTGTTTCCTGGGTTGTTAATTTTAGCCATTCTGACAGATGTGGGTTGATATCGTAGATTTGATTTGCATTTCCCTGATGATGAGTGATGTTGAGCATTTTTTTATATGTCTGTCGGCCATCTGGATGTCTTCTTTGGAAAAATGCCTATTCATGTCTTCTGCCCATTTCTTAACAGGATTATTTGTTTTTTTGGGTGTTGAGTTTGATAAGTTCTTTATAGACCTTGGGTACTAACCCTTTATCAGATATGTCCTTTGCAGATATCTTCTCCCTTTCTGTAAGCTGCCTTTAGTTTTGTGTGATTGTTTCTTTTGCTGTGAGGAAGCTTTTTATCTTGATAAAGTCCAATAGTTCATTAAAAATACTATGTTTTTGAAAAAAAAAAAAAAAGGTTCCATGGGTCAACTAGACAAGGAATCAGGGAAGGGAAAGAAGAAGCTAAGATTTACCAACTTCTGAGGCGCCTGAGTTAAGTGCCCAACTCTTGGCTTCAGTTCAGGTCACGATCTCAGGATTATGAGATAAACCCTCTTGTTGGGCTCCACGCTCAGCATGGAGTCTGCTTGAGATTCTCTCCCATTCCTTCTGCCCCTTCCCCTGCTCGCTCTCTCTCTCTAAAAATAAAGTAAATCAAATCTTTAAAAAAAAAAAAAAAAGATTTACCAACTTTCCCCACCCTACCCTATGGCAGAGCTTGTTAATATTCACAACACATGTGGAAATAGAGAAATGGAGAATTTGACATTATGACCCTCCTTTTAAAACATATCCAGTGAGGGAACTGCTACACAGAGAGATTAAGTAACTTTCCCAAGGGCACCACAGCTCACCAGTGTCCAGACCGATGTTCAACATCAGGTCTGACCGAGCCCAAATCATATGTGCCATATGCTGAGGTCAGTAATAGGGTGTGGGACCCCCACACCCAGTAATAGGGTGTGGGGTCAGTAATAGGGTGTGTCCCCACGATGCCCTGAGGTGGGCCAAAGTACCTTTAGTTTACACCATTCTTGCCTCCCAGAATCCCGTGTGGCATCAGTTAATCTGAAAAGTGCATTTCCACTTCGGTGTCCATGTCTGTTATGGTGAAGTAAAATATATACCTGCACACAGTAAAAATTCAAATGCTACAGAAATGTGTACAAGACAAAGAAGAGCTCTTCTTCCCTCTCCTCACCTATCCTTTCCACTGAGGAAATTGCTATCAACAGTATTGTGTGTGCCCTTCCAGAAAAATGTCTTCAGCATAAAACTAGGTCGATGTTCAATAAGGACCTTCTGCCATGATATCCTAACCCAAGGCGTGATCACTACGATGAGAATCTGAGGTAAAATAAACAGGAAGTAATCATTCATTTTTGTGTTTTGACTAATTTTTACATACAACTAAATTAATGAAAACAGCTAAGGGTGACTCATAATTCTTTTGGATCTGGCACAGGCAAGGCTCCTTTATGTAAATCTCCTCATCTTCACAACAGCATTGTAAGGTAGATATTACTGTAGTTTTTCCAACAAGACCCGTGAAGACCTGGGAGAAGATGAGTCTCTGAGAGTCTTAGAGCACTAAGGGCTGCAGCCAGGAATTGCCCCCCGGGTAGTGCCACCTCCCATCTTGCACGGTCAAGCACGACAGATCCCCTTTCGTTCCAGAAATGGCACAGGCACCTCGGGTAATAGAAAATAAGAGAAACACCGCTCCGAGGTCACCCACCCGAATAAAATCCATTTTCTCATTTATTTTGGTGTTTCCTCCAGTGACTTTTTTCCCTGCACTCCGAATCTAGACACAGAACCCCCTTCCCTGATTCGTGCAGAAAATGCTACAACAGGAAAGGGATCTAGCTGCTGTTGCTTACCTTCTGAATGATGAACGCGTCTGAAAGAACTGCCCTAGAAAACCCGGAACTGGCTCTGTAACTAGGATGGAGGAGGGAGTGGGTGAGGTCACTGCACCTGGAAGGTGGTTGGCAGCCTGGGAGGCGGCTGGACGCCAGTGCAAGAGCCTCTCCCGCCGCCCCGACAGCCGGCTGACCCCGCACCTCACCAAAAGGCAAGGAAGGGGGGGCCTGGGTGACACGGACATCAACCACCACAACCTTTTATGCTGCACTGACACAGAAGTTCAGGACTGTCGTGAGGCCGGATTAAATACGATCATATTGGGGGACCTTCCCAAGAAAAGAATATTTGTCACACTGGAGCATTGCTGTATTTACCATGAGTCACCCTTCAGGTAGCGGGAACGAAGCCAGAAAAACTGATTTACAAACTGCCATGCTGGGTCTAGATGTTTGGGGTTTTTTAATTTTGTTTTTAAGGATTTTATTTATTTATTTGAGGGAGAGAAAGAGAGAGAGAGAGCACACAGAGGGAAGGTGAGAGGGAGAAGCAGACTCCCCACTGAGCAGGGAGCCTGATGCAGGGCTCGATCCCAGAACCCCGAGAACATGACCTGAGCAACAAGGCAGATGCTTAACTGAGTCACCCAGGCGCCTAGAGATTTGTTTTTATTAACGATGAAGAAAGCAGGAATCTTAATGGCTTCCTTCCATAAGAATCTTTTTTTTTTTTTTAAGATTTATTTATTTATTTATTTGACAGAGAGAGAGAGATCACAAGTAGGCAGAGAGGCAGGCAGAGAGAGGGGGAACCAGGCTCCCCGCTGAGCAGAGAGCCCCATGCAGGACTCGATCCCAGGACCCTGAGATCATGACCTGAACCGAAGGCAGAGGCTTTAACCCACTGAGCCACCCAGGCGCCCCACTTCCATAAGAGTCTCAAGGTTGTTATTTTATAAAGGTGTTTAAAGAAGATTGGCTGAAAAGCATGAGTTGCAAATCTCATTCTAAGAACACTGCTAAGCAATCCATATTCATATCACTATCACTCCTGAATGGGTTCAGATATAAATAGCAGCACAGATATTTAAGAGCTAGCCTCCCTGAAAAAAAAAAAAAGTAATTAATTGGTGCTATACACAAAAGACTTCTCTGGGGTTTTTTGTTTTGTTTTTTGTTGGTTTTTTGTTTTTTGTTGTTTTTTGATTTTTTTTTTTTTGTAACCAGCACAGCTTTAATTACATGTAATTGTTCTCAAAATCAGGCTGCTCATAAGTTCTGCATTCTAGACAGTGATTATGCATCAATACACTAATCTATCACTTTCATTATTTTAGTCATTTGGGTGTGTAAATTTGTATTTAATTCAGGCAACAAACTAGGCAGTTCCCACTGTTACTCTCTGTCAAAGTATGCCTTTCTAAGGCACAATTTGGATGATTTAGATTTTCATTCATTTGCTTTTACTCTGGAAAATAATCGTACTTTTTTTTTTTTTCTTTTGGTGACTACTAGGTAAATACAATGGTATCAGATGTACAAGGAGCTGGGTTTGTTACTAGTTCATCAAGAATTTTACTAAGTATCCCTGCAGAACTGCATTTGCTACCACATTATAATGAGCTGAAGCTTGCAGAAATTCCCCTGCAGAAATCTCTTAGTGGATTAATGGTAACCCATTCCTTACATCATTCAGACTTTGTAAGTTGCTTTCCTCCCAAGCTAGACACTGAACTGTCGCCTGGATCACTAAATCCCAGTGCTCTCTGAACTCTCCACCGGGCCTTTGTATATCTGAATGAATTTTAAAAATCAAATTCAAAAGCCATCCCAGGACATCTGATGGGAACATGTTAATTCCACCTCATCTTTGTGGATGACTCCACTATTTTTTTTTCTGATCTCTTATGTCCGTAGGCAGAAATTCTTTATATCCTGAATAAAAGAATGAATAAATGAAGTAAATAAATTGAATGTCAGAAAAATGGTGATGCCCTTTCTTTTCTGACTTTTTTTTTTTTTTTTTGGTGTGATAGGCCAATTCCTAGACAAGAGAGTTTTAGTGAAAAAAAAATGGAATTAAAAATCCTATCGCTACTTATAAAAGAAAATAATCAAAAGGTATCTTTGGTAAACATTGGTTCCATAACTTCATAGGACAGCTCTGCTTGAGACTACATCATCTGAAGACAAACGATGCTGCTATCCGATGCTGTTATCCACCTAAAAACCTACTTAAAATTAGAAACATTGAACGAAATCTGCATTTTATTTTTTTATTTTTTTTTTAAGATTTTATTTATTTATTTGACAGAGAGAGAGAGAGATCACAGTAGGCAGAGAGGCAGGCAGAGGGAGAGGGGGAAGCAGGCTCCCCGCTGAGCAGAGAGCCCGATGCGGGGCTCAATCCCAGGACCCCGAGATCATGACCTGAGCCGAGGGCAGAGGCTTAACCCACTGAGCCACCCAGGTGCCCCAAAATATTTATTCTTTTTAAAGATTTTATTTATTATTTATTTGAGAGAGAGACAAAGAGCATGAGTAGGCAGAGGGAGAGGGAAAAGCAGACTCCCCACTAAGCAGGGAGCCCAATGCCAGGCTCGATCCTAGGATCCTGGGATCATGACCTGAGCCAAAGGCAGATGCTTAAATCGACTGAGCCACCACGTGTCCCATGTAAATAAAATCTTTTAAAAAATAAAATAAAATAACTCATTTTTCATTACTTCTTCATTAGGGTGTCTTATTAAATATGCACTCTGTAGAGTTGAACTAGTCCAGAACTAATCCAGAACTAGAGCACAATCTTTTTGCTCTACTCTTTCTTCCCCAGGTGAAGTTTTTATTGAAGTCATGAGAATTCGGACTAAAAAATTACCAGTAATTTGGCAATGTTTATCAAAGGACTTCTGGGGTTATAGACACTCGGTGAAAATGGGACTTATAATAAAAAATTTTTAAAAGAAGATGACAGTTCCTATCCTCCTGAAGGAATTCGTAGTCCCCAAAATAACTTGTGCACACGGGCACATTCCCTTACATAACGCACTTGTTCCGGAGAAGTAGAAGAATAGAGTAAAAACTGAAGAACTGAGTACTGAAGAACCGGGAGGATCTCAGAAAGCGGAAGGACTAGATTTACACCGGAGTTCATTTGGAGAGTTTCTTGAAAGACAGTGAAATAAGTGAGGGCTTGTCATCAGGTGACGTCATCCCAAGTTCATTAAACAGCTTTTATTTCACAAGGGGTATTTGACCAACGCTTCCCAGTACTTTACTAGAGTTTTTATGTGCAGGAAAGCTTTAAAAAGTTAGCTTTGGAAGAGGTAAAAGGTTAGTGGTTGGAGAGACTCCAGGATGACTGACAGGCACAAGAAAAAGTTTCCAGGCCAGAACAAGCAAGTCCAAGAGCAAAAGGATGCCGAGGCTGGGGAAAACAGCGAATTGCTTGTGTGGGACGACGGACCAACAAGGTGGATAATTCCATAAGGATCACTGAGGGAGGGAGGGGGGCTTTTAAAGTCAAGTAAAACTGTTCCAAAGGGCCATGGGGACTTAAGATCCTCACTGGCATTCCCACATCCTGGTCACGCTCCCTTTATGGACACTGTCACTGACGTCTTGAAGCTGGCCGCCCAAGCCACAGAGTAGTAAAAATGACACATGCCATCATGATGGGTGTCCAGTGGCTGTCTCCAGGATCTCAGAGCACGTCGATTTTGTGGAAAATAAGCCGTTATCTGCTATTATCTGCACAGACTTCCTTTTGAATTCCCATCCACCTGTTAGTGAGTTCTGTGTACTGCCTACAACAGCGGTAATCTGGGAATGACCTTGCCTTTACGCACCTGATGAACCACTGAGGGAAACAGCGCCCCAGCTGTGTACCCGGGAGCCACTGACTCTGTTTCCAGTTAGGGACACGAGCAAGAAACGCTGAACACAACCGCATTCCCAACTGATGGGCTTTCTGCGCAGCTTTGCTGTCACTCGTATTTGTACGTATGAGGGACTCAATAGACGGTTTTTCCGCTAAAGAGATTAACTTGCTCTTTACCATGTGATTTGTACTACACACAAAAAGAACTTCCGTGGCACATCAGTTAACAAAGACAGGTAACGGCTAAGAGACTCATCCTTCAAGCTTCTCTAAGAGCAAAGGCAAAAAGTTGTCAGCGGCGCGAACAGCCCAGCGATAAACCTTTGACAGAATAAACATACTTCTGTATATTGTTTATTTCCATTCCCAGAGACAGGAAATTAGATGCCTTTTGGTAAAAGGGAAAGAATTATAGGGGCACCTGCTGGCTTAGTGTGGGGAGCACATGACTCTTGATCTCAGGGTTGTGAGTTTGAGCCCCACGTTGGATGTAGAGATTACTTAAAAATAAAATCGAAAATTAAAAAAATCTTATGTAAAAGTTGAGGTGCTTGGGTGGCTCAGTCAGCTAAGCATCTGTCTTTGGCTCAGGTTATGATCTCAGGGTCTTGGGATCAAGCCCCCTGCTCAGCAGGGAATCTGCTTCTCCCCCTACCCCGATTGTGTTTTCTCTCTCTCTCTCAAATAAATAGATAAAAATATTTAAAAAGAAAAATTAAAGAATTCTAAGCAAAAAGACAAGTAGATATTGTTAGAATTTTGAGAACCTAGCTTACAAGTATCCCTTAAAATGTTTCAACTACAAAACTCAGAGAGCCATACTGATTTCTATTGTGTTCATGTAACATTTTGCAGAGAGAGGTTATTTCCAACGGTAGAAAACAACTCTGTTGCTGGGGAGATTTTCCTGGGGTTGCAAGGTAGGTCAGATAGTGCTTTAGCCATGAAACAAACGTGTCCTTCTGCATTGAACATGCAGAACAACGGCAACTCAAATATTTTCAGGGAGATGGGAGTTCTGCTCCTTCTGCCGGGTAGTGGAATGTCTTAGCCTGATGGAATAAAAGGGCGACAGGGCCTGGAATCCAGACGCAGGAGTCGAAGTTCCTGCTCTCGGGATTTCTGGAGGAAGGCTCTAGGGGACAGGCAGTGCTGTCAAAGGGAGGTTTCTTTCCCAAAAAGGCTTCTTGTTTCCATTTTTCCACAGGTAGGAGGCTTCGAGCGATACTTGCAAAAGCCTTCCCACTCAACAGGCTTTGAGTCCTTGGGTAAGATTTTAACCTTCCTGTACTTTTCCTGGGCGTGTTAATTGGCTGTCTGTTTCCAGCTTCCTTATCAATCAACTATCCAGTAACAGATTTTTTTTTTAAAGACTTTATTTATTTATTTGTCAGAGAGAGCACAAGTGGGGGGAGCGGCAGGCAGAGGGAAAAGCAGGAGGGCTTGATCCCTGGACTCCGGGATCATGACCTGAGCCGAAGGCAGATGCTCAATGACTGAGCCACCCAGGCGTCCCCAATAGGCCGATTTTTACTGAGCAGTTGGGATGATAAGAGCCCAGAGTTGAAATAAAAAAACTTCAATCCTCACCTTTAGGAAGCTTACTATCTTCTTAGATGACACGCGGGCCTGTGAAGAGATAATAAAACCATTTCCTAGGCAGTAAATCATTTCTACACAAGCAGGAGAGGAGCCCTCAGAAAAGGGAGAGCTTTCTTCAGAGGAGAGTGGCCAAGACACTGCGTAATGGGACAAGATCCATTGCTTCAAGGTGAATATTACGGGAAATATTATTTTCCCAGGAAAAGGGAAGGAGTAGGTCTGTGACCCACTTGCAACGGGGTAATTCCTGTCCTCCACAGATCCTTGTGTGTGTGACACGGGCTATCTGAGGCCACTGGCCAGGCCACCACTCAGCCTGGCGAGGTCCATGTGATACAATCCCCACCTCCCTACCTCCCCCGCCACCCCCCGGTCCCCCAGGCCCAAGTCAAATGATGCTCATGGACAGAAGAGAGGGCCAGGCCAGAATCAAGTTTTTCTACCTAATCTCCACCTTCCTTTTGTATCAACTGATTCGCAAATAGGCCTAACTTCAAAGATCACATCAGTTTGGCCCTGGCTGTTTCTAGGGGCGGGGAGCCATTCGTGGTATTATTATTATTTTTACATTTTAATCTCATTTTTCTATCTTTCCAATAGCATCTGGACAATCTTTCAATTCTTGTCTGGTGATAATGAAATCATTAAAAAATGTACCAGAACCCTTTTTGCTTATCTCTGTGCCATTTGGAACATATGGGAATAAATTGAACACCACTTGCTCATTGGTTTCCTTTCTTTTCTCTCTCCCCTTGTTTTTTTTTTAAAAAACTCTGTTTGAATTCAGTCACCAAAAGAGCTAGGCATCTGAGTTTAAGTATGGGTCGGGGAGGTACATCTCCACATCCCGCACATGGCCTTGATCTAGACAGCAAGCTGAAATCTACCAGCACATTCTTGTGGCTTGAGTGACCTAGCGTCTGGGGCCTTTCTTTGTTAAAGGTTTTCTTTAGGCTTCAGGTTGATTCTATAGCAACAGGAGACACCCCAGTTTGGGCATTTCACAAATAGTTCCGAGATGACCATGGGGAATCCAGCTAGACTGTTGGGACGCTTCGCTAAAATATCTTAGAGCCCTTGACATACATCAAAAAACATCTTCCCCTTTCTTGGAAACCATGTTGCCGGCCTTTTCCAGACACAGGGCCATGTTTAGCGAGAAGAGAGGAACTCTGGCTCGTCCCAGGAGAGGCCTCCCTGGAAGAGAGGGGAAAGACTTTTCCAGAAGGAACTTGCTCTAAAGCATAAAAGGTTCAGCCTCCAGCCTATCGTTCAAAAAAGTTTGTAAAGCCTTTTTAAGGAAACAATTTAAACCCAGCTGCACTTATCGATCAGTGATTTGATTTTGCTTTGTTAGGAGGGATTTGTAATCTGCTTTTAAATGTTTTTTGTTCCTGGCCTTCATTGATAGCAAGTTCTGCCCGAGGCTACTTCTCAAAACTCTTCACCGGGGCTTTCAAGTCTATGTGAATAAGTAGAATAATTTTAATCTGGACCTCCCCACTCCCCCCCCCTTCCCCTCTTATCCACAGAAGGAAACGCCAAGGAGTTGGGAGAATTTTTCATCAAATTCTGCCAAACCTAAAACCTATAAGAAGGAGCCATTTGTCTTTAAAAGAAAAGGGAGAGCAAGGGAGCAAATTCTATTTACGAAGTCAAAGAGAGTTGAGTAGATTTCATTTTCTCAAGTACATTCCGTTAGGCTCCAAAAAATACACAGTTCCTAAAACCCTGCCCCTGCCGGGTGCTGGCCGCAATTAAAAAAATAAATTCCGAAAGGTATTTGGATCCCAGCAGAACATACTATCTTTGCAATATGTAGATTTTACAGAACCTTTTTTATTTACAGCTTTCGAAGGTTGTCATTGCGCCTTTAATGGCATCGTGAACTGTTAATTTCATGTTCCCTACACCCCCATACCATAGCGACGGATCTATTACTGTAGCATGAACTAAAGAACCAAAACTGTGATCCTAAATTAACTAATCGCCTCTGATATTTCCCAAGCTTACACAAACCAAACACACTTACAAGACGTCTGTTCTTTGATTTTGTCAAGGCGATGCACACACGTGTTCCTCTGTACGATGTCAGCGTAGGCTGACACATGTATGATCTTTCGGAGTTTATTTAGCAAGAAACCAAATATGCGAGGAAAAGAGACTTTTCTTTCAAGTGGCGCCTTAATTGTCTTTCATGCATGTTCTACAGATCATTACTGAATGTTTACGGGTCCTGCATGGAATGACTTTACACCAAAGGAGAGGGTAACATATCTTCATTGTTTATAAAAATGACAGCTCCTAATGGACCATATTAGCTTTAACACAAACTATTAAATCCCCTTCATTAAATTTTTCTGTGTTCTGTTTCAGCATCTCGTTAGCTCTGGGAAGTAGGTGCAAACTCCGAAGGAAACGCAGGCACACATTGAGACGATTATAGATCATGGTTATTAGATAAGCCTCGGGAGGATGTTTTTCTTGGGCTGCTCTCAAGCATTTTGAAAGAATTGTGTTCCAGGTTTGAGGTCCCATGTTTCTTCCTCTTAAACTATGAGCAGCTGTAGCACATGACCTACTTCTGTAGGGCCCTGTAATGATTTCCTTCCTTCGGAGGCTTCAGGAGTCCTCCTTCTGCCCTGTGAAAAAAGGGACAAATATTTTAATCCAAGCAAAATGCTGAAGCAGGTTTTGTTGGTTTCAGGGAAGAAACTCAATACAGCTCCAGCACTGAGTGTAGGCCTCAAATTGGAACCAGCTGGGCTGCAGAAGGGCTCTGAGACCTTTGGGGGAAGGCAGGGACGGCCTTGCCTAGGGCTGCGGCCCATACACCTGCAGAGATGGACTACAACTTGGCAGGCAGCTGGGCTCAGCCGAGAATCGGAGCCTGTCGCGCGGCACGGAAGCCCGCCCTGCCCAGCACTGGTGGTTCCAAAGAGCAAGTAGGGAGGGTGACAACTGCCCAGACCCCCCCCCCCCCGTAAAGTAAATCTTCCTCATTACGACAGCAATGCCTCATTATTCTTTCAGAACGGAGTTGACACCAATCAAACAAACACACATTTCCTAACTATTTCTTTTTGGTGTTCAGGAGGAGGAAGTGTGCAGGAAGCTATAGGTCTCGACGATATTTTGAGAGTTATCTTGAAAGCTAGGGCAAATGAAAGGTGTTGAAAAAGCAGTGCATAAAGTGTATTTCATAATAAACTTTTTGTTTTTGTTTTTGTTTACAGGGTTGTTTTTGTCATTGGCCAGTTTTCCTTTTCAACTAAGCAAACTCACTTTTCAAGCGTGCTCCAATATCTAAACATAGAAGACTCAGGGCAGCCCCTAGGAGATTATTTTAAATAAAGTATTTTTGAAAGTTTTGTATTGCAAACTCTCCACGGGCGAGAGATGAAAGTAACAACTCATTTTCAAACCAAAAGGACTGAGATCTTTGTTTAGTCAAAGAAATGAAATCTGATCATTTCATTTTAAAACCAGTTCTTAATATATTTTCTAGGGGGAAAAGAAAACGGGACATAAAGAACAGGTCTAAATTGTACAAACTCATCTTTATATTAGTAAATATATCTTCCAAATACTGCTCAATGCGGAGTGTGTCATTTTTCATCTGAGTTTTTTTTTATCATTTTTTTTAATTTTTTAAATTTATTTTATTTATTTATTTGACAGAGAGAGATCACAAGTAGGCAGAGAGGCAGGCAGAGAGAGAGGGGGAAGCAGGCTCCCTGCTGAGCAGAGACCCCGATGTGGGGCTCGATCCCAGGACCCTGAGATCATGACCTGAGCTGAAGGCAGAGGCTTTAACCCACTGAGCCACCCAGGCGCCCCTTCATCTGAGTTTTTAAACTACTTAATGGAGTCAGAAGCCTAACGATTACAGTGCGGCCATTGTAGAATCCTAAACAACAGGACCCAACACGAGAGTGGGAACCGAAAGCAGCATTGGCACAGGGGGTGAGGAGTATGGGGGGACACAGGGTGACATAGAAAAGGTCAGCTGCTGGGAAAGGTGGCGATTCAGGGAAATCTAGAGAAGGTTGTTGAAATTTAGAGTTTAGTTAAATTCTCGGGAGTGTGAATTTATCTGGCTTCTTCTCACCAGTCTTTTTAAATGAGCCGATGGACCGTACTTTTCGCTAATTAGCATTGTTCAATTTACTGGGTGATGGAAATTATACAGTCAAGATATAGATAATATACATAAGGTAGGAATTTTATATGTTTTTAAAAGTAAGAATTGTCAGCCCGAATAAATAAATAAAAGTATATATGTATGTATGTATATGTGCGCACACACATATATTTATCTCTAAAGGGAAATAAGCATTTCAAAAGAGTATTGGCTGGTAAGGCTCCCAGATCATCCCTCCTTTTTGCCCCATTCTCACATAGAAAGGATGTGCACGGTGAAAGCTTTCCCCCCACACCGCGAAGGGTGGGAAGGGTGTACCTTGCTCAGTCGTGAACGTGCACACTCGTCACAAGCAGGCAGGGAGGAGAGCAGGAGGGTTGTATGTGTTGGGCTTACTGTTTCGCTGCTCTGTCGCCAATGTATATGCATGAATCTAGATTTTTAACCAAATCTTTGTTCCCTTTTCTCTTGAGGATGCTTCATGCTCCTACCTACGCACCCAGCTGCACCCAGAGAGCTCTTTCCCCCCTCCCTCCGTAGCAGCCCGCACTGCTTTTCAGCCACAGGGGAGACTTAATGAAGCAGACTGAGCGCTCTTCCTATCCAGCTTCCTGTGGAAAGCCAGTCAGCTGAGACCGGGAAAGGGCCGCCACCACACGCCAGCAGCCCCGTGGAAATCAAACAGGGGAGCCCGGCATGGGGGCAGCTGGCCCTTTCAGGCTGTTACTTTGATACCTCTGATACGGACTTGGGTTTCTCTACAAAACGCTGGCACCGACTCCCCTGCGAAGCTGGGACCGAACACCCATGGCCAGTATCTGGGCCAAGAGGGCCCAGCAACTCCGATGGGCTGTGGATTTCTTAAAAGTATTCATGCCTGGATTCAGGAAATTAGGGAATTCTACCACACGTCCGTCATTAGTAGTTCTCAATCCTGGTATCATCAACTTAGGCCCCAAATTAAAGACATGACTATAACAACCACAAGGCAGCAAGGTCAATGTTCTGATGGTTCTAGCCGAAAAACCTCATCTTTCTCTACAAGCGGGAACTAATTGAGAGAAATATAAGACACGCACGTACGTTTGAGAGAAAAGCCCACCCTGTTCTCAGGAAAGGTGAACAGTAGGGAGCGGTCAATTTCAGGTTGATTTATAAACTTGGGAAAGTGCTTCTGATTTAAAAAATAATAATGATAATGGGGGGGCCAAAATGGTCAGGGGGTGATGAAGACTGACTTCCCAGTCCTCCGCTGCCAAATCTTAACGGCCTGAAAACTTAGAGATGCTTGATTAAAACTAGAATAAAAATCTCCAGTTGCCTTCAGCAAACCACAGCACCAGGGTGGGAAAAACAGTGCCAGGTTGCAGTTTAAGTATAGTTACTTGGCGCCTGCTGAAAGTACCGCTCCCTTCCTGTTTAATAATTAATTCAACTTTAAAGCCCCAAGGATCTGGACTCAGCACCAGCTTCACAAAGCAGTACAGAAACAAAACGCTTCCAGAGCTGGAGGGGGGACAGAGGAAGAAAGAATCTAACATTTCAAGAAACATCACCACATGGGGCCAGTGAAGGGGGCAGGGTGGGTTTGGAGGTGGAAAGAACCAGGGTGGAGAAATTCGAAATAAAATAAATACGCACAAAAGCAAGGTTATTCACGGCCACTGGCACCAGGACTGGGAGCGGCACAGTGAGCCAGAAGTCATCCATTTGGGAAGCAGGCTGGGTGCCCGCAGGCTAGTGGGGACCAAGAGGGTAATGGGCTCAGTCTCTGGAAAAGGAGAGACCCGGCCTCGCTCTTCATTAGTGGCCTATGCTCATTAGTCAGAGCATCGCCCTGGAAAAGGCATCAAAGGTAGGCAGTCATTCCTGCCTGGGTCCCCCTCATCCTCCACCCCACCCCCAGCCCCACGATTCTCGTACCAGGGGATGGCCAAGGAATGTACTGATGAGGGGGCAGCCAGAGAGGGAAATCACACACACACACACACACACACACACACACACACACACAGAGGAAGAAAGAGGGGCAAGGGCTTACTGAATGGTAGATGCTCTGTGTATTAAAAACAACACGGAAAACTGAGCAAGTGACCAGACTTAAATATTCACCTGCAGAACTTAAAACCGAGTAACGGCACAAAGGACCCAGACATCCAGTGGGGTCCCCCGCGTTGTGCCTTGCGGTGTTTAGACATCATTTGCTTTCTCTAAGCCGGTGAGTCCAACATGGGAAGTCGGACACTGTGGATGCTCAGAACGGGGAGAAGCCGCTAACAACTCAGGAAGTCCCTGCTCACACACAGGGATGAGGAAGAACATTTCCAGAATGCACGCAGACTCACGTGCAAGCTCACGGTCCAAAATCCAACCACACGGATTGTTCTTTTGTACACCAGGAAATCGCAGCATCCCAAAGCATGGCAAAGAGGTGGTACGCGCCAGCGGTGAACAGATTAATTAAAAGAAATGAAGACCCGGGTGGCCATAGGAAAGAGGAAAGCTATTTAAACACCAAATTGTATTTACTTTCTGCTTATTATTATTGTAGGGGCTACATGGCGTAGAACACTCACACGTATCCTCTGAGACTGCAGTAGGGTATTTTGAAGAAGACATTCACGTAATTAAATGGTTGAGTTGAACAAATAAGGACCTGAATATTTTCCCTAATCCTTAAAAAGGAAGGCTTTGAATATTCTACAATTGTCAAAACTATAAGGAGGAGCTTTATATTTTACTTTACACATCAATTAGTTATAAAATGTTTAAATTACACCTCCCTCGTATCTGTTTCCTCCCACCTCTGACTGAAAGCATTGCCTTGAAAAATGTAGCAACTCGCTTTGGAAAATAAGCCTTGTATTTCTCTCAACTGACCCCTCGAAACTGTGCCAGATTCAAGTTTGAAACTAGTTTCCGGTTATTGAACAATTTCAGAACCAGAAGGTCAATATGTGTTCTCTATTTTTGAGTCCGTGAATGTCTAGTGGCTCTTTTTGATTTTCTAACTCCCAGTTCAGATTCAGGCTAAAGTCCCTGTTTTCTGGGGATGCTCACGGCACTTTGGGCCAGCGAGGAACCTGACCTTGAGCAAGGCACCTCATCTTTCCGTGCCTCAGTCTCTTGACCTGTGGAATGGGGATAGACATTGTTCTTACCCCCCAGGGTTGTGTAAAGGAATCAGTGACCAAATGCGCGTGGGACAGGGCGCACAGTGCTTGCTGCAAACAAAGCTCCCCTCAGGTTCAAGGGTAGTGAGGTGTATCCCTTCCCCGCTGGCCCGTTACCCCTTCCCTTAGCGAACCCTCCCGGGGTGTGATTATTGACTCCACTTGCTATGTTCAGAGTCCCTGTGTGCTCCCTTTCACTTTACAAAATAGGTGAGTCTTAAAGAGTCATAAATTGAATTTCTATAAAGCCAGTCATATCTCCGATATACAAGGGGATCTTCCTATTTACAAGAGCCTGGACGGTGAGTCCTTTGAGTTGCAAATACCCTGGTGGTGAGAATGATTATCTATCAGCTCGTCTTTTTTTTTTTTTTCTCTTTCTCTTTGTCTTTTTAAATAAATCAGGTATTTGTATGAGGCGGTGTGTTGTCGTGGAAAGACGCTGGGCTGAGACAAGCTAGCCTCCGGGTTGGTCCAGACATAACGGCATAAACAAGGCAAGTGACTGACTCAAGTACAACCCGTGGCAGTTTCGAGGCAGCTGAAGGAATTCCAGCACTTCTGGGGAGCATCTCGTGTTTGCTGTGCGGGGTGAGCCCCGAAGGCACCGTGGGGAACCCCATCTCTGGACTGGGGAGGGAACTTCCGTGCTGCATCCGTCCAGCCTGCTCTAACAGAGCCCTGAGTTAAATTAGATGAGCCCAGAGGGTTTAGAAGGCCCAGCCAGCCCCAGTTATCTGATTCCATGTGAATGACGGGTTCACTGGTGTCGTGGGCTGCGTCTCCAGTCGCTGAGCCCGCTCACGCTCGGCAAGCTGTCGGGGTCAGCCATTACCGTGAAGACACGAGCTGTGTTTAACTGAAGAGCGTGTGACTGGTATTGCAGAACCTGTATTACCAGGGTGAGATATTTTAGCCCCTGCACGAGTTCTCTAGGGCTTCCATCATGAAGTAGCCCAAGCCAGGTGCCTTAAACATCAGAAATTTATTTTCTTACAAACCCGGAGGCTGGAAGTTCGAGATCAAGGTGTGGGCAGCGTTGGTTTCGTCCGAGGTCTCTCTCCTCGGCTTGTGGATGGCCACCTTCTCCCTATGTCCTCGCATGGTCTTCCTTCCCTCTGTGTGGGTCTGCGCCCTAATCTCCTCCTCCTATAAGGACACTAATCATATTAGTGGATTAGGGCTCACCCATATGAGCTCATTTGAACTTAATTCCCTCTTTAAAGACCCTATCTCCAAATATGGTCCTATCCCAAGACACTGGGGGCTAGAAATTCAACATCGGGGGAGAGGGGAAGGGGAGGTCAATTCATCCCAGATCAGCCGCCATACTAATAAAAGCATTGCTTACATTAAGCTTTGAAATTAACAGAGTGCTCAGATTTGTATCCATGGACAGACAAACGAAAGAGCGGGAAGCAGCCTCCATGCAAACTTTCCTGACACACTGTCCTGAAGATGAACCAGTGCGGGCTGTCTTGACGTCTTGGCTGAAAAGAATAAGCTTCCACGGTCAGCAGACACGTTACAATCAAGCAAAGGTAAGGACTCCGATAACACCAGGGGAGTTGATGAAGGCGGTATACTTGTTGTCTCAACTGACAAAGCTTTGATAACACAAACCAACAGGAATCTTCTGGAACGGTTCATCCAGGCCAAGAAGGAAGCTGACAAGCTGCCTTGCTCTTTGGCCGGCTTGACCTATGTTTTTTTTTTTTTTTTCAGAGACAACTTTGAAAAGTCATTCTGTTTTTTTTGTTTTGTTTTTGTTTTTGTTTTTGTTTTGTTTTATAGAGAACTCTGGCCTCTCGATTTATGAAGCGACGGAAGAAAGAGTCTGCAACTTTGCCTCCCTGATTTCTGGCCCTCGGCTTCCCCTCGTGTTCTCCCCTGGGCACGGCCCCTTAAAGCTGTCTCCCACACCAGCCCTTTCGCACCGCGGCCGTGTGAGCCCCATCACAGAGCAAGAGAGGACCGGGCTCGTGATCTAATTCCTCTTTCAAAATTTCTCTCGCTCAATAGGTTTAAGATGTCTTCTCGTGTCCCTTTCACCTGTTTAGACTCTCACTTTGAGATTTGCTAACTTCGTCGCTACAAGGAAGGTATTTGAGCAACGTATAATTCCGTTAGATATTGGCCGCCACATTGCTCGAGCATGAAGCTTTCAAAGAAAATTAAAGTGAAAAAAAAAAAAAGCTCTGGTATTGGTTATTAACTCCGCCTCAGGGTGACTTCTCTTCAGGGACAATTAAATAGCAGCTCTGGGCTGTTAAGTTTAGTGGCTTTACTTGTAGGTGGCTCCTCTTCTTCAAGGACAAGTTTGGTTCAGATCTGCTTTGATTGTACGTGGTAAAGCTGGGGCTGCCGCTGCAAAATCGGATTTTATTTGAAATTGTAGGTGTGACCACATGCTTGCGCTCTGACCTTCCTTCTTTAAGAAACCAGTTTTGCATTACCAGGTAAATGCCCTTTCCTGGGGATTTTCATGGAACACGGGTGACATCCTGTGGTCAGTTTGGTTTAAGGCAGCAAGACTCTCAGGGAATAAAGAAGTACGCGTCCCACCTCAATCCTACTCTGTTTTGCAAAATCAAAAGGAAAAGAGAAAAGACATTGTATTTTTTTTTTTTTTTTTTTGATGGAGCAATGCAAGTTTCGAGCGAATGTGGACCCAGCAGTTTCTGGGAACAAGGGGTTTTGGTAAGGATGGATGTTTCCTGGAAAAAGAACACAGCTTCATCGGAACAGGGGACGAGCGCGTGGTATCAGCCGTCGTTCTGCGATCCTACCTGGTTTCTACCATCTGCTGTGATCCGTTCTTAGTACCTTGGCTCGACTTCTAGTCCTTGCGGGAGACAGCTTTCTGCAAAAGAGCACACAGCGTGGCTTAAAGGGAAAACAGTGGGTATTTTGGCATTTTTACACCAGTGACAATAAATTGAAGCCATTTAGTTGTAAATGTGATATTACACTTGATGGTCTCCCCTGGCAAAGCACCGAGCGGCCCATATTGGAGAGAGGCAGAGCAATGGGACCAGGGGAGCAAAGCCAGTCGCCAGAGTAGCCTACCGAAGGGGCTCGTAAAAGCATTTGTAGTGTCGTTTAGAATCATAACTCAGCTCAACACTCCTGGTACCGGGAGCGACCGGCTGGGTTTAAGCCGCGGAGCGCGGGCAATGGAGTTTATGTTGTTCTTCTGTTTATTAAAAACGGATGGGAGCACTTGACAGAAAAATCAAACTTCTGGCCATGGCTCATTAATCCCTGTTGTATCTGTCAGGGGGGTGTGTGTGCAGCTCCAACAAGCCGCTAGGCGTAAAACCGCTCCTGAGCTTGGGTACGCTCTCTAAATTTGAGCAGAAAAAGAGACGCCAATCACCTTGAAGGGGAGAAAATACGAGGTTATTTTTAACCCACCCACTCTGGTGGGCATTAAATATAAGTGAGTTGGCTTAAGAGAAAAATGATTATGGTGGATAATTTTATTGCCAGTATTTGTCACCGAGCTTTCTCCAGGAGAAGCAGGCACGGAAAGCCAAATGTGGAATAATGTCTACCATTGTGGCTCTTTTCTAAAAAGCGCAGTTGTGGAGAAAGATCCTCGGGGGGAACTTTGCAGGCTCCTTCTGCCTGCGGATGGTCATCGAAGTACATTCTTCTATGAACTATGAACTGTGAACTGATCTGCAGGCATGAGCCTCCCCGCGGCACGTGGAGAATAGACGCTGGTCAGGCCCGACTGTTTACATCAACCCGAAAGAAAGAACCCCAGCATTCCAGTCCATCTGTTGAGAACAGCGATTATTTATAAGAAATGTCTGTCTCTTGGCCTTCACTCCGTCTGATGCACCCTGAGATTGAGAAAGACCACGGGACCGGGAGAAATGCTGCTTTTCTTGCCGATGTGGGGCTCGGGCTCTGAGTCTTGCTAAGCCCCAGGTCCCTTGGGTGTAAAGGTTTGTTATAAGGACCATAATCGAGCATCCGCCCCAGAGGCTTTCCAAAGGAAAAATTAAATGAGATCGTGCGCATGTGTCCCTTAAACTCAACACCTGGCTCTTGGAAGCACTCAGTAAAAGTCGTTCCTGCAATTATCAGCATGGACGCCATCGTTTGCGTTCCGTGGCACCTTCCCCACGCCACGTTCCCAAGCAACACGGCAGGAGCAGGTGACGTGAAATCAGGGTGAGATCGGAGAAAGGTCCTGCTAGGTCAACTTACTCCACTGGTAGGGGTGCTTGTGAAGCTAATAATTCTGAACTACAGTCTGAGCTGAGGGCTGTGACCTACACAGAAAAATTGTAAATGTAGTTTCTGCATTCAATAAACTTAAATCGAATCCACGTTCGTGGGTACAGGAAGTTTTCTTGTGCAGGCGATCTTAAGTCAATAGCTTTAAAGCAAAGTAGATGAAGCCTCTGAAGGGGGCCCAGGGCTAAGCAGAGCAAGAATTCCGGAGGGAGCAGGGGGTCAAGCCTCACACCTGCTCCTCATTTGGGTTCACCCCCTAGGAGCCAAGGACAGGCTGGAATCACGCACCTAAGGGTTTCCACCAGCGCCCCAGTACCTCCTTGTGTGTTCCCGGTCCTTTTTCAATTTGGCTTTTGTTTAGAAATGTACCTGGTGGGTCCCTCTCTTTGGCTCGTATTCTCTGCCAGTAGGGAATTGAAACCAAATCGTCTGGGCAAGGAGCAAGTCTGAGACAGAAGTCAGAAGCTCTAATAACTCCTTTCATCATGGTACCTCCTTTGTCTATCACCTAAACACTAAGTAAGTCCTTCTTAAAATAGTAACTGAACCCCCACGATGGTGAGTAAAAACCGTGGTGCCAGATCTGGGGGGAGACGCCCTCAGGAGACCTGCACACCAGGCAGAAAGGAGCCTCCCATCGGCAAAAGAGTACAATGTAAACCAGGAAATGTTTTTGACTCACCTGAGCCAGCAAAATGGGACAGAGCAGAGAGGGAAGGGAGCCTGTGTCCTGAAAGCCACCTGGACGGCCTTCTGAATTGAGAGACTGCATTGGAGCCGGGCCTCGGAAGGGACGATGAGCATCGGAGTGTGGGATGCAAGTCTCTAGGAGAGGGTGCTCCAAGAAGAGGGACATTCAGAGCAGAAGCCTGGGGCCAAGACGGGAGGCTGTTTAGACAGGAAGGACCATAGGAAACCTACAAAATATCGTTTGCGACTCTCTGCTTGGTAAAGACAAACGAAGCTATTTCAAGCAATGCTTTGCCCGGGAAGCTTTATCCCGCTAATCTCATCGGAACCAGGGAATTCCACCCAAAGAAGTGACTCAAGATTCGGGGATCTAATTAACCCTGTGGTTTTTATTTATGTGATAACTCAGACCTGGCTGTCCCTCCCTGTCCCTCTTGGCTAGAGCCTGCACCTCTGAGGCCCGTGGGCAGCCAGGGCCATAAAAGAGCAACACGGCCGTGAGCCGTAGTTTCAATTTTTATTAGCATTTCTTATTTGCCCACAGCCTGATTTCTTTTAGGCTCGACATAATTTGCATGATTGAGTTAATCCAAGTGTGAAATGCAGTAGGGGCCTGATTCAATGGGTAGCTGGGAAGGCAGCGTTACGAGGACGGGGAAGGCAGCGTTATGAGGATGGGAAACGCCGGAGCCAGGCCTGGCCTCCACGGCTCCAGGTGCAAACTGACTACAATAGGACACTCGAACTGATCTGCAGGACGGAGAACGCTCCAGAAGAATAAACTGCGTGCGCTCAGCATCTGAAATGCATTGTTCAAGGCGCTCCTTCTCAAAACAGTTTTCAGTGGGCAAACAGACGCTCTCCACGTGGCATCAAAATCTCTCTGAGATTTTGGCCTTCTTGCCAAAGGGACCTTCTCAGCACTTTATTTATTTTCTAACCTTATATTTTTACGTGATTTTCCATTGACAGGCAAGGACTACAGACAGCCCCATCGCCCCTGCACCTACCCTCCTCTAATGTTAACATATTACAGAGTAAAGTTAATACAGCCCTATGACCCAAACTGCAGACTCCGTTTAGACCTCCTGGTTTCTCCATGAATGTCACTTTATACATTTGGGAAGAGATGTGTCATCGCTCACTGATCTGGGTGATTTTTCACCACCAGAGAAAGTCATTCTTCATTCCGTTTTGCAAACGGATGGCCCTGCTTGAGCTTTGGGCCGATCGGGGCACAAAGTGCACTCCCCACAAAGCTGAGCTGATCATCGGAACCCCGAAGTGTGCCCTATGTCCTTCCTGGAATCTCGGAGGACAGGTCTAGGCTCAGCCACTTCTAGAGCTTTGAGGGCGCCGACAGCCAGCTCTAAGGAGCTGCTGTTAATTTGATGGCTATCAGTCGATTCTGGTTGCGGAGTATCGGCGCTTCGCAGAGATCTTCAGACCCCAAGGAAAAATCTCAAAGCCTAGTAGCACAAGGACATTGGAAGAGGGGGCATTTGGTGGGGCTCTTACCAAGCAGTGCTTCTTGCCTGTTCCCGTTTTCCTGCAAACTCCTTTAACAGTAGTATATAATCCCTTAGTTCCTGGAATTATTTTTCCAAATAATTTCACCGTTCTGTGATTTTTTCGTAACAAATATTTTATATACAAATATTTTATATCAGTCTTCTCCTAGGGTTCGTATTTTATGATCTTTACCTCTTATTACCTATGGAATAGATTACATTTTAAGTTTATCAAGATGCGAATGACAGGGGCGTGTTTCAGGAGAGACCAGTGGAATCGGAACTTCCCAGGACTACCCTGGACCCTTCTATACCCTCCTCACCCACTCATTGTTTGGGTTTGGGACCGTAGCTTTTCAGAGGCTTCAGCCCTTTCCTGTTTTGCTCACTAGTGTATGATTAGTATTTAACTGGAACAGAGGAGAGGCTCCGTAAATATTTATTTCATAAATGAATAAATCTACACATGAAAGGAAGGGTAAAAAAGGATGAAATCTACATATCAAGCCAGCAGGTCACACAAAGAAAAAACTATTCGGAGGGCTGCACCCTTTCTAGGCCAGTCAATTCATAAACTCAGACCTGCAAATGCTATTAAGAAAAGAACAAACTTGCAGTGCCCCTGCCTTGCGGACAGTGGGTAGAAGAAGATTTGTAGGAGGATGTTTTCTTTTCTTTTTATACATTTCGCTTTTTATTATGGAAATATTTAGATATGTACAGAAGTAGAAAAAATAATAGGATGAGCCCCCAATCTACACATGACCCAGACTCAATGCTTATTTACATAAGACCAACATCTGTTCTCCACTCACTCACCACCCCCCAGCCTGTACTGGATTATTTGAAAGTAAATCCCAGACATGTGTAATTTTATCCATACATAGGTCAGAATCTATTCCTGTTACTATTATTATATGCAACAGAATTAATAAAAATTCCTTTATACCATCAAATTCTCAACCACCATTAAGATTTTCCACGTGGGAAGAAAAAAAAGATTTTCCACGTGGTCTCATAATTTTTATTAAAACTTGATGTATGTAATGTTACAAAATGTTTAGAATTATTGAATCACTATAT
>CM052885.1:74311028-74422994 GCA_028534135.1 Potos flavus
AAAAAAAAAAAGAATAATTAATAGGTTCAGGCATTGTCAAACTGACCTGCCCATTGTAATGTTTTTCACTAGGTGTTCATCTAATAGCTTAGCCACTGTTAGTGATTATTAGCTAAATACGCTCTTTTATTTGGGTGATATTTTATTTGTGATATCTATTTCTACCATTTCTTAAGAAAGCACGCTTTTTAAAGATTTTATTTATTTATTTATTCAAGAGAGAGAAAGAGCATGCGAGCCGGAGGAAGGGTGGCGGGGGAACGGGAGGCACGTGCGGAACCCCCACTGAGCACGGAGCCCAACGCAGGGCTCAACCTCAGAACCCTGAGATCGTGACCTGAGCTGAAATCAAGAGTCAGATGCTCAACTGACTGAGCCACCCAGGTCTCCCTGCGAAAACACATTTCTTAAAAACAAGGTACTAGTCTACGAGTGTCTAATATCGCATACATAAAATGGGAACAATAAGACCCACTTTACCTACCTCACGGAGATGCCATTGGGTAGACACATGAAGCATTTGGTAAAATGAAGCCACTCTACAAATGTGTGGTGGACATCATGGTTGATCCTCCAAGACCCTTTCTGCTTTAGAGGAAGCACTGACAAGTCATGCTGGCCACTGACTTGGGAATGGATTTGTCACTCCATCCTTATGGATGAGCCATGAGGACAGGCTTCTCAAGAAGCTTCTGGGGCCAGAGGAGGAGACAGTAGCTCTTCTTTCCCCTAAACAGTGTCATATCTGGAATGTCACCTGATATGGCTCCTGTCACTTGCTACCCCCACTGAGAAGACATGGTGAGCACCTATGGTGACTCTATTAATTTGGGTGACACTATTAATTGGGTGTCACTATTAATTTGCTGAATCAATCATCTCAACTCTGCAGCCCATCTGCAGAACGTCCTCATGAGACATATCGTATGTATGTTGACAGCTAATTTGAGTTGGGGTTTCCATTGCAATGACACTCTAACTAGTAAAGGAGGTCAGGAACGATCATGGCGGCGATGGTGATCAACATTATAAAAAAAGCACTGAGCAGAAGGCAGTATTAGAGGTGTTGAAAAGAATTTGAACATGTAAAGTTCAATGTTAGCTGACACTTATTGTGTATATACTCTGTACAAAGCCTTGGACGAAATGCTGATCTAATTTTACACAGAGAGATTTCGAGAAATGATCTACATAGAATTTCTTATGAGTGAGCAGAGACGCGATCTGTTGCTCCTTTCACGCTACCTGTCTGAGCCCCTCTTGGGCAAAGCTCTTCTCTCTCTTCCTGGGAGGATAGTTTCTCCACTGCCAGCAGTCACGGACACAGAGGAGCTCAGCTTAGTGAAAAGGACCTGCAGGCCAGAAAAGGACAACCTCTTCCCGCATCCTTCTGCATCTTCACAACCTCGAATCTGGATCTCTGCTGGGGGTCGGCACACCCTGACTCCCTCGCCTTCAACAGGACTCCCCAGTGCCTCCGTGCTGACTTCCACGAGACACTTTGGTGCTCTTAGATGAGATCAAAGACTCAGTGGTGAGCATTCATCCACAGATAGTCCTCGAGATTGCTCTTATAAGCAACATCCGGGACATGGTTCTGCACGCAACTGAGTTCTCAAAGGTCCGGTTGTAAGAGTCCGAGTCTCCTCTTCCTAACCTAAATCAGGCAATCTCTTCAGGTGGCCCAGAGCCACCAGGTGATTTCAGGGATTATTTTAATTTGTACTGTGGATACCATTCTTCCGCTCGTTCACTCACTTGACAAATATTTATGGTTTGCTAGGTACTGGAACCGTACTTGTTTATAAGAATAAATAAAGCCACGGTATGTGCCCAAAAGAGCTCCAGCTCAGTTGGGGAAATGGAAAAGTCAACAATTGCCTGGAACACAGTGTTCTCAGGACCCAGAAAGCCTGGGAACAAAGGGCCATGGGAGGACAGGAAAGGGAGCGACTGATTCTGCTATAACGGGGACGGGGATAGGGAGTCAGAAGAGGATCTCAGAAGTGGTGACATTTTAATTGCATCTTGAAAGATGTATGGGATTTACCAGGCGAAGAAAGGAGACAAGGGCATTCCTGACCAAGGGAATGGCGTGAACAAGGACATAAAGATTCGCCGCAGCCAATCCAGCCCTAGTCCTTGTCTTCCGTAATCTCTGAACATCAGAGCCTTTGGGCCTTGGGCTGGAGTTTTCTTCTCTCCTCTGTCCTGTGTTCTCATCAGTAGGCTCGTTTGATCTCATGCATCTCATCACTCTCCTCTGTGTTCCAGCTCATTAGTCAACCGTGGCCTTGACTTTTCCTTCTGGATGTCCGCAAGCATTCCAAGATCATCCCACCCACGAAGAAATCTGAGAGGCTTCTCTCACTTCTGTCTCAGCCTCCCTCACCCCAGCCAATTTATCAGTAGGTCCCGCTGGCTCGATGGTCAAACTACACCTTAAGTCCACTCTCTGTCACTCTTTTGTCACCTTCATATTCTGTCTGGACCACTGGAATAGTCTGACAACTGGCCTCTCCAATTCTGTTCTCTTCTCCATATGGCCTCCAGGCTGAGGTTATTAAAATATAAGTATTTTACTCCCCGGTTTAAAATTCTTTAATGATTTCTCATGGCACTTAAAATAAAACCCTGCACTCTCCAGCCTTCCTTACGAGGGCTGCAGGATCTGGGCCCTGCCCATCTCCATCAGTTCCTAGAACCTCCAGGATTCTTTCAGCTTTGGGGTCTCCTTCTCCCTTAGCCGTCTATGGCTGAGTCCTTCTTGCCCTCATGTGTTAACTGAACTGTTTCCTTTTCAGAAGGACTTTCCTTGACTACCTTGCCTAAAATACCACCCCCTCCACTTCCTCGCCGCCATACTATCCCCTCGTTGATTTCCTTTCTGGAATTCACCACAGCACAAGCAGTGATGGATTTTTTGTTGTTGTTAATTTTTTTTTTAAGATTTTATTTCTTTACTGCAGGGAGAGTGACAGAGAGAGAAAGAGAGCACAGAGGGAGAGGGAGAAATAGACTCCCCACTGAGCAGAAAGCCCGACGTGGGTCTCGATCCCAGGACCCTGAGATCATAACCTGAGCTGAAGGCAGACGCTTAACTGACTGAGCCACCCAGGCGCCCCGCCCCAAGGATTTTTAACTTAACACTTATCGTGTGTCTTCCTCACTGGAGTGCAAGCTCCCCAAGGGTGGAAACCCCGACCGTCTTGGCTCTATCTTCTTCCGAGGGTCTGGCTCCGTGCCTGGCACAGAGTAGCTGTACAGAGATCCTCGCTTGTGAGAGAATAGATGAATGAATAAAGGTTTTCTCTCTCCAGGCTGGCTCTATGCCCTCATCACTGAACCCTTACGCCCTTCCAGGAGCGTCCTCCTGGAAACTCGATCCTGTACCAGCTTCTGCACTGACTGATCAGGGAGGGACGGAGTTCCTTCCAGTTTGCAGATGGGAGGCTGACATCACAACATCTGGAGCTCAAAACTTCTCCAACTCCCCTTTATTGCCAATTTAGAGCAGACCCAGTGCCGATGGGGTGCCGATGGCGGGGGGGGGGGCGGGGGGGACATTCTCCTGGGTTGGGTTTGGTTTGGTTTTTTAAATGTAAATCAAAATTCTCCCCCAGCCCTGCTGCAACTCCCTCATTCCTTCTCTCCATCCTTGTCCACGATGGCTCAGAGCCAGGACTGACCTGCTTTCCCCCATATACTTCGGATGCGTTAGATCGAAGTGCTTTTGATGGGGAAGGTTGAAGGAGCTGGTGAATTGCCTGCCTACGGAGTCAAGTCACACCAGGCGGTTAGACCCTTCTGACTCCTGCCCTTTCCCTGACCCTGCTCAGTAGGAAAGGAAGGCAAAAATAAAGATGAAACATGAGCAGTTAGAGCAGGAGAGTGAATATTAATATAATTATTTGTTCCCCTAGCAAGACCGAAGACCAGCCTTCTGCAGCTTCCATTTTATACTCCCCAATTTTTTTCAAATTTACTTTTAATTTTCGACATGATCCTAATGAGTTGAAAAGAGAGAGAGATCTGTTTGGGAAATATGTAATTAAATACAGGATTTAATCTACCCATTAGCTGATATTCTCCTTTCTCAATTTATGTTGATTACAATCCACTAACTGTATGTGTGTGCAGTGTAATTTATGGTGGTTCAGCCTTTCCTGGATATATATTATATGTTGGGTAATAAGCATATCAGCCACAAGGGATCCAAAGATGAATTAGACACCCTCTCTGTCTTGCAGGAAGTTCAGAGGGCAGGCAAACATGTAAACAACTAATTAAAACAGTGTGATGTTTGCAATGGTAGGGTGTATGCAAAAGAGGGAAGGGGGGGAGGGTATTTTGCACACGAGAGAGAGAGAGAGAGAGAGAGAGAGAGAGAGAGAGAGAGAAACAACTTGCGGCCACGGTTCAGACTGTCGCAGTTTGTAAACGTGGCCCCAAATCCTGAAACTTCTTTTAGTGAGAGACGGTACTGGCGTCCCCTGCCCTTGAACCTGGGCTCTGGGACTACGGGACTGATAGAGAAGGAGCCCTCCCAATGGAGACAACACGTGGTGTGGCCCTCAGACTTCATGAAGAGAGAGGAAGAGAGAGAGAGAGATGCTGGCCAGTGCCCCACCTCTCTGTCCCTCACTCTTAGAGTCCCAACCACCGTCCGGGTTCCACCAGGAAGTTCTGCTGCCGGTCTAGCTGGAGTTTCTCCGCCACCGCAGTCAGTAGGCGGCTGGGGCTGCAGTCATCTGAAGGCTTGACACGAATGCCGGGGTGGTTGGTCTCTCTCCCTCTCCTGGTAGTCTCGCTGCCTTTCCAGGGAGCTCCCTCTGCCTTCCTCATGGGGTGGTGGTGTCCGATAGTAGTCGGACTTTTGAGTTGGGCAAAGTTGGGCAGTTATCTTCCCCCAGAGTGGGTGTTCCAAGAGAACGAGGTAGAAGCGGCAAGGCTTCCTATGACCTAGCCTTCCAAGGCTTGCTGTCAGCCCAGAGTTGGCACCAAAGGGACCACAAAAGGGTGATATGACTGACTGTCGGAGACATCTTTGAAGATCAGATGGTAGACTAGATATTACCTTACAGATAATGGGGAGTCACTGAAGGCTTTGAAGCAGAAGAGGGACTTGATTGGAGTTTTGTTTAAAAAACTGATTCTGGGGTGGGGGGGGTGGCCAGTGCGTGGGTGGCGCAGTCGGTTGAGTGTCAGACTCTTGGTTTCAGCTCAGGTTGTGATCTCAGGGTCGTGAGATCAAGACCCACATTGGGTTTTTCTGCGCTCAGGACAGAGTTGGCTTCAGATTCTCTCTCCTTCTCCCTCTGCCCCTCCCCCTACTTGCACTGCCCCCCCCATAAATAAAATAAATCTTAAAAAAAAAACAAAAAACATAGCACTGATTCTGGGACCAGTGGACTAGAGCAGGAGGAAATGACACCATGGCTTGGGGACCTCTGAAATGCCTAGGGAAGGTACAGATGGGGCTGGAGATCCCATGGTCCCCACAGCAGAAAGTCTCGGCCCATATAAATAGGGCCGTCAGAGCTACCGGGATAGAGAACCTTCAAGATGATTGAATTCTCTCTGCCACATTGCCATGTAACTCCCTAATGTCCCAGAAGAAGCTGAGAAACGCATGACGGTTGGAAACAAAGTGGGATGTGGAACCAGCGGCAGAAAGTGTAAAAGGCATGGCTTGGTTTTCTTTGTGGCTGGCTAGTGTGAACACCATAATTATGGGGGCTTGGGCTGGGGGTGGGGGAGCTAAGCTAAACACGAAAAGCAAAGGGCAATTGTGGCTCTTATCAAATACGGCGAGAGTACCCCCATCCTCACACTGACCCCGTCGGTTTTGCCTTGGAGGAGCGGATGCTTGGGGGAGGAGAGAGGCTGCCAACAACGCTGTGCCTGCATTGGACGCCAAGCCTTACAGATATTATCTTAATTTTCAGACGGTCAGCCAAGGCAGGAATCACCGTTGTGTTTTCGGAGATGAGGAAGCTGGAACATAACTCACCAAAGATCACTCGTTACAAACGCTGGAGCCAAACAGAAACCGTGTCTTTCTGACCCCACCTCTGTGCTATGAATTGTGTGTTTTTTTATAAGCTCCTCTTCGGCATTTTGTTGCCAGAGTGTCTATAAATGAAGAAGAAAAGGGCTTTCCAGCTGATCATAGTTCCCTGAGTTCCAGATGTAAATCTGGCCACAAGTATAGTAAGAGGGTAATCTGGGGCTTTGAGCTGCAGGCACTCAAACTCAGAGCTGAAAATTGTTTTATATTATCAGTTCCCTCTAGGAAAAGAGATCTCTGTATTCTACTATTTAGGAATTCTCAGCAGTGTCCAGCTGGAAAAATCGGCAGGTGTTTCTTCTTCCGGTTCTATCATTTCTACAATATTCCTAAGGCATGGACTTTTTCAGTCTGTTGAATAAAAAATGAAGCTTGGCAAGACTCAGAGGTTCTCAGCCAGCAGCGACTGTACCAGGCTGCACAGTCGCCATGATCACGGATCCGTGCAGGTCACATCTCAGCGACACCAAGTCCTGGTCTGTGCAGTCTCGGGATTCAGAAGGAGGCTGAACTGTCAAAGCCCCACAGAAAGCAGTCAGTCTCAGTGGCTCACGGGAACTTACGTGTCATTCAGCGTCCAGCCAGGAGAGAAAACTACATCAGAGACCATTTGATATTAACAGAGATCACTTAACAGAAAGAAGCATTAGCTGGATATTAAGAGTGGAAAAGGCAAAAAGGAAACACTAAGACAGGACAGTGGTAGCCACAGCAGGTTGTAGCTCCCTCCCCCAGGGCTGGGGGTTGAGATGATTTAAAGCTAGAGGCTCCAAGAAGAGGCTGTGCAGAGCTGGGACCTGGTGGTCTGAGAAGGTGGTGGCATTGCCCTCGGGCGGGGAGGTGAAGCTGGTCCTGGGAGTGTCAGCCCCGCCGCTGACACCAATGTGATTCAGCTGTTACTATTTGAATAAACACTGTAGAGTGAGCAGAGAGGTGAGCCCAGGCGAGGCAAACGCCAAGGGACCAGGAACCCCCTCTACCTCCAAAGCTCACCTTTCCCCCCTCCTCGAGCGCCCCCTGTTGGCAGAGTCTATCCCGGCAGCTGCAGACCGAGCAATAGTGTGATGTTCCAGCCCCCAATATCAAAAAATAATACGCAAGTGGGTTTGACAGAAGTGGATCAAGGCACAATAGCTTAATACTTGGCACATTTAGTGAGACTTTGAAAATACAGTTGACCCCAGGACACCACCTCCCGTCCCCCACCCCCCACCCCCAAATCACAACCCTAAAAGACACTCATTCGGGAAAATGTTTTGAATTTAACCACTTGCTTTTTACATTAAGAGATTGCCTTGGTACTGGAAGGGGAAAAAAAAAAGTGTTACATTATTATTGGAAACCCTGCATTGAAGTAATGCAAATCTGTCTTCAAGTTCATTTAACAAAGTGACATTTAAATTACTAAGAAGAATGGAATAAACTCTATGTTATTTGCACTCTCCCAATACACTGGGATGAAATTGTCCCGGGATCAGCAACTGATTAAGTTGATTATATACCTCATACATGTAGGATGTGGTTTTCGACCGGCCACAATCAAAATACAATTTACTTCTGTTAGTATAACAATGTAGACGCTATAAAAGGCATCTTTTGGTAAGTGGTTTTCATTTACATTTCTCCTACTATTAGCGGGGTATTTTCACAGCCTCGCTCTCCCGTCTCCTTGCTTCAATTCCAGATTCTTAGCGGGGAATCTTTTGGCCCTCCCTAGGTCAATACGGTACGCGAGCCCTGAGGTGTGATGGGAACTGGGCGGGGCCACGCCGTGGGAACCACACGCACGCGCTTGCGCACACACACCAGGCCACGCTGGTGATCAAAGGTAGGTAACTTCTGAAAAGGTGTTGACGGCAAAGGTGTAGACCAGCAGAGCAGCTCAAAGAGCGCCAAGTTGAAATGGATCAACCATTCTCTGGGAGCATCTGTTCTAAAGGGAACCTGGGCACTAGGGCAGCGCTGCCCATGCGCAATGGCTCATCAAGAAAGAAGTCAACCGTATTGACTCACTCACCACCCAGAAGCCTGGATCCGTGCCTGTTGACTCTCCTCCACTTAGCATGTCGACGATGGGTGTCTGCCCACCTCCTCAGATCACGGGAGAGCTGCGGGGCGTGCTAAAGGTGTGGATGGCTCTTCTCATGTGCTTCTGGTCGGTCATGCGGGAACACACGCTCTCCTGAGCCATCTGTCTGTGTCCACTACCACGACCCAGTCCGTGTGTCATGATTCTTGCCTATTGTGTCATCGTCGTGTCCTCGCCCCCTTCCAGTTATTCTCCATAACTCAGCCAGAGCGAGCTTTTGAAAGCTCTAGCTGGATCGTGCCCTTCTCTCATTTAAAAGCCTTCAGAAATTTCCATTTCTTTGAGACTGAAATAAAATTTTTTTTTTAGCAGAACTTCCAAGGCCCTGCATGATCTCATCGCTGCTAAACCTGATGACTTTATTTGGTGCCCTTCTCCTCCCAGCTCAGTCTGCCCTAGTCGTGTGCCTGTTGCTCCCCCCGCCTCCCCCCCAACGCCCTTCCCGGCTTTCCAATATGTTCTTTCTTCCATGTTTTGAGCATATGACTCTTAACTTTCTTCATCCCTGAGCTCAGAAGTCACTTCCTCAGAAAAGCTTCCCTCATTCCATCTTTTCCCTATTAGGGAAGATCTCCCACATTGTTCCTTTTCTTCCAGATCGTAATTATAACTTGTAATCCAAATGCATTTATCTAGTGAATATCCTGTTTCCCACTAGATGGCAAGTCCCAGAAAGGTAAGGACCTTGTCTTTTTTTTTTCTTTCTTTCTTTTTTAGATTTTCTGTATGTATTTGAGAGAGAGAGCACAAGCAGGGGGAGCAGCAGAGGGAGAGGGAGAAGCAGGCTTCCGGCTAAGCAGGGAGCCCGATGCAGGGCTCGATCCCAGGACCCTGGGATCATGACCTGAGCCGAAGGCAGACGCTCCACTGACTGAGCCACCCAGGCATCCCTCTTTTTCTTTTTTAAATTAATTATTGTATTCCTGGAGACTGACTCAAGGGCCTGGCATGCAACAGGTACTTGATATATACCTACTGAACAAATTATTGGTGCAATGACATGCAGCCTGACTTAGCTGTCCTCAAAAGTTTTGTCATCCACTGACGTGGAGAAGGCCAAGTTTATCCTTTTGGCCCCATCTTGTTGGCATCTTTTCAAACCACTTGCCCTCTGGGCATTTCTGATGCCTTCCCTCTCCTCCCTGGCTGCCGGCTGCTAACATCCAAAGTCATATTAATTTATTCTCTGCCTCAGGTAAATTTTGCACTTAAGTGGACCCTACACAAAGCACCCGACTTGCCTTTCCACATTAAAAAATTGATAAAGGAGGGGAGCCCGGGTGGCTCAGCTGGTTGAGCATCTGCCTTCAGCTCAGGTCATGATCCCAGGGTCCCATGTCAGGCTCCTTGCTTGGCAGGGAGTCTGCTTCGCCCTCTGCCCCTCCCCCACTACTCCTGTGCACTCTCTCTCTCCCCAAAATAAATAAATAACATCTTTAAAAAAAAAAACTGATGAAAGTGATCTGCCAAGTTAACAGCTTACTCTTCTGGCCTCTACCCATTACCGCTCTGGGAGAACCCCCACAATGAGAGTCTGTCCTCTGGCTGAGCCTCCTCTAACACTGTTTCTATAAGTAAAGGGGAAACGGGATATTGTTTATACTTTTTTTTTTTTTAAAGATCTTTCCCTTTTTCAATTCCCAGAGCAACCTCTTGCAGTCATGGAAAAATTTCACTTCCCATTACACATGTGCTCTATGGATGGCGTCTAAACCTACTCAGCCGGATGCTGGTCAGAGGAGGGATTTTTGTCTCTGACCTGAGAAAAGCTTAGCCATATGAAGGTGGAGTTTGGTTCACTCATTCCAGGTGCCAGGCACGATGCTGATAAACCCCACGGACCTGACCAGTGCCTGATCCCACCCACCGTGTTCCAGCGGACAATGGGATAAGGAGAGAAGCTTCCCTCTCCTGGGGCCTTGGTAAAAATGAAAATTCCGATTCTTTTTAGCAAGGAATTGATCTCACGGTTGAAATTCCCTAAAACACACCAAAATATTTAAAAATTAAGGGCCCCATGCTTTATGTCAGGAATATTTTACTTCTTATTTCCAAATATTCTAGTTAATATCGATGCTCTGGAGAAGGAGAGTTACAGTTCCATGAGTACACATAAAGGAAAAAAAGACCAAAAATACCCAGGAGAGCCTCTAGAACCTTAACAACGACAGCAACGTCTCTGGTTCTGCGGGTGAGTGGCGGGATGACTATACCTCCAGAAAGAAGAGGTCAAGGTCATGAGTGGAAGGTTTTGTAAGTCAGTAGCCAAGACAGAATTAACACCTCTGTATTACCTAACACTAAACAAGTGATCATGGCTTCAGCAAGAGTCAGACGTGCTCTCCTCTGCTGACCCCAGGCAGGTTGCAAATGGGACGCAATCCTGAACTCGCGGGGATATGAGCAAGTCCCTCCAGGAGAGAGCTGCCGGCTGATTGCTCTGCTCCCCGATCCCAAGCACAGCAGAGATGGCACCGGCATCCGTCATACCTAAAAACAGAAAAAGGATACGCCATCACGAAGCCACTATAAAATAGAAACGTTTGGTGCAGCAACATAAAAAAAGCCAGGGAGCTTTCGCTGCTACCAAATGTAAGCAGTTTGGCTTTCTTTTTTAAGCTGAAATACTTAAAAACAGAGAAATCTGATCCGAATGGGATAATCATAGCTGGAGCTTCCATAAGCGCCTTTTTTTCCCCCAAGGCTTTTTGCTTTCTTTACTCTATTCCGAGCTCTGTGTCGGAAAGATGAGCAGAGAGAAAACCAGTGGTCTTTCCCAGGTCATTGGTTATAGGCTGAAGCCAGGGCTTGTCATCTTTAAGCGAATGCACTATTGCACCTACAATCCCCAATTCTGTGGCATTCCGGGAGGAGAAAGGGGGCCTTTCACAGTTGAGCCCAGGAGAGGCCTGAGTGCTACGTGGAGGCTGGTTAATTCCACATTGTGCAATTTAAAAGCATTTTTTAAAAAGATTTTATTTATTTATTTGAGAGAGAGTGAGAGAGAGCACGAGAGGAGAGAAGGTCAGAGGGAGAAGCATCCTCCCCGCGGAGCTGGGATCCTGATGCAGAACTCGATCCCGGAACTCCAGGATCATGACCTGAGCCGAAGGCAGTTGCTTAACCAACTGAGCCACCCAAGCACCCAATTTAAAAGTATTTTTTAAAGATTTTTTATTAGGAGGATTCTTGATCTAAAGAGGTACTTCAGGAAGTAATCAACTGAATACTAGCAGACTGAGATAATAGCTACTTCTCAGTCTATATAAATTTAAATAAATCCGCATCTTGGCCTAAGCACAGGAGAATGAAGCATTTCTGAACAGACTGATGCGGAAGGACTTTTCACAGCTAAAAAAACCCACCAGACTCGCGGAGCAGGGGAGAACACATATTGATCAAGCAGATGAGATAAGAGGCAAATTTTATCGACATCAGTTTATTTCTTATTACTCAGTAAATGAGAGAGAGAAAAGGAGAGTAAGCAAAAGGAAATGAGAGACAAAGAACAAATGGGGATATAAAAAAAACAGCCCCAGGGTCAAATATAAAGCATGTCTTTATTATTCCGAAACTTCCAGTTAGTTGAGATAATTTACTCAGTTTTAAAAAGTCTTTTTTTTTTTTGAGATTTTATTTATTCATTTGAGAGAGTGAGAACAAATGGGGCCAGGGGCAGAGGGAGAGGGAGACAGAATCCCAAACAGACTCCCCACTGAGCATGGAGCCCGACTCAGGGATCGATCTCATGACCCTGAGATCATGACCTGAGCCGAAGTCAAGAGTCGGATCCTTAACCGACTGAGCCATCCGGGCGCCCCTAGAAAGTCATTTAAAAATACTTTGTCAGTGTGCTTCCTTTACTGATGATTTAATTTTCTACCCATTTCTAAAATATGTCAAAATACGTAGACCTGGAAGTTGGGCTCTTATGATGTTTCATCATTCATGTAAAGCTGGCCTTTTGGGGTCAAGCCAGACCACCTTCGTGAAGCCATAGAAGGGGATCTGGCCGTCAGTGTGGACAGGGTGTCACTTTGCAGAGGTGTTTCCATCAGAAGCCTTTGATCACTGTTTCCACTCTTAGAATGCGTGTTAAGTACACTTGACATAACATTGTAAATTTCTTTCTCAGATTTTAAAATATTTTTACCTTTCTTAACATGGGTTTGTAAAACACGGCAGCGTTCTTACAAAAGAGCTGTAATTTTTCTTCTTCATATTTTGCAGCCTGAAAACTGAAGAGTGATGGGAGTTCCTTGAAATTCCAGAGCAAATTATTGACAAAGGCAGAAGGGAATAAACCCAACCCAAACAAACAAAAATTCCTTTCCACCAGCACACCTTGCCTTCAACACTAATCGCATCATTGAGATTCCATTCTGAACTCAAGTTAACATAAAATGAAAGAAGTCTGCGCTTAGGGAGAGCTTTGAAAAATTAAGACACATTTCTTACTAGACTTAAAAACTTCCTAAATGCACGGAATTGTAAAAAACGTTTTCGCTCGTTTTTCATTCACTAAGTAATAAAAGTAGAAGGAAGATAAATTGATATAATCAAGCCATAAACTCAAAAATAAGACTTCTCTTGCCTTTCAGGATCTATAGACAGCCTGCCTGTGCCTCTTAATTACCCTTCAACACCTAGCTGAGCAGGGTTTAGTGCAGATAACTACCTTTCTTTCTGATGAAAATGATGTTTACTTTACATTTCCAGCCGTAGCATAATATGTTGGCTATATTTACAGCAACAAGCATTCTAAAGATTTTGACTTACGTTTTCCTAGCATTGGAAACGTTTTCAAGAGCACAGTTAGGTATTTCTCTCTCATTTGCATAAAGAGGGGCTATCACTTCAATCAAAAGAAACAGGCTTTCATTCACTAATCCATTCATTCATGTATTAGATGAGTGTCTGCTATGCCCGCTAAGGGCTAAGGCTATGGCAGTGGGGGAAAAAGATCATGCACATTCAGTCTTGTGCCCTACATTCTAGATGGGGAGATGGGCAATAAACAAAGCAAATAAGTGTATAATAAATACGAAGATAATGGGGGTGCCTAGGCGTCTCAGTGGGTTAAACGTCCAACTCTTGATTTCAGCTCAGGTCATGATCTCAGGGTCATGAGATGGAGCCCTGTGTAGGCTCTGCCCTGGGCGTGGAGACTGCTTGAGATTCTCTCTCTCTCTCTCCCTCTCCTCACCCACTCCCTCTCCCTCTCTCTTTCAAAAAAAAGATGGTGATGAGTGTTTTGAAGAAAAATGAAGAGGAGAAGGAGGATAAAGGCTGAGGGCTGCAATTTAAATAATGTGGTCAAGGATGTGCCATTGAGAAGGGGACATTTGAAAATATTCTTGGGGGTGTCATAGGAGTAACTGTGGCAAGGCATGAATATCCGGGGCGTGAGGGACCCAGGACCGGGGAGGAGCAAGGAACAAGGCTCTACGTGGAAGCATGTTCCGCATATCTGAAAAACAGCAAAAAAGAATGGGCGTGGCTGGAGCAGGTGAGCAAGGGGACCCCAGTGGGAGGTGAGGTTAGAGAGGAAAGTGCAGGTTGGTGGGGGTAGGGAGTGGGGCCGGCAGATCCCGTGGGGCGTTTGTAGACATTGTAAAGACTTTCCTTTTACTCTGAATGGAATGGAAGTCCCTGGAAGGTTTTGAATGGGGAATGACAAGGCCCGACTGACATTTCAAGACAACACAGGTGGAAGTAGGAAGGTCGCTCAGGAGGCTGTTGCAACAATATCTAGATGAGTAGCTTCAGCCAGTTTGGGGGCAGCGGAGGTGGGAGACACGAGTCAACTCCACGTATGTTTTTAAGGTAGACGCAACAGGATTTCCGGGTGGATGGGATGTGAGCCATGAGACAGGAAGTCAGGAGTGCCTGCAGGTGTCTGGGAAGAGTGGCGGAGCAGCAGGGCTGGGGGAGGGGCCAAGGTCATCCCACTCTGGGGAATGGTAAGTTAGAGATGCCTACCGGACCCCAAGTAAGGGCCCACGCAAGGCAATGGGATCTTCCGGGGGTGCTCCGATCTGAAGATTCAAAGTCGAAATTGGAAGCCCTAAAACTGCATGAGATTATCAAGGGAGGTGAGTGAAGCTGGAAAGGCATGCAAGTCCCAGCGCTATGCTCTGAGCACTCCAGAAGCAGAGAAATGAGGAAGAGTGGGCAAAGGAAGAGGGAAATCGGGAGCTTGTGGCAAGCTGGAAGCCAAATGAAGGACGTGTTTCAAGGATGGGCCAACCAGCTGTGCCAGATGCTGCCACATGTAACCACTGAGAATCAGCAGTGCCTTGAGCCAAGTGGAAATCAGCATGGGCATTGCCAGTAGAATGAGTTTAAGACAGGACGGGAGGAGAGCCTTCGGCAAATGATCCAGTGAAAGAGAGCAGGAAAATGGCACAGTGGCTCGTAGGCAAGTGGGACCAAGGCAGGGGACTGTACGTGTAACACTGCCTACATTAGGTCTCCGTGAGACCATCACGTAGATTTCGGTATATTTCCACATGGGTGGAACCAAGGAGCTGATGTACTAATAACATTTTTAAAATATAGACTATTTTTTAGAGCAGTTTTAGGTTCACAACGAGATCGAGCAGGAAATACAGAGAGTTTCCACACATTCCTGCCCCCACACACACACAGAACGTCCCCACTATTAACATCCCACGCCCTGTGGTGCATTTGTTACAATCAAGTCTCCAACACTGACACATTATCACCCCAAATCCCTAGTTGGGGGTTTGCTCTTGGTGTCATACATTCTATGGGTTTTTCACAAATGTACTGACATTCGACGTAGTTTAAAATAAATGTATGTGTCAATGACTTTTTTACTGTGGTAAGAACACTTAGTCCAAAATCCGTCCTTTTCAATTTTCAAATGAACAGTACAGTTTTGTTGTACGATGTCGTAGAGCAGAGCTCTCGAACTTACTCATCTTGCATCACTGCAACTTGACACCCCTTGTACGACCACCCCCATACCCTCTTCCCCTCAGCCACGGGCAACCACCATTTTACTCTGCTGCTATGAGTTTGGCTATTATCAAAAAACCAAAGATAATGAGTATTGATGAGGATATGGAGAAATTGGAATCCTCATACACTGTAGGTGGGAATGTAAAAGGGTGCAGCCTCCGTGGAAAACAGTATGGAGGTTTCCCCAAAAAAACAGAACTTCCATAGGCTCCAGTAATCCCAGTTTTGGGTTTATATCCCCCCAAATCAAAATCAGGATCTCTAAAAAGTAACACTCCTATGTCCATTGCAGCAAGCCAAGATGTGGAAAAAGCCTAAAGGTCCATCAGTGGATGAACGGATAAAGCAAACGTGGTATATACAAGCCGTGGAATACGATTTAGCCTTAAAAAAGAAGGAAATCTTGCCATTTGCAACAATGCAGATGAACCTTGAGGACACTGTGCTAAGTAAAAGAATCCAGTTCCAAAAAGACAAATACTGCATAATTCCACTGACAGGAGGTTTCTAAAGTCATAATAGTCAAAGTGTCATTTTTAAATAATCAAAAACATTTTAAAATAATTCAAGATAACATTTAAAATAATAACCTTTTAGGGACGCCCGGGTGGCTCGGTCAGTTAAGCGTCCAACTCTCGGTTTCGCCTCCCACGTGATGAGCTCAGGGTCGCGCGTTCGAGCTCCACGTGGGCTCTGAGCTCAGTGCGGAGTCTGCTTGTTCCTCTTCCTCAGCTCCTCCCCCCCACTGGCTATCTGTCTCTCTCTGAAATAAATAAATTAAATCTTTTTTAAAAATTAAAAAAATAAAAGGTCAAATAATAACATTTTTAAAAGTAGTCATTTTATCAGACACTGTTCTGTGGGGTGATCAGGACAAACATCATTAACTAGAGTTTATAATTTTGAAAATGAAAGTACAGGTGTCCTGCCTTCAAAGGCAGTGCTCTTCCTCGAACACCATACACTGAGGAGACAATGCAGTTAACCATGCTCTGTCCGCACAGAACCCACTTAGGTGCCGAACTGCTGTAAGGTGCTTCTGTCTAAGCGGTTATCAGGAATACCAATGAGCTTAACAGAATGTGGGAACTAGTTCAATGTATAAACAAAATGTTTTATATAGTAAAAGAAAATTCTAGAGTACACAACTAAAAGATGAACTATAGACATACATACAAGCATATTCTGTGTGAAGTACAATTGTAACTATATCCACTGTCTACGACATACTTACTGCGTGCTAAGAAATTTACATTCCTTGTTGCTAATTATCACCAATCACTTGCATCCTTGGGGCTATCGTCCCAATGACACAGATGCAGAGGCTGAAGTTCAAGGAGCTAGAAAGTGTCCGTGGTGGATTCTGGACCAAATTGTTAATGTCTGACAGCAAAGCCCATATTTTTTCCCTTGCATGCCGGTATCTCACCTAAAAAAAAAAAAAAAAAAAAAAAAACAGAAATAAGAAACTTTCTGTTCATGACACAAAAATCCTCCTGGGAAAAATGAGAATTGCACATTTAAGAATAAAATACTACCTAAAGGCAAATGGACAAGGGTAATTCAGCAGTCCGTAGTGCCAAATGCATTCTGTTCTTTCCAGAAAATACAAGATAGCTCAAAAGAGGTCCCAGACACAGTGGTTCACAAGAGGAGATATTCATGTACTTTATGAAATCAGCTGGTAAGATTGTAGGTATTTGAACAGTTTCATCCTAAGATTACTCTGAAGTGTGACCATGTCGGAGCCCAAGGAGCAAAGTATACCTTTGCTATATATTTTTTTAACGCTTTGCACGATTCTGTCATTTACCCAGGGAAACAAACATCGATAATATTCAGCTGTGTACCAAAAATCTAGACAGAATGGGTCAAATTTCCATTATCATATTACACCACATAATATTGCCATTTCAGCAATAATGTCAGTAATTAGACATTGGATAAGTGCCTAAATCCTGGTTCACATCTACAACTTAAATACATATCATACTAAATAATGTCATTGTGCAAAGCCAAGAGGTATTCAGTGGTTGGTGTTTTCCCCCTCTCTGAGACACAAAGAAGCTTATTCTGTCTTCAGAATGCAGGTGTAATGTTGGAAAATGCCTTGAAAATTCCACTCATGCATTTGCCTGGGAAAATAACCGATTTTTTAAGTTGTAAAAATATACGGGCTTTTCCATCTGAGTGGGCGGATGGAAATCGGTAGAAATGTATCATTTCCAGCTGATATGTTTATGTTCTCGAAACCCTGAAAACAGTTCAAAATCAACAGCCCTAAATAGTTAGGCTAATAGGCCAAAATGTTTGTCATACTTATTGTTTTGCATTGAACCTTCACTCACACGCAGGAAAATTAGATTAAGATCATTTCAGTACATTTGGAACTTTTCAAAAAGTTACTTGCTGTGGATGCAAGGAAAAAGCAAATATCTTCTTAAACTCAAGCACAATAAATTTGTGGCAACCAAAGAATTTCGAAAACACACGGATGGGAGATGGTAATTGTGCAGCAAATGCCTCCTCTCCCCACACTCAGTGTCAGACAAATGGGAAGTAGTATGTAGAATCTGCATACCGTACCAGTAGTCGAACTTGAATTTCATTACAAAATGGCTTTGGTCACAACTTGGGCTATTTACAGAAAGTCTATTTCAGTTCTCCTGAGCCCAAATTAAATAGTCTTAGAATGCGGTACTTATAAAAGGAAACAAAGGGCGTATTTATTTGATATTGTGCACCAAAAAGAGAAGACATGAATTGCATTAATCTCCCATCTTTCTATTCACTCCCCTGGTCCAAGGAGCACTGTCTTCATGATCTGGGCACTCTTACTCAGGAGGGTTGTAAGTGGTCAGAGAAATGATTTAACAACCTGTCTTAAAGACTGGTTTGGCTACTCCCAGTTCCCTATTTTCTGTCTCTTGGCTTATTCTCTTGGGGAAGATAGAAGGAGATGTTTAGGTTAAAGTATATTACTAAATGTAGTCATAATTTGTAACTTCGCTCATCAAGACCTAAAGTGTGTCTCTCCAGCTCTTAAACTCAGGCTGCGTGTGACCTGCACTGAACAGAATGCGGTGGAAGTGAGGTTGTGTGCATTCCAAGCCCAGGTGTCAAGAGTCCTTGTTGCTGCTTCTCTCGCTGCTGGGAACCCTTCTGCCACCATGCGGACAAGCCCAGCCTGGCCTGCTGGCCAATGAAACGGCCCCTGGAGCTGGCCTCACAGCTGTCCCAGGCTTCCCAGCCGAGGCTCCGGACCCAGGAGGGAGTCTTGCCAAGGAAAGTCAAGCTGGGAACAGACCAGAGATTCATCCCAGTGAGCTCAGCCCAAATTGCCCAAGTTTGGGGTCGTTTGTTACATGGCGATAGGTAGCTGTTACGAGCGCTACAGGCCATCACGGCCCTCTCAACAGGGATTTCCTTTCCTCAATCCTTTCCACTGAAGGGAGATTGTTTCTAACAGGTCTTAATCTGCCAAAAGTGATCATATCAACAACTACTTTATCTGTCTTAAAAAGACAAGCTTCATTGCGAAAATCAAAAGGTTTCTCTAAATAAGGTATGCTGGCCAACAAAGAAATTAACTCTAGTCTCTTATACAAAGTAAGCCAAAAGAAAAGCATTCCCCTGGGTTGAAAGAACTATAGATTAAAGGTCCCAGTGATAAGAATCTCCAAAGAATTGACAGAAATGCCCCCAAAATAAAGACTAAATTTGACAACCTCCAGGATCAGAGGGCAGCATACTTTCCTAGGAGAGTAGCAGCCTGATGTTTCTCCTCACTTACCACTCTTCTGCTTCCTTCTACCCTCTGCTTTGATAGGCAAATGGGGAGCAGAGCCAAGAGAGGAGAGGAAGGGCCACAGTCCATTTTCTTGGCCCTTCTACAGAAGACATCAGCTGGGTAGGGGAGCAGTGTGCAGCTAAGTCAAGTTTAAGGACATGATTATTGCAGATAGGGTGGTACGTCAGAGGGATCTAATCCTCACCTCGAAGCTACCAGCTTCCTCGTAGAAGGCCAGAATTTGCGTAGGTAATAACCAAGTGCTGTCGCGGTATTACATTCAGAAGGGAACAACTGGTGTGCTAACCACTTTGACTCAACTTCTCCTTTTGGTGTCCTAAAAATACAGTTTGAAAAGAATCAGAAAATCACCTGGCTCAGAGATGGCAAATTAGTTCTAAGCCTAGTAGTTTCTAAAATGTTCCTAGGAGCAGTGCGCCTGCCCATCTCGGGTGAAGGAGCATGGGACTCTTTATCGCGGGATCATGAGTTCCAGCTCCATGTTGGGTGTAGAGATTACTTAAAATGAATAAATAAAAATTTTAAAAAGCATTCCTAGGAGCTACATGTCTTCATATATCACATCAGTCCTGTATGTTAGAGAACTAGGCAGGAAAAGGAAGAAGGTAGTGTGGATGCTCAGTGTGTTCTACCATCAGTAAAAGTCATGGGCTGGTGTTGGTAATGTAACTTAAAGATACAATAGTCTCCACTTGGCAGCAAACCTAGTTCTTTATAAAAAAAAGATACAAATGGACCACAGCCCTGAATGTAAAATATAAAACTTGAAAAAAAAATAACACAGGGCAAAATCTTCAAGTTTTTACACTGGACACCAAATGTGTGATCTATAAAAGGAAAATGTAATAGATTAGAACTCAACAAAATTAAAAACATTTGCTCTGTGAAAGATTCCATTAAAAGTATGAAAAGATGGGGGCACCTGGGTGGTTCAGTCAAAGCCTCCAACTCTTGGTTTCAGCTCAGGTCATGATCTCAGGGTCCTGGGATCAAGCTCTGTGTCAGGGCTTCCAGCTCAGGGGGAGTCTGCTTGTCCCCCTCTTCCTCTGCCCATCCCCCAACTTGTGTTCTCTCTCTTTTTCTCTCTCTCAAGTAAATAAATCTTAAAAAAAAAAAAAAAGAATATGAAAAGACAAACTACATAACAGGAGAAAATATATGAAAACCACATATCCAACTAAGGACTTATATCTGGAATATGTAAGGAAGTCCCAAAACTCATCTTAAAAAAAATTCTTGTTAGAAAACAGGCAAAATACACAAACATTTTACAGAAGGGGATACACAGATGGCAAATTAGCACACAGAAAACTGTTCAATTTCATTAGTCATTGGGGAAATGTAAATTACAATCACCACAAAATACCACTACACACCATTAGTTGTTTAAAATAATAATAATAAAAAATAATAATGTTGACACCAAATGCTGGTGAAGATGTAGAGAAACCGGATCACTCAGACATCGTTGGTGGTAACGTAAAATGGTACCACCGCTCTGGAAAACAGTTTGGTGGTTTTTAGTAAAACTCAACCTGTAACTGTCATACAACCAGTAATGACATTCCTGACACGTATCCCAGAGAGCTAAAAATTTATGTACACACAAAAACATGCACATAAATGTTCATAGCTGTTTTGTTCATAATACCTTAAAACTGGAATTGAACCAGATGACCATCTATGAGCAAATGATAAACCACCTGTGGTACATCCAGGCCATGGAATACTACTCAGCAATAACAAGGAACAAACTTTCGACCCACATGCCCACTTGCATAAATCTCCAGGAATTTATGCTGACTAAAAAAAAAAAAACAAACAAACAATCTCAAAATCTTCACATCATTCCATTTATATAACATTCTTAAAATAACGTAATTATAGAGACAGACTATTATATTATATTATATTATATTATTATTATGATCATATTATAACCTTGGCCATTACCAGAGGTTAAGGGGTGGTAGCTATGAGGGGAAGCTATAAAAAGATAGCAGGAGAGAGCCTTTGTGGTTATGGAACTCTTGTGTGTCTTGGCTATGGTGTTAAGTACATGAATCTACTCATGACATACATTTGGACATTACACACCCCCACCCCTCTGTCTCTCTCCCTCCAAGATCCCCGTCCCTCAAAATGCATGTAGAACTGGTAAAATCTGGTAAGCTCTGTGGATGGTCAATTTCCTGGTGTGACATTATTCTATAGTGACGTAAGATGTTACCATTGAGAGGAACTGGGTGAAGGGTGCCTGAAACCTGCAAGAAAGTTTTTTGCAACTCTTTAATCTGTAACTATTTTGAATCTTTTAATGCTTAATTATATCTTAAATTTTGGCCACTCTATAATGATTTCAAAATAAAAAGTTTAAGTTTTGGGGGGTTTTTTTTGTTCTTGTTGTTGTTGTTTTTAGGGAGGGAGAGGGAGAGAGAGAGAGCGAGTGAGAGGCAGAGGGAGAATCCCAAGCAGGCTCCATGCCCCAACATGGAGCCAAACTGGGGGCTGGATCTCACAACCCTGAGATCACAACCTGAGCCGAAATCAAGAGTCGGACGCTTAACCGACTGAGCCACCCGGGCGCCCCTCAAAATAAAAATGTCCAACAGAACTAACAAAGAAGATTGCAGGTTGGGTAATAAGCACAGGCAGTAAGAGCTGAGATGAGACCTTGTGAAGGCCAGGCACAGGTTCCTGGATCCTGGTCATTCAGTCAGGATGGGTCACCAGAGAAGGTGCTGAGTGGCGGTGGCCCTCAGATGCCTTCAGCTGGTTAGACGTGTGCCTCCCATTCTCCATTTCACCAAGAGTGGTTATTCGCCACTCAATAAGCAATCTCAACAACAAAGTCCTGGTGCTCGGGCTGGTACATAGACCCAGGCTCAATTCTATTTATCTTGGCTCTCATACAGGTATCCTCTTGATGGATTCCTATATGTATTGGAAAGGGCATTCAATCAACACCTCTGGCATCCCTCGGGGAAGCTAGCGGAAAGGCCACACAACTAATGTGTTCCCGTCCTTCCACCATTGCAATGCCACATGACATTTACAGATAGCTGCCAAACACTCAGACCTGGGCTGTGCAGTGAATTCAATCTGAACTCCGGAATATAAATGAGAATGAGATTCTAGCAAAATAAAAATGACCGATGCCTGGGGCCTAGGGAAATCTACACACCCTGTTAACTGGTAGGAACCAAGTCTTAGATGGATTCTTTGTCATTCTAGTCTAGTGTGTGTAGTGCGCCCGTGTGTGTGCATGCATGTGTGTGTGTCTATAGATACTTTTTTATTTCTCATTAGGGGATATAGAGCATCATTCTCAAAATAAGAAGGAAAACCTATTTCTGAAAATGACTGTAGAAATCGGAAGAAAGTTTAAGTAACAATTATGCATCTTATCAGGGTGAGAAAAGACAACTATGTTCTCAGTGACACAAGAAAAAGAAAGTCATAATAAAATGCTATCCAGAAAGCTGGGAGAGATCAAGATTTGTTAAAGGAACTTAAAAAGCAAATAGCACATTTATGACTTCAAGTTCGTAAATGGTGGGGTAAAGGGGTGCCTGGGTGGCTCAGTCAGTTAAGCGTCTTTCGGTCAGGTCATGATCTCAGGGTTCTGGGATCAAGTCCTGCATCGGGCTCCCTGCTCAGCGGAGAGCCTGCTTCTCCCTCTCCCTCTGCAGCTTCCCCTGCTTGTTCTCTCTCTCTCTCTGTCAAATAAATAAATAATCTTAAAAATATATGATAAATGGTGGAGTAAAGAGGATTGCCCTTCCCCCTCCTCAAAAATCATGCTGGAGGACTAAAAGAAAAAGTACCTACCAGAGTATTAAAAGAACAAAAAACAGAGTATTAAAAGAACAAAAAACAGAAGCAAAATCCGTTTCCACTGAAATGAGGAGACATCTGTAACCTTGAACCATAGCCTGTGAGGATGGGCTGACAAAGGTGGCGAAGGTGAAACAGAGTGGGAGGTGTCTCCAGGTCCCCAGCGACCCAAGTCTGTCATGAAGCTACTCTCAGCCTCCAGCTCAACCGCCCTTCCCTTACCCTGCGCAGCTGGCACATTGCTCCTGCTGGAGTCTGCCAGTAGGGGGTGCTAGAAGAGGAACAGAAAGACTAAGGAGAGGGTCTGTCCAGGGCTGGGGTTCATCCCAATAGTGGCCGTGGGGTCCACAAACAGCTGATTTCAGTTTCCAGATTTTTCTACGTTCCTAGAACATCATCTTATTACCTCTGAAATAGCGACCGACTGGCTGACATCCGTCCGAGACGTCTGTGTCCCCCGCCCACCAAGATCCGACGTTGTAATGACCCCTGGCTCTCTCCTGACTTCTTCCAGTGCTAAGAGTGGTAACTGCCTCCTGCAGTTTCTATTGCTATGTTAAGTCGGTGTCCCTTTTCTCATTTTCCATCTTCCAGTATCTGTTTAATCAAGCTCAAATATTAAACTCACTCTGCTGAAATAACTGGTGGAATTCTGTTTCCCCACTGGATCCCGACTGAAATAACGTCGCCATCCTCAGAAGTAAGTAACACACTCAGAGGAGCAAAAGTAATCATTCTTGAGAGCTATTTGTTGCGATGTCCCTGGCCTTGGTTTGATTGGAAGCTCCTAGAAGCTGGGAGGGTGATGCTGGATATACCATCACATAGATCACTGCTGTAGGAATTCTGTAGGAATATGACCCTGCCTGCTGTCTGACATGCACTTCCCATGGATAACTGGTCCGGAAAGAACTCATCTCATTCAAAGGTGAGCAACAATCCAAAATGAACTTGCCATAAATTACATGCAGACACATACCATGTTCTGCATGAGAAAACAATAGCGTAAGAATAAAAAACTGAAATTCTAAGAAAGATATTAGCATATATAGTCAAGCAGTAAATTTTACAATGATATAAAATAACTAAATAGGATTTATTTTTTGGATTTTATTTTTATTTTTTGGATAAGATGCTTCAGCACTAAAAAATTTAAAATGTGGGGTGCCTGGGTGGCTCAGTTGGTTAAGCATCTGGACTCTTGATTTCAGCTCAGGTTATGATCTCAGGGTCATGAGATCGAGCCCCACATCCGTTCTGTGCTGGGTATGGAGCCTGCTTAAGATTCTCTCTCTCCCTCTCCCTCTGCCCCCCACTCCCATACTCTCTTTCTGTCTCTCTCTAAAAAAAAAAAAAGTAAAATATTACATTAATAAATCAAAAATAAAGTCAAAATAACAGGTAGTGATTTTTATAGGTACAAAATATGAATAAAATTCTATATCCATTATAAAAAATGTTTAACAAAAGAAAAAAATCTTAAATATTTTAAATACTATTTAAAGATATGATTGTCTACTTAGACCAAATCACCTGAAACGAATATAATGTTACATGTCAATTGTATTTCAATAAAGAATAAGCATTTTCAAGTTAATATCTTTGTTTCTAATTAGCCATAAGTAGTTAGAAATGAATTGAAAACAAAATCCCATTTGCAAAAATGACAACTAAAAAAATTCAATAAGAAAAAAAATATATATATATACACCTGTTAAAAAAAAAATGCAGCTTTACTGATAAACATGAAATAAGGCCCCCACCGAATGGGAAAACCCACATAATTTTAGACAGGGAGACTCAAGTAACAAAGACATCAATCTTCCCAATGCCATATATAAGCATCATGCTTGTTCGATCAGGAATTCTTTTTTTTAAAGATTTTTATTTATTTATTTGACAGGAAAAGACAACGAGAGAGGGAACACAAGCAGAGGGAGCGGGAGAGGGAGAGCAGGCTTCCCGCTGAGCGGGGAGCCCAATGTGGGGCTCGATCCCAGGACCCTGGGATCATGACCCGAGCCAAAGGCAGACACCTAACGACTGAGCCACTCAGGTGCCCTCAATCAGGAATCCTCAATGAGGGAACTTAATAAATTGATCTTAAATTTCATCTGGAACAGAATTCCATAAGAATTGCCAAGAAATGTTTGAAAAACTGAATAATGAGTAGAGATGTGTCTTATCAAATACGAAAATGTCCTTAGAAAACCATTATAATTAAAGTAGCATGTTATTATGCCAGTAATATACAAATAGCCTATTATATCAGAAATAATCCAGAAATATATATCCATTCGATATATGAAATATGTGACATTTTAAATCAGTATGTAAAGAATGAATTATTCAATATATGGATATGGAACCACTGAATATCCATTTTGGGTAAATCAAACTTAGATTCCTGCATTGTGAGATATATATATCTATACGTAGATATATGCATATATCTGGGATGGTTTACAAAACTGTTAGAGAAAAATTTAAAGAAAAGTTTTTTTCTAATCTTTATTAGAAAATGACCCCTTCTACATAAAGTCCAAAAGCCAGAGAAAACTGGACATAATTTTTAGAGTTTCCTGCTAAAATTTAAATTTGCTCTATGTTGAAAAAAATACCACAGACAAAGTGAAAAGACGAAACGGATTAAGAGGAGTGTTTACAACTCAGGGAACAGAGATGGGCCAGGAGGGTGCTGTGTTCTACCTTCAGTCTGAGAGCTTTGGTGACCTGGTGAGCCTAATCGGCAATTTTCAGCAGCTCAGCAGTAGGGGTGAAAGAAAAGGCCCAAAGTGGGGGCTAAGTAGGACCCTGTCCCCCCACCCCACAAACCTAGAACATGAAAGGGTGACACTCTCACAGTAAAGTTGAACTAGAAAGAACACTTCCCCTATTCCATCAGACTGGAAAGATATAGCCAATCTCAAAGCGGTTGTTGAGCAGCAAAACTATCACCCACCCTATAGGCAATGAATGAAACAGGCTGAATTCATCTTCACGAGGGCTTTCAAAAAACCTCAAGGCAAGAATTTAATCTAGAATGGTCTGGGAGTGTCCCCAGAAATCTAGCAAAAGCAAACACAGATCCTTTCTTCAGAAATGCCCCTTTGTCCCAGGTCCACGGTATTTCCCTCCCTCTTCCAAAAAAATTAAAAAGCAAAAACAAACAAGGAAAATGAGTAGCTTTCAGTCAAAAACAAATCAAACCATGAAAACGCAAGCATCGTGAGAGATAGCACCAACCAGAGCTAGAAAACTCCTACTACAAATACTTTAGATGAGTGCTTCTCCAGACACAGTCTCTAAACTAAGCAGCAACAGCATCGCCTGGGAACTTTTTTTTTTTTTAATTTTTTTAAAGATTTTATTTATTTATTTGACAGAGAGAGAGATCACAAGTAGGCAGAGAGGCAGGCAGAGATAGAGGGGGAAGCAGGCTCCCCGCTGAGCAGAGAGCCCGATCTGGGGCTCGATCCCAGTACCCTGAGATCATGACCTGAGCCGAAGGCAGAGGCTTTAACCCACTGAGCCACCCAGGCGCCCCCTGGGAACATGTTGGAAATAGAAATTCTTGGGTTCCGCCCCAGACCGGCTAATCACAAACTCTAGGGGTGAGGCCCAGCCACGTGCGATTTAACAAGTTCTCAGTTCATCCTGATGTACATTCAAGTTTAGGAATCATCGCTTTAAATATTAAATGTAGGGGTGCCTGAGTGGCTCAGTCGGTTGAGAGTCTGCCTTGAGCTCAGCTCATGATCCCGGAGTCTCGGGATCGAGTCCCACGTCCGGCTCCCTCGCTCAGCGGAGAGCCTGCTCCTCCCTCTGCCTCTCCCCCTGCTTGCACACGCTCTCTCTCAAATAAATAAATAAATAAATGTTAAATTTAAAGAACCAGTGCGTGGTGCAAATGTGCTTGATGTGTTGCCCAAAAGAGGCTTGCAAATATGACAAAAGAGCAAACAATTCTGAATGAAGCCAACCAGGGCTTTCAGAAGAGAAAAACACGATAAGCAGAATTTAAAATTCGATTGATCCATTTAGCAGCGGGCCAGCTCTCTTTCTCTCTCTCTCAAATAAATAAAATCTTTTTAAAATAAAATATAAAATCTTTTTAAAATAAATAAATAAAAATAAAAGTTTTTATTTATTTATTTGAGAGAGAGAGAGGGCATGCAGGTGCAGGGGGAAAGTAAGAGGGAGAAGGAGAAGCAGACTCCCCGCTGAGTGGGGAGCCCAATGTGGGGCTCGATCCCAGGACCCCAATATCATGACCTGAGCCAAGATCATGATGCTTAACTGACTGAGCCACCCAGGGGCCCTGAAATGTCAAATTTCAATCAGGCTTCACGGAAAAAGGCAGACTAAGAAAGAGTCTCTGGCACTTTCCTACGAGAGAATTCAAGCCATTTATTGTCTAGTAAATTGAAGAGTATGAATTAAAAGTCCCTCATGGCAAGCAATCGGTACCAATAGTACTTACAAACAGCATTGGTCTATAATGTGCAGGTTTTAGAAAGTATATGGTTAAAACTAACATCTAATTATAATGGAAAAATGAAAACTCTTGGAAAACTAAAAACAAAATGCTATCTCCTGGACATGATAAAGACTATCTAACTTAAGGGGTGCCTGGCTGGCTCGGTCAGAAGAGCATGCGACTCTTGATCTTGGGGTCATGAGTTCGAGCCCCACGTTGGGTGCCGAGATTACTAAAAAATAAACAAATAAAACTTTTTATGAAAAAGACTACCTAACCTAAAACAATAGCCAACACCATACTTTCACATTATCATTATTAAATAAAGAAGAGGAGAAAGATGGCTGCTATCTACACATTACTCCCATTTGAAAGGAAAACCAAGAAAACACACTTAACTTTCTCCTTGTCTTTGAGATTCTCAATTTTACCGCACTGTACTCGGAGGTAGAATTGATTTTATTACCTAGCCTGTGAACTTTTCCAACGTGTGGTCTTTCATTATTCTTTTCCTTCTAGAAAATGGAATATTAAATTCTATTTAATAACAGGCAGTTATTTTAAAAAAGAAACCAAGTGGTAATAATAATAGAAAACTGTAATTGCTGAAATCAAAAATTGAATGGGTGGGGTTCACCCATTCAATCCAATGGCTGACTTCAGCATGGATTCCACCGAAAGCGGATTTTTATGAGCAAAAGATCAGGTCGAGGAGCCCTCCCAGCAGAAAGTAGTAATTCTACCTCTGAAACTAATTTTAAAACAAAAGAAAGAGAGGAAGTAGTAAAGGGTCAACATGCTGATAACAGGAGTGCCAAAAGGACTGGGGGAAACAGAGGGGAGGAAGCATTTTAAAAAAAAATTATAATGACTGAAAATTCCCAGAACTTTACAGAGAAAAAGCAAATCACATACAAAGGACCAAAATAAATCAGATTTTCAATATCACTGGCATCAAGAACATGGTGATAACACATTAAGGACATTCAAAGAGGATAGCTAACCAGGCCTGCATTTCTTCCTGGCTCTAAGAGGCAGGAGGAGAGGAGAGGGGAAAGGATGTGGACGGAGAAGACAGTGGGGGAGAGCGCACTGGTCTAGGCTGGAGAGGATACCCTGAAACGCAGCCCCAAGAAATGTCCCAGTTGGTGAAACAGCCAAAGACTATTTAAGGACAACAGTTTTGAAGAACTCTGTGAGCCACGGTTCAGAAATTATTAGCAAAATATTTTCTTCTGCTGAATGCTTTCTGTGAGTGAGTGGGGGTGGGGGTGGGGGTGGGGGTGGGGGTGCGCGCGCACGCATGCGCGGGAAACAAACTCACGGAAGCGGCTGGATGTTCCATCCTGATTGATGTGTGACAGATAAGACAGCCTCGCTGAAATGAGGAGCTTGGAGACAAAGGTGACCAAAGGGAAGTAAGCCCTCAGGAAAATGTAGAAATCTTGGAAGGCAGGGAGGGTAGGACATCCACAAAGCTTTGAGGCAAGCTCTTCTGGAGAGCCAGGGTCTGGGAGCCTTCCTTCCCGCTGACGTCTGGGGGACTAGCCTTTCTGCTTCCAGAACAAAAAGGTGTCCTCCAGGGTGGTTCCTATGCCTTGGGTTCTCTCTGCGTGAGTCCCCGAACAAATGTCTTCTAGAACTCTGGGTTTTCAAAACGTCCTCGGTTCAGTTCCCTATGCTCTGCCCGTATTCTTTACTAGCTCGCCTTTCCTTCCTTCCTTTTGTCCAAACAGCATTTTCCAAAGTGCCCCGAGAGAGCCTCTTTACCTTCTCCAGCTCACAGTTCCATGAGGTCACCCCCGGAAGCCACGGCCCCCAGAGTTCCATTGTAGGTATACATGAATCGCCTTGAACTTGAGGGGCCTGAACGGCTGCAAGTTCATCACGCGTTTGGAAATATTTTGTTGTAATATCCACTTCATTTCAAACTTTTCAAACTTTTCCTGTAAAGTTTGGGAACTATTTTAGATTTCACAGGCCATATGGCCTCCGTAGCAACCGTGCCATTCTGCCATTTTGCACAGAAGCAGCCATAGACGCTATGTAAACAAATAGTTATGGCTGGGTGCCAGTGACATTTTATTTACCAAAACAGCCAGTGAGAAGGAGCTGGCCCACAGGCCAGGGTTTGATGTAAGCAAGCACTTGCCAAAATGAATACCAGGCCCCTAGAGGTGGCTGGATCTGGGTAATAGTGGTCCGATCTCCCTGTGGGTGTCCAATCCCACGTTTTTTTGAAATTTTATGGATTTCAAGATTTCTCAAGGTGAATTTTAGCTCTAGACTTTGGCTTTGCCTGAGTTGCCTCTGTTCTGTACCTGGTCTGCCCTGGTTTATGTACATAAGGCATTCACCGATTTTTGCATTTATTAAACTATTTGCACTCTATTTTGGCAACTGTATCACTTTGCGAGGATTATCACAACAAAGTACCACACACGGGGTGGCTTAAACACCAGAAATTTATTTTCTCAAAATTCTAGAGGCTGGAAGTCCAAGATCAAGGTGCCAGCAGGGTTCATTTCTTCGGGGGCCTCTCTCTTCAGCTTGTGGATGGCCGTCTTCTCCCTGCGTCTTCACATGGCCTTCCCTCTGTGTGTGTCTGTGTCCCGATCTCCTCTTCTTCAAAGGACACCGGTCATACCGGACTAGAGCCCACCCTAATGACCCCATTTTAATTTACCTTTTCAAAGATCCTGATTCAAAGACAGTCACAGTGTGAGGAAATGGAGAGTTAGAACATCAATTCCCCCTACAATCTGAATTTAGGGGTAACACAATTCAACTGCAAGTTCTATAGAGTCTTGTGGTTATAGGAAGAAGTCTTCATATGTATTACATATCAAAATTATTAAATGCGCGTTAACCATTCCTATTGTTAAAAGCCTTTTTATAAAGTTTTTGTTTAAATTCCAGTGAGTCGGGGCACCTGAGTGGTTCAGTCGGTTGGGCGTCTGCCTTTGGCTCAGGTCATGATCCCAGGGTCCTGGGATCGAGCCCCACATTGGGCTCCCTGCTCCATGGTGAGCCTGCTTTCCCTCTCCCACTCCCCCTGCTTGTGTTCCCTCTCTTGCTGTGTCTCTCTCTGTCAAATAAATAAACAAAATCTTTTTTAAATAAATAAATAAATAAATAAATAAATAAATAAATAAATAAATGAATGAATGAATGAATGAATTCCAGTTAATCAACATACAATGTAAGATTAGTTTTAGGCATACGATGTAGTGATTCAACACTTCCATATAATACCCAGGGCTCATCACAAGTACCCTCCTTAATCCTCATAGCTTACTTAACCCATCTCCCCACACACCTCCCCTCTGATAACCACCAGTTTGTTCTCTGTAGTTAAGAGTCTGTTTCTCGGTTTGTCTCTGTCTTTTTTTCCTTTGCTCATTTGGTTTTATTGCTTAAATTCTACACAGGATTGAAATCATATAGTATTTGTCTTTCTCTGTCTGACTTATTTCACTTAGCATAATACTCCCTAGCTCTATCTTGCAAGGGGCAAGATTTCGTTATTTTTCATGACTGAGTAATATTCCCATACATATATACACATTTATATTTTTTAAAGACACATTTATTCAGCATCATGATCAGACTGTTATATTTAGCAATCAATAGCATGGATGGAAAAAGAAAAAAATCTGCATTAAAACCCATTGTTGGAATGCATTACGCTTTCCACAGAACAGAAACTTAAATAACTTGTCATACAATTAGTCACAAATCCAGTCCTCAAGTTTTTTGTCAGAGCAGGTGAGTATTGTCTAAAACCTAGCTTCTTTGTGGCAGCTAGGCCCTGTCCCCATTTGCTTGGCAGAGATCACAAATCTGTTGTAACCGATGACTTTCCTGTCCCTTCTCTGGCTCTCCTCTCCTGCTAAGCTTTGGTTCCTGGCAGTGATTAAAATCCCCCACCACAAAGGGGCGCCTGGGTGGCTCGGTGGGTTAAGCCTTTGCTTTTGGCTCAGGTCATGATCTCAGGGTCCTGGGATGGAGCCCCGCATCGGGCTCTCTGCTCAGCAGGGAGCCTGTTTCCCCCTCTCACTCTGCCTGCCTCTTTGCCTACTTGTGATCTCTCTCTCTCTGTCAAATAAATAAATAAAATCTTAAAAACAAAAAACAAAAAACAAAAAACCTGCCACTGCCATCACTATTGCTACTGCTGCGACCACCACAGCCACCTCGGTTTCGTGCTTTGGCAAAAAGTGTTTGCCACTCCACCTATGTTGGCCTCCACCACCATAGGGATCAGAGCTTCTGCCTCCCAAATTTCCTTCTTTCATGGGTCCAAAATTTGAGGATTGATTGTTGTAATTGCCAGAATCATTATAGCTCCCGCCACCTCCAAAGTTGCTTCCATCATTACCAAATCCATTATCGCCATTACCACTGCCCCATATCCACCACCACCTTCACCGCCACCAAGGCCACCTTGCCCACTGAAGTTTTCTCCGTGACCAATGTTGTCGTTCCCACCGAATCCACCTCCACGACCACCACCAGAGTTTCCAGAACCACTTCAACCTCTTTGGCTGGAGGAAGCCCTAGCCATCTCTTCCTAAGATAGGGCTTTCCTTACTTCATAGTCATGGCCATTCACAGTATGGGCTTTTTGAACGACAATCTGGTCTACAGAGTCATGGTCATCAAATGTCACAAAAGCAAAGCCTCACTTCTTGCCACTGCCTTGGTCACTCATGAATTCAGTCACTTTGATTTTCCCTTACTATTCAAAATAATCTCTTAGATGATGTCCTACAGTGTCTTCTTTAATGCCACCAACAAAAATCTTTTTCAATAAAGTGGGCACCGTGTCTTTAAGAATCTTCTCTTGAGGCAGCCCTCTTTGGTTCCACAACTCTTCCATCCCCCTTGTGTGGCCTTGCGTTCTTGGCTGCATCCACCTCCTCCACAGGGGCATATGTGACAAACCCAAAGCCTCTGGAGCATTTGCTGTTTGGATCTCTCATGACCACACAGTCCATAAGCGTTCCCCATCGCTCAGAATGACTCCGCAGACTCTCATTGGTTGTTTCAAAGCTAAACCTCCGATGAAGAACTTCCGCACCTGTTCAGGCTCTTTGAGAGACTCTGACTTCGACATGATGGCAGTAGGAGTGGGGAGACTTTAACAAAGCTTACTTGGTGGCATCCACAGGCAAGAAGGATGGCATCTTCTTTATCCATTCATCTGTCGATGGACACTGGGGCCGCTTCCATAATTTGGCTGTTGTAGATAATACCGCTATAAACATCGGGGCACGTGTAGCCATTTGAATTAATATTTTTGTTTTTTTTTTTTTTTTAAGATTTCATATATTCTAGAAAGAGAGAGAGAGAGGATGGGGAGGGGCAGAGGGAGAGGGACAAGCAAACTCCACGCTGGGTGCAGAGCCCAACTTGGGGCTCAGTCTTAGGATCCTGAGATCATGACCTGAACCAAAGCCAAGAGTTGGACGCTTAAATGACTGAGCCACCCAGGCGCCCCGAATTAGTATGTTTGCATTCTTTAGGTAAATATCTAGTAGGAATGCATTGTAACGTAGTTCTATTTTTAACTTTTTGAGGAACCTCCATGCTATTTTCCACAGTGGCTGCACGAGTTAGCATTCCCACCAACAGTATAAGAGGGTAAAAGCCCTTTTTGAACAGCTTTGGATTTTAATTGGTTTCTGTTCCCTAAGAGGTGTCCAGATTTCCACCATCCAACTTTTATTTGCCTCCCCTTCCCAAATCCTTACCTCCTTCCTTCTGCATGTGGTCACATAGTTGGCCTGAAGATTGAGGTCAACCACACAGCAATCAATCAATCATGTCTACATGATGAAGACCCAACAAAGACCCTGGACACTGAAGATCGACTGGGTGTCCTAGAATTCATTGGACCTAGAATAACCAAAATGATACTGGAAAAGATGAGCACAGATAAAGGACTTAAATTATCTGGGCTTTTAAAAATTAATTAATTTTTTTTAGAGAAAGAGAGCACTCCAGCAAGGAGGGGCAGGGGGAGAAGGAGAGAGAGAATCCCAAGCAGTCACCATGCTCAGCACAGAGCCTGATGTGAGGCTGAAATCTCATGACCCTAAGATCATGACTTGGGCCAAAATCAAGAGTCTGATACCCAACCAACTGAGTCACCCAGGTGCCTCTTAAATGATCTGTTTTACTCTTTATAATAAGTCTCAGTAAAAAATAGTGTGGTATTGGTGTTTAGACAAATAGATCAATGAACTAGAGGTTCTAGAAATAGAATTACACATATATGGTAAATTTATTTTCAACAAAAGTGCCAAGGCAAAAAATAATCTTTTCGGCAGCAGCTCTTTCTACCCATGGGGCCTGTCCCTGTGCTTTAATAAACCACCATTTTACACCAAAATAATGATAATAATAATAATAATAATAATCTTTTCACCAAATGGTGCTAGAATAATTGGATGGCCATAGGCAGAAAATAGCCTCAATCTTTATGTCACACCATGTAAAAATATTAACTTGAAATCATGTATCTACACATAAGAGCAAAACTAAAACACATCCAGAATATAAAAATAAGAGAAAATCTTATTGACCTTGGGTTCAACAAGGAGTTCTTAAATATGACACTGAAAGTATGAATTATAAAAGGAAAAATCAAAACAACTGGACTTCATTGACATGAAAAGCTTTTGTGCTTCTAAAGGCAATAGTAAGAAAATGAAAAGGCAAGCTACATCCTGGAAGAAGTTATTTGCAAAACATGTATCCTACAAAGGATAAAGGATAAAGAACTCAATACTCAAGAATAAGACAAGCCAATTTTTTAAATGGGCAAACATTTGAACAGAAGAAGATATACAGGTGGCCAATAAGCACATGAAAAGATACTTCATATCATTAGTTATTAGAGAACTGCAAATTAAAATCATGAGACACACCTTCATGCCCACCACCTTGCCAACCATAAAAAGACTGACTGCACCAAGTGTCGGAAAGGATCCAGAGCAACGCTCACTTCCTTAAAAAGTTAAACATACATCTATCCTATGACCCAGCTCTTCCACCCTTAGATATTTATCAATGGAAGCATATGTCTGCACAAGAACTTGCATTGTATTTATAAATGACATATATATGTATATTCATAAATATATAAATGCATATATGTTTATTTATTTATATGTATTTATATATTATTATATAATATATACATAGTATTTACATATATATTACATATATATTTATATAGTATATATACATATTTATATAGTATATACATATTTATATAGTATATATATATAATATACATAGTATTTATATATAGTATTTACATATTATTTATATGTTTATTTATATGTATGTATATTTATAAAAATATAAATACATATATATGTATTTATAAATTCTATATATATATGAACCCAAGTGCCCATTAACATTAAGTGAATGGATAAATCAGTTGTGATTAATCTCTACCAAGGAATATTACTCAGAAATTAAAACAAATGAACTATTGATACAAAAGTATGTGGATGAATGTTTAAAGAACTGAATTAAAGCAATCAGAGTTCTGTCCCTGAGAAATGAGTATGTACTGCATAATTCCATTTACAAAAAATTTTAGAAAATTCAAACTCAACTCTAGTAACAGAGAGCAACTCAGTGGTCACCGGGACTGCGGCTGAATGGAGGGATGACAAAGGGGCACAAAGAAATTTTCGGGCTCATGGATCTGTTCATTATTATGATTGTGGAGAGGTTTCACAGAGGTATACATACATAATAATTTATCAAGTTATACACTTTAAAGATGTGCAATTTACATATGTCAATTATACCTCAATGAAGCTGTAAAAAATTATTAGTCATTAATATCAGGTAAAAAAATTAAAATAAATACATGCATCATACACAAAAATAAAAAAGATGATATCTCATCGTGGTGAGTGATGAAGAAGCCAATCCTGTCTCTAAAAACTCTTGGCCGTGGTGAGAGAGCTATTCGTGGTCTCTAAGTATGAACCCAGAACCAAATCAGTGTTTTACGGAAGAGAGGAGATGGGGTCAAGGAGGAGAATGCACACTAGTCCAGGAAAGAAGGAAGAGCTCAGGGAAGAAGCCAAAAATCCAAATGAACCCCGAAGAAGTCAAACTGAGTGAGGAAGAAGAAATGGATCGCAGAGAGACTGAATGGTCTGAACAAATGCACAGATTTGGGTGTGCTTTTGGGCTGGGCTTAAGAGTAGCATCGCCTCCTTAGGTAGCATATGTTTTCTATATGGATATTCAGATCTGTAGTCATACTACTAATCAGATAAAATAGCTTCTTTCTTAACCTGAGCCCCATTTGCGTGTCCTCGTTCTTTGGAAGACTCCAGCTCTTTTATAAGCACTTCGTTGTTTATGTTGCAAGCACTGTGATACGTACTCATATATCCATAGGAACCCAGTGCCTGGGGAAGTTCTTTTTAAACCGAAGGTCCTTTCAAGACAGTTAAGAAAGACTAGTGCTCCTTTTGGCTCCGAAGGTACACTTGTAACGTCCTTGAAGTACTCAAAGCCTTTTCATATAAAGTGTATTTTCTCAGTCATGTAAGAATCACATGTTAAAATAAAATAACTACGATATACAGGAAGAAGGGAAAAACTCCCACAGTCATGCCACACTAACCATCCGCTGTTAACATTTTGATGTTTACTTTGAGGCTTGTTATTTTTTAAGATTTTATTTATTTATTGGAGAGAGAGAGAGTGTGTGCATGTGAGCACACGCAGGAGCAGGGGGGCAGGGGCAGAGGGAGAGGAAGAAGCAGGCTCCCCGCTGGGCCGAGTTGGGAAGTGGGGTTCATCCCAGGACCCAGGGATCATGACCTGAACCCAAGGCAGATGCTTAACCGACTGAGCCACCCAGGTGCCCCTACTTGGAGACTTTTAAGGCACTTTCCAACACAGAGATGACTAAAATATATACGTTGTTGTTTCTTGCAAAGGGTATTTTTTTGGTCCATAAAGGTAATTAATTATCTGGGTGTATTTCTACTTTATATCTGGGAATTACATCTGCTCAAGTACAAGAAATTGATCAATTATTTACATTATCAAGAGATGGCCTGCCACTCTCACACGATGCTTGTCTGTTCCATAAAGGACAGAAATTAAAGCAGTGTCAGTTACAGACGGTATTCACCAATAACGTATTCAATAGTATTCAATAGTAACTATATTAATATGCTCCTTTTTAAATCAGCTAATGGAAAGTTAAGTGTTAGCAGGGCCTGTTCCCGGATTGAACAAGAGTCATCAGCTTCCTGGTAGTCAACTTTTGGGTTGGAGAGGGTTTTCAATGGAAATGTGTGCATTTGATGAATGCTAATTACATGCTTCCAAATCTTCTTTAGCCAATCCGTTTGCAGCTGTTATCCAAGTTATTTTATAAACGTCTGAAACAGCTGTCAACATTCTGAGGGGGAAGCTCTTCAATCAATGAATTGACAGAAATGCAATACTTAGATTTTTCTGAGCAGAAGGCACGAGAACATAATATACATCTATTTAGTGATGTAGCCAGCAATGAAAGGCAACGATTGATACCGCCATTGTGTTTTAAAGTGTTGAAGAAAATTTTCATGCTCATGGGCATGGAAAGTACATCATAAGAGTGCCCTACTTGGGGGGAGACCCACAAAGTCAAATGGGATGTTTGAGTGTCCTAAGGATACAAACAATGCAATCTTATTTCCTATCAATAAGAACGCTTCTAGTGGTGTATAGCAACATTGTAAATCATATTTTAATTAAAATTTTAGTACTTGTTGATGTTATTTGTTTATTGTCTCAATAAAACATTTTTAACAGATGACATCTGAACATTTTGCTTAATTTCTCTCTTTTTTTTTTCTCTCTCTATAAAATTCTTTAGTAAATCTAATTGTCGAGAAATGCATCAGACTGACGGCTCTGGAAAATGAAGCCTTTTACTCAGGCTCAGAATCTGTGTATTTAGAAACGAACTACCTCTGTGCCGCTGTTGGCCTCAATTCCTACTGAGACTTGAAGGCTCAGGTCCCTTTTAACCTTCAGGTTGCATTCGCTTCTTTGCTGAGGTTACAGTCTTTGGGGTGAAAATGAGCATCTCTTACAGAAGTGCTTATGTGTCAGAAAGAAGATTGAAGCCCGCTATGTCTTTCCACCTGCAACTGGTGCAAAATGATTCTTGAACTCTCATGATCTATTTAAAAGTAACCCAATGTTTTCTTTGCATGAGTGGGAGAGAAACCCTCTCTGCCCTGACTTTTCATGGAAATATGTCCCTGCATGGGCATGTCATGATTTTTCACGCCAGTAACCAAAGAACATAATTAGGATGTGTAAGTTTGCCAAAGTCTGCCCAGTTAAGTCATGCTGGCGGAATACATATCCTCATCTCTGCAAATTTGATACTAATGATCATGCATATGAAAATATTTCGCTATTGGTGAGGTTCCCTAGTAGATGAAAATATCAGCAGTCGTGGCATGATAGCCCGGGGCAGTTTTTTTAAAAACACACAAAATAATCTTTTAAACTTTCAAATGATTAAACATAGAAAGTCCTCTTTGTTGACCCTGAAATTTCTTCAAGCATTGCAGAATAAGTTGGTTTGTTTGTTTCCAATCTATGTTTCTCTTACGTTCTCTTTCCTCTCTTAACTAACCTATTTCTAGGGTTAGTTACCAGGGAGCCACCGGAAGCAGATATCAAGACAAAGATAAGGGTGCAAATGATTTATTCTGGAAGCGCTCCCAGGAGAAACTAATAAGGGACGGGGAAAGCAAGACAGGGAAAGGGAAAAGGCAAGCAAGGCTATGATCTCACACAAAGTTCGCTGAAGAGAAGAACTAGTCTGAACTGGCGGGGGAACTGGGTTACAAGTTTTGCCTCAGTTTATCCCAGCTGCAGGCAAGAGAGCTGGGCTTTCATTGGCTGCACCAGTCAGCCATTGGCTAGGGGCTTCCCTGAGGAGGCAAGACCTCCCAGGCATTTCCTGCTTTCTGTACTTGTGCCCAAAGTGACTCCAGCAGACCTTGGGCAGACCTCCAAAGAAAGACACAGGTGTGGACAGTTACAAGCAAAAGCATACAGAAGCCAAAAGAGCGGTGCAGAAGAATAAAAGAGATCCACCTGAATCTGGCAGAGCCCCGACAACGTCCAACACACAGAGGAACATTACACAATATCCTGGAATTGTAAAGTGAGGACAGTGCTCATTCAGAAATCATGAGTTTCATCCTGGAAGAGTACAAAAATGTCTGAGCAGTCATATTTTGAGTAGCATGCTCATTGCCACAAGAGAAAGAAAGCATAGAGCAGAGATTCCTGTGCTCGTTAGAATCAGCTGGGAGCTTTTGGAACTCCCAAAGCCCAGGACATACCCCCGGACCATTAAATCACAATCTCTGGGCCTGGGGCCAGACAGCAGGGTTTTTTCAACATGCAGTCAATGTAAAGAAACTTTGGCAAAGAATATGGTCTCAATATTGATGGCACTTGCAAAAGGATGTCTATTGCCTTTCTAAAAATGGCTTTTGTTCATGGTCTATAAAAAACGAAACAAGCAAACAAACAAAAGTCTGCTTCTTAATATGATACCATATTAGTGGGAAAATGTCTTGCTTTGGGCAAAAATATCAGACTATTTCCCTAATAATATATTATTTGGTATTTATTTAAAAATTGTTTAATTGGTGTGGGGACAAGCTATTCAGAGTTGTGCAGAAATCTGCAGGGAAACATTGCATTGTCTTAAAAATACAAAACAAAGAGAACTATTTTTAAGAAATAATAAGAAAGCCACCTTTTATCTTATAAAAATGAAGGGAGGATTCTGGGAAGATGGCAGAGTGGGGCGAGAGCACCAGGAATCTGTCTCCCCACCTAGACAGTAATTGCACTGGCAGATTCTGTCTGCTATAACTATTTTGGAACTCTGGAGTCTATTGAAGGCTAGCTACTTCCAGGGGAAGTAAATTTTCTGGATGGTAAATTGCACTTAATTTCAGTCAATTTCATTGTAGCAACTACCCATCTCCCATCCTCTGCCCCTACAATAGACAGCTGTGCACATGTTTCAAGAGCAGCTTGCATACAGCTTGAGGGAGCCAGGGTGGATAATAAGGACTCTGCCTCCAAATATCAGGGATCTGTGCTCTGATCACTGATTGCTGTTTCTGATCTCAGAAGAATAGGCGCAGAGAGCAGACACAGAGAGGCATTGTTGCCTTCATCCCTACACAGTTACAAGCCTCTTCTCTTCAGACTGAAATGACTGTCAGAGGATTTAAAGGGCCAGTGTCTTTTAAAATTTTCTTTTGTTCCCCCCTCCCCCTCCACCTCATTTCCTCTTTTGGGAGCCAGATAGTTAAGCTCTAGGATATTCAAAAGCAACCACATCTATAGTGGGGAATTTAGAAAGTCATCATGCATGCCCAGGGAAAAGTGCAGGCTCAGAAAAAACTTGAGAAGACCTTTAGTTTATACCTCAGGCTGATCCCCAGGACGGAGCAGCCTACAACAATCAAAAAATAAAGGCAAAAACCCAAATCAGCAAGCCCTGGGAAAAGGGAGAATCTGCTTTCCAGAGTTACCTCATTATTTTATTCAAATGCCCAGTTTTCAAAAAAACAAAACCGCAAGGCATTCAGTGAAACAGAAAAGTGTGGCTCATTTCGGGGTGGGGGGAGCACCAGAAACTGTCCCTGAGAAAGACCACATGATGGAACTACTAGACAAAGACACTAAAACATCTGTTTTAAAGATACTCAAGGAACTACAGGCAAACATGGAGAAAATAAAGAAAATGATGTATAAACAAAACGAAAATAACAGAAAAGAGATTTGAAAACCTAAAAAAAGAAAGAAACAGAAATTCTGCAGCTGAAAAGTACAATAACTGAATTGAAAAATTCACTAGAGGGATTCAGAGGCAGATTTGAGCAGGCAGAAGAAAGACTCAGTGAGCGTCAATATGGAAAAATGGAAAATATCAAGTCTGAGGAAAGAAAAAAAGATTAAAGAAAAGTGAACAGAGGCTAAGGGACTGGTGGGACACCATAAGCGCATCAGCATACACATTATGAGCATCTCAAAAGAGAGAAGAGAGAGAAAGGGGAAGAGAGATTATTCAGAGAAATAATGGGCCCCAACTCCCCAAATGTAATGAAAAACATGAATATAAACAAGAAGTTCAATGAACTCCATGCAGAATAAACTCGAAGGAACCCACACCAAGTCACATTACAATTAAGCTGTTGAAAGCCAAATATGAGGAGAGAATCTTACAACAGTAAGACAAGTGGCTCTTAACAAACAAGAATCCTCAAAAGAATAATCACCAGATTTGTCTTCAGAAACTTTGGAACCGGAGGCAGTGGGCTGATATATATTTTGTTTTGTGCAAAATTGAAGACTAATGCATAAAAAATACAACTTTAGTTTACATTTTGGACACACAATGTGTAAAGATGTCATTTGGTGATATTGATAACTGAAAGTGGTGGGGATGGAACTGAATAGGAGAAGTTTTCTGTGTTACTGAAGTTAAGCTGGTAAAAATTCAACTAAAGTGTTATGACTTTGGGATGTCAAATGTAATCATCATGGTAATCATGAAGAAAATATCTATGGAACGTACAAAAGAAATTGAGAAGAAAATTAATACATTTCCCCATGAAAACATCAACTAAACACAAAAAAAAGAGAGTAATATGGGCAACGAGAGACAAAAAAGTGTTACGGCATATAGAAAACAAACAGCAAAGTGACAGAAGTAAGTCCCTCCTCCTCAGTAATTACTTGAAATGTAAATGGATTAAACTCTACAGTCAAAAGACAGAGATTGGTAGAATAACTTTAAAAATATGATCCAACTCTAAACTGTCTTCAAGAGACTTGCTTTAGATCAGAGACACAAATAGGCTCAAAGTGAAGGTATGGAAAAAGATATTCTATGCAAATGTAACCACATAGCAGCATTATTCACAATACCAAGAACGTGAAAGCAACCTGAGTGTCCATTGGCAAATGAAGACATAAGCAAAATCTGGTACATTCATAAAATGGAATTTTATTCAGCCTTAAAAAAGAGAGGAAATTCTGGCACAGGCTACAACATGGATTAATGCTGAGGACATTATGCTAAGTGAGATAAGCAGGTCACCAAAAGGCATATATTTTCCTTAAGTCATCAAATTTGTAAGGACAGAGAAGAGAATGGTGGCTGTCAGGGTTTGGGAGGGGAGGAACGTTTTTCTATAAATTTGCAAGATGAAAAGAGTTCTGGAGATGGACGGTGGTGATGGTCTTACAACAGCTCAGATGTGCTCAATGCCTTTGGACCTACACTTCAAATAGTTAAGATGGTAAATATTATGTTATGTGTATGAGAAATAAGAGAATGAGAAAGGAGGAAAATGGCAAGGAAAAATAAAAGGGATATCTCAGCCAATTGTTTTTCTCAATCCTTACTTACTCAGTCTTACTATGAATTTGGAGAATGAGTTTGAACTCCTGGCCAAGGGAGCAGTCAAGAAACCTGGATACCAATATTTAGGGCAAATTAGTGTTTGCAGTCATGAAGTTATTTAAAAAATCAGTAAAGTATTTTTTCAGGGTATTTTGTACAGGGTATTTTGATTCTGTGTGTGTGTGTGTGTGTGTGTGAAGAAATTAAGAACACCTAAGAAATTTAAGGGGCAATTCCATTTTCACAACCAATCTACCTAGATAATGTTTTATTTTTCCTTTGAAGTATTTTATTTTCATAGTATTAATAGGCGGGTTTTTTTCTCTCTGAAGATCAAATAACACTTTTCTGATGTTAATACATGCTTTTAACGCTTAAAATATGCAAGCCAGGGTATCCAAACTTGACAGTTCCTGGTATGTTTAAACTCTAATTAGATTACTGTGAGAATCAAATGAAGTAAAATATATAAAAACTATTTGAAAAATATAAATTATTGAATAAAGTTTAGGTATACATTTTGGTCTAGATATGGTTATAAATCTAGTTTTGGAGAAAGACAAATCTTACAACGTGGAAATTTGTAAAATAAAACATGGAGTTGTGGATAATGAGCAATCCATTTGCTTTAATTAATTCCTAAAGGTGCTGAACTTTGGGTACCTCAATTAAATAATCATTACAGTAACTCACTTATGGAGATATGTACACACTGGGTCTGCATGCAGTAGATAATGGAGATGTCTGGACAGAAAATGAAACATCAATGAAGATTTTTGGGAAATGAAAAAAATCAGGGTTTCTAATATAAGTAAAAAATAAGTAAAAATAAAAAAAACTCTCAAGTATTACGAATTTGAAACAAAGGAGAGAAGCATTTGCCAAGAAACTGGCAGTTCCCCTTGCTATCCTTCACCCCAAATCACAGAAACAAAGCCACATGGGGGATATGCTATTTGGAAAACTGATTTGATAATCATTATTTTCTAACCCATCATGTACTCATCTTGGTTCAAGGTCTAGGATGCCACTTTCTAAGGTTAGAAGGAAGGCATTTTCTGAGGGGTAAAAATCATCAATGGTCCTTTTCTATGTAAGAAAAGTAGAAATGGACCCAATGGGCAACCACACTGCTACTGTAAAGGCCAGTACACTTAGACTGAGCTACTCGGGCATCAACATAAATGTAGCTGACAGTATAAAGAGAAAGTGCTCCCAAAGGTGCTCACAAATTCTCAATTTGTACACCTTCTTAACTTAAGAAAAGGAAAGCAAATGATGGAATTATCAGGGCTATCTATTCGACAGCCAACAAAAATTGGAGAATAATCTGTATATGACCCTAGACCCTTGAAGGATGATGGCGGTAGGGGAAAAAAAGTCAATTTTATGTTTCATGTAATCATTCATTTAACCAACAAGCATTTATCGATTGCCTAGTATTGTGCCAGGCACAGTCCAGCTGGGGATACAATATGAACAAAACACGCATGGACCCTGTGCTCGAGGGATTTGAAAAGGACTTCAGATTCATCTTATGTAAGCACCTTCTAGAGGCTTAAGTCCCCTTTGTAATATCCCTATTAAGTGGTTGTTGCAAAAACCGTGTATTCGCTTGCTCAACATCCCTTCCAATTTCCTTCCTTTGACCGACGTGTATATTCCAGATCCTGGGTACTGTCTGAAAAACCGTTAGGAGTGAGGAGAACAATTACAAAATTACTTTTTTCCTGTACTGCTAAAGCAGGAAAGTTAAAGACTCCTTTGCAGCTTGAGTTCCAGGGATAGTTTAGTTTTCACTGATCAGAGGTATCCATGTGAGACTGGAATTTGTAGCTGGTTTAAGTGGGAAAAGATGAGCAGAGCGTGAGGCATATCCAGTTGGCTGGTGCACGTAATAGCTATGTAGTCCTCAGGGAGATGTTTCTCAAAGTGCAGCTGCGGCTTGATCCACCTGCCCTTTCAATGAGTTTTTGAATACCTGAATAAATCCCTTTCTGCTGAAACCAGTTAAGAGTGGATACTATTGCCTGAAAGTGAAACTGACGCAATGTAATTAACCCAAGCTTGTACCTATTGTCTGGAAGGATTCCTCCCCCCTCCTAGGAAGCTGCAAATCTACAATATGTACATGTGTGTGATTATGGACACACAAAAGATAGACGATCAAAACTAAAATCTTGTTTCTTTTCTCACATTCTCTCTTTCCAATAATAGGCCAAATGTATTTTAAAAACTCTGGAAGTCCTGCTACCTCGTACTATCAATTCTATCTTCTCTGGCATAACTGCACGAGTTGTTGAATTCTTAAACTGAACTCTTGATTCTGCTTACATAAAGAAACACATTTTGCTGATTGGATAAGAAGTTGTAAGAAACATGAATATTTGACAAGTGCGAGCCTTGAGGTCGGCAACCTATATCTAAAAAGTGCCAGACGTATATATAAGATGACAGGAAATCACAGATTTGCCACAGAGGCATAAGTGTAAGTTTCAAAGGTCATTAAGAATGTAACTCTAAAAGCTTGGTTTGAAAACCGATATGCTTATTTCAGGAATTCGTATTTCCCAGGATAAAATGTTCCTTTGAGTCTAAAGTCAAAATAACCCCACGCAGGTGTTTACAATCTAATCACAGCAAACTATTCATAAAGAGATGAGATAGTTTAATCAGACACTAGGCTGTGATATGCTTCTGGAAATTGGACACAATTTCAGATTTCAGAAATGATACTTGATTTTTAAAAACACTTGGAAAATGGGCCAGCAATGTGTCTTCAGTGGAAATTGGAAAAGGGGGCATGCAAATGCTTAATTGTCATTTAAGGATAGTGAAGAATAATTTTTAATCGCCTGATTTGATAAATTGAGATAAAAAAATCTACTTGGTAGCTATTATAAAATGGGGTAGTTTAATTGCTTTCAGAGAGGGTTTGGAAGTGATTCTGCATAATGGTAAAGAAACGAGTTAGACGGTTTTCTTATTTTGATTTGCAGCTCTATAAAAGATTTAGGAAATAAAAGCATCTTGATCCATTTGGCAAGAAGTAATGTTTTCCTTCTCAAACTCCCAAATTACTTTGCGATTCTTTCATGACTATATCACAGTCTTTCTCGAATGATCATATTTGTGTAAATATCTTTTTCTGCCTCTAAGTTTATAAGCTCCCGAAAGACAGGTATCATATTAATACTCAGATGGTTCCTATCACAGAGCATTGCAAAGTAGGTATCAATAAATATTGGGTGATAAAGACACAACAGTTTTTGTGTAGATCGAATTCTTACTTCAATTCCTAAAGTACTAAATTTCCACTTTCCAGCTGGGCAGCGAAGTCAGCAGAGCTACTAGGTGGGTTTATCCATGTCTCCGAATTATGAAATAACCTGTTCCTTGGTTGGTCCTTCTGGAAGAATCCTTTGAGCCCTAGAGCCCTAGCATTCCTAGCTATCTTTGAGTCGGCAAAATCTGAATAGTGCTGGGGTTCATGTTTGTATCAGGAAACATTTTTCAAGTTCATGTGTGTTGCACTCACGGTGGGCAGTGCAGAAAGCAGGATGGAGTATGAACATTCATGGGAACAGCCTGAAGAGGAACTCCAAGAGTGGAGGGGACACGGTGAATGGAGGGCATGGAGGGTATGTGGTCAACCTAAAGTACGCACATTTGAAGTACGCACATTTCAACTACACACACACACACACACACACACACACACACACACACACATACTGTGCAGACAAAAGAAAATGTATCTGAAGAACGGCCACTTTTTGACCACTAAAGAGCAACATAGACTGATGTATTCTCGCGTCCTTACACAGGAGATGGGATGGGTGAGAAGCGTGAAAGCAGCAGACAGAATTCAGCGGGGTTGGATGCTAACGCAAGAGGACAACTGAACTGGGTCCCTGAAAAGCATGGTTAACGGCAAGCAGATACAACGTATAAAGGGGAGAGTGAGAGTTCTCAAGACACACTGGTTAACTAACTCACAGTTCCCCTGGGACAAGACACAATATGGAAGTGTGGTTAAGCGTGTGTCTTCTGGCGCCATGTTGCTTGGCTCCATGCCTTCCTAGCCGTAGGACCCTACGCAAGTTACCTAACACAGACATGCTTCAACCTCCTTATGTCTAATATGAGGATAATAGTGTCTCCCTCGTAAGGATGTTGTGACGATTCAATGAGGCAAAACATAGGATAGCCCTCAGTGACTGCCAAATAGTGTTATATAATGCTCTTTCAATTAATATTTTGTGTGTGTTCACTTGCATACAATGTATAATTTATACAGCTCTCTTCCATATTTCTTAGAATTGTATCTCAAGGTCCATCCACATGCATACGCTTTCTCAGAAATGCTAGCAATAGGTTGCTCTTACCTTCACTTCCTCAGAAGAGTAAGAATGAAGATTATACTTCAGAACATCTCTTCTTTTTCAGGGCCAGATGACAGTCTTCTATTTATTTACATTTTCAGGCTGCATCAACTTCTTCCCCACAATGCACTTTTTAAATCGCCTCCCCGCTGTGTAAAGTGGCACCTCCTCTCTTTGTCCTAAAATAGTCTGTTTACGCCTCGAGAAGTTTATTTTGGCTCTAGTGTTCTGAAATTTGATTATTGAGTCTGTATTTATTTTAGCCAGGCCCTCACTGATTTTATTGGTTTCAATTATATTCCTTCTTAACTATTTTTTTTTTTTTTTTTTGCTCTGAAGTCCTAGTTTCCTGACTTATACCGAGTTGATAAGCTTGGCTGTTTAGCTCCCTTTTTCTAGACCTTCTTTACCTCTGCTCAGGGCTCATCACAAGGGAGTCCAAATCCATGCAAAGGGAGGGCGTGGATGAAAGAAATACCCAGAATGTCGTAGAACATTTTATATGTGCTACTATTCCTAATAGGGAAACCACTCCTAATTCCACCACCCAATCAGAGTGACTACTTCTACTGGCTACGTGCACTTTAAAAAATGACTTAATCTATGCAAAATAATTACAAATATGGCCAAGAAGACACTGGCCCTAAGCACACTGCCCCTGAAACTACATATGTTGGAAATCATTTTCAATGCACAGCAAATGGCATGATCGATCCACCTTTATGTTCCATGTAAATTTGTTTTATTTTTGATAACGAAGCCTGGAGAAATGATTCTCGAAGCATCATAACAGCCTTGACTGACAGCTCCCTAAGTGCTGTGTCTTTTATAGCAAGCGTAATTGACAGCTCGTGGGTAAAGAGCATATGTAGATGGATTGGGTCCACATTGAACACAGTGGGGGAAAATACGAAAGAAGATATTTGTTCTCTGTGTTATTAATTAAAATGCAATTAATATTTTAAAGTATATGCATTCGGGGAGAATAGATTTACTTGTAGGCTGAGACGGATTCCGTTTTTAAACTGTCATAGAAGCTTCGTATATAGCGATTAGGTACTAAAATTACCTCTCATAAATATTTTTACACTTCAGTGAAATTTGCATTACTCATTTCCTTACTCCATGTACACCGCTTATTTAGCTGGTCTAGATAATAAAAACTTTCTAAGTTGTAGATTTAAATTTCACTGAAGGTGTGTGGGCACCTGCCTGGGTAGATTTAGTTGAAAGTCTGGCCCCATTAAAAACATGAATCCTGCAATGCCACTTCTGGGTATGTACCCAAAAGAATTGAAAGCAGGGATTCAAATAGATACTTGTGCACTCTTATTCATAGCACCATTATTCACAATAGTCAGAAGGTGGAAACAACTCAGATGTCCTGTGATAGATGGATGGATAAACCAAACGTGGAACATACGTACAATGGAATAGTACCGGTCCTTAAAAAGGAATGAAAATCCTGAAACATGCTACCACATGGGTGAACTTGAAAATGGTAGGCTAAGTAAAATAAGCCAGGCCCAAACGGACAAATATTGTGTGATTTCACTTAATCGTGGTACTTAAAATAGCCAAATTTATAAAGACAGAAAGTGGGAGGGTGGTTACCAGGGATTGGGAAGAGGGGGATTGGGAGGTGTTTAATGGGGACAGAGTTTCAGTTTGGGAAGATGAACACATTCGGGAGATGGATGGCGGTGATGGTTGCCTACCACTGTGAACGTACTTAATGCCATGGAACTATATACACTTAAAAAGTGTTAAAATGGTAAACTTTATGTTACGTAGTTTTTAACCACACATGCACACAAAAGACATGTAGGAATCTCATGGTCAGACCAGATGGTCAGGATGAAAGGATACTGACATCGGATGAAATGTAATGGAACTGACCTCAACAAGAACTGTGAATGATTTGGAAGGCTTTATGCTGCGTTTCACTTCAAGATGTAGTTGGTCTGGACCGGACCCAAGAATTTGCATTCGAAGGAATTCCCGGGTGTGTTTGTTATCTATTGCTGCGTGACGAATTACCCCATATTTTAGTGCCTTCTTTTAAGAACGTACATTTCTTGTCGCATAATTTCTGTGGCCGGGGAGTCTGAGATTAGTGTCTCTGGCTCAGGATCTTTCATGAGGTGATAATCGAGCTGTTGGTTGGGGGCTGAAGTCATATGAAGACTCAGCTGGAGGACCCACTTTTAGAATGGCTCACTCCCACCGCTGGTTAGCAAGCGACTTTTTGGTTTCTCCCTAGGCAGATCTCTCCCTATGGCTGTCTCACCACACGGCATCTGAGTTCTCCCCAGAGTAGGTGTTTCAAGAGACAGAGACCAAGCAGGAAGCGAGCTTTTGCAACTAGTATCCAAAGTCTATTCTTCAGAGACGGATCATTAAATCCAGCTTATATTCAAAAGGAAGGACTCTACCTTTTAAAAGGAGGAATACCGGGGTACCTGGGTGTCTCAGTCAGTTAAGCATCTGCCTTTGGCTTGGATCATGGTCCCAGGGTCCTGGGATCGAGTCCTGCATCAGGGTCCCTGCTCAGTGGGGAGTCTGCTTCTCCTTCCACCCCTCCTCTCACTCATGCTCTCTCTTGCACGTGCTCGCTCTCTCTCTCAAATAAATAAAAGTCTTTTTTTTTTTTTGAAGAGTACCAAAAAATTGTAGACGTTTTAAAAAACAATACACTGGGTATATTCTTGGGGCTGCTGTAAGAAAGTGCCATAAAATGGGTAACTTAAACAACAGAAATTTATTGTCTCACAATTCTGGAGGCTGGAAGTGTGAGATCAAGGTGTCAGTAGAGCTGGTTTCTTCTGAGGTCTATGAGGGGAAATTTGTTCCAGAGCTCTTTCCCTGCTTCTGGTAGCCTCACGTGTTCCATGGCTTACAGCTTACGGATGGCCATCCTCTTCCTGTGTCTTTACATTGTTTTCCCTCCGTACACGTCTATCTCTAAATCAAAATTTCCCTATAATATTGTCATATTGGATTGGGACCCACTCCAATGACCTCTTTTTATCTGCTTACCTCTGGAATAACCCTTATTTCCTAAAAAGTTCATGTTATGAGGTACTGGGTGTTAGGACTTCAACATCTTTTGAATTGGACACAATTTAACACACAATATGGCCAGGAATGCTAAGGTTCCTGCTCTGGGGACCGTACTTTTGAGAACCACTGGTCTCATCCACCCTTGGTTACACTAATGAGAAATGTAGGTTTTCCATATGCTAAACGAACCACCGAGTGTCAAAGAGTTTGTGGCAGAGTTCAGATGTTAACACATATTTCTTGATCCAAATTCAGTGCACTTTCCATGAACCACAGAGTGTTTGGTCATCTTTGACCGAAAGTTCTCCAAAGAGCTCAGTTATCTGTGGACCCATGAAACCTTTGTTCTTTTTCTAGGTTAAGGTTTTTCACGCTGACTCACAAAACTCTGTAGTTCCAGGAACCCTTTAAAGGGGTGTGTGTGTATGTGTGAATTTTCTGGAAATGACATCATTCATCATTAAGCTATCTAACACAGGGAAGGGGAAGAGAGAGGGTAGGAGATGAAGAGGAGATAATGAAGGAGAGAAGAGTAAGGAAATGGGATATGACAAACACAGGAAAAAGAAATAACAATTGTACCAATTTACCTTCCCGCCATAGCCTGCCATATCTCCTGGGGTGAGTCACAGTGGGAGGTGAGATGAAATCAGCTCTACCTGTTATATGTACCTATATTTTTAGAAATTCAAGGATAAAATGAACACCTGTATGTCCACTAGTCACCTAAAGACAAAGAACATTGGCAGGAACACTGACACCTCTGCGTGCCCTGCTTGAGGCGCCCTCTCCCTCCTTCCTGGGTTATTTACTATTCCCAAGTCGGTGCTGATCATGCTCTAGCTTTTCTTTATGGTTTTACTACAGAGAGGGATAGACCCTTAAACAATATCTTGCTTCATTTTACGTGGTTTTCAACTTTATGTAAATGGAATCAGACTAGATAAGCATATGTGACTTCTTTTTTTCCCTCTATCTGGTGAAAACCATCCATATTGTGCGGTTGTGGTCATTCATTGTCATTGAGGTCCATCCATCCTCTGATCAATAAATGATTACTTTTGTTGTTACAAAAAAAAAACAATGTTATGAACATTCTTATGTTTGTTTACTGATGTGTGTCGGCTCCTTGGTGAGTTAGCCGCAGAGACTACACCAGGTGGAGTTGCCTGAGATCATGGGAATCTTTCCAAAGCCATGTCTCCTGGAGCAGAGATAAGCAGGTTCCTTTTATTACGGTTTAGGATGAATATTCAGAGGGGGAGGTCTCATCATCACATGTAATGGTCAGGCATAGAGTTACACATTCCCACTCAGAAAACATGCCTATACATATGTTATATGTTATGCTAATGAGGCTTATGTCCCTCTCAGGGTGGGGATTTTAACATTATAATGAAGCTCAGACACTTTATGATTCATCTGCCCAGGTGTCTGTCCTGGGGGGTCGTATTCAAATTTTTTTTTTCCTTGTTCCAGCCATTTGTTAGTTTCTAAAAGATAAAATTTATAGTTAATCAGAGCTTCTTAGGAGTTTCCTGAGTTCAGGGGTCTCGCTGATGACAGATACATGTCTTCTGGTACACTGTCCAAGAATTTATGATAATATAGGCTATATACCTAGGATTGTAATTGATGGATTGAAGGGTGTACTCCCTTTAACATCATTGGTTGGTTGGTTGATTTCAGGAGGGCTGTACTAGTATACTCCCACGAGAAACATCTAGAAGTTATCACTACCTCACATCTCAGCAGCACTTGTTAGTTCATTTTGACTACAAGCTGACCTTAGAACAAAACTCTCACATTAGATGTTACTCTACCATATTGAACTTTGGGGACTTTATGATCCTTGTGCCTAGGATGCCTGATGCCTCTGACATAATAGGTGCTCAGTAAATGAAAGCAAAATTAAATGAATCTAAGCTTTAGCTGTGTGGTTAAACTACAATTTTTTCTTTCTTTTTTTTTTTTTTTACAATTTTCTTTTTTAACATATTTTAAAAGCTTACCAGCACATTCTTGATTCCAGTCTTTCCTTCTGATTCCAAATTATGTACCTAATGTCAACCTATAGTGGTACATTTGTTCCAAACTCAAAAGCTACACAGGAAATTTCATGCAGCAGTCCAAGTGTTGCCCCTAGAGGCGGGAAATGTATTACATTCACTTTACTATAATGAAAGATTGTAACATGAATTTTAGAGAAAAAAAAAAAGAAGAAAAACATCTACAATCCCTAACCTTAATTTCCGAACTTACTTAGTTCTTATATGTTCCAAAATGTCATTTTTTAAAGAAATAGTAAAAATTCTGCTTTCACATACTTGTTTACTACTTAATTATATACCCACAATTAAGTTAAAAACATTTTTGTGACAATGTGTAGGAACTGCTGTCTAAAGGCATCTATTTTAGTGACCTATGAAGTTTTCGTTTCCAAACCCTGGTTTGTGAACCTCTGCCAATTTCTGATAAAGTTTTACTAGCCTAAAAGGTAGTAACAGAACAAGAGTGAGTTTTCAATTCAGCAAAATACATTCCATTTAAAGGAACAGTTTTTTTTTTCTGGGATTTTGTCATTTCTACCTTTTTAATGATTAAATGTGTTTTAAGAAATGATGGTGTATGTATTTGCTTGACAACTTTGTGTGTGTGTGTTTTATTTTTACTGATCCTTCAATTCTAAATGTTTGGAAATCCTTTCAGAGCGGCTCGCTGCATCATTTAAAATGTATTTTTGTGGAAAACACCCTGGGAGTTACTCTCAAGGGCCCACAAGTCTCCGAAAGCAAGGTATACTCATTTTTATTCTATGATGGTGCATTTAATTCTGATTGGGTTTCAAGTGAGGCTTAGCTCTAACACTATGGGGAGAGGCAGGCAAACATGGCTAAGCCTGTTTCATCCTCACCTGTGAGTGGTTTAGCCTGCGCGTTATACAGTTAAACAATAGAAGTGTGAGCGCCATGGAGGGTAAAGTGGCTTGGCAGCTGCTGGAGAGAGGTGGAGACCCTGGACCCTGAAAATGTGGACAGGTAGAGAGAAGGGGAAACCCATAGTAGAAAGACGAATAGGAGCCAAGGCTTGGAGTCCATTCTTGCGTGAGCAAGGAGAGCTACCTCCGCTTTGGCGCGAGTTCTGCCGTTGAGGGAGAGCCAGCTCGAGGTGCAGCCCCGGGAAAGGGAAGAAAGGGCTGATTAAAGAGCCACGTGGAAGTCGTACCCAGACTTAAACAACCACAGAATTCACCAGCCGCAGGAGGGGAAAGAGGCCAAGAGGTACAACCCACTACCACTTCGGCTTGGGACTACTACGAACAAGGGGGTGGAGTCGGACACGCCCCGAGGGCTCACACACCCAACCAGATCGCGGAACACGGATCGCGGAACACGCCCCTTGCTTCTTCCCGACAGCCCCCGGAACCTAGCTCCCACCGGCGCCTGCGCAGGCCTTATCAAGCCCTGCCCCTTCGCTCTCCCGCCCGGCTTTCCGGCAGCCAATATGGCGGCTCCCTGTGTGTCCTGCGGCGCAGCAGCTTTCTATCGACTCTTTCTCGGAGGTACGGTTAGCCTCGCCCGAAGACAAGGCGTCTGCAAAGCCGCGGCTGCTGAGTTGCAGACAGGTACTGGATTCCAGGTAAGGGAGAAGCACTGGTTGGCTTAGCGCGAAGATGTGGAGCCGGCGTCGCTACCTCCCCCTGGCGTCTCGCGTGCCCTCAGACGGGGACTTCAGGGTCTGGGGTGTTTAGTACAGGTCTGAGGTTGAGAAAGGAGGAATGACTATTGGTTTGCAACGGCCACTCGAGGTTGTTGCTGGTTTTCGCAGGGTGCAGTGAGGAAGTTATCCACAGACGGAACTAGAGAGACCCCCCCCCCCCTTCCTTGAGTTGGCTGCCACGCTGAGGGGAGTCGGTGCCTTAGGTGTGGTGTAGGCTCAGGTCCTTCCCGCTTGCCCCGCTGTCCCGTGGGGAGGAGGTAAATGAGAACTGGACTCCTGCAGTAGTTTGGAAGACTTAATGGAGGAAGTCACAGTGGATAAGATTGATAGTGACTTTAAAAGTGCCTTGCATCTTTGCAGTATCTGTTTTCTTAATTTTCCCCGACATCTTGTCTCTGGAGAGATGGAGACTAGAACTTTCACATTTCCTTTACTCTGAGGGCAGTGAGAAGCCCAAGATTTTAGCTTCACGGAACTCAGTTGGGTGATGGTGCCATTTGCCGACATGGGATCTCAAATGGAGGGAAAAGTTTTGAGAGGGAAGAAAACGAGTTTAATTTTGAATGTAATTGGGTTTATTGTACAGTTATAATTGGGATGTCCAAGTGGAGATTTCCAGTAGGTCCAAAGATTGACAAGTTTATAGTTCAAGAAGACATCTGATTTACAAATCCTCTGTTAACTTGTAGATAGTAATCAAGGCCTTGGAAGTAAATTCAAACACCTAGTGAAGGTGTCCTGAGTTGATATAAGTAGAGGGACAGGCCCTGAAGGACAACAGTCAAGGAAGAAGAGCCTTCTAAAGACTGAGAATGAACTGCTAAAGAAGTAGGGGGAAAACCAGACAGTGTGGTATCATGGAAAACAGGTGAATGTTTTAAGTAGGTAAAGTGATAAACAAGTACCAAATATTGTAAAGAAGTCAAATATTATACAAAAACTATTGAAAAAGGAATGCTGTGTATTTTTAAATTATCTTTCGTTTATATTTTAATCTAAATGAACCAGTCCATCTATTCATTTATCCATCATTTATTTTTTAATACTTTTTAAAAAGATTTTATTTATTTGAAAGAGAGAGAGCATGAGCATGGGGAGGGGCAGAGGGAGAGGGAGAAGCAGACTCCCTGCTCAGCCGTGGAACCCTACTTGGGGCTTCATCCCAGGATCCTAAGATCATGACCTGGGTCAAAACCAAGAGTCGAATGCTTAACCGACTGAGCCACCCAGGCACCCCTAATACTTTATTATTGGAAAATATGTTGGAAGTTTTCATTGTTTTATGCATCTCTTTTGAGTATATTATCCCTGTATATGCTTAGTTAGCTATAAAAGGGGCTGTAGCATATAGAATGCTTTTATTGCTCACACTTCATGTGTATGTGTGGGACAAGAGTAATGCTAACTTTCTTTCCCTCCCTCAAACTCCAGAATCTATGTATCCTCTGTCTTTCTCTATGTTCTTTTTATCATATGCATGCGTATGTGTCAGTGGTAATAGTTGACGGCCATTTATTTTGTGTCCATTTTCTTACCATTAATAATATGTTAACATCCTGTAATAATTCTTAGGTACTGTTGCTTTTATTTGTGCAGGAGAGAGTTCCAGTTGGGAGTTTATTGCTGCAAAGTATGTGTACATCTTATATTTGAATAGATATTTCCACATAGCTTTCCAGGAAGGCAGTAGCAATCCACACTCCATCATTGATTTATGAGCGTGCCCCCTTTTTTTTTTTTACTGGCATTAGATATTTTTTTCAGTAAGATGGGTCAACACCGATTTCTCCTTGCTACTTTAATTTTCATCTCCCTGACTGAAATAAAGCTTTTTCCCCCCTCCATATGGCAAATGTTTACTGAGCACTTTACTTGAGCCAGGCACTGTGAAGTAAACAAATCATTATCAAATAATTACCAGACAGTATTGACCCTTAGCACTCTCCAGGGATGATCCTGAGAGTGCCGCGTCCCCAAATTCCTTAATATTTTACAGCTTATGTTTTACTACATGAAGTACAATTCACATATAACTGAAAGACTTAATTGACCCCAGTCAGACCCTTACTATTAACGTATATATGATTAAAGACATTTATAAAACCTTTTTTTCTGGGACAGAGCTTGTCTGTCTTAAATATTAATACTCCTTCACTGCCATCTCTAACATTAATAGTTCTGTTTTTCTCGGGCTACCGGGGTGGCTCAGTCGGTTGGACATCCAACTGGATTTGGACTCAGGTCATGATCTCAGGGTCATGAGATCAAGCCCCACCTGAGACTCTGCACTGGGGGGGTGGAACTTGCTTAGGATTCTCTCTCTCTCTCTTTCCCTGTGCCCCCCACTCCCATGCACACCCAAACACGCTCCCTTTCTCACTCAGGAAAAAAAACATAGTTACATTTTTCTTAGGGGCCGTGTTTCATAAAACAATGGAATAATAATAATCAAATACATCTCATACAGGGTATTTTTGCATTTTGTTTATATGTATAAGTGTGTCCTAGGCGGTGATCTAAATAGTAGTTATTACTGTGGGTCACAGTCAGAAAAGTGAGAAACACTGATGCCACGTGGAAAAAGAAACAAGTTCTGTTAAACTATGACTCGTGTGTGCTCAGTTGGGACCCTCACTAGCAGACTTCCTCTTGTGTACCCGTCTTGTGGTATACATGTTTTGTATCAGTGCCACTACAATTGCAAATATCTAAGTGTACCAAATTTGGAATGGAGGAGGGAATCTTATTTGTGAATGGCGAAACTTCAGGTTATAAACCCCTGAATATCAGGGACCTACACAGTTTACCATAAAGGTTTACAGAGGTAAATACAGAAGAGCACAGAAGTGCAGTGCCTAATGCAAATGAGTTGAAATGGGTTGAGTGGTGGGCGGCTTCTCAAAGGACATGATAGAGTCTTCAGGAGCAATTAGGAGTTCCATGAAAAAAGAGAGGTATTCTGTTCTATGACGATGTAATAGATACAGAAGGGACAGAGATGTACAGAGTCAGTGGATCTAGCAGCAACAACTAATTGGTTATAGTAGTTATAATTGGTATAATAATTGGTGCAGGAATGGTGAGAGATAAGAAAGTTTGACAGGGCCCAGATTATGATCAGTTTTGCTATACTAAGGTACTTGATTTTTTTTTTTAATCTTTCACTAATGAGAGCAGCACTGGCATTCATGATGCACTACAAAAGTTACCCATGGATTCTTAAATCTTCTATCAATATAATGTAAGAATGCTAATTTAGCTTTCTGAAATATTTATGACTTTTTAAAAAAGATTTATTTATTCTATATATAGAGAGAGTGTGTGTGAGCGTGGGGCAGGGGTTTTGGAGGGAGAGGAAGAGAGAATCCTCAAGTAGATTCCCGGCCCCCCACTGAGTACAGAGCCCAACTTGGAGCTCCATCTCAGGACCCTGAGATCATAACCTGAGCGAAACCAAGAGTTGGGTGCTTAACTGACTGAGCCACCTGGGTGCCCTAGATTTTTTTTTTTTTTTTTTAAGATTTTTATTTTTAAGCAATCTCTACACCCAACATGGGGCTTGAACTTAAATCCCCGAGATCAAGAGTTGCATGCTGTATTGACTGAGCCAGCCAGGCACCCCTATGACTTTAATTTTATTTTCTACTAAACACTTAGTGCTTAAACTTTCCATGTTTACTGAGTCAGTACACCCCTTGTTGAATCGGACGGTGTGCCAAAGAATGATCAATGACATTTGGTGGCTTATCCCTTGTGTATTTTGATTTTATTGTAAAAACATTGTTCTTAAGTATCTATTCTTTTCTTCTCTCATCTTATGGGCTCTAGAGGTTATAATGTCCTATATTTATCATAGCATCCAGCTGGTTTATGATAGGGTCTTAATAAAGTTTACTGATAAATTGCTTAAAAACTCTTTGAAATTAAAAATTGACTTTCATTTGTATCAAATGCTGTCTGTAGCTCTGTAAATTCGTTATGGTGTTCCCCTAGGTAACTTTCGAATTTTTTAAAAATCCCATTTTATTAGCAATGGAAATTAAAACCCCTTTGATCGGATAAGTTTTTTCTTTTAAGATCGCATCCTGTCCTTTTAAGGATAGATTTAATGTATTAAATCTACTTGTATTATGCTTCACTGTTGAAAGTAGGATGATGAATTAGTTATTTATTGCTGCGTAACAAGTTACCCCCAAATTTAGCAGCTTAAAAACAGCAGACGTTTGTTATCTCATGGTTTCTGCGGGTCAGGATTGCAGGCACAGCTTTACTGGGTTTTCCCTCAGGGTCCCCCCATAACGTAGCATTCCTGGTGTTGGCTGTGGCTCCAATGTCTCAAGGCTGGAGGGTGGAAATCTACCTCCCATCTTGTTCGTTGTGGGTGTTAGCAGGATTCATATCCTGCCAGGCTATTGGACTGGCTGTTGGCTGGAGGCCACTCTTAGTTCTTGTCACATGGGTCTCTGTAGGGCAGCTCACCACATCTGTCTTCCATCAGGTTGATCAGGAGAGGGGGGAAGGAGAGGGAGCACAGTCTTTCTGTGACATAATCTTAAAGGTGACATTCTATCACTTTAGTAATATTCTGGTCATTAGAAGCAGGTTACTCAAGCAAGTTACAGAAGCCCACACTCAAGGGAAGGGGATTGAACAACAGGAAGAATACCAATGGTAGAATCACTGGGAGCCATTTTGGAAGCTATCTGCAACTATGAAAGGCCCACATTTACTTCTTTTTTATTAACTGTCTTGTGTGTTTAGGGCTTTCCCCTACAACTGTAAGCCTCTTGAGAAAAATAGCGTAAACTTTGTATCCCTATTCTGATGCCTAGTACAGTGCCCATAAATACCTCCTAGATGCTCACTGATCATTTCCTGAATTTAAACTTGTGAAGGGTTCTTATAGAGGGAGTTGTGCATGTGTACATGTGTGTATGTACATGTGTATACATGTGAACACCTGCCACACTCCTATTTGCCAGATACATTAGTAACTTAAGTAAGAAAACTGCAATTTGACCATACTTCATGTTTCCTTCTCTCAATATGGCAGTGATCTCGTTGTAACACCACTCAATTCTGCTTGACAGTTATTTCTGTTAAAATCCCATAGATAGCCTGGCCCATAGTAGTTGCTCAAATTTGTTAAATGAACTTGTAAAATAGTTTACTTTTTAGAATTTTATTATGGGGGCGCCTGGGTGGCTCAGTCGTTAAGCGTCTGCCTTTGGCTCAGGTCATGATCCCAGAGCCCTGGGATTGAGCCCCGCATTGGGCTCTCTGCTCGTCGGGAAACCTGCTTCTCCCTCTCCCATTCCCCTTGCTTGTGTTCCCTCTCTCGCTGTGTCTCTCTCTGTCAAATAAATAAATAAAATCTAAAAAAAAACCAGTTTAGAATTTTATTATGAAAAGTAAAGCATATCCAGTCAGGCATTTACAAAAATAAAATACTATAATGAACCCTGTGTATAAGTCAACCGGCTTCAACAATTATAAATGTTTTCCCAATCCTGTTCCATCTGTCTCCCTACCTTTTTTTTCTGTAAGCTTTTATGTAAATCTCAGACTTCCCGTTATATTACTTATATATGTACTTGAATGTGCATCTCTAACAGGTAGCTTTTAAAAGAAGAAAAAAAAAACATGGGGGTGCCAGGAATTGGCTCAGTTGGTTAAGCGTCTGCCTTCGCTTGGGTCCTGATCTCAGGATCCTGGGATCAAGTCCCGCATCCGACTCCCTGCTCAGTAGGGAGTCTGCTTCTTCTCTCCCTCTGCCCCTACTCTCCACTCGTGCTCTCTCTCTCAAATAAATAAATAAATCTTTAAAAAAAAAATAGCTTCCATGCCACTATGCAAATATCTGTATCATGTGTTACCTGTTCCATGTTCAAATTTCCCTGGTTGTCCCAGCAGTAATTTTTTATAGTTGGTTTGTTTAAAGCACGATTCAAACAAAGCCCCTATATTTCGTTTGATTGGGAAGTATGTTAAGGCTCTAAATTTATAAGTTTTTGGAAAGAATATAAATGGTGAATTTTTGCCCAAGTAGTGTAGTCGGTTTCCTTGTTTGTTTAACCTGGTGTCCATTTCCCTTTCACCAGGGCACTCCTGTTTTCTCAGGAGGAATGAGTTCCTCTCCACTGGATACAATTGGGAAGAACTATAATCTGGGGCATCTGACCCAAGGTAGCCCCATTAGATAGTCCCTCTGGTGAGATCTTGAGCAAAGAGCTAAGGACAGTTGGAATAGCATTTTATGTTAATGGCCGCAGACTTCTTGAATGTGTTGTGTATCATTAGAGTTCCTGTTTTTTAGCTGCCTGCTTCAAGTATAGTCCTGGGCCCCTCTTAGTCTTCTAAGAAATGTGTCTTTTACTTAAGCCAAGTCATTTTCTTTTGCTTGCATCCAGAGACCGCTAGTTGATAAAAATATAAACTCATTCAAAAAGGTTACTATCCTTTCTCTCTTGGTGTCCTTATATTCTTTCTAACCATGTTTTCTCTAATCTGACTTTAGTCTTTACCTTTTTTTTTTTATTCCTCAAAGTATTTTTTCTTTTGCCTTTTCTCTTCAAATTAGTGGCAGTTCTTCTTTGTTCCATTTTTATCCAACTGAACAAAAAGGAAACTCCTTAATACTCATAATATCATTAAAGTAGTGTGTAGCTCTGGCATTTGGCCAAATTTGGGACATCACTGCTCTGTCAGGATGTGTCTGCTTCTTTGGCAACCCGCTTGATTGAAATTATAGTTGTCTGACCCACTGATTATCTTAGAAAAGAAACAGATCTGTCAAGTTGTATCTATACCAGTCCATAAAAACAAAGTGTGAGAAAAATTCTCTGTCATAGCTTTTCAGTTGGAAGTAGAACCTGTAGAAAATTTTGTTGGGGATTTGTACTTATCAGCAAAGCACGTTCTCTCCAGGAATTCTGGCTGTTCGTAGCTAAAAGATCTGGTAGATTTACATTCAGCCTCATCTTACTTAATGGACTGTGCTAATGAATAATGGACTCTTTTGAATGTAAATATTTTTGTGTGAATCATTGCTGGAATAATTTAGAACATTTATAAATCTGTTCAGTAGTCTGGTACTGATGCTGTGATGGCTTTATAATAAATAGGAATTTCCAGAGTGTCATTCTTCGGCAGTGTATACAAATGTCTTTGAAAAGATCCTAAAGAGATTTTTTGAAAAATAACAAAGTGGGGAACTTTTTAAAAAAATCCCTTTCTAAATGAACAATAAAAAATTTTTACAGTTTTTCAAGCCTCATTTATGTTAAAACTAAGAAAGCCACCACGTGTCACAAAGTCTGAAGAATATAGACACAAGATAATTTTAAATCAAGTGAAGAAATGAATCTTCAAGGCAGTAATCAACTCTTTTGCTTGAGGTGATACTAAAATGTCGGAACAAAAGAAAAGTAACAATGTGAGAGAGAGATGAAGAAAACACAAAGGAATATTTACTCAACAAAATGGAAGAATTATTTTAGTATAACTGCTTCACATTGTCAAGGACGTTCTTAAAAGGTTGGGTGAGGGAGAGCTGTATGAAACAGGAGATAAGACAAGATATGATTAAATAAACGGATAAGGAAGCATTTTGGAGATAGACCAGTGATTTAAGAAGCTAAAAATTCAGAGTGGCTGCAGAATTAACACTGCAGAAAACAAAACAAAACAAAACTCCAAGGAGTAAAGGTTTAAAAATCATACAGGATGCAGAACAAAGGGATAAGAAATAAGACTGAGAGAAGCTGATATGGATGCAGGACAGAAAAACAGATAATTCCTATGGTCGAAGAAGAAAACAATAAGTGAGAATTCAATGAGTATTACTTTCTGAAGTTGATAGGAGAAATAATTTAAACATTTTATTCAGAGACATATAGGTAATCATTACTAAAATAAAAGTAGACTGAACGGTGTCTAAATTGCCGAGTCAAGAGACAAATATAAAAAAAAACTGTAGACCATCTAGCAAAAGAAAGAAAACAGAAATGAAAACATAAAAACAATAAAGATAAAATAAGATGGAAAATAAGACAGTATCTATTAAGTGCATTTAGATAGGATATTCCCACGTATTAAAAAATGTCAGATTGACTCAAAGAAAACCTAAAGTGATTCACAATTTAAATGAAAAATATGGGCAATGATATTCCAGAGAAAGGCAAAGAGAAGTTTGAAAAGGTTGCAATATTATGATTGAACAATTAAATTCAAGGTAAAAGTATTGCCTGAGAATGGAACACTTTATAATTTGAAGGGTACAATTTGCCTTATGAGAGAACTCTTCTGAATTAATTAGTACATTGAATATACCACTGAAACATACAAAGGAAATACATAGGAAACAGGAAGATAATTAATAAAATACTATAGCTGTTGTATGGATAATAGATTCATAACCGTTTCTTTGGTAGTATTCTCTTGGCTCACATCCAGTATAAAGGGGTGCTTAAATTTTATTTCTTATTTTCTTCCTTTAATTGTTCTGTCTACTTTACAACCACTGTATCATCGCTCTTCGAATATGAAGTATTCAGCCCATCAAACCTGTCCCCTCACTTACTCTGCAGACCCATCTTTTGTCCTGTTTCATAAAAGTAATGGCCATAATACATAAGTAATCTTACCTTTCTGTCTGCTTTCCCTCACGAACTGTGTTGTTTCTTTGCCTAGGGAAATAGATGTTTCTTATTCTAACACTAATGCCTGCCATTTTCCCTACTTTGATGGTGTCACATCATGTCCCAAGCTGATTATTAACAGACGGCATCTCCAGCTCAGATCTCTCCTATGTACACACCCACAGAGCCATCTGCCTCGAGGACACCTATCTGCCCCAAGATGCCCATCAAGCATCTCAAACTTGTCATGCCCCAAATTGAACTCATCACTTTCCTCCTAATCTTACTCTTCCTTTAGAACTCATTACTTCAGTGAGTGGAGGTCTCCCGTATTCACTGGGAGACTCATTTCTCCGGAGGGCTGTGGTTGGTGACTGACAGGAAGTGTAGCGGGCTCACCTGTATTATGAATGGATTGTTTTAGTTATGGACAAAAACATTTTGTCATAGGACTTAACGAAACCGGCCTCGTAGTAATCACCCTTTTGGCAGGAGAACATTGGGGAAAATCACCTCTACTGAGTGACAGCGGCTTTCTCCTCCAAATCCACAGCTCTGCCGTGATTCTTGGGGCAGACAGGCATTTTCTCTTCACTTTGAACATGGGAAGCAACATCTTCCCATGTTCAAAGAAAACATGAAATCATTTAAAAAAAAAAAAAAGAGCAAAAGCCCGGAAAAAGTGAAAATATAGTAAGATGGTAGAACTCATGAATGAAGATTTGGTGCTGTTGGCACTGGCAGTGGGGAGAGGTAGCAGGGGTGTACAAAGAGGCTATAAAAGGGTAGGCGAACTGTACGTAAGCAAGTTTGGGTCATGTTTTTACTAATTGGTAGTGACACTGTGTATTTATAAAGCATCTTAAGATTCTCAATTAATGGAATGCCTGGGTGGCTCAGTCGGTTAAGCATCTGCCTTCAGCTCAGGTCGTGATCCCAGGGTCCTGGGATCAAGTTCCATATCGGGCTCCTTGCTCGGCGAGGAGCCTGCTTCTCCCTCTGTCCCTCCGCCTGCTCGTGCTCCCTCTCTGTCTCTCAAATAAATAAATAAAATCTTAAAAAAAGAAGATTCTCGATTAATAATATAAACAGATAAACTTCTTTGTGCTCCCCTGAGGAAAAATAAGCTATATCATGGAATTTTAGATTGCCCTATCTTACTCATTTAAGAGTAGCAAGAAATCATTTTATCACTGTTTTGATTTGTGAGAGTTTAAGAACATAATTTTTACTACTAATAGGGTATTGTAATATTTGTCCTGTATTTTTTCTTCTGCTTTTTATTGTTACTATAGTGACATTATTACAGTTACTTGAATCTCTGATTCTCAAAGGGTTAGGGAATGGATGAGGCAGGGATGGTGTTGGTGATGGTATGAGCCAGGGAGAATTTATGTTAATGAAAAGGGAAGTGAACGAGTTACTAAGAATTACAGTTCTTAAGATCTGAATTGCTAAAGAGTGTTTAAAATTGTTGAGGCTGGGATGAAAGTAGAGAACCACAGATTAAGATTTTGAGAAAAGCCAGGACCAGAAATATCTGTTCTAGTTATATCCAGCTACTGAATGTGGCTGAACAGTCATTTGAAAATATTTTTCTGGTTCTTTAGCACCCTTTATTGTAGGTGAACTATTAATGCCTTGAGGGGAAATTCCTAGTGCTACAGCGTAAAAGCATCCACAGCAGCAAGTGTGGTATCATTACCGATAGTTTAAAAGGATGGGAAAGCCCTTATTTCTATGTTAGTGTATTGAACCAAATTACTGATAAATCTTGGCAGTGCTTAGTGAAGCAGTTTCTTCGCTGTATCAGCTTAAAATAAGGACCACAGAATAGTCTCAAGCTAAGCTAAACTCTTATTTTAAGGCATTGAAAGATGGGCCGTATTTGTACTCTACAACAAGGTGACTACCAATAGCCTAAGTGTGCTATCCCCCAGTACATGCTTCTTCCTTCCCTTGTCTTCTGCTTGCTCGGTTCTGTCTGTACGTGCATTTGCCTCTTTTTAAGGGAGTGGGATTTTATTTTTCATTGCCTGTGTGTCAAATATCACAACTAGTTGACATTGGCCAATCAGTATCAAATGTGGATGTTTGTAGGAAATAAGGAGGTAGCATATCGCTTACATATTTGGGGTATTTGGGGTTTTAATGTGTTGAAATGCCAGTAGTTTAAGCTACTGTGTAAGCAGAGGCTTTTAAAAGCAAGCTTTTGAGTGGAGGACAATTTCCAACGGCTTTCTTAACAGTCCTTTTTCCTGTTTCCAGACTCTTGCCAACTGAGTACTACAATAAAGACAACTGAACATCCTGTTTTATTTAGAGACGGTGGCCTATAGATCATTCTTTAATTTAAAATCTTTTCTCTTTTTGTTTATATTTTCTGCTAGATATTAAGGCTAAGGCACACCTCAGGTGTAACAAGAAAGAAAAATGTTGCAGCCTTAAGACGTGAACGTGAAACTTACACAGTGGATTTTATTAAGAAACAGATTGAAGAGTTCAACATAGGAAAGAGACATTTAGCCAACATGATGGGAGAAGATCCAGAAACTTTTACACAAGAGGATATTGACGTAAGTGCAGTTACTCTGTTGGGAAAGTAATTGCTGTAGAGTTTGTTTATGATTTATTTATTTCAGAGGGAGAGAGAGAGCGTGCTAGCAGGGGGTGGGGGGGTGGACAGAGGGTGAGGGAAACTTAAGCAGACTCTGTGCTGGGCTCAGAGCCTGAGGCAGGACTCAATCTCATGACCCTGAGATCATGACCCTGAGATCACGACCTGAGACAAAACCAAGAGTTGGACCCTTAACCAACTGTGCTACACCAGGTGCCCCTAGCTCCGTGTCAATTTTAATCAAACTGCCAGAATAAGGACAAATACCAGTATGCATTGCAAGTTGGAACCAAGATTTCAAAGAGAGATGCTACTCTGTATTTGAAGTATTATGAAGCGTAGTGAGTTTTAGATTTTAATGAGAAATGGCTAATTTTCTTGATTCAAGGTCTTAGGAGCCTCTGTGAATGCTCATACACAATTTGGAAACATTTATCCTATTGTGGAGTCTTAAACTCAGCTTTCTTACAAAATGGTAAAACAGATGGTGATGGAAATATAGTGAAATTTACAGGAAATCCCATAAGTAAACCTGAGTTGAGTATTTTTTATTATCTTAACTATATATTTGAATTTTCAGAGTCAGGGCATGTTCTAAGTGATTTGAGAATTAAAAGTTAGAACTCTGTTATTATTCCACTCTTGAGTTGTTCTAACCCTGATAAAAGTAGTAATAATAAATAATACTTTTTTGCCAGACATCCCAACATGGCTAGCAAAGGTACTTAAAATTTAACCACTTTGAAGCTTGTTCTAACTTTTTAAAATTTTATTTTGAATTCCAGTATAGTTAATGTGCAATGTTATATTAGTTTCAGGTGTACAATACAGTGATTCGACACTTCCATACATCACCCAGTGCTCATCACAACAAGTGCCCTCCTTAATCCCCATCACCTATTTCCCCCATCCCCCTCACCCCCTCCCCTCTGGTAACCATCAATTTGTTCTGTATAGTTTAGAGTCTACTTCTTGGTTTGTCTCTCTCTCTTTTTTTTTTTCTTCGCTCATTTTTTGTTTTGTTGGTTTCCTAAATTCCACATGAGTGAAATCATACAGTATTTGTTTTTCTCTGACTTCTTTCGCTTAGCATTACACTCTAGCTCCATCCATGTCATTGCAAATGGTAAGAGTTCATTCTTTTTTTATGGCTGAATAATATTCCTGTGTGTGTGTGTGTGTGTGTGTGTGTGTGTGTGTGTGTGTGTATGTATCACATCTTCTTTATCCATTCTTCTATCCATTGATATCTGTACTGCTTCCATGATTTGGCTATTGTAAGTAATGCTGTTATAAACATAGGGATGCATGTATCCCTTTGAATTAGTGTTTTTGGTTTTTCATTTTTGGTTTTCTGTTTTTTTGCTTGGTAAATACTCAGTAATGTGATTGATGAATCATGGGGTGGTTCTGTTTTTAACTTTTTAAGGAATCTCCATACTGTTTTCACAGTGGCTACACCAGTTTGCATTCCCACCAACAGTGCACGAGGGTTCCTTTTTCTCCATATCCTTGTCAACACCTTTTGTTTCTTGTGTTGTTGATTTTAGTCATTCAGACAGGTGTGAGGTGATATCTCATTGTAGTTTTGATTTGCATTTCCCTGATAATGAGTAATGTAGGAGTATCTTTTCATGTGTCTGTTGGCCATCTGGATGTCTTCTTTGGAGAAATGTCTGTTCATGTCTTTTGCCCATTGTTAATTAGATTATTTCCTTTTTGGGTGTTGAGTTGTATATGTTCTATATACAATATACTTTTATATGTATTATATGTATTGTATGTATATGTTCTATAATATATAGGAGATATAAAGAACATACATATGTGTGTGTGTATGTCTAACATACACACACACACTCTAATCCTTTATCAGATATGTCATTTACAAATATCTTGTCCCATTCTGTAGGTTGCTTTTTGGTTTTGCTGATTGTTTCCTTTGCTGTACAGAAGCTTTTTATTTTCATGTAGTCCCATTAATTTATTTTTGCTTTTATTTCCTTTGCCTCAGGAAACATATCTAGAAAAACGTTTCTATGGCTGATGTCAGAGAAATTACTGCCTGTGCTCTCTTCTAGAATTTTTACGGTTTCAGTTCTCACATTTAGGTCTTTAATCCATTTTGAATTTATTTTTGTGTATGGTGAAAGAAGGTAATCCAGTTTTATTCTTTTGCATGTGGCTGTCCAGTCTTCCCAACACCATTTGTTGAAGACACTTTTTCCCGTTGGATATTCTTTCCTGCTGGGGCTTGTAGTTTCTGTTTGTCCCTGTACTGACTGATTCCTGCCATATCCTTTCCTGTCAGGATGTCTGTGCGTGTGTCTGCCTCTGGCAGCTCTAGCCTTCCAGGCTTCTGGCATAACTAAACTTGTTAGGCCCTGTGAATTAAAACTAAGAGCTCTTGGACTTGGCATGGGGACCTTTGTGTGCTTCCTACTAAGTAAATTCATGAATTTATGTCTTCTATTTTAGCTCTTCGTAGGCACTTTTTTGTGTAGATTTCTAGGTTTAGAACTTCATTCCAGAAGAGTGAAATTGAATAGAAATCTGGCCCCTGGCCTTACCAAGTCCAGCATATAGAACATGTGGAAATTATACCTGGCTAATCTTACATGTTCATGTTCTTTAAGTTAGAAAGCCTTTTAAAAAGAGTATAGATGTGAGTTGGTAAAATATAGAAAGGATATGACATAAAATTTTGTGAGTAAAAATAATTCTGTCACTTTTAATATTTACTTAAAAGTTAACGTTATTTAGAAGTTTATTTTAGTATATGTGCTGCCGAAGCGAGCACTATTTAGAAGTTTATTATTAAAGCTCCAGCATTGTATATCTGCTAGAATTGTTTCTGCAAAATTGCTTTTTCATATTTAATGCTCAATCTTGGTATTGCATTTATATGAAAAAGTTATTTTTGGTTTGTGAAACAACGAATTAACTGGAAAGAAATTAGTCATGGGCAAGTACAGATTTTCTCCATTTCAAGATAGTTTCATCTTTGCCTAATATTTTAAGTTCTTTTGAAAAGAAAGAAACTACCTATTGCAATTCCTCACTGAACTCCTATGATGCTCCTGAACACCTGTGGCAAATCTGGCAGGAGGAAAGCGGGTGCCCTCTCGTGGTCAGTAAGTAGCGTATATGGTGACATGCTTATACATGTGTACATGTATACAATATACATATACTGCTGCGCGTACTGACATGCACGCTATTTTGAAAATATATCTTAATGCTGTGGTTCTCAGCTCCCATTCCTCAAACCTTTCACAGGTTGCTGCCAAATGTTGATCAGTGTATAAAAAATATTTTTGATTCACACCGTATAGTTACCAGGAGGAGGATTGAACCATCAGATGGAACATTGCACTGAGTGGGTTCTATAATTCAACTTAAAGCAGTTACAGTCTGGCCAAGGGAAGACTCTGTGTGTTTGAAGACTAAAGAGATCAGCCCCAGAGCCTGTGACAAGCAAGGCTGCAGCGATTTCCCTCAGTGACCCAAAGGGAAAGCCTGGTTCGATGACATTGTAACATGTAGTTAAGCTGGAGCAGACACTGGGTGACAGTGATTTCGAAATCCTGCTATCAGCATAGGAGAAAGTTGAGAACCACTGCTATTTGCATTTTTCTTTTTGAATTAAGTGGTATCAGCTATCAATTTTAAGTTGGAGACATCTCAGTTATAGTAAGTATTGTGGATACAGAATTGCACTTGCATTTACTAATGTCTTTATTTGGGAATTAAAAGTTAAGTTCTACATAACTATAGAATTTCAGGAAAAAAGCCAGCAGATTGATATATAACACTGCTGAAGTCTACCAATTACTTTTTAATTGGTATTATAGACCTCATTCTGAAACCAGAATGTTTTATTCTCCTAAGTGTGAATATGCTGTATGAAGTTTCTCTAATTGATTTGCTGTGCCCATTCCATTTGATGTATCATTTTTCACAATATTTCATAATTTGTGCTCACTTCTAATGAACAGAGTCGTTAGGACAGGCATGTCTAAGTACAACTGACAGCTAACATTAGGTGCCAGATGCAGTTTATAAAGCTATGTAGAACTGTAGAGAACAGTTTAAATAAATTAGCACCTGTACATTAGTCTCACTTGCTGGTAATTTATAAGCGAATCAGTAGAGATGACATTTAGGTAAGTCATTGATCAAGTTAACAGCTGCAGACCCACTGCCCAGCTGGGATACCTAATTAATAGAGATTGCTTTCCTGACCCAGTGCTCCTCCTGGGTTGAGCCTGCAATCCTTTTATACTTTGATTTAAGCTAAGAATGTAGTTAAATACTTTGCCTTCATTTTAGGGAACCCATGAATTCACGGAAGAGAGAAAGAGGAATGGCTATCGTTACCAGATTGATCCTAGAAATCTTCTATTCAAAGACAATTTGGTTGTTAATATTCTCTTAGGAATGTGGTTATTTGTTTGTTGGGTTATACCAGTAAAATTAAATCACAGATTATATAACTTTGTAACAGTTGAACGGAGTTTGAAAACTTTGCTGAGATATAGGATAGTACCATCAGTGCAGGGCTATCCAGGCTGTGTGGAGGCTTTGGTTAAAGTAGTCTAGAGCTGTGTGGTTGCTGCTAGCTGTGTGGGATTGTTTGACGTTAGTTAATACTAACTAACATTAACGTTTAGGTCTTCAGTCGCACTAGCCACGTGTCAGGTGCACGATAACCACATGGGCTACATATCCTATCAGCCCGCACAGATTATAGAATATTTCCTTCGTTGGAGAAAGTTCTTCCGGACTGTGTTAACCAGAGGATTGCTCCATGATTTCCCCACAAGTAAGAATTTGTATTTTTTGCCTTGTGTTATTTGAAAGAAAGGGAACACTTGGGAAGTGTAAGTAATAATTCTGCAATTTCATCTTTATATTGTTTTTCAATGACATGATTCCAGATACCTGAAGAATTGGTTTTGAAAACAGTTTAAAAATACACTGTAAGAATAAATAGAAATTTCGAAGTGTAGGAAATGGTTGCTTTTATCTGACTGAAACAATAGGTTTACTAAAACAATTTCAGTTCGGTTATTCAATTATAGAAGAGCAAAAGATTCATGACTTATATGTGTATATGTATGTACATATATGTATGTACATATGTATGTATACATAAATACATATTTATATATTTATATAAGTAAATATTAAAATTTTATATAAATTTATATAGATTTATTTTTATAAAATATAATATATAATAAATTTATATAAATTTATAAAATTTATAATTTATAAATTATAAGTTGTATAATTTATAAATATATATGGAATTTATATAAATTTATAAAATATATATTTATATAAATATAAATAAATACATATTATATATATTTATATACATATATATGTGTGTGTATATATATGTATACATAAATATATATGTATTTATGTATGTGTATTACATGGGGGTACGAACCAGAATTGAAAAACTGAAATAGTCTTGGCTAATAGCAATAGCAGTAAACATTAATTTGTATGCTTTTTTTTTTTTAACATCTTATTTTTATTTTCTTTTTTTCAGTGTTCCAACATTCATTGTTTATGCACCACACCCAGTGCTCCATGCAATCCATGCCCTCCTTAATACCCACCACCAGGCTCACCCATCCTTCCCACCTCCCTCCCTTCCAAAACCCTCAAGTTTGTTTCTCAGAGTCCACAGTCTCTCATGGTTCGTCTCCCCCTCCGATTTCCCCCAATTCACTTTTCCTTTCCTTCTCTTAATGTCGTCCATGTTATTCCTTATGTTCCACAAGTAAGTGAAACCATATGATAATTGACTTTCTCTGCTCGACTTATTTCACTCAGCATAATCTCCTCCAGTCCCGTCCATGTTGATACAAAAGTTGGGTATTCATCCTTTCTGATGGCTGAGTAATATTCCATTGTATATATGGACCGCATCTTCTTTATCCTTGTATGCTTTTTCTTATAAAAATTTCAGTCATACAGAAAAGAAATAATTGTATAATGCATACCCGTGACCATCACCTAGTTTAGATAACATTTTGCCATATTTGCTTCCCCTGTATATTTTGTGGCTGAACTGTTTTTTCTTTCTCTCTCTCGCTTGCTTGCTTGCTTGGTTGCTTGCTTTTCTTTTCTTTCTTTCCCTTCCTTCTTTCCTTCCTCCCTCCCTCCCTCCCTCCCTCCCTCCCTCCCTTCCTCCCTCCCTTCCTTCCTTCCTTCCAACATGGGGAGGGTATGGTGGTGGGGCCAGGGGCAGAGGGAGAGGGAGAAGCAGACTCCCCAGTGAGTAGGAAGTCTGACCCGGGGCTTGATCCTAGGACCTGGAGATCCTAGGACTCAGGACCTGAGTCTAACCGACTGAGCCACCCAGGCGCCCCTGAACTATTTTCTTTTAAAGTCAGTTACAAACATTATGATGCTTTACCCCTGCATACTTGAGTATACATCTCCAAAAATTAGGATATTTTCCTATATAACCACAATACCATTATCACATTTAACAAAATTGATTTTAATATAGTCTGTAGCATGGTATGGGATCATTTATATATTAATTTATGTTTAAATTTCCCCAATTGTCTAATAACGGTTACATATTCTAGTCGATTCACTCAAGGACTCCACACTTTGCTTCTTTATTTACCCTCTGAGTACTGTATTCCCCTGCTACCTGTGGTTTTGCTTTCTCTGGTTTCTATTACCCATCCAGAAGCAGATGATCCCCCTTCTGACATATCAGATCACTAGTAGTCTAATGTAACATCACAGTGCCTCCGTCATTCGCTTCACATTATCTCATCGCATAGGCATTTTATCATCTCATACCATCATAAGAAGATGTTAGTACAGTGCAATGAAGTATTTTGAGAAAGACCACATTCACATAACTTTTATTACAATATATTATTTAATTGCTAACCTCTTACTATATCTAATATATCTAATATATAATTTATATATATATATAATTTATGTAAATTAAACTTTATCATAGGCATGTATAGGAAAAAGCATATATAGGGATCAGTACTGTCTGCAGCTTTAGGCAGCTGCTGAGGGTCTTGGAATGTATCCCCCGCAGATAAGGGGGGCCTTTGGTACTTGCTGATCGATGTTCTCCCTCTGGGGTGGGCAGTCGGTGACTAAGAAACCAAGAGCACCTTTGCCTTCAAGAGCACCCTCTACATGTGACCAAGGTGAAATCCAAAGAATTGGTAACAGGGCCTGGGAGAAAGAACTTTGAGAAGGCAAAAGGAAGTTATTTGAGGAGCAGCTATGAATGTGCTGTTAGGATACTTCAGTGGAACAGTCCTAAAGACAGCTGACAGTTGGGAGTGGTTTGGAAACTAGAGAAATAGATTTAGCCTCTCTCTACATGAATTTGCTTGACAGGAGGAGAATCAGAGATGGTGCTCTGAGGGAACTAGCATTTAAGGGAGGAGCAGAGATGTGTTTACAAGAGACCAGGGAAGAACTTGGAGAGAGGTGGGAGGGGAACATGGCTGTGAGGGGAAGACAGCAACCTTCTGTGGAAGAGACCCGGCTGTAGGTCATGAAGGTTCCAAAGGAAGGCTTGGTGAGCCCAAGCAATCGCAGGATCGGAATTTGGGCTGAAGAGTGAGGTCGTTGAGGAAGTGGGTGTGCTTCTAAGGATAGAAAAGGGAATTGAGGGGGGTTTATTGGCCTAGGTGACACTGGGAGTCTTGTGTAGGTGGCTCACCCAGGGCAGGAATTGGTATGTAAAGGAAAGGAGGTGAGCATCAGCCTTTGTGATTGCTGCAAGAATGTGGAAGTTCAAGCTAGGAAGAAGGATGGGGAGAAAATAATAGACTGGCCAGACGGTGTGGGTCTAGAGAGACTTGAGAGCTCTGTCTGTCTAGTGTGACTGGCATCGTAGGGCAGGAGACAAGTGTGGAGAGTGCTCTGACAGGTATAAACAAAGAAGGGAAATGACAGAGCCCCCGAGGAGTCCGGGGAGATCGCTCAAGAGGGCTGGCATTTGAGCTAGGTCTCAAAGACGAGCAGGAAAATGTTAAATGGAGAAATGGAACAATGGTATTCCAGGTAGAGAAAACAATATGTAAAGGACCTGACTTGGCAGGGAACAAGTGACTGCTAAGAAAAGCCAGATGAAAAGTATTGCTGAAAAAAGTTCGTGGCCACTTCCCTTATTCCCTCTGTGTAACCTAGATATAGTTGCAGCACAGGTCCTGTAAAATACTTTTTTACTAAGCCATGTTATTTCACGTGTACTGTGACTGTGACCCCCATAAGTGAGATTATGTGTGCATCTGTCTCTGCTGCTAGAATGTGGTCAGGAACTGTAGCTTCCTAAACTCAGAGTCCCTAGAACTTAGGTGTGATGAATATTCGTTGAATAAAATTGATCGAGGTAAAACTGATTCACAGTAAATGGTCAGTTTCTTTTCCTTTGAGCACAGTTGGGCTTTTCTCCTAATTTTGCCACTAACTAGGTGAATGTCCTTGATGCCAGTGGAGAAGTAAATCCGTTTGCTGAGAGACCTAGTTTGGCTCCCTGACCTTGGCCAGGAAGAGCACATTCAGATACTAAATTTCAGGAGGTCCCGGTTCTCACTTTGCCGCTTTAAGTCTTAAAATAATGTGGAGAAGTGTTTCACACAGAACATTTTTGTATAGCTAACATTTATCTAGTGCCTGCGGGGTGCTGTGCTTTTGCAAATACCTTATTTAATCCCCACAACAACTAGATAAAGCCGATGTCCTCACAAGTTAGAATCACTGAGAATGGTGTTACCGGAGAATATTTTTATGGTTATAGGATGTAGTAAGGGTCTTCTGTTATTTAGACGTTCAGCACTCCCTCTGTTGTGAATTCTGAAGTGCAGCGAGAGTAAGGGTTTTACTATGTTACAGCACATGAGGCTCTGCTCAAAACACGGCAGCGGGCTGCCGCTCAGCTTCATACGCACACTCAAAATTCTCTTCTTCCTGTAAATACTGTTATTTTCAAAACGGTATTCACCTACTTGAGTTTTAACAACTGCTGCAGGCCCGGAAAGCCAACAAAATTATTTTTTCATAAGATCCAGGTAGTCCTTTGTTCGCCTCAGGATTTGTAAGACATCTATTTGGAGTGCCCGTAGGGGATAAGTGGAAGTGCTAGGTTAGGTCGTGGTCTCACTGCCCTGTGCGTGCTGGACAGATGGCGGGACGCACACTCCTGGTGTGCCTTTCCTGTTCTGTATCTTCTGTTTGGTTAAAAGTAACCAGTTTATGACTAATACAACCCCATGTGGTAACTCCACTGGAATTAGAAAGTGTACTCCTCATAATTTGGTATAAAAGATGTAATACAGATTTTGGGGGGAGAAAAAAGCTCTTTTATGTACTGTTTTCTTCATTTGTTCCTTTTTCTGCCATTCTTTGTTTTTCATTATTTTTACCGAATCTGTGATTTTGCTGTTTATCTGACATGGTGTCTTGCTCTTTGGACCTTCTCCACAGTACTTAGCACAAAACCTAATACAATTTGGTACAACTATAATATAATTGGTACAATATAGCAGAGTGCATTGCACATGCCATATCAGTAATTAGTAATAGAGTATATAGTATAGTATAATATAGTTAGTACAATACAGTGTAGTTGGTTGTGTTGTTATTATCACTTGGGGTGCCCGGGTGGCTTAGTTGGTTATGCGTCTGACTCTTGGTTTCGGCTCAGGTCATAATCTCAGGGTCGTGAGATTGAGTCCTGTGTCATGCTCACCCTCAGCGCCAAGTCTGCTTGTCCCTCTCCCTCTGCTCCTGCCTACCCCCCTGCATTGCACATTCTCTCTATAATAAATAAAATCAACATTTATCATCTAATATAGTAAAGAATGATGAATTGGTAAATATGTGTTAATTTAGTCTTAGCTGAGTTGTTTTTTTTTTTTAAGGCAGTGCTACTTTTCCTGATCCTTTTAGGAAATTTCAGAATATTTCCACCAAAATCTTCATTAACTTGTTTTTAAGTTAATACAGAGATTGCCTTTAAGACCTAGACATCCTTTGCAATCGGTGTTTTATTTTCAAGTTCTACGGATTAACTTCCTGGTGACTTATCTATGTCTTAGTTTTTATGAGAAATCTGCTGCGGGATGGAATTCTTTACATTTTCATTGCCTTCTTGAACTCTTTTCAGTGGTCACCTAGGTTACTAGTAATTTTTATTTTTGAAAATGATGCCAGTGACCACTTGAACCTGATTTGAAAGTTGGTTGGACTTCCACCCCTGTAATCCTGGCGGCTTACCCCAGGCTGCAGAGTTGTACATCAGTCTTCCACGCTAATATTCTCACCCAGGCCTTGAGTCAGTAGCCACTTGGCTAAGATGTCTGACCAGCCTTGGGACTGCCGTGGCTGACTGTGGGAACCAGGCCTGACGGCCAGCTGGCCCACAGGTGCTGTAGGCTCATGGTGGCCCTGCGCAGACAGGTTAGGTTTGGAAAGACCCGATGGACTTATTTTTTAATTTTTAACATTTCCCCAGTTTTTTATTTTCAGATCGTTCAAATTTCCAGAAAACTTGAATATTCAGTGAATACAAAGACACACACACATATATACCTTTCACATAGATTGACAGTTAACATTTTGCCACATTCCCTTTCTCTCTGTATATATAAAACTTATTTTGAGTGAGTGTTGAAAATGCAGTATCATAACACCTAACCCCTAAATGTATCAGCAATTACTTTACCCCTACATACATACATCCTTTATACCATTTTTCCTTGATAACCACGATTATATCTAATACAATTAAAATAATTCTGTAATGTCATATATTCTGTAGTCTATACTTAAATTTCCTCAGTTTTCCCTAAAATGTCTTTATAGCCAGCTAGTTTTGTAGAATCCAGACCACTTGTCTTATATAGTTGTCCACATTCTGGCTTTCTACTTGCTCCTGGTGATTAGATTTAGAATGTATAAAGGGTAATACTTATGTGATGTTGTATACTTCTCGTCCCCTCACACCAGGAGGTATATAATGAGCTTGTCCCACTATTGAGTGTACATCTGACCCCTTGGTTAATGTGGTGACCACCAGGCCTCTTTATTGTAAAAGTGATTTTTTTCCCCTCATAACTAAGTCATCTGTAGGGTGATTATTTGGGGTCCATTTGAATATTCTAGTCCCCAGTAACCTCTCAGCCAATGACTTTATCATCCACTGGTGATCCTTGGCTGAAATTGGAGATTACTTCAGAAGTTCTAAAACGGTGATTTTCTACTTCTACCATTCCTTCTACTTTTATTAACTGGTATTGTTTCATAAAGAGGCCTTCCTTTTCTCCTCGCTCCCTACTTCAGAACCCTGGAGAGAGAGAGAGAGTGTGTGTGTGTAGAGGCACACTCTTCAACATGTACATATGGAGTATGCTACCAGACATTGTCATTGTCCGTTTTGATGTTCACATTGTCCCAAGTGTGGCCAGTGGGAGCTCCTTGAAGCTGCTTTCTGTCTCCTTTTGAGAACTTCCTTGTTCTCTGGCACAGGAGGGTGTCTCAGGCTTATTTTGTACTCTCCCTGCCTTAGGCCTAGATTTAATCATTTCCCTAAGATACTCAGTTCCTTATACTAGGAAGTCGTATTTAGAAACCAAGATTTGGATGCTAGAGGCCTCTCACTGCTTCTAGAGTTTCATTGCATCTGTGCTCTTTGAGGGGACAGAACTAAAAAGTAATCTTTTAAATATTATAGGAATAATCCAGGAAATAATATTTTTTAAAGATCATGAGTATGTATTGGTTTGTCTAATTCAAACTTAACATTACATTTCTTTTATGTTTGTGTCTTCTCTCCTACAGTAACATCTTGGTCACCATAAAATTAATACCTTTATTTACTTTATGCTATAATAGACAAAATGTTTCAGAATTTTAATATTAATATTACCAACAATAAGCCTTCCGAGTAAAGTTGAAGATTTCTTTGCTATTGGTTTTTTTGTTTTTGTTTTTGGTTTTTTTTGGTCTTTTTTTGTCATTAGAAATTAGGTTTGTATGGGGCGTCTGGGTGGCTCAGTCGTTAAGCGTCTGCCTTCAGCTCAGGTCATGATCCCAGGGTCCTGAGATCGAGTCCCGCATCGGGCTCCCTGCTCAGTGGGAGCCTATTTCTCCCTGTCCCACTCCCCCTGCTTCTGTTCCCTCTCTCGCTGTCTCTCTCTGTCAAATAAATAAATAAAATCTTAAAAAAAAAAAAAGAAAGAAATGAGGTTTGTTTGTTCTTGTTTGTATTAAGTTTTAGAGTTTCTTTTGAAAATTTTAGTCTTTAATATATACAGCATATTCGTGCTTCAGAATAAAGGGATGCCCAGGGAAGCCTTACTCATCCCTGTAGCACTCACCCTGCTGCCGCCTACCCCTTAATAAATGATCATTTTTATTAGTTTCCACTGTACCCTTCCTTGTGGAAAGAAACCTATGTATATTTTCCCCTATTCCTATATGTATTTTCTTATTTCTTTTTCTTACACCAAAGGTCACACTCTAAGCACATTTCCCTTGTGTCTTGCTTTTATCAATCTTTTTTTATGGCTAGAGTGCTTGATGGCATGGATGTGCCATCATTTATGCAGCCAACCTTGGGGGGGGGGTTCTAATATTTTGTTGTTATAAATCAGTGAATAACCTGCAATGATGTTCGTTTTGCCCGTGGAGGTGTAGCTTATATAAAGGAATTCGCCGTGTTTTCTTCTCCTACTTGTTTGATTTGATTTTCTGTGTTCAGCTGTGTGACCCATCAGCAGTTTATGCTCATATACGGTGTCGGATTTGCATCCACTTTTATCTTTTTCCAAATGACAATCAGTTGTCTCAACATCACTTATTAAAAAATCCACCTTTTCTCCCTCAGAGAAGGAAAGGCAGAGGAGTCCCTGGGTTTAAGAAGAAAAAAATGTTCACAAAATTAGCACTCTGCTGTGTGACCGAAGGGTTTCTTTAATGTCACTTTTATTGCCGAAAGGCCGAATGGGAGAATGAAACTTGACCCAGAGACACAGATGGGCTCCCTAAGATAACTGAATTGATAAGCCCCAAGTTGCAGGCCCCTAACTTCCAGGGGTGGAATCCAGTCTTAGCACATTTACTGCGTGGGTGGGCACAGAGGCCCATCCCGAGGGCAGCCTGTCTCACATTGTGTCTACGCGAGCTGCCAGTTCATTTAGAGTTCACATACAGCGCTGATAAGATCTAAGGCCACAGACTTCTCATCTGACACCATTCAAGAGAAAGGAAAATGCATGTGGTTTGCTTTTGATTGTGAGGAATGGTGTTGGCAAAGACACTGTCATGGCTTACACAGTTGTTCTCAAGTTGGTGGCAGTCCTGGGAGGTGGGGGGCTCTCGGAAATGTGTGCGGGCCAGATTTGTCACAGGCGCTAGGGACATTACCAGCAGAGCTGGTGGAGAAGGGCCAGGGGTGTTCAGTGACCTACAGGATAGGGGATATCCTACAGGATAGCAAGGCTGCCTACAACGGAGCTGTCACACTCAAAAGGTCAATAGCATCCCCATCGAGAAACAGAGATTTAAGAGAACTTGGTTGGGAAAATGTGGTATAAAAACCTCTCAAAACTTCCTAGGAAGAGTTCAAAGAGCATCTAAAAACATTGGGGCTGTCACTGCGGATGAGGCTTGGAGCCTGCTCTTCTCAGTACTTGGTTTTTGGTATTCACACTGCCAACGGGGAGTTAGAAGAGGGGCTCCGGAGCACGTTACCACAGAGTCTATATAGGAGCACCTCTCATTTGCTTTTAAAAGAGATTTGTGGGATCACATTCATGTTTGAAACTGACACTTGAAAATTGTTCGTATAACCAGTTTAATAGTCACAAATAATTTTTCTTTGGGGGATGTGTGTGTGGTCATTTTTTCTCCTGTTTAAAAGATTATAAGACGAGATCTCTGGCATGTACTAAGCATTCAGGAAGTATTAGTCATAACATTAACTTGTGTTTATAACAGTTGTTAACTAACCTTTGTGTATATTTTCAGAAAGCTATCGCTTACCTTTTTCCGAGTGGTTTGTTTGAGAAGCAAGCCAGGCCAATAATGAAGGTAGTTCTCTTCATTAACATTTTTTTTTAAATTTCACTTAGGTTTATAATATGTTACAGTAATTATCTAATGCACTGTAATTTATTTTGCAGCATCCAGAACAGATTTTTCCAAAACAAAGAGGTAAGTTTGCTCAAGAATGAATGAGCAGTTCTTCCTTTACTGCAGTGTCAGGTTACATATCAGCAGCCACCCACATAGGGTGGAGACACGCTCCTGTGTTATGGCAGTTGTGAGGTTGGTCAGTGATATTTTATAACTCATGATAAATGACTAGAATATACAATTATTTCTTTTTAATTAAATAATATTACAGTTAGATCAGGTTAGAGTTTATGCCTATACTAATGTCACTTATTTATTTGCATTCTAATACTCCTTTTTGAGAAAGAGTTTGGTACAGATCTGCTGGAGACTAATTTGCCTTTATTTGAAAGTTGAAAATTTTTGTTCATTTCGGAAGCATATTTTCACTGCGTATAGACCCCCCCTTTTTCCTTTATTGATATAATTCCATTATCTTTTGTCTTGCATTGTTTCTAATAAGCAGTTAGCCATCATTCTTGTCTGGCCTTCCCTTTTCTCTGGCTTCTTCTAAGATTTTCTCTTTTATCTCTTAACTGTGTATAATTAAATTTTGAAGAAACTATAGAGCAGGCTTTAAGGTTGCTAGGAAATAATACATTTACTATTTTCCAATTTACATTAAAAGCCTGTAAGCCGATGTGGACTGGTGGTAGTTACCAGTTAATTTAAAAAGTACTAAACTAGGGTGGCTCAGTGGGTTAAGCCTCGGACTCTTGATCTCAGTTCAGGTCTTGATCTCAGGGTCATGAGTTCAAGCCCCACACTGGGCTCCATGCTGGACATTGAGCCTACTTTAAAAAAAAATTTTTTTTTTTGAGTACTAAACCTAGAAATTACTTCTTAAAAACACTCAGTATAAATTTACATTTATTCATCAATCTTTTGCTATAACCTTAGATGGTTTTTTTCTTTGAGTAGGTATCTGTTTCTCCCTGTTCCTTTTGCATAACCCTGCTGTCACTGACACATCAGTTTTTTAGTTTTGGTTTCCTCACAGTGGAACAAAGAACTTAAACTTTCTAAGAAATCTGAATGCAGAATATTTCTATATTTCTACAAATTTTTCCTCTAACCACACTGAAGCAGAGCAAACTTTTTTTTTTAAAGATTTTATTTATTTATTTGACAAAGAGAGATCACAAGTAGGCATTGAGGCAGGCAGAGAGGGGGAAGCAGGCTCCCCGCTGAGCAGAGAACCCTAAGTGGGGCTCGATCCCAGGACCCTGAGATCATGACCCGAGCTGAAGGCAGAGGCTTTAACCCACTGAGCCACCCAGGCGCCCCAGAGCAAACTTTTTTATTTAGTAACTGGCCTTTCAGTTTTTCTAAAGCATTCAACTTAGTCTTCCCAGCAGCAAAAACTATCTTTTCTGTTTCCACTCATGTCATCTGCTTATGTAATACTTAATTCATGTAATTACAGAAATAAGTACAATTGTAATAAACAGTTTTGGGAATGGACACAGCTGACTGTTAGGAAGCATGTAACTCGGCAGCAGAGATATGTAGATTTCATAGGGGAGAGCCTGGTAGCCACAGATGCTCATTGTACAGGCTGCATTACTCAGTATCTTTTAGAGCTGATTCAGTAGACATTGGTAAGAGAGCAGATATTTTAATAAAAGATGTATTTGTTTTGCACTGATATTTCTCCTAAGTCTTAACCTGTGTTCAGAGCTAGGCATTCTTTTTTTTTTTTTTTTTAAGATTTTATTTATTTATTTGAGAGAGAGAGAGCATGAGCAGGGGCAGAGGGAGAAGCAGACTCCCTGCTGAGCAGGGAGCCCAACGTGGGGCTCAATCCCAGGACCCCGGGACCATGACCCGAGCCAAAGGCAGACACTTAACCGACTGAGCCACCCAGGCACCCCCAGAGCTAGGCATTCTTTCATTCTGCTGCTCCACTTCGCTCTTTGAAATGGTGACTTTTATTTTAATCTTGTTATAAAAATTAGGGGTCCTAAAAAAAAAAAAATTAGGGGTCCTTTTATAAATACATTGTCTTTTATATTTCCTCATTTCTTTGACATAGTTGGTTATAAACTATAACATCATTTCATTTGATAGCTCTTGGGGAGATAATACATGAAGGCTGTGTTACAAGTGCACATCAGTTTTAAAGGTGCAGCTCAAGTTTATCGAAATAAAACTATATACAAGACGTAGAAACTCAATGACTTTTCTTTAATGTGGTAACTGATTTTTTTTTTCTTATTTTTAGTGACTTCTCTATTTTTCAGCCTCACAGGCTCCTCACTTAAATGTCTTGTCTCTTTATCTTTTTGCTCTTTGCACCTCTTATATATCTGCGCCTCTAAAACTGTTTCTTTCAAATAGTACCAGCTTCTCAGTATTAGAAGTTTGTTATCACTATCAGCTAGAATGTAACAACTGAAACTTCTAGACATCCTGCAGAATGCTCCTGTTATTTTGGAATTATGTCAGTATTGGTAGGGTTTTATTACATATTGCAGTTAACTATATTTAGACAGGATTCCTATAGAATTAGCAAAATACCTTGCCACCTGCCTACCAGTTTTGCTGTACTTTGTAAACATAAGACAAACTAATTTTTTATGTTAAGAAATATCAGTGAAATTTAGATTTGAAAAGATTATGATGCTTATAAAGTGCCACCACTTCCTTTATTAAAAGATGGAAGCTTCCAGATTGAGTTAACATAAAAATCCTGTTCTACTGTTTAAGGCAAGTGAGAAAAATATCGGAAAAACAAAGATATATGCCAGATTGATGACAGACGCAAGGAATAGCACCTAACACTAGATGAAATGGAATTCAGGGGGGTCGAGGAGTGGTTCAATGAGACAAGAATGTTAATTGATATTGATAGAATCTAACTAATATCCTTTAAGTGGATTTGATGACCATGAACCTTTTTGTACCATGCATTTAACATTGAAATGTTCGTAGCAAAAGCTGTTAACTAAGACTCTAAAGAATTCAAATAACACAGCATGATTTTATAGCTACACATACAAGTACAAAGAATACATTTTTCTGTATGGATGCTAATGGAATATTAATAGAATTATGATGTAATAGGTCATAGAGAAAATCTAACAAATTCCAAAAAGTAGAAATTATATAGATTAGATCCTCTGACTTCAAATCACTAAGACCCATAAAACTATTGGATTAAAGAGGAAATCAGAATTGAAATTACAGATTATTTAGAAATGTAGAAAGATGAGAACAGTTCATATCATACCCTATGGGATATAGACAGGTATTAGGCAGAGGCAAACGTATTTAATAGACATTAACAGAGACTAGAAATAAATGAACTCAGTATTCATTTCAAGAAAGTAGGAAAGGAACAAAATTGATGAATGAAGAAATTTTAAAGAAGAGGTAGGATAAATGAAGCCAACTAGTTCTTTGAAAAAGCCAGTGAAATTGATCAACTTCTGGCAAGTCAGGTCAAGGAAAAAAAGCATAAAAGGACAATATTAATCATTTTAAATAATATTCAGAGGATATTTTTATTCACTTATTTATTTTTAAAGGTTTTATTTATTTGACAGAGAAAGACTCAACGAGAGAGGGAACACAAACAGGGAGAGTAGGAGAGGGAGAAGCAGGCTTCCCACTGAGCAGGGAGCCCGATGCGGGGCTCAATCCCAGAACCCTGGGATCATGACCTGAGCTGGAGGCAGATACGCAATGACTGAGACACCTAGGCACTCCTTCAGAGGATATTTTTAAAGTAAAGATTGTTGTGGGTAGCTTTATTCCAATTAATTTGAAAAATATCCTAATTGATAACTAATATTTATTGAAACTTTGAATGGGCCAGGCACAATTCTAAGTGATTTGTATGTATTTACTCATAATCTTCACAACAGTTTTATTAAGGAGATACTATCATGTTCCCCATTTTACAGATGAAGGAATTAAAACCTGGAGAGTAATCTACCAAAAACACACAGCTAGGAAGTGGCTGAGGCAGAGGTGGGAGGAGGAGGAGTGGTATGCTAAGCTTGCCTCGTCTCTCGAACACAGCTAGATGAATATCAAATCGTTCCGAACCCCCAAGAAATCAGTCTGACTGAGAGAACAAAATTGCAAGTCTACAAGGAAGTGGCTAAAGCAGGATGTAGGTAGGCCCTGGCAGTCTTGACTGCAAAGCTCTGCCACACTTGCCTGACTCTCAAACATGTAGTAATTGTCTTAGGGAGAATACTGGTTAGGCTAAAAGCTGGAGAAGTCAGAGGTAATCAGAGATCTAATTAGAGAGGCACCAGGGCCAGAGGTTCTGTCAGTGAGTCCTATCATACTTGAAAAAGCTTGAACTTCTATATTACGTGAACCGTTGCAGAGCAGAAAAATAACAACCTTCAGGTTCACTTTAAAGGCTCAGACAATCACTAGATCTGGACACGAACTGCATAAAAACCTGTAGTCTGTTCTCACTGAATAAAATGATAGCAAATGAAGTAAAGCATTATATTAAGAGAATATACCAGAAGACCTTTTTACCCCCAAGAATAGAAGGATGATTTAATATTAGGAATTTATTAATGTGTTATTCGAGTCAGGGAGTAAATATTTTCATAGATGAGAAAAAGGTCATTAAACAAAATTCAGCATTTATTTTTTTTTTCAGCATTTATTTTTTGATGAAACTTAAACTAGAACTACAAAGAAACTTTATTAGTTTGAGAAAAACTATCATGAAACAAACACATTAACATGTTAAATTAAAAAGCATACCACTGGATTACTTTACCTTAAGTTCAGGAATAAGATAAGTATGCCTACACTTGTCTCTGGTATTCAGTATTGTTTTGAAAGGCTTAACCAGTGCGATTAAAAAAGGCACAGAGGTTAGGAGTAAGTCAGTTATTATTCACAGATGTTAAGATTGCCCACCTAGAAAATACAAGCCACAAACTAAAAACTATATTAGAATTAACAGTAGAATATCATTATTTGGATATCTGAATTTTGAAAATATTCAAACTATGAGTTGTAATTTTTTTTAAATGATACTTTTTTTAAAGATTTTTATTTTAGATAGAGCACACATGAAAGAGAGTGCGAGCAGGGAGTGGGGGAGAGTAGCAAAGGGGAGGGGAGTGGGAGGAGGGGAAAGACCCAAGCAGACTCCATGCTGAGCCTGACTTGGGGCTCTATCTCATGACCCTGAGATCATGACCTGAGCCGAAATCAAGAGTTGGACGCTTAACTGACTGAGCCACCCAGGCACCATTTTAGTGGTACTCTTATAAAAACATCCACAATATAGGCGAAGGGCAAAGTGCTAATTGTGCAGAGATGATACGAGCATCCTGCCAGTTGACAACATGGTGGCTGTCTCATTTTCATTTTCTTGATTGTTTTTCTACGTTTTCTTCAGTGTCCTTTATTATATTTTTAATCTATTTCTTCTTTGGGTAATTTATAAGTCAGTCTACATTTCTGATGATTTTAGCTTTTTCCTATTTCTTCCCTGAGTTTAATCAAGTTGTTTCATTTCTTTCCATTTTTTTGTCCATTATGAGCTCATATTTTGAAGATTTAATTCAGAATATTCTCCAGTAAACCCAAATGCTTGTTTGAAAATATTTAATTCAGTTTGGAGTGTTGCATTTCATTTTCGTTCTGTTTTGTCATTGGTTTTGCTAAGGATGATTTTCTTCTGCTGAACGTTTGGATTATTCTCATTTTCTGTTTTATTTTTGTAGCAGTCTTTAACAAATAAATGGAACTAGGCATCAGCATTTCTGTGGACAGAAGTGTCCTTTTTTTTTTTTTAAAAAAAGATTTACCTATTTATTTTAGAGAGAGAATGAGTGAGCACAAGCAGGAGGGGCAGGGAGAGGGAGAGAGAGTATCTCAAGCAGACTCCACACCGAGAGTGGAGCCCAACACAGGGCTTGATCCCACAACCCTGAGACCACGACCTGAGCTGAAACCAAGAGCTGGGCACCCAACAAACTGCACCACCCAGGTGTCCCAGAAGTGTCCTATTTCTTAATCCACTCAATGGAATTAAAAAAAAAAAAATAGAATGCATTTAGAACATGACAGAATTGGGTCAAGACTTAAAAGTTCATTATGATTTTGGAATTAAGAAATTTACATTTTAGAATAGAATTAAAGTGGCTAGTTGAAGGATAAATATACAACTGTCAAATAATGGATAATATTATGTCCTTAAGTCACAAAAAAAAATGAAAAGGACAAAGATCAATAAATTATCAATTTTAAAATTCAGAACTTCCCTTTGGAAAAAAGACAATATAAATTTAAAAAGCAAGCAATAGGGGTACCTGGATGGTTCAGTCAGTTAAGCATCCGACAAAATAGGCAAAGGGGAAAATAGACAATTCATAAATAAAAATACAAGTAACCAGTAAACACAGAAAATTATCAGATCAGGGGCGCCTGGGTGGCTCAGTCGTTAAGCTTCTGCCTTCGGCTCAGGTCATGATCTCAGGGTCCTGGGATCGAGCCCTGCGTCAGGCTCCCTGCTGGGCGGGAAGCCTGCTTCTCCCTCTCCCGCTCCCCGGGCTTGTGTTCCCTTTCTCGCCATCTCTCTCTCTCTCTCAAAATAAATAAATATAATCTTTAAAAAAAAAAAGAAAATTATCAGATCAGAAATTGTAAATATTATGTGTCAGCAAAGTTAGACAATCTAAATGTTTACTAATTAGGGTAGCTAAGTGTCAGAGAACCCTACCGTGGAGTAATATGCTGATAATCGAGAGAGAGGTAGTTCCAGGGGTGGCCTGAGTGGCTCAGTCTCGGTTAAGCGGCCAGCTCTTGATTTTGGCTTGGTCATGATCTCAGGGTTGTGAGATCGAGCCTTGTGCTGGGCTCCGCACTGACACTGGAGCCTGCTTAAAATTCTCTTTCTCCCTCTCCCTCTGCCCCTACTCCTCCCTCCTCACTCACACATCCTCCCATTCTCTCTCTCCCTCTCCCTCTCTCTGTCACTCCCCAAATTAAAAGAGAGAAAAAGGTAGTTCCAGTGGTATTAGTACAAATGAGACACGCTGTTGCGTGAGAAAGGAAGTGAAAATGGTGTAGTGTTGTCTTAGTCCATTCAGGTTACCACACACTGGGTGGTTTACAAAGCAAAGACATTTATTTCTCCTAGTTCTGGAGGCTGGAAAGTCCCAAATCAAGACACCAGGTGAGAGCCTGCTTCCTGGTTCATAGACTGCTGTCTTTCCTGTGTCCTCACATGGCAAAGGGACCCAGGATCTCTGGGGTTCCTTCTGTGAGGGCACTCATCCTATTTTGGACGGCTTTGCCTGTATGACCCGATCACTTCCCAAAGGCCCCATACCAAAATACCAGCACATTGAGGATTAGGTTCCAACATGAATTTTGGGGGTAGGGGAAGACAAATAGTCTATAGGAAGTATGTAGTGTAAATACAGCTTAATACCATTTGTGTTTTTAAAAAACAAGCAGACATTCCTCTGTATTTCAATAGGTAGACATAGGTAAATGTACTGAAAGAGTCTAGAACAATCAACTTCAGCCTTGTCTCTGGAATTCTAATATTTAATCTTTACAAAAAGAATGAACAAAAGAAGTCTTTAGAGGGAAATTTATAGCATGGTGAATGTGTATAGTAGAAAAGAAGATCTAAAATCACTTATCTAAGCTTCCATCTTAGGAAACTAGACAAAGAAGCAGAAATTAAATCTGAAATAAGTAGAAGAAAATAATGATAAAAATTATAGTAGAAGTCAGTGAAGTCGAAAACAGGATATCAGTGGAGAAAATCAACAAAAACTGGTTCTTTGATAATAGATTTTATACGTCAGTTTTATTTTATCAATAAAATCGATGAGCTTGTAGTCAGGCTGAGAGAAAGGAGCATGGACACAGATAACTAGTACCAGAAATGAAAGAAAGGATACTGCTACAGATGAGGGACAGTAAAAGGATAATCAAGGAATACTGTGAACAACTCTATGCCTACAGATGTGATTACCTACATGAAATGGACGAATTCCTTGTAGGTTAGATACAATCTGCTAGAACTTAAACCAGAAGTAGACAATTTGAATAGGCCTATATCAGTTAAAGAAATTGAGTCAGTAAGTAATAACCCAGAAGACCTGGGCTTTGGCTATGGCTTTTTATATACAACACCAAAGGAGAAGCTGGATTTCATTAAAATTCAAATTTTCTGCTGTGAGAAAGACACTGTCAAGAGAATGAAAAGGCAAGCCACAGATCATAGAAAATATTTGGAAAAGACATATTTGGTAAAGGACTGTTACCCAGAATATACAAGGAACTCTTCAACTCAAAAGTAAGAAAACCAATGACCCAATGTAAAAATTGGCCGAAGTTCTTAATAGATAACGCGGAAGGTATTTACGTGGTAAACATATGAAAAGATGCTTCACCTCAGGGAAATGCAACAGTGAAATACCACTACATACCTATTAGAATGGCCAAAATCCAGAACACTGACACCACCAAATCGTGCCAAGGATGATGAGCAACGGGAGCCCTCATTCATCACTGATGGAAATGCAAAAATGGTACAACCACTTTGAAAGAGAGTTCAGAGGTGTCTTACAAAACTAAATATACTCTTCCCATACGATCCAGCATTTGTGTTCCTTGGTATTTATCCAGAGCGGTTAAACACTTAAGTCCACACAGAAACCTGCAGACAGATGTTTATAGATTCATAATTGCCAAAACATGAAAGTAACCAAGATGTCCTTCCATATTTAAATGGGTAATTAAACCACGGTACATAGAGACGATGGGATGTTATTCAGCACTAAAAAGAAGAGTGCTATCAAGCCATCAGAAAACATGGAGGAGACTTAAATGCCGATGTCCGAGTGAAAGAAGCCAATCTAAAAAGGCTACCTACTGTATGGTTCTAAGTATATGACATTCTGGAAAAGGCTAAACTGTGGGAACAAGGGAAAGGTCAGTGGTTGCCAGGGGTTGAGGGGAGTAGGTGGAGCACAGAGGATCCTTAGGGCACTGAAACTACTCTGTATGATATTATGGTGGTGGATGCAAACCCACCGAGTGTACAGCAAGAGTGAACCCTAATGTTAACTGTGGACTTAGGGTGATGATGATGCGCCAGAGAGAGTAGGTTCATCACTTGTAACAAAGGTACCACACTGTCAGGGGATATTTCATGATGGAGGTGGCTATGCATATTTGAGAGCAAAGATAGTATATGGGAAATCTCTACCTTCCTCTCAACTTTGCTGTGAATTGCTCTTAAAAAAAAAGTCTGTTGAAAAAATAGTGAAAGAAGGGTATATTGCAAAGTTAATTTTATAGAAAGCATAGTTAAATGAGGGGGCAGTATCAAGAACAAAAACCAAAACAGAGATAAAACTAAGAAAAATATGCAAGATTTTTATGTAGAAAATAATGAAAATTATTATGTAGTAAATACGAAAGTTATAAAATTATAAAGCTCATAGGAAAGTCTGAATAGCCAGAAAAAGGATTTCATGTTGCCGTAAGGAAAGATATTGGAAAGTTACTTCCTCAAATATAACTAACGTAATATAATTTTTTTTAAAGATTTTATTTATTTATTTGACACAGAGAGAGACACAGCGAGAGAGGGAACGGAAGTGGGCAGAGTGGGAGAGGGAGTACAGGCTTCCCATGGAGTGGGGAGCCCGATGCGGGGCTTGATCCCAGGATCATGGGATCATGACCTGAGCCGAAGGCAGACACTTAAAAACTGAGCCACCCAGGTGCCCCCAATATAATTTTAATCAAAGTCCCGGTAGGACTTTGGGAGATATTTATAAACTTTATTTGAAAGAGTAAATGTACAAGAAGCAGAGAGAACTTTTTAAAAAGAAGTAAGGGTAATGCAGGAACCTTACCCTACCAGCTCTCAAAATGCAGCAAAAGCTTCTTTTCGTCAAAGGGTGGTAGTGGTGCAGTATCCTGACAGACAGCCCACTGGACCAGATTAGAGTATTCAGCATCAGCATGTTTGTTGATACCGTATTTTGTGAATTCTAAGACAGTTTTTCAGTTTTAACATTTTTGACAACAGGATTCATTTTACAATTAACATAAACCGTGATGATCAGCAGTTTTTCCTTCCTTCTTTGCGTAAGGTACATGATGGGGCATCTTAAAATCTGTGACATCTTAGCTTGAATGAAATATTATGAAATCAAGTATATACACACACACCTCCATATTCTCACATACTCACACATGAAATGAGACCCACTCAAAAACCCCTCCCAAGTTTTACAGTAGTCTTTTTTTTTTTTAAAGATCTTATTTATTTGACAGAGATCACAAGTAGGCAGAGAGGCAGGCAGAGAGAGTGGGGGGAAGCAGGCTCCTCACCGAGCAGAGAGCCTGATGCGGGGCTCGATCCCAGGACCCTGAGATCATGACCTGAGCGGAAGGCAGAGGCTTTAACCCACTGAGCCACCCAGGCGACCCTACAGTAGAGTCTTATCTGCAACATTGATATTTGTCTTTCTTAGGCACTTTCTAACTGACTGCTTGAACAATACATACAGAGCAAATGGATTGTATAGTGGGAAATTATAAATATTGGAAAATATGCAGGATTTCATGAAAATGATGTTGCAGAAGTATTTAATTTATCCATAGCCATTGACATATAGGAATCTGGTTTTCTTTTTCAAGCTAAAATCCCTGTCAAGACTTTTCTTCATAATTTATTAGGAAATTTTGGTCTTTGTTTTATTTATTTTATTTTTTAAAGGTTTTTGTTTTAAATATATTCACTTCAAGTGGCCTAGGTGTAATGTCAGTTATCCTCAGAAGCAGAATATCCTACTTATTATACAGGTGGAATTTCAACACAAGAGCGTAGTGAAGCACCTGGATGGCACAGTCAATCGCTTCTCGGCCTTTTGGCTAAGATCAAGTGGATGGCACAGTCAGTTAAGCATCAGACTCTTGGTTTTGGCTCCGTTTGTGATCTCGGGGTCTTGAGATCGAGCCCCACTTTGGGCTCCGTGCTCAGCGTGGAGTCTGCTTAAGATTCGCTCTCCTTGGGCACGTATTACATGGATCACTGGGTGTGGTACATGAACAATGAATCTTGTAACACTGAAAAAAATAAAAGTATTGGGGGAAAAAAAAATTCGCTCTCCTTCTCCCTTTGCCTCTCCCCCTGCTCGTGCTCGCTCAAGTGCTCTCTCTCTCTCTAATTAATCTTAAAAAAAAAAAAAAGATCAACTCAACAGAAGAGTGTAGGTAGTATGAAAAAACTGGACAAAATCTGCCTGATGAACATAGATTTCAAATAGATGAACTTTCTAAGCATGAAAAAAAAAAAATTCCAGAAGAAAATATAGGAAAATAGTTTTTAGAAAGCCCAAAGTCTTAAAGCATGCCCTCTCCCTAAGAGTGATGTTGTCCCTAAGGGGACGGACATAAATGGATTCATACGAGGTGAGAAAAGTCTGAGCTGTTAGAATGTTTACAGCCCTCCAAAGGACCACTGTATACATCAGATCTACAGTATATTTGTGGTATTGAAGTTTCATGGGGAGGGAGGCAATTAGGGAAAAAGATGTCTAACAAGGCTCCTTAGTAGGGGTAGTAGAAACAGCCAATAAACTGTGCTATAGAGGAAAGTAACAGATTCTACAGTATACATATATTTTAAACTTCTTGACTGTGAAAGACACTGTAAACCAAATTAAAAAGTGGGTGACAAAGGATTTCAACACATTAAGACTGTCTGTGTTTGTCTCATACACCCTCCCATGAAAAAGAAGATAAAAAACCTCATTCCTTAAAAAAAAAGATGCTTTCTCTAAAACAAAAAAAAAAAAATTTTAAAGTGAGTGATAGATTGGGAGAAAAGAGTTTTCAATTTCTGTAACTGACAGAGGAGTGTACCTTTAAGGTATTGAAGTTCCCATAAATGGTTAACCGAGAAACAACTCAGTAGAAATAAGGGCAAAGGATGTGGAGTCAGGTTTGGTTTATTTACTACAGTGACTCCATTCCTCAGTTTGTCTGGTGTTTATTAGATGTGAATGACCATCTGTATTTCAGAAGGAATTACACATAACACCTTGTGGGGGCCCCTTCTGTTTTAGACATTTGAACTCTCAGAGGTATGTCACCACAGAGTTGGAACAAATAATGCGGCATGGAAAAATCCGTTTAGTTTTTTTCTTTGTTATATTATGCCTTTTCCTAATTTCCTGAATGTACGACGTCATTGACTTTATCAGTTTCCCTTTTTAAGAATATGGGAGTGCGTTGTATTTATAGCCAAACCTAAATTCTTTGTTCTAACAAGATGATTTTTGCTATTTTATGTGTGTTTATTTAAAACAAGTTCTAGAAATTCTCATGATGAAATACACAGGAATATTTTATCAGATAGAAACACTTTTATGTTAATGAGTGTGGAATATTAAATATCCTAAATAGTTTAGAGCACATTAAACATGCTGAACTAAATACTAAAATTCTAAATATTAATGCTGTTTTGTCATTTTAAAAGTTAATCAGAATTGTAGACCTGTCTCATAACTTCAGTTAAATATAGCTATAAATTTTTATTTTTGCTTATTTGTTTTCATCTGGCTTTTTATTAGCAATCCAGTGGGGAGAAGATGGCCGTCCATTTCATTTTCTCTTTTATACCGGCAAACAGTCGTATTATTCATTAATGCATGTAAGTATATTACATCGATGATTAATAATATGAACTGTAAGCTAAGTGTACCAGAGATCTTGCTCGGCTTCAGGATTTACCTAGTACGTTTCATACTGAACAAAACTAAGACCCCTAGAGGTAAGGCAGTGTGTCGAAAGACTTGATATTTTATTAATTCATTTTTGCTAAAGGTAAATAAACACCGTAGAATTTATATCCGGCTATTGGGCCTTAAAATGCTGGTACTTACAAATCGAGATCATTTCCGGAGGTTGGTGCTCTGCTCAGCGATAATGCACGTACGTGCGTGGACGGTAAGGCTGCTGTCAGGGGCTGTAAGGCATTTGCCACAGAGGGAGTCAAAGTGTTGTCTGTACTTTTTGTTTATTCGTATACAGTGTTTGCCTTTCAGAGGAGAATGCAGCATTATGAGTCTAGAATTTGTGCCTCCAAAAGACCTAAGAAATGGTTTTATTACACTTTGACTTGCAACTGTGTTTGAGTGTACTGGGAACAGCTTTTCTTGTTGCTGTTTCAGGGCTCTAAGTGTTTGATAGCGTGTGAATTTGGGGGTTCCCTCAGGTCCTATGAATAAAATGGCTAGCTGCTAATACCCAGGTTTGGACAGCAGAACCCATTTTGCTTTAAGAACACGATGTCAAGTTGTATTTTCTTCATTATATGATTTTTAAAAATTGCAAAAACATTCACCGGGCTTCCCCCGGCCTCAGTCAGCTTTCAGGTTGCCTGAATCCCGGGCACACATTCGCTCGGCTTTTTTAGAACTCTCTGGTGCTTATTTGTGCTCCGTAAACCCAAAGGACAAAATCCCCACTTGTCAGGTACATTTATTTCTTGGGGGTGGGGGGGGGAAAAAAAAAGAAAACCTTCTTTTCGCTTTTTGTTGACCTTGGGCAAATGAGCTTCTTGCCCTGGCAGAAATGAAATGAATGATAAATGTAGAGTGTGTCTTTGCTGACTAATGGAGCTGCGGCTGGCTCGCTGAGCTTCTCCCGCGGCCCGAGGCTGCCCGAGGACCCCTGCTGTTCATTTAAATAGGTATGTCAAATCTGCCTCCCAACGCCGCTGGTTTGATCTGTGGTAATATTTGTGAAGGTTCCATATGGACTTGAGCCCCCTGCAGTGCTAAGAAATAATGTACAACGCTTCATGGTGCAGACGCAAATTTTCTCTGAAAAGGGATGCAGTGCCGCGCTTTAGCTGTCGGAGGGGATGATGGAGCGGACGCGCCGGGCCTGTCAACTTGTTACACGGATGGGTTGCACGCAGCGAAGCTGTGGAAAATCTGTGCCTTTTAACTTTTCTACTTAATCACGGTTGTAGCATTGCCTTTAGACTGTACGCTACATTAATTCTCTTCCTGCCTTCTGCCTTTCATCCCGAGTTTCACGGCAAAAAGTAAAGCATGCAGGTCTTGTAGGGGAGCCTTATCAAACAGCTGTCCGCTGACAAGTCATTTGCATTTGTTTGGGCTGAAACCGTGCAACCCAAGGGCAAGATATTTTGTTGCATTCCATCATAATGAAGAAATTACACATTGTAGAAGGGGCCTCACGTCGGTTTGGGTTGGTTTCTGCGTTTTAGGAAGGTACTGCTCAAGAAAGCCGGTCGGCTTCGCAGTGGATAAACCACCACCATACTCTGACCAAAAATGTCCAATTACAACTGACTCATAACAAGGGGTTGGGTTTTGTTTTGGTTTTCTTTTTAAGTGATACAGTTTCTGTTACGTAGACCTGAGTTCTTTGGGCTTTCCTGTTTTAGTTAAAGTCAGTAATTTAGGTCAGCTCACCGGGTCGGGTGTTTGGACTCCCCAGGCAGCGTGGGGCTTAGCGTTTGTTGTATTGCTCATCAGGGCAGTTTCCGTGGATGAACGACAGGTTGTTTGGTTTAACTTGAGCGTTTTAATTCAGCTAATCAGTAAAACTTTGTATTTCCAAAACTTCTTTTTATGGAATCTTAAAGGTATGCGTGGAAAAACAGGACAAGTACTTTCCTAAATATATGCCCATCAGTGCCCTGTATGGCCGGTGTTACTAACAGCTGTAGTCGTGCCGGCCTCGGTTCCTAGGTCATGCAGGTGAGCGTCCCCCAGGAGACTCCGTTACTCTGAAACACTGTGTGACCATCCCCTGGTCACTGTACAGAAGTGGCTTTGTGGGTCAGGCATTGGGTATAAAGAAAAAGGATAAAACGAAACTGCTTCATGTGTTCGCTCGCTCCTTTGTTCTGCCTTCTCTTGGCGGTGGGGTTCAGATGCTGTTCGATTCCGTGGGAGAGTGACCCCACTGCAGCAAGGAGTCGGCCCCCAGAGACTGTGGCAGGCCTTAAACACTTGGAAGTGTATCTTTGCTGTTGCCATTTTGTTTGATACAGTTTCTTACCATGTGACAGGGTAAAAAGACCCTAAGCCAAACTAGGTTTTTTCCGCTAGCCAACTGTAATTTTGTGAGGCATGGCAGTCCTGGGCCAGGCTTTTTGACAAACAAACAACCCCACAGATCTCGAGCGTGTGTGCAGTTCTGCCCAGGAGACCTTTCTGATGTCAATTAACCTTTCTGGCTTCTGTAATAAGGCAAATTCCTCTTTTTAGTCTTTGGTCACTATTTGTATAATAGGCTTATCTATTAACTCACAGCAACTAATACAGGAGAGTCCCGATGTGGCTTACAGTTAAGGATAACCTACAGTGCTTTAGTGAACACTGTTTCCGATTGGCCGGTCATCGGTCCATCCGGTCTTTGTGGAGAAGCAGGGTGGTTTTTGAGGGAAGATGAGGACGAGAAGAAAGAAGCAATTTATTGTTCCTGCCCAGAAGTGAAGCATGATAGGAAAGCCTGAAGTGGAGTGGAGGAAACTTGCTGATCCGTTGAGGTCTCAGCCTTTGTTAATGTGTTACTTTCCAAAGGTTGTTGCCACCTTCCTTGGGACTTCCTTTCTCCTGTGGATACAATATATGTCTTCAGGTTCCTGGGAAAGTCAATAAAAACCCAGTTATTTTATACCGTAGTGAATATGGTATGCATATGTAATGTAACAAGTCTAGGACGGTACAAACAAGTAGTGTCTTAAAGAGTAGTGTCTTAAAGAGTAAAAAGTAGTTTAAGTAAAAAGAAATAAGAGACTTAAGGAATTTCTCAGAGGATCGTTGAGTACTGAAAAGGGCGCTCCACGCTTGATGGCACGGGCTCATCTGTCTTTTCTCACCCAAAATGGATGGCTTTCCATTTCCTTAGTGGCCATGTGACGAGTAGAACTTGTATACTTTTCAGACATGATTTAGAGTTTCAGTTTAGGGTTTCAGGAGCAGAAGGAATGAACAGAGGGAGAAAAATAGAAGATTCCTGCAACTGAGCCAAAGTGTAAAGAAAGGGAAGACTTTTTAAAGAGGATATATGTGTGTGTGCAGAAAAGAAAGCACTATGCCATGCCACAACTGGGCTGTGAATAGCCTTGGTCTAGATGAGGGAGAAAACCGTGTGTGCACAGTCAAGGGACAGGCCGAAAGGGTGGTCTGCCTGCCCTTGGGGCCTGCCAGCCTGACGGGGGCGGGAGGGGGGCACCCCTTGCCCACAGCAGCTAGAGCCTGTCCAGGCCGGCCACGCTGGTGGTGAGGAAGGCTTTACCCATGAGCAAGACAGTTATAACCTGGACAGCCGTGGTTGAGTTTGGGCAGGGCCTTTACTTGTAGGAAAAATGTTAGTTCAGGTTTACTCATTAATATATACACGTTCTTGAAAAAATTTAAATTCACTCACTGTAAGTGAATTGAAAATTATTTAAAATTTATTACGGGAGGAGATTATTTGACTCTGAAGTGGGAACCCTTTGTAGAATATGATTCATTAAGTCTAGGCTTGTCCACTGCAGCCTTTCCCAAAAGTGTTTGCTAAGAAACACAGGTTATAAAATGAAGAATACTTCATGAAAAAGGTTCTGCCGTGAAGTGAGTTTGGCAGTGCCGCACCTCGAGTCCTGGGAAACTCCACCAGGAGCTACGTGATAGCATGATAAAGTCCGGCAGTAAAGCCTGTTGCAATAACCCACTGCTGCTCAAACATCGGGTCACGGAACCCTTGGTGCCCAGGGTCCCTTTTAACGTTTCGTTAGACCAGTGCTTGGGAAAGGCCATACAGACATTGAAGAAATCAGTTATCAAATACCTTAGGCATTTGCTGACATTTCACACGAACTCCCTCACCCCAATTTCTATGATATGGTTGTGCATCTCTTTTTAGATGCAGTTTTTATTGCACCGGGAGTTGAGCCTCTTAAATCTATAAACCTCGTATTTTAGGACTCATTTTACAGTAAACAATGGAATATTTTCAAAGTAGTTCTGTAAATTGAAGGAATTACATGGCCACAGATGAAATCTGTTCCCAAAAAAGTTTGAAATTAAGGAATAAGTAGATCATTATGTATTATTTAAACTATTCTGCTGAAGTGAAAAGAAAAAGGTTAAAATTTGAAAGAAAACCAAGTAATTCTAATCCTGATAACTTATGCATAAAGGGGATTCATTTGCCTTTTGAAAGAAGGCTGGCTTATTTAGAAATTCTCTGGTTTATTTTAAATGACTTAAGTAACCTTCTGTGTTCGTAAAGCATGAGAACCGCAGCCCTAGAAGTGACTTCACTATGTGAAGATCCCAGACTCCAATAAGCAAAAGTCCTGGGGACTTAGTGCCAGAACTCTTACGTAGTTTGCATCGTCTTTGCAACCTTGTGGTGAATATTTAAAACTTCTGATTTAGTGCCCTTATCTTTAAAAATGGAATTAAAGCAGTGACCCTTCTCGCAATGAAGTATTATGAAATAACTCCTTTAAAACTATGCAAAGTGCTGATTTTTAAAAAGCTTCAGGGTGGTGCTGGCATATCTCTCTGCCTGCTCTTTTAAGGCGATATATGTAGCATATTGTATTCACAAAGTGATAGCAACGGTATGTGATAGCAGTATGTCACTTGAAACATTAGATAAATAGCGGTAACCGTGATAAGTGAATTCTATATTATGTTTATTTCATTGTATATGCCAGTAGCCAAAAAATTGGAGAGATTGCTACTTAGGAAATCTGATTTTCTGTGGGGTGTTTTTTTGTTTTTGTTTTTGTTTTTGTTTTTTTTTTTTGGACAAACGCATATTTTAAGTCCATTACTTTCCTTTTATTTAATTAGTGTCTAAGACGATAGTTACTATTTATTATTGTATGTTTTGGGTATCAAAATACAGTTGACTTTTCCTATACCACCCCCACAAGAAATTTTGTTTACCCTTCCTAAGATTGGAATTTCTACATGATTAATATAGCCAAAACAGATTTGAGAAGGGTACTAAAAAATCATATTGCTCATGCTCTTGGAAGGGTTTCATTTAAGCATCCCTTTTCTGCAACCTGAGCATCTGGTATTTTCAAATTAGGCACCTTCTAAATTTGACTCATACATTATGGAAATCTGATGACACGAGGGTTGGATAGGCTTGCTTTGATTTTATGAAATATTAATCATAGCTGTGATTAATGATTCAGCATTTCACATCTGGGTTATTCCTGTCATATTTGAAAATTATACTATTAAATACAGTATATAAACTTAGTGTAGGTGGGGTCACACTAATTCTCTAGTGTCCTTTAAAAATTAAGTGGAAACTTAACAATATACTAGAAGCTACCAGTGATAATCTGTGATGCTGACAGTTCCTGGCATATTTTATACCCTCAGGGATTTTTTGATGCAGGTTAGTACACATCTCTTCAGGGAGCCGAAGCTATAGAATCTACTTTCCAGAGAGCTGTTGTCTCTAACTAACCAAGATAGAATCTCTGGAGTGGTTTTATTATATAGAAGAGAGAGAATAAATAGAAATGGTACCCCAGTAAAAGTGTTTCAGTTGTTAGACTCTTGAATGCCATCCCTCCCCCCCGCTGTCATTTCTTGACCATCACTACAGGTCAGGCACCGCGCTAAATACTTGATGCCTGGTTTCCTATTGAAAGAAATGCATGGGGTGACTTAATGAGAATTATGTAATTCGATGGATTACAACCATCAAAGTGTAAGCGTCTGCCGTAAGTGAATAGAATTTACCATGTTTGAAATTTGACATGTACTCTTTATGGGTGGTTTTCTCATAGTACACATTTTTTTCTCATTATTTCACTTGCACTATTTACAAATGATTATGGAGCTAAATATAACCGTGGAAGGTAATGGCGTAGTGAAAAAATGCAAAGAAGTTGGTTAAAAGTCACTGGAAAATGATAACTTTAGCAGTCCACACATGACTCAAAATTCGATTATGAGGCAGGTATATGATTATTATTATCATCTTCTAGTTGCTGTAGTTATTGCAGAAATTAACAGCCTTAGAAACAGGAGAAGACATCTTATTACTGTTGTTGGTGTTCTCTTGGATTCATATTTTTTTAGCTGGATTTGAAAGATACTACACCTCTGGCTTCCGTAGCCTCAGAATGTCCAGACTCTGGAGCAGACCAGAGAGACTGATGCCGTTCCCTCCCCGGATCCCCGAGGGTAGCAGTGTGGCTGGGGCTGGCCTGCCGACCGCCGGGGGCCGGGTGCACAGAGGGATGCCGTGTGCGCTGTGTCTGTCTACTTCTTGTGGGTTCTTGTTTCTTCCTTCCTGTTCAGAGTATTTGAGAATTGCTTTCTAGAAACAGGTGCACAGAAATCGTTCTGATATGATATCCAGTTAGGGTCACAACCCAGTACCTTAGCCTTTTAAAATGAGTTAAAAGTCAAATGAGACTTACCAATTCTTGGGAGATAAATTACACAACCAGTCAAATGAGGCTTACCAATTCTTTGGAGATAAATGGTAGAATTTTAAGTTGAATAGCAGGGGCATACTACATGTGGATGGTTCACGTTTGTTTTTGCTTTCTTGGGGGTAGGCTGTTGTAGTTCTGCTGCTACAGGCGATGGATTTGTACTTCGGATATAGCTGTAGAGGTTGTTATACTTCATATGAACACAAGAATAGAATTAACTGAATTTGTCCCTTTGTTACATTATGTTGTAGTAGACTCTTGGTACTTCTGGTGTTTAGATCCAAACATCAGTGTATGTAAGTTGGGGTCATCATTAAAACAAGATGAGGGCATCCCCCCCAGAGTTCCTCATCTGAAAGTCTGGGTTGGGGCCTGAGAAATTACGGTTCTGACCAGGTCTGCACTTCTGCTGCTGCTTCCCTGGGAACTTACCTTTACAGTTACCGAACTGATAATGGTTTCACTTTGCGATCCCCACGTACGCACCCCGGTCCAGAGACCTGTGCGGAGGGACACTTCCCCTTTTCTTAGAACAAACTCTGTCAGCGACCTTGTGATACATATGGCCGTTTAATCAGAGCCTGCTAGAAGTTGCCCTTCCAAAATCTGAAATTATTCAGACTGTTTGGCATCTGGATGGATGTGTCTACAGTAACAAGTTGTGTCTTCATTATTTGACAGTAGCTGATGATATTGGAAGGTGTCATGATCAGCAAGAAAAAAAAATGTCATTTATATCATCTCTATATCATCTCTGGCTCATTTGAAAATGTCTACTCGTTAGGTATGAGTGTGGTAGATTATGTTAAATTGTAAGTGAATACACACATATTGCATGTTGAGTCCTCAGTGAAAATTTGTTCAGTCAAAAAACTGGGAGACAATTTGCATGATTCTACTTTTGTAAACTCATTTCCTGGGAAATGTGTTTTATTGATACTGTTCATTGCCAGATTATTGCATTTTACAAATTCTAACAGAATGGCAGTTTTCCCCCCTGTTTACATTACAATTTAACAAGTGACATACATTTACAGACTTTGTTGGAAAGTAAATTAATGGAAAGAAATCAAATAAAACAAATGTAACAGAAAACTTTAAGATATAGACTAACATGGTGAGGATTTAAATATTACGTAACTTTTGAATATTAGATAAATAGTTCAGCTGTAAAGCTGGTTAATTCCCTGAATATAAAGTACATATTGCTATATAAATTTTTTTTAAACAGGGTAATTTTTGGTCCTGTTTGTGGAACTTAAAATAGTTTGTAGCTCTCTTTTGTGTTTACCAACCTCACTGGAGTTTTTTTTAATAGAGTTTTTTTTAAATATTTTTGTGTTTATTTGAGAGAGAGAGAGAGAGCATGAAAGGGGAGAAGGTCAGAGGGAGAAGCAGACTCCCTGTGGAGCTGGGAGCCCAATGCGGGACTCGATCCTAGGACTCCAGGATCATGACCTGAGCCAAAGGCAGTCGCTTAACCAACTGAGCCACCCAGGTGCCCTAGAGTTCTTTATAGAGTAAATTTCTTAGAGTTATTTAAAAATCAGTTAATATATGCTATTATGTATGATACTAAATTCTCATTGAAATTATACTACCGGGTGCCTGGGTGGCTCAGTGGATTAAAGCCTCTGCCTTTAGCTCAGGTCATGGTCTCAGGGTCCTGGGATCGAGCCCCGCATCAGGCTCTCTGCTCAGCAGGGAGCCTGCTTACCCCCTCTCTCTGCCTGCCTCTCTGCCTACTTGTGATCTCTCTGTCAAATAAATAAATAAAGTCTTAAAAAAAAAAAAAAATTACACTACCATCCTTTAGTTCGAGTGAGAAATAGTATAATTAAAAAGTATTTTCAGCATTACTTGCTGTGCAGCTAGATTCTGTGAGGAGGTCCCTTCTGAAATGCGGAATGCTCACAGGGAAAATACAAAGTAGAAGTCATAATGTACCATAGCTCTTATTTTAGCGTGTATATTTTATTTGCCACAGGAAACATATGGAAAGCTACTAGAAGCAGAAAAACGTCAGAACCAGTTGCAAGCCAAAGGTCTATTTTCAGAAAAAATTGAAACCAAGTAAGTTCTTCCCTTGCATTAAAATACATGAAAAATTTGAATGAAAAACGTGCCACTTGTCATTGGTGGTGTTTAGGCACATTTAAAGCCTACAGGTATGTTCCCTGCTTCAGCATTGATCGTTAAAGTTAGGGGTCAAAATAACAGGTGAGTTTTTTGTGAGTTTTGGGGAGGAGGTAGATATTACAGCTGTTATTTTTATCTTCATTCCAGATTTATGTATTAAATGGCACTTATATTTGAAGATGAGGTCGTTGGAATTTTTGTTCATGTAGCTGTGTATTTACTGAAATACCAAAAACAAGGCATGTAAATGTTCAGATTTGGACTTCCATTGGACAGACAGATCTATCAGCCTGGTTTTTTGGCCTGGTGCTTCACTTACTTCTTATGCAGAAGACACAAGTCTTTGAGAATCCCTTGTCGAAATTGTACATACCACCGCTAGCTCTTTATTTGGACTTGATTACTACTTTAGTCCGCAAGCAGGCCAGCTCTGTGTTCATTGCTTCTCCTTTGAGGTAAATAATGAAAAATAAGTGCAGTGTTAATTTTTAAGAAACCTGGTAGCTTGGCGTATCGAATGAGTTCCACAAGAGTGTGTTTAAGTCCTCCAACGAAACCTTTGCTAGACTGTCTTTTCTATCTAAAGTAGAATGAGGGAATAAAATAATACTTCTCAAAAATAGTTTACTTGGATGAAATTTTAATGTTCTAGAATACAAAAATTTGTTTCCCAATCAAGAATCACTATTACATGTGGGATCTTTTGTGATAGACCTCTAATTGCATGGTTAATTTAAAAGAGAATATATGTGATATTTTAACAGAGACCTGATTGGCAGCAGATGGCTGATTAAGGAGGAACTAGAAGAAATGTTAGTGGAAAAACTGTCAGATCAAGATGTGAGTAATTAATCTTTTAAATTTAAGGGGACCTTGTACCATAAGAATGTAGACAATTGCTGTATCTAGGATCGTTGCAGTAATGTTTCTCAGAGGCAGGTGTTGCTAAGACAATTTCCTTTCTAAAACATATTTATAGTTGATTTCTGCCAAAGGGCCTTATTACGGTCAGGAAGGTGACATGCCTGCTGTCCAGATCCTCCTATCCACAAGTGCCCTTGCTGTCCTCTGCCAGCGGTTCTAGGGAAGCGTGGCAGGTGTCATTTTTCATCTCCTTCAGTAAAGTAGATAGCTAATTTTACAAGCTAATAATGACAAGTGTAAGGAGTTATCACAGGTTAAGTAGAAAAAAGAAAGCACATGGTTGCCTTTGTGCAATTTGCCACGGCCTGGCTTACTTGCATGTAGTCTCTAGAAGGGCGGTATTTTTTATCTTGGAATCTGCGAAACCACCTATGTCAGAATCACTTAAAATGCAGCCAGAAAACTGGTTAGAAAATGCAGTTTCCTAAAATTCAGGCCTCGCTCAGAATTTCCAGGGGTGTCACCCAAAAACTCATATTTAACCAGCTCCCCAGGTGAGTCTTACACCCTGTAAAGTTTGGGCTTTAGGTTTTAATTTGAGTGCTCTTTTGCTAAATGCTCTAATATGTGCCAATATTATCTGAGGAAATTTGATGGTTTTAAATATGTTGATGTTCTAAATTTAGATTATTTCTAGAAGATTTGAGCGTAAGTTTCACAAATTGTTCCAAGAAAGGTTTTTTCTTCCATGGCACTGGCTAACATTGTTAGTACCTTGCCACCCGTGTTGATTCTAAGTTATGTACTTAAATTGCTCTTTTTCTCATTTAACATATTGGAGAAATTAATGATTTGGAAACATTGCAATTTGCTTAACAAGGTGTCAGGCATTTGGTGAGTGGTAAATCTGGAGTTAATTTCTAATATCCTAACTGCCAAGTCACTGTTGCTGTATTTGGATCTAACTGAAATGTCTCTCTTTGCTTCTTCATTGAATGTATCATTTCATTGTTTCCTGTGTTTTTTGGCTGCTTTGTTTTGTTTTATAATACAAGTTTGGTTTTTGTTTTTTGGTTTTGTTTTTCCATTTTGAAAACATCCCAAGGACTTTTTTCAGAGGTGTGCAACTGGGAAGACAAAACAAATAATACCCATTTTCTATACGTACACATAATGATATGTATATCTCATATACATAGATAGTAGGTGTGTAGATGATTGTCTGCTGTCCTTTGGGGGTACTGGATAGCAGAAGAAATCCTGAAGCTGCTGGCTAGTATCTATCAAGATGAGGGAGGCAGGGACTTCTTAAACCTTACCGCTAGCGCATCAGAAAGGCCGTGCCAGACTCGTAGCTACCCCTCCGTACGTGTTCTTAGTGGGTGTGCAGTGGAATTGGGAGCAGCGGGCGCACGCCTGGAAACAGGGAAAGAACAGAGCTGTGTCAGTCCACGTACCGCAGGTGGCGAAGTCTGTCACCCTCACCTAGAAAATCCTCCTCTCTTTTATTGTGACAGCACAGGAAGCAGTAATGGAAGCAATCTTTTTAAACTTACTGTTGAGATTTTTCCACATTTCAAATTATTAATGGCAGATATACACGATAAAGTCAGAGGCGACAAAGAGGCATATGATTTTTAGGGTTGACAGAAACACAAATAAGGTTATCAAAAATTGGGTCTCACACTCCACATTAACTAAGGATCTTGAGTATTAGTTGTCTCCTGCATAAACACTTTAGAATGATTACTCTGGCGTCTAATTTTAAGGGGTTAATACCAAGTTGTTTACTTTCTAATCACATGTTGGAGAACTATTAAAAAAAACGCACGGAGTAGCAGGGATAATTTATTTCAAGAGGTTGCCCTTTAAGTCAAGTATCTCTTGAATTTTTAAATAGCTTGATTGTTCGGTTTTAAAGGAAATCATAAACATTAAAGTAACACAGCTTGAACAGCTAAAGATATATTTGCGAAATGTATTATGAAATATAATTTAAGAGGTACATTTTTCTCAAAATCAAACTCTCCCCATTTTACTACACATAACTTAACTGGAAATTATTTTTAAACCTCCTCTCAATCCAGCTAATAAAAGAGTAGAAATTCCACTTGAAGATCATCTAAATATTTTTTGAAAATGAACTTAAATCCCAATTTCATGTAATTATAAGACAGAGAAGCTGATTTTTCTTTGCTTGGTAAGTCTTTTGTTTCTCAAAAGAAAAGATTGGGCACTGAGAGCAACACAGGGGAAGTGTGGTGTCTGCATGCTGTTTTAAAAGCAGCATGAAGGTGCAGGAGTGTCATCCTGTCAAAATTCATCAGGAAAAGCAACGTTGGAAAGATCAGGTATACAAAAATAGAAAAAATTCAGCAAATGCAATTACACTTGCGTCTCCTAATGAATTTTTATTTTATTGTCTGCAGTATGCACAGTTCATTCGGCTGCTAGAAAGGTTATTGACACTGCACTATGGTGCCGAAGAAGAATTTGTGCAGAGATTCCGTAGGAGTGTAACTATTCAATCAAAAAAACAGCTGATTGAACCTGTGCAGTATGACGAGCAAGGAATGGCCTTCAGCACCAGCGAAGGTAATGACATTCCGTGGGGAGAAAATAAATTTTGTGAAAACTGAGAAACGACAATTATTTTTACTTGCTCTCGCTCCCTGGTATTCAGTTGATTCATTTGTTTGTTTTTTTGCTACTGCTACATTGGATATTCTAATTTTTAAGACTGTTGAAGTTTCAAAAATTTGAACCTTCTCATGTCCCAAGAAAAAATGTGGATGCGTACCTACCCCATCTTGTTAACTTTTTATTTTTGCAGATTTATGTGAAATCTTTTTATTTTCACATTTTCAACTGGCAGGAACAAAAAATGTTTGTAGTAAAGGTTTCCCATGTACAATGAAAATGCTCAGGGAATCTGCTTATCAGATACTGAAACTATGAAACGTGGAAACTTGAGGTCCTCAACCTCACATCTTCCTTGGAGCCACGTAGACATTCGTTCTGATGCAGCTTCTAAGGCCTGACCTAGTAAATGATAAACCTGCAACTCTTTTCCTTTGGCATTTCAACTAATGCTTCCAAAGAAATGAGACCTTTCCTGGGGATTATTTTCATTTCTACCAATTATATTTTATCATACTATTCATATATATTTTAAAAGTTCTAGGATATATTATCAAAGAAGAACACTGTAAATTGGTTGTTTTTCTAAAGTAACAGTATTAAATATGAATTACTTCATTGCTTGTTGAAACTAATTTTAAATGATCATGGTGTTCCTAAAATGGAGTTGAGGAACAAAATTACCCCATAATAAGCTCTATTACATTGATTATGGCGTAGTTTGCTTGTTTTATTTTTGACTTGTAATACTCATAGAACTTTCCTATGTACAGTGTAATAGTATATTGTCCTTCAGAGGGAAAAAAATCTAATGTTTTACCTATCTCAGAACATTCACCTTGAAGATTTTTACTAATAGAAATTTTATATTTACAAAGGTAATAGAAAGAGTGCAAAAGCAGAAGCAGTTGTTTATGAGCATGGAAGTGGAAGAATAAAAGTCAATGGAGTTGATTATCTGCTTTACTTTCCAGTGACACAAGACAGGTTCGTTTCTCATTTTGCATTTGCGTTTTGTCTTTATATTTCTTAAAAAGGCTTGTGATTTTCTGACTATATATGTCTGAATGGTTGTTTCTCTTTACCAATGTAATTAATTTAAATCAAACTAGCTAGAGGGAAGCTGTCACTATCTTTTTTTATGCCATTTTCCAGATTTTGAAAAAGCCTCTGTAGAAGTCCTCATTAACTGAATCTTCCTCTCTCCATCAGATCCTACTGGAAATTGGGTATTTTAGATGTATCTTCTTTTCTGAAATGCAGACTAGCCCAAAATGAAAGAAAAGTAGATTCCCACCTTCTGTTTCCCTAGCTGAGAGGCAGATGTGCACAAAACAACAAAAACCAACATTGGCCCTTACCAGCATAAATATTAGAAAAAATCTGCTTTATCACTCTGGATTTTTTCCCTACTCAGAGGAGGCTCATTACATATTGAGCAAGCGAAGAAACCTGCTGTTGATGTGTTAAAATAAGAGCTCATCAGGCTTTGCTTTAGTTCCTAGTGCCAAATATGGCAGTTTTATTTTTTGAACTTTGTATCCTATGGAGAAATAGACATTAATCATAAATAAGTATTACAGTTCAGGTCCTCTAAATATGCTCATCTTCGATCTCTGTGAATCACTATCTCAAGGCTTCTTTTGGAGACGGTTATTATTCTAGTAGTTACTGTCATTATCTACAAGTAACACAAGTTCTGCCTGATTAGGCCCTCCTCCATAATCCTCCTGTTTCCTCAACGTGTAGTGTGCTATTTAGGGTGAAAAGGGGCAAAAGCTCCGCTGATCCCAGTGCATATGTAAGGAAAAGAGGACCCTGTTAATGTCATGCGAGTTTCTGGACCGAATAATGACTTCAGGAAATATATGTTTATTTCATTGGTATGTGTCTGTGTCGAGGAGTAACCCACTTTAACTCCATTCAGATGAAGTATACTAATTCTGCCATCCTTCTCACAGAGAAATGGGTAGAGGAAGTTTTTCTTTCCCTTAAAAGCCAGAGAGAGACCCAGAACATCAGCACTGGAAACTGCTTGGAGGAATGGCATTTGACCAGTTAGTTTGCTTTGAGATAGAACACCTGATGATTTAACCATAAATCTCAGTTACGGCTTGATCTCATAATTCAATGGTATCCTTAGAACTCATCCTCCAGTTTGAATTCAGCAGGCATTTACTAAGGACTGTCGGTGCGTACCGTCTTGTTCTGGGCATTGTGAAGACATCAGAGTTATTTAGGATATCATTTCTATCAAGAGACTTCGTCTCTGATTGGGAAGCTAAGTAGAGAGTCTTGGCAGAAATGGGTACCCGGACTGTCTCGTCATCTTAAAGTGGTTGTAGGGATTGGGTGGTACTGTGCTAGCCCTGGGCTGGCCTTTCCACGTGCAGGAGCAGCTCAGGAGCTCACGGATTCAGCAGCAAGGTGACCACTGACCAGTAGGAAGACGGCTGAATTGAGAATCAGGTGATCTTCTAGTTGTTTTCTAGCTGTGTGACCTTAGCGTAGGGGAGAGTTGGACTTGATCTCTCAGATGCTCGTCTGCAAGTCAGCTGGATGGCTAGCTGTCTTTCCAGGGTCCTTTCTTCAGGCTGTTTGCACAAGTAGATCATTGGGAATGAACGTTGACTGTGTTGCCTTCCCAGTGTTATCAGAAAATTTTTGTTCATTCATTCACTTATATAACAGATGTTTATTACTAAGTGCCTAGTACTGTGGAATGCAAAGATTAATAACCTTTCTGATTTGGAAAGGCCTTTGCTCTGTCAGCCAACCACTTCCATACCAAAGAAATACATTCCTCACACAGCACTAGCCATGTAATAGGGGAGATAAGGTTAGCATTCTAAGCAATTAAAGAAGTGAAAAAGATCATGTGTTTGCACATATGCTAAGTTATAGGCTTTTGAATTGGTACCGTAAGGAATTGCGTTCAGAGAAGATAGAAAGGAGATTGTTTTATATTTTTTTCAAAATAACTTTGAGTTGATAATAAAGAGCAAATAAATTTGACTCTTTAAACTCAGGAGTCCATCTGAGATGCCTGAGAGCAGATGAAGACTGTTTTTGCACATATTTATTTGCAGTCCAGATTAGTTAAATCGATAGCTATATATAATCATCTTCAGTTGTTACCCTTTGAAGAGAAATTAAGTTTTCTTCCTCAGTGTGCACTCACTTCCCAACTGTCCAGACCCTTCTAGGTGGTCTGTCTTACCTTGACCCCTGGTTCGGTCACTCTAGTGTATCTGGAGTAGATTAGAGAATGTGTTTTTTCTGAATTTGTTTCTTTATGTTAGCATTTGTTAGGGAATCCTAGAATTTTAGGAATTAACACAGGTAAGTGTTTAGGCTCCCAAACAAGTGGGTGACCAGAGCTGCGCAGTAATGTCACTTACATCACTAACCACTTACTTGTGTCAGGCAACGCAGAGACCCCACACACATACGTCCGCGTGGCATTCCCATAGATTGGTCTTGGCCTGTCTTGCCCTGCTGGAAAAGTGGAATGGTGGAATTACGTTATCAGTCTCTAAATTTTCTTTAGTTATGATGATATGGCTATTACTTAGAACAGTACTACTTTTAATCACATTCCTATTTTTGATTTGGTTGCTTTATTCAAAAAAAGCAATGGGGATTTATGTCGTTTCAGGCCCGTGTTTGTTGTTTCATCCCTGTTAAAACAACATCCCCATTGAAACAGCACTGTTGCACATTCTAATTAACAGTGGAAGGTCTTGTTCAGGGAGAAGGTTCTGTCCGTCTGCGTGCGTGCGATTATTTTGCCCGTGTAGCTTGAGTAACACTTGAATGTCCTGTCCGTGTCTATCAGCATCACTGTGGTGTATACTAAATCTTATTTGGGGCCTAGAAAGCTACACTGTCAGATGAAGCAAGTCAATGCAAAACGAATCGGCTTTTCAGTAGCGATATTAGGGCAAAACAGCAAGAGCAACGTACCTGCCAGACGCGGTGGTGCTTGGACCTGGCACATAAACGGTATTCAGCAGACACTTGCTGGGCTGAGCAAGAGGAGGTCCGGGGCCGTGTTCTGAGTTCCGTTCTCCAAGCCTGGGGTGCCTGTGGGGCCCAGGCGGAGGGCAGTGGGCCTGGCTGGCGTTGTCGCCAGGCCCTGCCCTGAAGCACCAGTCACAGGAATAGGTGTTTCAGGGCGGGGGGGGGGGGGGCGGCGTAGGAGTTGAATGTGGTTCTAGTAGCTGCAGATGCCGCGTCAGGAGGAGCATCCTGCGTCACACAGGTATGTTACGGGACACTTGGTTTCGTGACTCTAACTGGCATTTGATAACTGGTCACCGAGTCCAGGGGATTCCGCTGATTAGTGGAATTTCCCAGCTTTGGGACATCTTTACAACGTTATTTTCAAGCTTCGCAAGGTTCTCATGAGAGAAAAGGGCTCAACTGTGAGGGGGTGTGTATTGCTCTAGCCAGGGAGACGAAGAAGAAACGCGGCTGTCCGCAGAGCTTTCTCGACGTCAGAGCCGCCAGGAGTTGTCCCCGTCATGGGCTGACTGCAGTGTGCACGCCCGTGTGCCAATAGGCTTCTGTGAATGTTGGCAGCGTGACCGGCGTGAAACACAAGTATCGCTAGTGAGCCGCCTTTCCTTGCCATGTGTTCCAGAGAACAGTTGATGTTCCCCTTCCACTTCCTCGACCGGCTTGGAAAACACGACGTGACCTGCACGGTCTCGGGCGGCGGGCGGTCATCCCAGGCTGGAGCCATACGCCTGGCGGTGGCCAGGGCCTTGTGCAGTTTCGTCACCGAGGAAGAGGTGGAGTGGATGAGACAAGGTACGAGCTGCGGAGGTTGGGGGGCTGAGGGGGGGTTGTCTCCGCCCGGTCCAGTAGTGTTCGCTGGTTCCCGCGCCAGCCCCCTGAAATCGGAAAATACTCCGTTAGCCACGCGGCGCTGCACTTGGCTGGCTTCTCTTCGTGTGCTCCAGAGCCGTGCCCGCGCTTTCCAATTCCGAGTTCTGTCAAGTGCATTTGGATTAGAAAAAGAAACGGAGGCCTTGCCAACATAGGGGAAGGTTTCTTTTGGCCTTTAGGGCCTAGCTGCTGAGCCAGGGTAAAACGCTGCTCTGTCGTGTTTCACGGACAGTGACTTTTTCCACTGTGATGTGCCTTCGAATACTGGGCAACTCTGTCACCTTGTCATGAATACAGAGTCTGCGGTGTGAGAAAGGCCATCAGTTTGCTCGCTAGGGCACTGCTTTAACACTTCCGGTGAAGACCATCTTCGAAATGTTGACAAAGGGGAGAGAGCGCGGGCGGGGGGCGGGTGGGGCACTGCTAACCAGCTGTGTGGCCTGGGTGAGTGACTGAGCCCTCTGGGCCCCGCAGTGCCTCTCCGGGCAAGTATGATGGCCTGTCTCCTCCCGTGTGAGCCGCTGCGCTGCAGAGAGGCACCACTTACGGCTTAGGCTGCTTGATTCCTGAAGTCCCTTAAAAATCCATTGGCTTATAAACAATTCACCATTTTGTAGGATTCCTGTCTGGTCATTCTAATAACTTGTGGGACCTTCATAATTCTGCCAGTTTGACCTAGTGGGCATACTGAAAAGTAATAAAACATTATTACTTATAATTCATACTAGAATTTAGACAAGTCTTGTCTGCATTTTGTCCAAAATATTTATTCCATGCCCTTTTAAAGAGAAGTAAATGCAAAAACTTCTGGGTATATAACGAGTGGTTGTTGAAGTTTGCCTTTGCTTTATGTCCATTCAGATACTCCTAATAAGATACCCACAACTTGTCTACAGGGAAGAGAAGTGCTAGTGTTGGAGGAGTAAAAAAGACAAGGAAAAACCGTGGTCTGCTTACATATTTATAAAAGCACTGTAAGAGCTTTCTCATCACTGGTATTCTTGAAGTCTGTGGTTCCAGCCACCACAGGGGCATGTTATTTGGGGCATATGCTGAGAGTAAGTCATCACTTGCCTAGAAATCCTATTTGCCCTTGATGGTTAGGAGAGTGAAAGCTTCCAGAAGTTTCTTTTCTCAGATAGGTTTGATAAGTCATACTATGTAAGAATGTTTGTATATTCATGTTCTTAAATCTAAACCTACAAGGTCCATGCCGTATAGTGTCTTTTTCTGCTTCCCATCTCTGTTAGAACTTTCACAGCTGTAATAATAAGCGGGCAGCATCAGTCAGTCACAGTGAATAGCGACCGCGCACACAAGAGCGGGCTTAGCTTAAGTCGAACAGGCTTAAAAACCTACAAGGAACCATAGCCCTCCTAGGAGAAGAACAGACTCAAACGATGTAGCTGGTGTTTGTCTCCGAAATGGGGGAACCATCCTGAAAGAGTGAGAGCAGACTGCTGTCCTGAGACTTACGCCAGGCTGGTAAATTATTACAGGTCTTCTTGCTTTCCTGCTAGCGGCGTGCATTTTCCATGGCTCATAAAGACCTCTCTTTCTACACCGCAGCTGGACTGCTGACTCGCGATCCACGCGTCAGAGAACGGAAGAAGCCCGGCCAAGAGGGAGCCCGCAGAAAGTTTACCTGGAAGAAGCGCTAAGTGCTCTTTCACGGGCAAGGAGCGGGACGCCGTGTATATGCGCCTGGCACGCGGCAGACGTGCGATAAATATTTGCTGGCCGGTGTGAGGGCAACAGTGTCAGGCATTCGAGTTGGGAGAGGATTTATTTTTAAATGCTACTTTGTAAAGGTTACCTTGTAAACATAATTTTTAAAAAATATTTAACTTCATTCTGCTTTTATTTTTTAAACTTTTTCGGAAGGTAGTTTTAGAAGCATGATTCATAGACTCTTGGCATATTAGATCTGAAAGAAACATTCAGCAACATCTAGTCAAGTAGCCTCATTTTGCACACGAGAAGGCCCAGCCTCCAAAACGAAGGGACCTACCAGAGCTACGTTGCTAATTTAATGAGCGAACTCCTTTCTCTCGCTTCTCTCGTTTTCCCATTCCAACATGCTTTTCAAAATGAGAGGCGAGAATGCTTGTTGAGGAGAATGAAGAGTGAGTTGTGAGCATCTCTGTCAGGAGCCAGAGAGCGCTGAGCTGCCGAGCGTCCAGGGAGCAGACTCCGACAACAGGCCAGTCTCCCTTCAGGCCCTGGCAGCCACCACGCTGCTGTTCCTAGAAGTTCACAGAAGCCATGCCATGTGGTATTGTGTTCTCCAGCTTATTTCCCTGAGCTCAGTGCCCTCCGAGTTGGGTACGGGCTTTCAGCTAGAAGAGGACTTAGTTCTGAGGATCTAAGGTAGTGATTATGGTTGATGATTCTCTATTCTATAATGGAAATTTGCTTAGTAGATCTGAAGCATTGTCACAAAAAAAAAAGTGTTGGGGATTACTGTGAGGTGATGGGTGGGTTAATTAACTTGATGGTAGGATCCCTTTCACAACCGGTGTGTACGTACAATAGTCCCCCCCCCGCCCCCATCCACAGCCATACATTGCAAGACCCCCAGTGGGCTCCTGAAACCACAGATTCTACCGAACCTGACATAGGACGGGATTTTTTTTTCTATCCGTAAATATCTACAATCAAGTTTAATTTATAAATTAGGCATAGTAAGAGATTAACAATAATAATAATAATCAAATAGAACAGTTGCAACAGTATACTGTAATAAATTATATGAATGGGGTCTCTCTCAAATACCCCACTGTGCAGCACTCACCCTTCTCGTGATGGTGTGAGATGGTGAACTGCCCGCAGGAGGAGGTGAGGGGAGGGGAAGGATGTGGGCACTGGGGCGCTGCGTTAGGCCACCCCTGGGCCTCTGACGAGCCAGCAGGAGCAGCAGCATCTGCTTGCAGACTCTGGTTGACCATGGGTGTCTGAAAGCACAGATAAGGGGGGACATCTGTAGGTCCGATCATCACATTGTAGATTTTAAATACATTACAACTTTGTCAATTCTACCTCAGTAAAGCCGGGAAGAAAAGCCAATTGAAATTAATAGTGAGGTCTGTACTCGCTTCCTGCTGTAGCGTAAGCAAGATGCTGAACCGTGGGGAGGGGGCACTGAGGGGTTCCCCCAGCCCACAGAGAGCTCAGCAGAGGTGCCCACAGAAGGAGATGCGGAGGCTCTGAAGGAACGCGGGTAGGCCAGGAGTTCACGGAGGCAGAACAGCTGGGGGGGACCCAGGCGCCGAGTCCTGGACTGCAGGCTGCCCAGAGACTGTCACGCACTGGCTGTCTGCAGGGCAGGGGTGGGGAGGGCCGCATCCCTGGGACAGGCTCTCCGATTGCCGGCACTGGGTCTGAAAGACCAGGGACAGATTCCTGGCCCTCATCAGAGCTAAGTGTCAAATTGAGGAGTTTGTTACAGGGTTTCTGAAGTTCTTTAAGAAACTTAGCTTTTATTATAATTTTGCAGTAGGTTTTTGAGGGGGGAAAAGGTAATTGGTGACGGGGGTGCTTTAAATCCATTTTAATACAGTTGTTT
>CM052885.1:74423494-74441782 GCA_028534135.1 Potos flavus
CCTTATTCCCCAGAAAAATCCCTTCAGCCCCCAGCTACCTGTTTTAACTTCCCTTTCCCTAAGCGATTTACAGTGGGCACCCCGCCTGACTTCCCAGCCCAGGGCGTAGAGGTTGCCCGTGGAAAGGCTGAAGGTCGGCAAGTGAGTGTAGCCGAAACACGAAGGGGACGGGCAGGCGGTGAGGCTGGCTTAGTGTCCCCTACGGCTCCTCCTACTTTCCAGGGCTCTCTACGCAGACGCAGACCCTGCCCGCCCAGGCCTGCCCATGCAGTGTCCGTCCCAGACGAATCTTGCCCCCCCCCCAACCCCCGCAAAGAATTCATGTCCTCTGGACAGCAGCAGACCTTTGAAATTATAAAGCCCTTTTACCTCCACTTTCAGAAGATCCTACCAAATGTAGAGCGGAGTTAGAAAGATTAGTGGCCACCCACCACCCCACTCCCAGAGACCTGCACTGGCTGCTGGGAATGTTCTTCCCTCCCATGATTATTCTGTGCTTATAGGCAGGCCAGACAGCCCCCTGCAAAAACCCCCTTGCAGAGGAAACAGATGGCCAGAAATTCTCCAAGGCCCTTCTGCAAATGACCACGAGATGGCCCAGCGGGAGGCGGATATTCAAGGCTTAATGGGAACAATCTTAGAGGATTTTCTCCCTAAAGTAAATTGGTCTAAGGTTGAACTGTGAACTAAGAAAGGAGAACATCCAAAGACCTCTGCTGAATGCTTTCTTCAAACTCTTCAAACGTGTGACTGCACCGAGCCCAGAAACTCCAGAATGTAAAAATCTTTTAATTCCCCCTTTAGTAGGAAACCTTCTCCCTGATATAAAGAGACACCTTCAAAATAATATAGTTGGATGGGCCTGCCAGCCTATAAATGAAACAGCTACTAAATTCTTTGAAAATAGCTTGCAGGGGCGAAAGAAAAAGTTAAAATCAACTATTCTTTCTCTGCAACTTGTAATGCTCAATGCTGCTCCAAGGCCACTGTGACCCTTCCTATTTCCCCCTAGACATTTGCGGATATTAAAGAAAACAATATTGGAAGAATGACTGTCCTACGCTTCAGAGAGAAAAGTCAAAGAAACCATCCCCCGCGTCCCTGGAAGGTCCGTTTGTCTCCTCCTGTGGGACATGTTGCCATCCATGAATGGGGTCAGCTAATCCTCGCTCACACCCAAGCCCACTGTTCAATTGGAACTAGAGGACCCAGAACCGGATGTTTAAATCGAGCCTGGTGGGACTCTCTCTACCATCCTCTCGGAGGATTTCTCTCTGCCGGTCACCTGATTCTGTTTGAGCCACTGGAGACTCTGGGCACCTTCTTCCACGGCCCCCCGTCTCAACCACCCCAGTGTCCTCAGGCCCTCCTGGCCCCCGGCACGCCTTTCTGGGGTCCAGCTCCTCATCAGCAAACCTTCCTGGTACAGATTTGTTGTGTAAGCTTAATACCACCATAAAACACACCGAGAGAGGCATCCGTCTCCCAGCCCTCCGGCCAAACCACAGATGTCCCCCTCTCCTTACTCGCTACTCATCTTGATTCCGATTCCTCTGAAGAGGACGGGTCTCTAAAGGATGCCCCCATTCTCTCTGGGCCGCACACGTGAGTGAGGTTGGGTTGTGACAGAGTGCTGAGCAGGGGGGTGGGGGGGTGGGGGGGATGTGGGTTCTTGGAAAGGAACGAGCCCTTCCCCGCAGCAGCCCGGCGCCCCATCTCTGGACTCGCAGAATGGGGTCTTGAGCCCACGAGAGATTTGGGGACAGCAGATCACACTGGTCTTTACGGCCTTGCCCTGCGACACTCCAATTTTGCCAGTAAAGAAAGAAGGCAAATTTGACCCGGACGGGAGCCGAATTGGTCCATGTGTGCCAGACCTGAGAGCCGTAAACTCCTGCACCCCCTCGGTACCCTGGGGCTCTAATCCAGCTAACTGTTCTTACCTCCGCTCCCGGGCAGGCCGCCTGGCTTGCAGTAGCTGACCTCGGCTCGGCTTTCTCTAGCCCCACGGCATCCTGACTCAAGATTGCTTTAGGGAGCAGCCAACGGGGACTCGCGTACCCCAAACATACAACGGGTCTCCTCCCTACTCTTCCAAGTCCTAACAGCCGACTTGGGTTCTGGAGGCTGCACACCAGGCTCTGCTCTCATTCAGTATGCTGGTGAGCTTTGGTGCTAGAACCACACCCGGCCGCTCTCAGAGACCCCCCCCCCCCATTTCCACAAGGCACCAGCTGAACGAGGCCATAAGCCCGCCCATTGAAGTTCCAGTGGGTGCGAGCAACTGTTACCTACTCAGGGCATGAGAGGTCCTCAGGGTGTTCAAAGGCTCACCCCAAAATGCCCTGAATCGCTTTTGCCCATCCCCCTCCCCAAAGCCAAAAATCAGTTACATAGATCTCTACGGGGCAACTAGTTGACTGCCGCCAATGGATTCCTAATGTTGCTGCCCTTGCTAAACCTCTGTCTGTCCTCCTCCCAGAGAACATCCCGGAGCCCATTTCCTGGCCAGCCTTCCAAGGCATTAACCTCATTTGAAGCCTTAAAATAAACATTGTCCACACCCCCAGCCCTTGGCTTACCTCATGTTGGCCAAACTTTCTATCTCTACGGTCATGAAAATGGGGTCCCGGGACAGCCTCTGCCTCAGGCTCATCCTGTGGGGTACTGTTCATGGGGGGCTCCTGTGGGTCAGACCCTGTGGCACAGGCACGGCCCCCGTGGTTATGTATTGTAGCCATGACCGCCATCTTGACTGATAAAGCCTTGTATGAGGCTCTCCCTTTTCACCTATGTTCCCCAGGAGGTGTCTGCCCTGAGAAGTTCGTAAGACACAGTACCTCTCTACACAGCGACAGACCACCTACAACCTAGCTCTTATAACCATCTACCGTCTTCCACCATCGTTATGTTTTCGATCCAGCTACCCTACCACCCGCACCTCCACCCAAGCCTCCCACCCCCGCCATGATGGTTGCCTCGCCACTATAGAAATGGGCTCGAAGCCACAGGAGGAGCTCCCAGACACCTCCTTAGACAACCCAGATTCGCTTCTAATTTGTAATGACTCCTCTAAATGAAATTTCCAGGGAAATGTAGAATGTGAAAACTGGCTGTGCCATAATGTCCCCGTGTGAAACACTGGTGGCACACTCCTTCCTCGCCCGCTCTGAAATCAGCCCAAGAGGCTGAACAGCTAGCGCTCACCACAGCTTGTACGCTGGTGGAAGGGAAAACTGCCACTTTTTACACGGACTCCAGATAGGCTTTTGGGGTCCACCGTGCTATTGGTGCAATTCGGAAATCATGCGGATTCTTTACCTCTGCGGTCCTCCTGCTGCTAATGTGCGTATGATTGCTGCCCTATTACAAGCCATTCTTCTCCTCCTAAAACCTCCGTCCTCCACTGCTCAACCCATACTAAGGAAACGGATGTTATACCCTTAGGAAGCAATAGGGCCAACGAGGGGCTAAGTATGTAGTCCAAAACTGAACACCCTTCCTTTCTCCACCCAACTTTTAAGCCCACCTTTTATCCTTGACTGGTGTTATTGACTATCCGGCAAATGCCCCCCCCAACCCAATCTGAAAAAGACAAATGGATACTAAAAGGCATCAAACAAATTACAGATGGATTACACCTTTGGCCAGACAGACTTCCGTAGTCCCTTCCTTTGGACTTGCTGGCTGACACTTCTCTCCCACCGAATGGGACATATGTGCGGATAGGGGATAGGTAAGGAACTAAAAGACAATTGGTTCTGCCCTGGCATCCACAGAATTGCTGACCTGATTATTTCCCAGGGTCCACTTGTCAGTCTCACCAAATTTCTAGAAGAAATTGACATACCCTAGGAAGTCCTCCCAGGCTCACTGCAGTGACAGTGTTGCAAATGGGTTTTATAGATTTGCCCCCAGGCTTGGACACTTCTGACTCTTTGTGTTTTTTTTGTCTGTATCCTTGGTGGATGGACTGAATGCTCTCTGACCAGATGCGCTGATGCCCCGATAGTAGTAAAAAATTAAGAACAGATAATTCCACGTTTTGTTACTCTGTTACAGATCAAGTCGGGCCAAGAAGTCAGTTTTACAGCAGAGAGAAACCACCTGCTTGCAGAGACTGGGGATCCTCATTACAGTTTTAGACTCCACACCATCCTCAATCATCAGGGCAAGTGGAATGTAAAATTTAGACCTAGAAAGGACTGTAGGAAAGATGGGTCAAGAAACTAGGCTTAAATGGCCAGATGCATTACTGCTGCCCCTTATAAAGATCCAGAACACTCCAAATAGGAGACATGGATTGACCCTTTCTGAAATAGTGTTTGGACACCCAGTGCCTCCTGGCGTCTAGAAACCTCCATGCCTGGGGGGCGCCTCGGGGGCGCCTGGGGGGCTCAGTTAAGCGTTGGACTTTTGGGGGCGCCTGCGTGGCTCAGTGGGTTAAAGCCTCTGCCTTCAGCTCAGGTCATGATCTCAGGGTCCTGGGATCGAGCCCTGCATTGGGCTCCCTGCTCAGCGGGGAGCCTGCTTCCCCCTCTCTCTGCCTACTTGTGATCTCTCTGTCAAATAAATAAAATCTTTTAAAAAAAAAAAAAAGCGTCGGACTTTTGGTTTCTGCTCAAGTCATCATCTCAGGGTCATAGGATTGAGCCCTACATTGGGCTCTGTGCTCAGCACGGAGTCTGCTTCTTCTTCTCCCTCTGCTCCTCCCCCCAATCATGCTCTGTCTAAAAAATAAAATCTTCAAAAAAAAAAAAAAAACCAAAAAAACAAAAAGCCCTCCATGCTTGGATTAAGTGAACATTGTGGGAACTTAAGCAAGCTGTCTGATGCTATGACTAGCGATACGCAAGAACTAACACAGTATACCTGCCGCGAATCACCAACGGGTCAGAGGGGCATGGCCTCCACTGACAGCCGAGCCTTACCATTCCGCTCGACCAGGAGGCCAATATACTTCAAGGTCTTTAGAAGAAAACATGCAGTTACCTCGCTGGGAAGGACCCTATGAGGTACCGCTGACCACCTGCACTGTGATGAACATAAAAGAAGAATCCTCGGGGCGCCTGGGGGGGCTCAGTGGGTTAAAGCCTCTGCCTTCGGCTCAGGTCATGATCTCAGGGTCCTGGGATCGAGCCCCACATCGGGCTCTCTGCTCGGCGGGGAGCCTGCTTCCCCCTCTCTCTGCCTACTTGTGATCTCTGTCAAATAAATCAATAAAATCTTTTAAAAAAAAAAAAAAAAAGAAGAAGAAGGGTCCTCCCGGATTCAGGCAAGCTATGCCAAAGACAGCCCAGCTCATCGCTTCTGAGATAATTGGAAGACAACCCCTATAGGTGACCTTAAAGAAAGGCTTTCTTAGAGCGAATTCCCAGGCTCTTGAAACAGACGGTGGTAGAAGGTGGAAAAGGTCGGGAAAGCATCTCGTACACGGAGACAGCACTTTGAGACCGAAAAATGAAGCAAGCCCTGGGATACCGTCCACAGAGTTTTATTCCAATAACTGACTGACTTGTGGACGATCCAGGAGGTATGGGGCCATTCTCCATTGCCACACTCTACCCCGTCTGACCTTAATCCCTAGCTTTTACAGAGTGAGGGGCAAGGTGGTGAGGTCCCAGGGCAGTCTTCTAAAGGGACGCTATCTCTGTGCTAGAGGATCCCTACTAGTCGCCCAAAGTGGGGCCTTCTGCTCTGCTCTCTGCACACCATGTTAGGGAAGCTCACAACAAGACTTCCCGCACTCCAGTCAGGGCGCACATTCCCCCCACGGGCCTCGGTACACGTGGCCCTGACGCAAGTCGTTGGGGCACGTGAACAAGATGGAAGGCCAAAGACGGGGTCTGTGTTGTGAGCACCCCTCCACTCCACCCCGACATCTTTACAGCCCAAACAATCTCATGCCCTTCTTCCGCAATGACCCTAGAGCCACGTATCAGGAGGCGACTTGCATCCCTGTGCCCCAGCAGCAATATTAATATTCCAATAAGCCCGAAGAAAAAACTCAGAACTCTGGTTCCCCAGCGACCCAGTAAAGAGGTCCTTTCCACAGAAGGACTGAGAACTGCAGGGTACGTGGGGGTCCACGACAGGGAGGTTTCCTGACCGGAGAGGAAGGAACGGCAACAACTGAGGGTAGAGGCGATCAGACAAATGCTCTACAGGCCATAGCTATGGGCAAATCTTCATTGTGGAGCAACATGGCAGTGGTTCGGTCCCCAGGCCCCCACACCCCGTTGGCTTTGGGTATTTTCCCTGGGGGAGGATGCCATATCTTATGTTCCTTCATATCTGAGAGGGTGTGTCTCTATTGTACACAGTCGTCTCTGTCGGTACCCATATTAAGCTCCATACCTCAGCACCAAGTGTCAGGGTTCCAGAAGTTAGATGCACGTGTTGGGCCCTGACCAATGTCAGGGGGTTGGGTGGAGGGTCACCAGGGTGGCTCAGTCGGTTAAGTGTCCGACTCTTGGTTTCATCTCAGGTCATGATCTCAGGGTCCTGGGATCGAGCCCCACGTCAGGCTCCACGCTGAGCAGGGAGTCTGCTTGAGATCTTTCTCTCCCTCTCCCTCTATTCCTGTCCCTCCCTCCCACACTTGCTCTCTTACAGGCAAAGCTTTGTACAAGGCCTGTGGAGGTGTCCACACAGGTCAGTGCCTTGTGTCCTTCCAGCACTGGCAGAGGGCCAATGCCATCTACTGGCCGTCGAGAAAGAGGGTGGTGTGCAGTCTGACCGATATGCTCCGGCCATCCCCGGAGGAGGCATGGGGCAATTCTTGTCAGCAGCTGTGTTTCTGCCTCATGATTGCATGGCGGTGTTGATGTAGATGGGTGCTGAGCGGACACACGCCATACTTGGATGGCTACATTGGGTTTCGTGCCTACTTCCCAAATAGCTTTCTCTGAACCAAAGTCTACCAGAATCCAGAAGGATGGTGAGGAATGCCAAAGTGGTGGGCTTCCCTGGCAATTGGCATCAGTACACCCGGCGTCTGCTGGGGGCCGGTCTACCCGTTCCTTTACTTGATGGAGGGGAGCCATCATGTCTGCTGTAGGTTAGTGAGCCGTTCCCGTAAGGTGCTCTCCTGGGCACAGGCACACTTAGGTTTGCCAAATGTGTCCTAAATTCATTCTCTGACCTGCAGAGAGGTTCCTACCATCACGGGCAGGTCAGCCATCAGTCCTGCCATCTTTTGCAGTACGAGATAAACAGCTCAGTTGTTTCTCAATGGGACCATACCCGGCTTCTGTTCCCTTCCATAATGGAGACCAGAATCCTAACGGGATTCGTTTCGCATTTTGCCATGGCCACGAGCCCCAGCCAAGTCCTTCTGGAAATGAACTCACATCTCATTCACAACTCTCATCAGGCATTGACACCCCGGGGGGCTTGTACTGGTTTCGTTACCATTTTTGCCTTTAAGAAAGCCTCTTGCTGGGTTAGCACCTCAATCCCATGGGCTTCCCTTCCTAACCAAAGCATAGAAAGGTCTTAATATCTGCTCTAGATGGAAAACGGAAAAGGTCTCCCATAACCCGATAAATCAAGAAAATCCTGTAATTCCTTTACCGTGTTAGGGACCGGGAAGGCTCGGAGCTTACGGACGACCACCTCCCGCATCACCTGGGCCTCCCGTCCTGATGGTACCCAGGCATTGTACTGATTGACCAGGCCCTTGGGTCTTGTCATTTACCTCCCATCCTTGGGACTTTAAGTACACCTGGAACGACGCGGCAGCTTGAGACAGGGAGGCTAAATCATCCCAAGTTAACATGACGTCATCTGTATCATGAGAAAGCACCATCTCCTCTGGCAACATCCATTCTTCCAAATCTCTGCCTACTATCCTGCGACAAATTGTGGGGCTTGGGGCTACGCCCAGAAGGTCCGCTGTCTCCTGGTCCATGGGACAGCGACTTGGTCTCGGGATTCAAGTCCTAATGGAATGCTAAAAGAAGGCCTTAGATAGAACCAAATGGTAGGTCTTCATGGACGCCATGATTTTCTCTGAATAGAAGACTATACTGGCACCACAGCGTGGATAGGCAGAATAACTTTGAGTTCCCTGTAATCTACTGTCATTTGCCAGCTTCCCTTAGATTTCTTTACAGGCCCAACCAGACTACTGAATGGGCTTTGAGTGGGCCTGAGAACCCCTGCCTACCCTAATTTGGTCACCATGGCAGTAATCTCGTCGCACACCCCTGGTAGGTTATAGTGTCTTACATTTGTCCCTCTCTGGGAACCGGCGGCTAGAGAGGTTCCCATTTTGCATGACTCACCACGACGGGTTTCTCTACTCAGATACACAACCCGAATTCGCCTGTCATTGTGGTTGGATCTAGAAACTGTAAAACATCTACACCCCAAATACCTTCAGGAATAGGGGAGACAGGCACTAGAAAACAGTGGGGAGGAAGCCTGCTTGTCTGTAGGTAGAGACTAGTTTGTCTGACCTTGATAATTTTGAGACGGAGTAGGGACTAGACTCAGGTCCCCTCAACCCTGACCACGAAATCCAGAGTTCCTTACTTAGCTAGCCCTCTCTGCCTCCTGAGTAGCGTGTCTTGCAGGAAGGAGGAAGCAGGATGCTTACCAAAGGAGGTACTCAACCAGAGACCGGAAGACCCAACCAAATTAGTCTGCACCAAGCTGGACCCCAGCATTGACCTGTCATTGACTTCTGCCCTCATTAGAATACTAAAATCACCCCCGGGGGTGGAGATTTAACATGCTAATGAGCTATTCAATCCACGACGACCATGTTGTGTCCATGGCTCTTTTGAGCCCAACTTCCTGTATCTCTCCCCACCCCTCCATGCCTAGATGTCACTCCTTGCCCACCTCAGTCTTTTCAAAAACTTTCTCTGGCCTTTGTTTACAGCCAGCATGAAGAATCCTTTCCCTTATTCCATCTCCCCTGTGCTCAAGCGTAAGCCCCAGTGAAAGCCTTGCCTGGGAATTCCGGTTGGCCCCGGCCAATTTCTACTGCTTGGAGAGCCCAAGGACTCGAGTCGGTAACAACTGGTCTCCCATAACCATCAATAGCCCTTATTTCTCCCTGAAATGTTGAGGGGTTTCCGTAGATAAGTGTGCATTCGGCCAGTGAATATTAGAGCTCATCCGGTGTGTTTGTTAGTGCAAGACCAAGAAATGGTTAACTCAGCATGGGGCTTAGTGCACATGCACTAGGGGGCAATGCTGGCCTAACCCCTAGTCTCCGCGGGTACCGGGGATCCACCCTGAAATTCCTCTGTTAGTGGAAGGGCCCTCAGGGACGCACTTGGCTTTTCTGAGCCTTCGCCGAGGGAGTAAACTGATTTCCCTCAGGCAACACCTTCCAGAAGCTTAGGAAGACCAGATTGGATTGTTTGTCCATATTTTCTCCAGGGTCCCAGATAACTTTAGATGTCACCACAACTATTTAGGAGAGACCTTGAAGGGCCCTCTGCCCGCCATTTTGTCCTTGGCAGTGTCCTCTGTTTTTCCATTTTCAACCCATCTATTTCTCTTGTGACAGAATCTTCTGGTTTCCCTGAAATCTGCCACCAGAGCGGGTACCAGAGCCATGAGCCAACGAACCACAGGGGCAAGGACAGATCCGCAAGCCCCACGCCACAGTCCCCCCGGGGCCTGGCTGTTCGACGCTGCCTTTCACACCACAGGAAAACCATTCTGTCTGGGCCTCTAAAATGCTGGGTGCAACTGGCATGCCTCATTCCCAGTTCACGTCTTATCTCTTGTAGTTCTTCTAGAAAGGGCCAGCGCCAGGGAGGGGATGGAACAGCCCCCGAGAGAGGCCAGGTTATCTCAATGTCAGGCTGACCTGATCCATCAGGTTAGCGGCGGCGCCCATGCCTGAGGCAACCTTCCTCCCATCGCAGGTGGAGCGGAGCCTGAGGCCATTTCCGGCGTCTCAAACCCATTTAATACAACACCATCAATCCCAGTTTCACACAGTCCTCACCCCCAAACAGCCACCCTTCTCGGCCCTTTGGCTTAAAGGGGCTGTTAGAGCCACAAATTCAACGGCAGAATGTTCCCTTACAGCAGTCTTCTGACCGGTGGGCATTCTTCTCGGTCAGGCCCAGGCTCACAGCTGGCCTGCTCTCCACCCGAATCCAGGGCCCTGTACCTCCCCCTCTTCCTCCAAGACCAAGTCCTCCTCATCGGGGGAGTCTCCGTCCCAGGGCCCCCAGCTCTCCCGAGACACAGTGCGTCTCCCTTCAGGGCGCCCCTGCCCCTGTGCCCACTCCTGCCAGGATTCCCGGGCCTTCTCTTGCACATATACCGCCATTAGAGGAGCCCGTGGCTCGTAAGAGCTTTTCTAAAGCCAGCGCTTCCGATTCTCTCCTTACTCGAAACTCCCTTTTCCTGGCATCTTGTAACACTCAGATCAACAACCAAGCTACCGCCGAAACAGCTTGGTTGTTCCCCTTCTCAGCTGCTTCCCACCCCCCCATGGTTTCGGAAGGGATCTAGAACATTCCCTGGGGCGTTTGCAGGGTGTTCCCGTGCCTGCACTCACGCACTGGTCCGGAACACTCAAAAGACCCAGCCCAGTCTCCCCACATGTGGGGTCCGGCCAGCTGGGGATGTCCTGTGCCGACCCCCGGCTGCCCCCCACCCATGCGGACCCCGGGCTGCCCCCCGGCACCCCCCTTCTACCCGAACTTGTTTCATTTTCGCTCTGTGCCCGGCTCACCAGGTCCCAGAAGGTGGAGGAGGGTCAGGAAGCTATCCTCCATCCTGAGAAGGCACTCGGAGACAGAAAAATGAAGCAAGCCACTCCGTACGGCTTACAATTTTATTCGGGGGCTACTTACCGAAAGGGGAAAAACCAGGACCCTCCTCAGACATTCTCTTTCCGGTCCCGGCCTTAATCACCAGCTTTTATAGCGTGAGGAACATGGCGGTGGGGTCACGAGGTCATGACCTAAAGTGGGGCCATCTGTGCGGCAGAGGATCCCCACTAGTTACCTAAAGTGGAGACTTCTGGATGCTCCGGGGAGCTCAGCACCAGCCTTCCTGCACCTGGGGCAGGGCCTGCATTAACCTCCACACCGCGGGGGTCATGGGGTCCCGAGGAAGGTCATCGCAGGGCGTGAGAAGGTGGAGCCCAAGATGCGCTCGCTGTTGTCAGTGGACCAGCTTTCCCAAGCTCATGCATTAATAACCTTGCTTCCACCTCTCCCTTCCCTCTCTTTTAAGGCTCCCTACACACAGACACACACACACCCCTTTTGTTATTAGTGAACATTTCCCCCCATTTATTAATCATGTATTAGAAGGCTGAGTGGAGAATGCTTGTTTCAGTCCGTCCTCTGCTCCCTCAGTTTCCCCGATGGCTCCCTTTCAACGTGTATCTTGCTCTTACCAGTGTTGCCTTTCCAACGGGTCAGCCCCAGACCCAACATGTTCTCTTGCCAATTTGCCAGCCCCTGGCCGTGTTGATCATGACTATGACCGTGGGTGAGGTCAGGACGTCAATATCCTCAAGGATGCAAAACACCTGAACTGCTTTTCGTTCCTGCTGGTGGGAACACCAGGTGGACTGAGTTCGGAAAACGGGAGACTGGCAGGGAATGGCATCCACTCCTAGAGAAACACCACTCTGCCTCTTCTTCGGGTGGGTGACCGGGCTTGGGAAAACCTCAAGGACAGTCCCTTGCCCCGATAAAGACAACAGGTGAAAATGTTTCCCTTTATATTGAAAACAGACATGCCAGCGGGCCCCTCCTGGGTGACATACCAGGACGATATTGTGGACACACCCTGGGAGCTGAGTCCGTAGATGGCATCCACAAACGTGTCACAGCGACCAAAAGTGACTTTAGCACCACGTCCCCTGGCACAGGTGTTTGCCAAATCACTATGCTTTAGATGGTTCACCCGCCACCCTTGTACGACTTGGGGTAGCTCAGCAGCTCCCCGATTAGACTACCCAACACCCCAAACTGTATCAGAATGGATCAGGAAATCTGGACTAGGGGCACCTGGGTGGCTCAGTCGTTGGGCATCTGCCTTCAGCTCAGGTCATGATCCCGGGGTCCTGGGATCGAGCCTCGCATCAGGCTCCCTCCTCGGCGGAGAGCCTGCTTCTCCCTCTCCCACTCCACCTGCTTGTGTTCCCTCTCTCGCTGTCTCTCCCTGTCAAATAAATAAATAAAATCTTTTTTAAAAAAAAAAAGAAGAAAAGAAAAGAAATCTGGACTAACTTTGCCAAGGGACAAAACCGAGACTTCGAACTGCCGAAGCCGGCGTGCTGGCTTCTTGTGTCCGATGTTTTGCAACCTGTTTTCCTCTTACAGAGAAAGTGCCGACGTGTGGCTGCTAACATTACCAGCAGTAGAGGTGATGGAAAGCCCCAGATCCCAAATATTACAGATTCTGTTCTAATCTTGTCTTTGAATCACAAGGGTCTTTTCATCTTATGTGAAGACAAGCTCTATAAAGGGTTCCCACCCAAGTGGTCAGACCAAAGTGGACCTGGACCCCTGATTCTTGCTGTCACTAGACACTCCGCCTTAAACGCCGGCCAGATTGCAGACTTGGGCCCCTTTGTTCATGAAGTCATGCCACACGAGACTAGAAAATCGGCTTGGGTATACCCACGGCAGGTTCTCTTTAGCACGGAGGACCTTAGACCTAGGCTGTGGGAGTTATGCATTGCAAAAGGTGGTCTTAAATATTTCCATGGTGAGAGAACACGAGTTCCACAAGACCCTGCGGACTTGGGAGCTACCAAGTCAGAAGTTAATAGCTTCGCTTCCGCTGTCCTCAAAATTGATCCCGTTCTCACAGCCCGCTGATAAGGAGGGTATGCAATCACCGGTGGAAAATGCTATTTTTGTGTAAATCAAACAGGACAAGTAGAGTCTAACTTACATCTATTGAAAGGGAAGCTGAGCTCTGCCCATCCGATAAATGAAGCATGAGCATCGTATTGGACTGATGGAGTCCCAGGCCTGGGAGGTGGTTTAATGGACTGTGGGTCACATTACTTCCCTCTATTCATCTCTGTCCATCCTGCTTCTAGTCTACGCTCTTTTCTCCCTTCGCAGGCCTCTTCCCACTCAGCGACAAACCCGACTCTGCTCTCCCCAGCCACAAGCTCACCTTGAAAGGGTGCACTCTCCAGGGAAGTTTCAGAGAAAGGAATTGATGGGGTCCAGGGCAGGCCACCCCCAAATATGTCACTTTGGTATGTTGATGATTTTGCATGAAAGCCATTTAAAAAATACCCAGTGCAAGAAGGACACTTGGACCCTCCTTCGTCCCCTGAAAGCAGGAAATATTCCCCCGGCGAAGGCTACCCTCCCTGCACCTGGAGGGTGGAAGGCGACCAGATTTAAACAAACATTGTTGCTTCTTTGCTACCCCAAGCCCAACCCCCTCTGTCAATTCTTCACACATAATTGTTTCTCTGTTTCAAAGCTACAGAAGCTGCCTGCCTTGGTCCCTTCAGGGAATCTCCTATCTCTGTGATCTCCCATAGGTGCAAACTTTTTTTAAAACTTGTTTTTCTCCTGTTCATCTCTTTTGTGTCAGTGTAATGATTAGGCCAACCAAAAAAGACTAAAAGGGAAGGAAATTCAGTGTTGACCCCAAAAGTGAGCCCTGACCCACAGGTCGCGTTTACAGAGGCATGTGACATTGGGTCGCCCCTCACGCCCACTCATGCTCTCTCTCTCTCAAATAAATAAATAAAATTTTTAAAAAGGAAAAGAAGGATCATTTACTAACTGTTGCAGACCAAATGCTTCCCCAGGGAGGCAACATAAATGCGTGGAATGGTGTGAGACCAGAGGCACCAGAAGGGCTGGGGGCTGGAATCAGGATTCCCTGGTGGAAACTGACACGCCGCACCCCCTGTAACAGATCAGGAAGGCGAGGACCTCAGAGGCTGTGGTTACCCTGTTAGGAAAACACTCCGTTTTTATTCCAACCTGCTGACCAAACACTGATTAGCTCTCTCCTGAATCGTGTTGAGATGGAGTGATTTATTTGCAATGAAAGCAGGCAAATGGTAGCTATTATTTCTTACATAGAAGAATGTGAAAGTATTATGTACCTATATTTGACTTATAAAATATGTGTGTCTAGATATCTCTAGACAATGAAATGATTGATACATTTTACCTTTTTCTTTTAGGGATGGTTTAGGTCTTTTATAGCTCATTCATAACTTTCACAACAGAGGAGAGAATACAGATTTTCACTGTGACAAGTGTCCAGAGTTCCAGCTATCAGTACCCTTGTTCAACCACAAGATGGAGCAGTTTACAATCGAATAAGCAGCTAAACACAGGGAGCGGCGAGGGGAATGGGATTCCTATTCCGGGTCCAGATTTTAATCTAGGTGATTCAAGTGCATTGTAATGCCTCTTGAAAATATCAGGCATATTAATTGTATTTTAAAATCCATCTATTGCAGATGAATTTCTAAATTTTGATTTTGCTGATGCTTACATTTTGCACTTATAACGATCTCTTACTCAATTGATTTCTTTTAACGAAAGGGAAACTGGTAAGAGAAGACTAGAAGCCAAAATTGTAGTTAGCAGCAGCTTCTCCTAACGAAGGAAAATTCTTGTACACGGAGGTGGGGGACCCACTGCTTCCTCCTCAGGCTGCCCTGCCCCCCACACAGAATGGCGACCATTCCACTTCGAGTGCCATTTCAAAACATATATTCACATCGGTATTTTGAACCATTAACAAACTCTCTAAATGTTAGTGTGCAAAAAAATCGAGAAAAAGAGAGGACTTAACTCAAAATAGAAGAAGACCAATAATAAAAGACTGAGACTCAGAAACAAGGCATTAGGACCTCATTCCACGGCGGGGCTTGGGGAAGAGGGCGTGGGAAACAAATGAGCATGCTGGTGGCAGCGAGGACCTGCCCCCGCAGAATGAAAACCCCACGGGTTGTGGATCCGGGATTGGCAAGAAGAGTCCTCTCTTCCCTTCCCTGCCTCCCACCCACAACCCATCCTGGCGTGACTCGAGCGCTGAGACCGTCGTCCAGGGTTGGCTGGCGTGTTTTCTAGCCAAAGCACCCCAGGTTCCCTTGGCAGCGAGGAGGCCCCCGTTAGCTATTATTCACACTCAGTCGTGACATTGGGTGGGAGGGGGTTCCTAATAGAATCACTACACCCCATAAAATCCATCTTAGCGGACCTCAGGAGCATCAGAGTATGAAGGGGGAAAAAATCAGCTATGTCCTCCTTTGAATAGAGTAATAACTCACAAGATAAAAGGCTGCTGTTTATCCTTCCAACCAGCACTGTAACATTGGGATTCAGAAGGAGCCTACCACATGGAGCAAGAAAACAAATCATCTTACCATTATCTGCAGCCAACAGCTAGTATCACTTTTAGGAATTCTATTGTAGTATGTTTCCACGTGAAGGCGTATTTCACGCAGTTGCAATTAGAGTACGCATATAATTTTCAAACTGGGTTTCCATTTACTGTCATAATTACTTTTCTGTGCAGCTATAAGTGTCATAATTATGACTTTAATGACCTCATAATATTCCATCCATTGAGCATATGTTCCATAATTAACTGGTTTCCATACCGTTAGCCACATGCACTCTTAAAAAATAATATTGTAAATAATATGCCACAAGCACATTTGGATGCATGCTTTTCTTTTCATCTATCCTGAGGGTAAATGCTCCAGACTAACTTTACCGAGTCAATGGGCACCAACTATGACTTTATACCTGGTGCTCAATGATTTCCCGGAAGGAACTTGCCGTTTCCGTGTACGACTGTGTTAGCGTCACTGTGTCCGTATCAGCACTGAGCATTTGCATTTTTGGAAGCCTCCAACTTGCCCAGAGTCTGCCCCATGGACAGCCCCGTGGCAGCCATTCTTTACTGCCCCTCCGTTCTGGGGTGGCCTTCCGACAAACAGTGGATGCTCACATGTGCACCCTATCACAGCCCCCAGGCCCAGCCCCCCCAGTCCTGGTCCTGTAGTTATCCTCTGATCACCCGCAGCAGACTCCCCTCTCATTCTGTGACTATGCCCACAGTTCCCCAGGGGCCCTCCAATGGCCTGGGGCCATCTTCTCTTCCCCAGGTGTGCTTCCATACCCCATCAATGCTCCAACCTCTCCTTTGCACCTCATTCCAGGCAATCTGGCTCCTGCTTCCACCTTTTCAGTGAAATAGCGCTTTCCGAGGCCACCAGGGATGTGAGCTGCAAAAGTAAGAGTACGTCTTGGAGGCACTTTACACTTGCTCTCTGTGAAGCATTGACACCACCCTTCTGGAAACTTCCTCCTGCCTTGACTTCCATGTCCTCCTACCCTTCTGATGCTTCTCTGCAAATGTCATCTGTCTTCTCTTTGCAGACCCAGCTCTTAACCATTGATGTTTCCCCAAATGGGATAAACGGCACATAGGACAATGCAATGGGGCCTCATGCCCTGTGTCTATGCTGTCATGTTCGTTCTAAAATTTATAAACCCTTGTGTGTCCTCTACTCTGGCTTTGTGACTCCCAATCCTGCATTCAGTCTCCACCTTCTTTTCATTCTATACTTGTGATCCATGAACAAGCTCATCTGCTTCCAAGACCGTAATCCTCCCCTAGGCTAATGGCTTCCCCATCTGTGCCTCCAACAAGGTTGGAGTCAAACTCAGTAGAGAGTTTGACTCTTATCCAAGAGATGCCCAGTGGACACCTCTGAAGGTCCTGTAGGTATCTCAGATTCAGCAGGTACCAAACAGAATCAGCATTCCACCCTTCACCTTACCTGCGAGGTTACTCACGTTCCATTAATGAATGGCACCACTCTCCACCTACGTGACCAAGTTCAAAAGCTGTCTGTCACTTCGGACTCCCCCTTCCTCACATCCGGGGCCACTCACTCACTAGGAGCTCGTCCAGCCCACCTCCTAATGCTCTCCAATGTCTCCCCTCATGTCCATCCTTCGCTGATTCCTGAGTTCACCTCGCAGCTCTTGTCAGCTCCTGTCTGGATTATTCCGACAGCCCCACAAATGGCCTCCATTCTGTAGCCTGTTCTCCCGGTCCATCGTGAGAGCAGGTAGGTTCTACAGGCAGACTTTCCAGATTCAATTACAGACTCTATCTTCTGCAGTTTTGGGCAGGTTCTTTAACTTCTCTCCACTTGCTCATGTATAAGGGGGAAACAATAACAGCATCTACCTCAAGGGAGTAGGTGTGAGACAAGATGAGGATTATGTGAGTCCAAATGTGTCCAGCACTTGAGACGGCACCTGGCACATGGTAGGCTCTCGTTAAATGTTCATTGCTGTTATCATCTTCTTCTTCTGCGCTACCACATAGAACTTTCTAAAGGACAAATCCGGTCCAGCCAGTATGCTACTCAAAATCCTTCAGTTCAAACAGATATTCACAATAGCCAGAGGGTGAAAACAATCCACGTGTCCACGGATGGATGAATGGATCAACAAAATACAGTGTGTACATGCAATAGAATATTATTAAGCCTTCAAAAGGAAGGAAATTCTGATGTGAGGTATAGCATAGATGAGTCTTGAGGACATAATATAAGTGAAATAAATCAGTCACAAAAGGACAAGTACTGTGTGATTCTACTACGAGGTACCCAGAAGAGTCAAATCCATAGAGACAGAGGTCATATGGTGGCTGCCAAGGGTTCAGGGGGAGGGACAAATGGAGAATTCATGTTTCATGGGTGTAGAGTTTCAGTTTGGGAAAATGGAAAAGTTGTGGAGATGGATGGGGGTGATGATTGCACAACATTGTGAATGTATTTACTACCACTGAACTGTTCACCTAAAAATGGTTAAAAGGGAGTATTTTATGCATTTTTTGCCACAATTAAAATAAAAACTTGAGTGTGTCCCACTGCCTAAAAGTTGCAACACCACGGCGTGTGCTCCAAGTCCTTGAGGATCAGTCTCAGCTCCCCTTTTCTGGCCTCATCTGCTACGTCTCCCTGAAATGTAGCCACACAATATCACTGCGGTCTCTTGGACCATGAACTTGATCAACACTTAGCCTCTGCAGAGTTCTCCAGTGCTTCACCCTCCATGTCTGTGAGGCTTGATTCATCCCACCTCCTATATTTCTGATCTTGCTGATGGAATTTCCCTTGAAATTGTGAAATATTAGAGATTATTCTAGTTGAACGCTCTCATTTGCAGGTGGGAAAGTAGGTCATTGATTTACCTGAAAACACATTAACAGGTGGGTGGTATAGACAAAATAAGAACCCATGTTTCCTGCCTCCCAACCCTGCACTCATGATAT
>CM052885.1:74441882-74471563 GCA_028534135.1 Potos flavus
ATTTGCCTTCCTGTGGCTCACTTTTCTTATCTGTAAAATGGGGGAAAATACTAGTTACTTCACAGGGTGATTATAAGGAATAAATTAACATATGTAACATGCTTAGAACAGCACCTGGAACATGGTAAGCTGTGTAAGTCTTCGACTCGGCACTAAACTAAGGAAGAACTATCTCCAGTTCTAGAAGTTGTAATGCATAGGCTGGTCTGTTGGAGACCCTTCTCCCACCACCACAGGCACTGAGAGCAGTGATGATGACAAAAGTGTCCAGCAGAGGGGCCTGAATTTCACAGAGTGGAGGAGATGGAGTCATAGGAGGCTTTAACCTCATAGTGCTCATGTGTCTCTGATCTTGAAGTTAACGAAGATAAACGTAAGACGTCAAGCAATATTCTGATATTAATCAAATAAGATAGCAAGGTTTGTTTTAAAACATTAGCATAAGTAAAATTTAAAGTTTATGGGTTTTTCTAATGAGAAAGGCAAGAAATAAAGCCTAGTGGGAATTTTTGACAATTCATTTAAATGACAAGAGGAATTAGGATGCTGTCAGGGAGGAGACATGCTGCTCTTGACTGAGGTCTGGCAGAGGCTCTGCATATAAACCAAAGGGCTTTCTTTCTACTTCTTTCTCCCCAAAGCCATTTCAGGTGTTAGAAACTCATCTTGGAATATGAATAAATTAAATGGAAAACTTTCCTTCTTTTCATATAAGCACATTTCCTGATCATCCACTGATTTGCATCATCTACAAAGCAGAAAAGAATTTCATAAAAGGCATTTTTTAGCTACTCACTGTATTGTGTTAAGGAGGGGAGGGAGTTATTTTTGCAAGCACTGAAGAATATGGCTGATTTTACATTTTTTCTCCAACTTAAAATATCTTTTACTGCAATCTGAGGTTGCATTAAAATGCTATGAGCATCTGTGCACGTGTTTCTACGTGCACCTAAGTCTTCATTTTCCTGGGGCAGAGGCTTAGGAGCACAATTGCTGTGTCAGCTGCATGTTTGGTTTTATAAGAATCTGCCAAATCGCTTGCCTGAGTGGCTGCATCATTGTGCATTCCCTCCGGCAATGTGCGAGTGATCCCGTTTCTCCACATCCTCGTTAGCATTTGGTGTTGTCACTATTTTAAATTTTAGCCATTCTGGTAGGTACATAATGATGTCTTATTGGGGCTTTTTAACTCGCATTTCCCAAATGGCAGATGACTCCTAATCGTGTGTTTATTTGCCCATCTGTGTATCCTCCTCTGCAAAGACGTGTCATGTCTCCATTCGTGTCTTGCCCATTTGTCAGCTGGATTGCTTGCTTTTCTCTGTTGACTGTTGAGAGTTCTTTATATATTATGGTTACAAGTCCTTTGTCAGATATGTGATTGCTGATACTTTCTCTCTGTAGCTTGTCTTCGATCTCTCAAGGAGCAAAGCAGATGGCCACATGCATTTCAATGAGGTCAAGTTTGCCTTTTATGGATCTTTTTTTTTTTTGATGTCAAGTCTAAGAATGCTTCTCTGAGCCCGAGGTCCCAAAGATATTCTCTTATTTTTCCTAAAAACTTTAGAGCTTTACATTCCTAACATTCACATTTGTAAAAATCTGTGACCCGTTTTGAATAAGGTTTCATTGTATTGAGTGTGATGCGAAGTCAGGGCTCACCATTTTTTGCCTGTGGGTGTCCCATTGACCAGCTCCATTTGTTGAGAGGTCCATCTTCATTCATTGAACCGCTTCTGTACTTTTGTCAAAAATAGTTACATCTTTGGATCACAGACGTGCATAGCAGTGTTTGTTTCTGAAGAGAAATGCAAGACTAGTGGAATTGAATACTGGGTGTTTTCCTTCTGTGTCCCCTTCTTTATGTTGCAGGGGAGGGTTGTGTAGGAAAGGCGACAGGACAGGTCTGTACACATGGTGTTACATAATTTAACAAGCCCAAAGCTCACATTTCCTAACCTATGCGGAGCCCCTCCAAGACAGTCTCCCTGGGACCATTTTCTCAAACCCTGAATCCTTCCTGTGGACTTCCTTTTAGAGCTGGGACAACTGAAGAAAATCAGTAGGTATAGTATTGTCTTGCTTTTATTTTTATTTTTTTATTCTATTTATTTTTTTTAAAGATTTATTCATTTATTTATTTGACAGAGAGAGAGAGAGAGAGAGAGAGGTCACAGGTAGGCAGAGAGGCAGGCAGAGAGAGGGGGGGAAGCAGGCTCCCCGCTGAGCAGAGAGCCCGATGCGGGGCTCGATCCCAGGACCCTGAGATCACAACCTGAGCCAAAGGCAGAGGCTTTAACCCACTGAGCCACCCAGGCGCCCCTTGCTTTTATTTTTAATCACAGATGGTATTGCTGTCCTGATGAACCCCACCTTTCCCCTTATTCACAAGCTGGCTTTGGCAGGGTCATGTAGCAGGGAATAGTGAGGTCTCACAGTGACGGACCTACCCAGCTTTGCTACTTACTAACCAGGTGATTCAGGAGGAGTTATTCGCCTTGCTAAGTCTCCATTGCTTTGCTGTAAAATAGACTCGGGGACATAGTGGGGACTAAGGAAGCTATCAATCCAGGGAGCGTAGAAGAGCGCCTGACACATAATAAATATTGAATAAGTGACAGTGAGCGTTGTTAGTGCTTTACTATTTAGAAAAATTAAATCCCTGTAAGTGGGGATGTTCAAAGTATATGGCTGCATCTCTGAAGGTAATTCCATGAGGGACAACCAAAAATATTCTGGGCAGTGAGCTGAGTACTTTGAAGGGGTGAACTCTCACGGGTTAGGTGTGTTTGGCACTATTGTCGAGAAAGTTTTTCAGCGATAAACATAAAACTCAAGATAGTGATCACTTCTGGGGAAGGCAGGAGGAGGGGAGAGGCCAGGGGCAGACAAGAAGTTTGACAGTACAGGGTGAGGCCGGGTGGTGAGACAGGTGTTTGTTTTGTTAATATGTAGGACATATATTCTTTTTTTTTAAATTAATTAATTAATTTATTTTAGAGAGAGAGCACGCATGAGTAGCAGGAGGAGCAGAGGGAAAGGAACAAAAGATCCCACGCTGAGCATGGAGCCCAATGCGGGGCTTGATCCCAGGACACTGAGATCATACCTCAAGCTGAAATCAAGAGTCAGACACTCAACCGACCGAACCACCCAGGTGCCCAAGTTCTTTTGAATAAGTCCAGTGCACACAATAAATTTCCTTAAAAATTAGTCTCAGAGTCATATCGTCATATCTAATGCATTTATATGTAATAGTCACATAGATGTGCAAAACACAAAAGTCAGTTTCATTCTATCCCTTTCTATTAAATTCCTGCCACAGCATAAGAAAAAAATAAATGTATAATCTGCATTAATGGACACTGGAAGACCAGGTAAGTTTCAAATGAGGTTAATATTCACCGAAGAAGGTGTGTTGCAAGAGGTGAATCTTTGAGTTATGAAAAATATAATTTAATGATGGAATGAGCCAACGGAAAAGTTGAAGTTTCCAGTGGAATTTTTGTATATTCCCCCCACCATCAAAAATCCCCAGAATATACTGAGGACATACTCTATGTCAGAACCGTGCTGGATGCCTTCATCATCATCCTCACTGGGGATGAGGAAATGAGAGCTCAAATTCACACCATATGTGAATGCAAGAGTGGAATCTCAACCTCAAATCCTTCCCAGTTGACCACGGCCATTGACAGAGGAAAACATCCAACTGATTGACGCAGTTGAAACTCTATAGTACTAAGCTGTGATTGTTCTCCTAACCCTTTGCTTAAAGGTAAAATGCTTTGAGGCAGAAGACAAAAATACTTGACAAAATGTATTTGTGCTGGCTACCAATAAGATGAATTATAGGGGGGTTATCAGTGAACTCACACTAAATCACGCTGCAAGCATAATTAACACACATAAATCTTGGTGGTTTATAGCAACTCTCTCACGTCAGAGGAGTCAGCCAAGGCTCTGCTCCAAGACTTCTTAACTGCCAACCCCAGCTGACAGAGCCACTCCCATCTGGGATACAGCTGGTCTTGGGGCAGAGGGAAGAGAAAAGATGGCGGAACCACATGGCGACTCTGTGCTTCTGCTCAGGAGTGCAAAACATGATGCAAATTTCATGCATCGAAGCACGTCACATGACCAGGTCTGACCTCAGTGGGGTGGGTAAGTGTAATTCTCCCATGAGAAGGGGTGGGGAACATTCTGAAATATAGTACAATCCAACTTAAATGCTAAAGCAACAAAGCCAGAAACAACTGTGGTTTTGCTTCGATATCTTGCATCTTAAACCAAAGTGTCAAAAACATCAAAAGGATTGAGAGAATTCCAAATAATGCAAATTGTGTTTTTACAGGATTTCTCTGATCCCATTCATTCATCACAGAGGGCTGGAAATAGGTAGTAGCAAAAAATCCACTGGAGACAGGGCTGGTGAAAATGTAGTGAGTGGGTAAATATTTCAAATGTAGTGCCCAGAAGCGTAGACCATTTAGAGAGGAAAGCGCACAGATTTTTAGACAAAGGTTCAAATATCTCTAGCCATTTTGACTCTGATAAGTACTTTAACCTCTGACCATCAGCTTCCTAGTGTGTAAAAGCTTTTCGTTTATTTATTCATCTTAACTTAGGATCGAGTCTGGGCCAGCCACAGGAATAGCAGGAGGTATTGCAGAGAACAGGGGAGATGGGCTGTGTTCCTCAAGGAGTGTATGAGCTGGCGGGGTGCGGACGATTATGGTGAGAGGGATGTGCTGTGTAACACATACCACGAGGAAGAAATGCATGAGTAGGTATCAGCCTCGGTGTGGCTAATGGAGGTGGGGGGACAGGCGAACGTCCTTAACCCAGTAGAGGGTACATATGTAACCTCGTGGAGTTCCCTGCTCTGTCCCTTAGAGATTTGGGTGTAGCTTAAACCCGAGGTCCAGGGCCTGGCAGCTCAAAGCCCATCACTCAGTTTCCACACTCAACTTCCTTCTACTCTTCTAGATTCTTCTGTGTCATATCTAGAGGAAACATTCGGCCTTTCCTTTTTTCCCTAAGAAACTCAATTAGACATCATTCTGTGTTTCCTTGTCCCTCTCTCCCTTCCTCCACGCGGGGCAGTGTTCTTGGCACTGAGACTCAATCAGTAAATCAGGCGAGATCTCTCTCCCACGGAACCTATATTTTAGTAGAGACAGATCATCAACGCTTTTTAAAATAGCTCATAAATAAATATGGTGATGCAAATAGTATTAAGTACTGTGATTAGTCACTTTTCTGAAGATTTGGTGTGTTCTGGTGTGTTTTCTAATACCACCCAAGCAAGTCCCCAATTTCCAGTGGACACTGAGTGGGTTTCTTACACAGTTAACTCAATTCTGACACCAGCTACCTGAAGATATATCAGATCCCACAGGGAAAGAGCTCGGCCCCACAAGACTGCCCCCACTTCAAACACTAAACTCAAGGCCAGTTTGCCACCTGTACTTCTAATCAACTGGTTGAAATCAGGGTTTTCGCGACCCCCCTCTTGGGTCTGAGAATTTTCTAGAATGGCTCACAGAACTCAGAGAAATACTTATATTTCCCAGGTCTTCTCAGTCACCTCATTAGCATAAACTCAGGTATGCTCAAAAGGGGGCTCCTTATGGATAACAAAAGAGACCCCTTTATCAGTCTGATCACTTAGGAAATCCCATGGGTTTTGGGAGCTCCGTGCCAGATACAGGGAGAAGACCAAATATATACTTATTATAAATCCCAGGATCAACATGTATCCCAGAGAAAGGGGCACAGACCGGAGTAGTGGCCATAGAATGAAGTGGATGGACTAGAGAGATGATTTTGAAGGTAGAATCTTCCAATCCTGGCCTTCATGGAAGGGGTGAGGGGGTCAGCAGGGTCCACTCAGTGCCGACAGATGTCAGGTAAAGACTGAAGAGTCTCCGCTGGATTTGACACAAGTGACCATCGGTGGTCACCATTGGGGACCTTGGCACGAACAGGTGCACTGGGTGGTGGGCAGAAGCCGCCCTGCAGGGCAGGGAGGACATGGATGGGGGGCCACGTGGTGAGAAGCAAGAGGGGGGTGTGGCCGAAGAGAACGTGGGACCCCAGGAAGGTTCAGTTTTGCGTTGAGAGGGGGAGGTTTGGGCGTGTTTAAATTCTGATGGAATGGGTGAGTAGGTGAGGATGGGGGAGAAAGCGTAGATGTTGGGGAAGGAGGTGAAGATGCCGGAAAGAGGCCCGCGGGATGCAAGAGATGAGAGGACAGGAGGTGGAATCAACTCCATTCTTCTACTGTAACACAAGGGACCAAAGAACGCATCGGTGTCCGCGCAGATCAATACATCCATTTGATGGCAGAAAGCTATATAGAATGGGGGCTCTTAACAGTAACGGGGGACCATAGTACCTCCTTGTGGAAATCACGTGGGGGCTTCCTTGGTGTGTGCCTGTGTGTGTGTGTGTGTGTGTGTGTGTGCACGCGCACACGTGCGCTTTCTCTGAATGAGGGATGATACTGGCATTTACTGCATGGAAGCTGGGACTGCAGGGTGACCGGCCGTGGTTGAGACAAAGTCAATCAGCATTTCGGGAAACTACCCCACCAGAGGCGGCGCACTGCTGGGAGCAGTCAGCGTGCCCAGCTCCAGATCCTGATTTCCAAATACCACTCTTTACAAAAAAGAAATCGGGGCTCGTTGGAGAAATGGCTGCTTTGTCCGGGCCAGGGAATGGGCAAGACGAACTTGGGTCGTCTCGTGCCAATGTCTTCTTAACTAAATACAAGAACCAGCAATCCCATGCCTAGGTTTTGACCCAAGAGAAATGAATATTTTGCCCAAAGACTTGTTTGTATGCAAATTTCACAGAGCCGTATTCTCACGAACCCCAAACCAGAAACGACCCAAATGTCTAGCCACAGCTGAAGAGATAAACAGAGTGTCCCACAGGGAAGTGCTACTTACAAATAGAGGTCCACCACGGCTGTGCCCAGCAACAGAAATAAATCCCCAAACACTATGCTGAGGGGAAAAAAATAACCAGATACCGAAGCACCCCTACTGTATTCCTCCACTTGTGAGAAATTCGAGAAAGACAAAACTGGTCAATGGCGATGAAAGCAGATAATGTTGAGTGATCGTGGACACAAGAGAAGTTTGTGGGTGCTGGAAATTCTACGTGCGATGGTGGCAGGGGGGGACACGGGTGTCCTCCTTTGTCAAAGCTACTGGCCTCCACAGTGACAATGCGTGCTGTCCATTTTCTGTAAATAATATTACAGAGAGGTTGATTTTTTAAAGACCAAACAGGGAAGTCGAAAGGACACAGGAGCCACCTTGGTGGGCTTTCTCTGGTGAAATGGGGACCCCGTGAACATCAAAAGGAATAGTTACTGCAAAAAAAAGGAGTAAATAAAAATCTAGGGGGCCAAAGTGTGTGTGTGTGTGTGTGTGTGTGTGTGTGTGTGTGTGCATACGCATGCGTAAGAGAGACAGAAACAGAGAGAAGCTTGTCTTTACCTAGGGATCCCTATGAAGGAGGTAAATGTACAAAGAAAAGTCAGGAAGTGCCTGTCGATGAAGTCAGTGGTTGTGGGTGAGGGATCCCAGGGTGGGCTTTTGGGGGTGTCGATAATGCTCCATTTCTTGACCCAAGTAGTGATTATGTCTGGTGTTCACTTTAGAATTATCGTTAAACGGCACACATCTGTATGGAAGTTCTATTTTACAACAGAGAGTGCGCCTTCTGTGTTTGGAGAAGCAGTGAAAACCCAAGTAGCCCTTCTAAAAATACCACTTCAACCCATGGATTCCATTTCTCTCATCAAAGTACCTGTTAAATTTCACAAGGGGAGACACATGCATGATTAAAAATAGAACCGAGTCTTATGTAAACGTTCTCAAGAAAGCCATTTTTAAAAACCAAGATGGGGCTTCTTGGAGAATCCAAGATGAGAAATAACAGGTTGCCTGAAGACCAATATCTCAATCACAAATGATCTCTCCTCCTTCTAGAAGGTTCCAAAATGCCTCCAGCTCTCAGGTGCCTGCTCTTTTCTAAGAACGGAAAGAAGAAACAGCACGGAGGGCCTCCTTCGTCGGAATGAACATCCCCCTAACTGAGGGGCTTCACTGGGTTGCTTTCCCAAGCTCCCTTGGAAAATACTAATTAAGTTATCAAAAGAAATTTGATTTTCATCAAAAACGGATTTGATTAGGACCTCGGGGAGGACTGATTAGAGCCTCATGCTTTCCGAGGTGGGTGTCAAGGGCTCCAGCAGTCTGTGCTTGGGGCTAATTGATGAAAGCCAAGTTCCTTCACTACGGCTCCCTTTCTCCCCCCCCCCAGGGATGTGCTTGTACTCCCCTATCATTACCTTGATAATAAAAGCCTGGGTGATCAAAATTGAAAATAACAGGCAGATTCCATCTCTCCTAGCTCAATCTTGGGTGTAAACCTTTTCATCTTCAGGGTGCTTTTTTCGCCCATCCCTTCATTTTAATACATTTATTCCACTTTGCCCAGAAAATTATTTTGGTCTCAGACAACTCTTATGTATTCATTCTCATGGATGAAAGCAGAAGCCTAGATAATGCAAAATGATACAAATCCAGAAACCTTTTATATTTGACTTTCAAATGTGGGCTTGTACTTACATTTGATTATGCGTATGTCTAATGTTCTGGGGACTCAATTCAGACAAAATAAATGAGTTGCAGGATAAGCATCTAACTGGAAAAAGTGTGAGCTCTTCCTCTGGGTTCCAAGCCCCATTCCTCAGCCAAAATCTAGCTCCGGGGGACAGGTCATGCGACCCCTCGACAGAAGACCGATGGAGACCCATCTTAAGACACAGACCTTCTAGCCTGCTGGGTTCGGGAAACTCTGGCTTCCCTGGACATCGGGGCTTCACCCGCCATGATGCCCATTGTCTCAGACCACATATAATATGCGCTGCTAATATCTAGAAAGGAGGTTTCATCACCAAAAAGATTGCTTTCCACCGGTGCAAAGAACTGCTTTGCTAATCTTGCTTTCCCAGCCAACCCTGACTTTCAATTCTCGGCACGGGTCCTGCCCCCAGCCCCACTCAAGGGGGGTAAATTATATATCATGAGGCAAGGATCATGGGGGTCCACCCTAGAGTCTGACCACCACAATGATTATGTTTATAACCAATCTGTCCACTGTGGTGGGCAAATTATTACCAAATGGGGAAAACACGCTGTTGGAAGAAGCCTGCCCTCGAGTGGCATCTCTGGGTCTTGGAGACTAACCCCCTTGTGCGCCCTCACCCTGGCCTTCCATTGACTGGGAAACTGAGATCTCTGTGAAGACACTCACCATGGTCCCTCCCCTTATAGAAGCGCCGGAGACTATAGTCACTTTCTTTGCTGGGAAGGTTCGTGTTGGGTTTTCCCCCTGGAGGAAAACTGGGGACACTGGCAGGAAAGTGACATGATCAGAAGTGCTTCAGAGAGAGAGAGAGAGACAGGGAGTAAGACAGGGAAAGAGCGAAGGAGGGTGAAGGGAGGGAGGGGGAGAGAGGAAGGATGGAAAGAGGGAGGAAGGACATTTTCTGTAACTGACCTTCTGTGGATTCCTCTCCTCCAGCTGATGGAGAGAGCGCAGGGGAGGTAAGGAGGCAGATTACGCCTGTCCAAGCCGAGAGTGCCCTTTCAGCAGCTTCTCTCTCTTAGTGCATCTCTCTCATCTCCCTTTAGGAGAAGGAGGGAGCAGCTGAGGTCCCGTCCCCCGGGCTGGGAGGAGAAGCCTGGGGTCCATGCGCTTCGCTATAAAGCCTGGCCAGCAGCTCACTCCTCGGTGTGGCCCAGGCTGCTGGCCATGAGGCAGGCCTCCCGGGTCTACACTCCGGGTCTCGGGCCAGCTGCTGCTGACCAAACCCACAGCCTGATTCAGCCTCCTCTCTGAGACCCTGGCACTTGGATGCTTTCTCCCCTCAGCCCCGGGTCCTCACTTTCCTCAGGCCTCTCCTCCTCCCCCCCAAATTATAAGTGGGAGCCAGGGGCCAGCCCGTGCCAGGACTGCTGCCTTCTGTCCTGTGCTTTCCTCCAGAGCTGTCTAGAAATTTCAGGTGTGGATGAATTAACTCCAGTTTTAACCGGAATCCCTACTTCTGAACCCATGCCTTGCCCTGTCTCCTACAGCTCCCCTCCCAGCTCCCGAAAGGTTCCCCTAGACCCCCGCCCCCAGTGGGAAATCTCCCTATGTCCCAGCCTGCCCCTCCTCTGGGTTCTCAGCAAACTCCACTCACGACTCTCAATTGGCCCTTGATTTGCAAGGGAATATAATTTTGAAACATAGAAGGAAATAAAAAACAAGCAACATTTTCTTTCTCGCTTCAACACCTTCTTGCCATAGAGTTAAAATATCTCATTTGTCAGGCAGACCTGAGCACAGATTCCCCCTTTCTAGGGACTTTGCAGCCTCCCTCTCAAGCTCTGAATGCCACCGATTCAATGGAAGGGAAGCCTACGTCACCTACGAGAAAGGAAAATGCATCTGTTTAATATCACGCAGACATTATGCCTGCAGAATTCTTCGGGAAGATCTCTGGAGTGCAAGAAATGAATTAAACATGGACAAAAAAGGAGACAGGCTATTTAGGATGCTGTTGCAAAAACCTGGGCAAAGGATGACAATGGATTTAACCAAGGCAATGGTCAGGAAATGGAAGAGACACAATCAAGAGGCATTAAGATATTCATATTATGATCAACATAGTAAGGTTTCACCTGCGGTTCCAGGAGGAGGTAGCTTTCACATGGAACGAGGGAAGGGACGTGAGCAGGAGCAAGGTCGGTACACCCTAAGGGTAGTAGACCAAATGAAAAGAATCTGAGATCCCATCAAGCTAAGCCTACGAACATCGGAAATTAGGATTTAATGTGTCGGCTCAGTGTCCCAGGCCGAATCTTCCAGAAGCAGATGCTGAGGTGGGGCTTGTGGTGCAAGACATTCAACAGAGACTTTTATTGGCTGAATTGTGTCCCCACCTCCCCAATTCCTATGTTGAAGCCTTCATTCCCAGTACCACAGAATTCAACTGTATTCGGAGATAGGGTCTGGAAAGAAGTGATTAGGTTACAAAGAGGTTATTAGTGTGGGACCTAATCCCATATGACTGGTGTCCCTGTAAGACAAGGAGACTAGGACACAGACAAACACAGAGGGAAGATGATATGAAGACACGGGAAGAAGACGACCATCTCCGGCCACGGAGAGAGGCCTCCTGAGAAACCATCCCCACCAACACCTTGATCTTGGACTTCTACCCTTGTCTCTGAGAAGCAGTGTGGAAGCGGGGAGCAGGAGGAAAACTACATGGCTCTGTTTGGTCTCAGAGCCACGCTGATAACTCTCACCATCCTCTCTCTCCTCCACGGACTCAGTAATGCCTGCAGTTAGTGAGGGCGATGTCTTGAAATGCCCCAGATGGTCCATAGAGGAAGATGTTCATAGGTTCGGAGAAGTGGGTAAGTTCGAATGGATGGATTATGGGCAACGTGCACATCCGTCTTTTCCTCACACTCCCTGGGAGGGTCTAAGGGATGTTCCCCTCACCACAGATGAATAAATGGGCCACCAGCACCGCCAAAGGACTGTGTGGTTGTATCTTCTGTAGGCTAAAGGTCAGTGTGGGAGATATGGCAATGGAATAGGTTTCCTGATCTTCATGGGAATAACTGGGACCTGAACAGCTAGATGCAGATGACACTGGAGTCGCACTCAGGGATGGTCCTAAAAATCACTGGTGGAGGGAACTCCCCCCACAGCTCCCAACTGGCAACACTCCAGTCTGTCCATCTGTGTTGAAGAAGGGATCTGAAACTACACTGACTCGTGAGCTGTGACTCACAGAGGGGTTGTTGATGAAGGATTCAGAAAGAGCAAAACTGGAGAACTGGTAGAAGGAGCTCTTGAGAGAAGAATGTGGTTGACCTCTTGGAATGTCCGCAAAATATGATGCAATTTAAATTGCATGTGAATCCTCACGAGAGACATCCCCCCAGAGCAAGGCTCTCCAGCGTCAAGTGTAGAAGATGACAAGTTCTCTAGCGGTCAGCTGGCGCTTTCCCCACCACCCCATACAATGACCGTGTGGCCGGGGGGCAGCAAGAGGGCCTTCTCCCCACTAACAAGGATCTGGCTACTTCCAACAGCAGAGGTCAACACGGAGCCCCTGATTCGGCACCATTCTCTGGGGTGTGGGGAGTTACCTTTTAAGAGATTCATGACATTGGGCTTCTGTCATGATGGAGGAAACAGCGATCTGTCTTCGGAATGAGAAATTATAATCTGGGAATGGATTCACCCTTTCTGTCCTCAGGGCTCTGCCAGTTCCCCAAATGTGGACTGGAAAAATTCCTCATTTGTAGCCATAACATCCCTTACAACTTTCTCTCCACCCAGGGCACATTTTCCCATGATGGAAGGTCGTGAAATAGGCTAGTCTTACCCCGTGGCCCACCATCACCCAGAAGCAGCATCAATAGAATGGTAGTATGGCCTTCTGAAGTTATGGTAGCAGAAGGCAGGAACACCCTGAGGATTGTTGGAATCTGTCCTGTAGGATTTAACATGCGCTGCCAAGCAATGGAATTCTCCATTGGCCAGGAGCCAGATCCATGGGTTTAGGAATCAAAGGGTCAAGTTGGTGGTGTCTCTGAGTCTCTTATACATAACCCCCGCCCCCCCCCCAAAAAAAAAAAACAATTGAGGGACTTTTTCCTTCTCATCCTGTGATCTTGGAACAGGTGAGTTTGGAAGTTCTAGAGCCTGACAGAGGGTCTTGTCACCAGGGAACCTAGTCATAGCACTGTTAAATTAGAAGTTGAGACTGGCCCCTGGCCATTTGGGTCTCCTCATGCTGTTGAGCCAATAGCCTAGAAAGGGTCACTGGACTGAGCAGGGTGACAGATCTTAATTACCAGGGAAAAACTGGATCATGGCTACATAGCGGGTCAGGGAGGATTAGGGGGTTCGCCCAAGGGATTCCTGGGGATATGGCCTCTTGGTACTTCTCTCCGACTGTCCTCATCCATGGAAAACTGCAGTCAAGTCAAGGACTCCATTCATTCAGGAATGAAGGTCTGGGTCACTATCACGCATCAGAGAAGCTCGTCACCCAGCTGAGACGCTGGCAGAGAGGAAGAGGGACCTAGTGTGGAAGGAGGGAGAAGCCGGGTACTAACGCCAGTTACGCCTCGTCACCAGCTACAGAAGAGGAGTACGCAGCGGATCTATTTCTGGTCATTGTTCTCCTTCTCCCTCATCCCCATCGCCTACATTTCAGTACTGGAAGAGTGCTGTCAGGGCTAAAATGTTAGGTTTCTCGTGGGCATATGGCTGAATTGACCTCACCCATGGTATATCACATCTGATGAAATCTGGTGTGTCCTCTCTGCGGGGACCATGACTATTTTTACACCAACAAAAGACTAGAGGGGATAGACTGTCCAGGATATTTTCCTTTGGCCCTCTAGACCCACCTTCCAACCTTGTCCACCCCGCTCCTTGGACGGGAGGCATCAACCAGGCCCCTATGCTCTGGCTTCTGGGTGGGATCAGCCAATGGGCAGCAGGAGACTAGAGGGTGGGCTCTTCATTCCCCCTCAGTCCCCCACTGGGAGGTCCCTGCCCTGACAGCTCCTCTCTGGCACTCCTCTCCGCTCGAGCTACTCCGCCCTTTGCCTCTTCCAGCCCCACCTGGTAACCGCCTCCCTCCATTGCTAGTCAGGGGCCACTCAACTGGCCTTTGTTTCTTTCCTGCCCTTGGCCACCATTTGGTAAATATCCGCTCCTTTAAACTCTCTTCAACAACCCGGTGGGAGGGCCTCATCTATTTCCTGCTGGATCCCAGATTTTTCCAAGTAAAAAAGCCACTGAGACAATGTTTATGTTATGAACTATAACTTACATGAAGAAAAGTGTACATAACATTAATCTAACATTGAACATGTAGTTATAAGTTGAACACCATCTGTCTGGGTTACCCCCACCCGAGTCAAGAACCGGAATGAGGCCAGCCCTCCAGAAGCCCACCAGATCTTGTATATTTCCTCCCCATGACAATCCCCTTCCTCCCTTTACAGATGAGTTTTGCTGTAACAGATTACCACCATTTTAGTGACTTCAAACAACACAAATATATTACCTCACAGATCTGACCCTCGAAAGTCTAAAAAATGCTTAACTTTGGCTAAAAGCAAGGCGTGGGCAAGGCTACATTCCTTCTAGAGGCTCTAGGAGACCATCGGTTCCCTGCCTTCCCAGTTCCTAGAGGCTTGGAGCCTCCCCCAGGGGCAAAAATTGGTCCCTGTCCCTACATCACCCCAACCTCTACTCCCGTCCTCACATCTTCTCTGACTCTGAGCCCCCCGATCCCCTTTTATAAGGACCCTTGTGATGACACGGGCCCCACCCCGATAACCCACGGTGACCACATTATCCCAAGACCTTTAACTTAACCATATCTGCCAAGTCTCTCTTGCTGGGGAATAGAACATATTCACAAGGTCCAGGGATTAGGACATCGATATCTTTGGGGGCTGTTATTCTGCCCACCACACCCACTCTCTGGACTTCTTAGGTAATCATTTCTTCGAATAAAGCTGTTGCTTAAATGCATTGATCGGGGCTGTTTATCGCTATCCAGTGAGTTTTCAGTTAGGCCACGGCAGGGCCACTGGCCAGCCTGTAGTGAGTGGCTTTGGATTTGACTGTCATTCCTTGGCCCCTTCAGTTTCAGCCAGGAAGGCAGAAAGCCATGGAATAAGACAAGCATCACTCACATGAACAAGGAATGGCTTTTGCCCACTTTGTGTTGCATGGACTTTTCTTGTGACCCTGAGAGATGTATTATTAGCCCCACTATTATTCCCATTTCACAGATGAGGGAACCGAGGCTCAAAGATCCAAAGCACCTGGCTTCCAGTTGCTCAGTGACTGAGTGTCAGAGCTGTGAGTCAATGCCCTAGTCTGTGTGACACCAACCCCCACCTTCTTTCTACTCCATCACAGGCTCCCCGTGAAGAGAAGGCAATTCCTTTTATCTGCAGGTAAAAGGAAGTTGAGGTGGGACAACCCTGTGCAAATATGATCCCATTTTGTCACTAGAGCAGCCCCAAGAGTGGAGAAACATGTTTTGGCTCTAAGCCAACTGTAGCTAGCCCGTGCAGCGTCAGCAGCTCGAATGTACATTTCCCTGAAATTTCCATTTGCTCATTTAACTATCATTACGTTCTGCAGAAGGAAAAAAAAGAAAGACGGGAAAAACAAAACCACGACGACCTACCAAGTCGCCTTAGCAGAAGCATGGTTTGTTTCACGTAGCAGAACTATGTGGTGGGTTAATGACTCCAGTAACAATCCACATGCCAGGGTCATTATTTCTAACGGGCAGTGACAAAAAGCAGTAGCAAAGCTGGCGAGCCACAACAGGCAGTGTAAAATTTTAATTGCAAGGCATGTTCTGGAATCTGATTCGAAATGTCCTGTGGTTATAAAGCGAGAACAGCTTTCAAGAAAGATAGGCATGGTGACCGGGGAGAGGTTTTAGAACTGTGTGCATGTTTGCTTGGAACACCTGAGAAAGGGATGCTCGCCCAGTCTCTTCTCCCTGACACTTACATTGCATTATCATCAAATTAGGACTCATCTGAGAACCGACTAAGTGGTTAGCACACATAAAACCCCAGCAGAAAAATTGTGTTAGTATCCCCGTTCTAAGGTCGATTCAAAAATCCTTGTCTGAGGGGGGGCCCGGGTGGCTCAGTTGGTTAAGCATCTGCCTTTGGCTCAGGTCATGATCCCAGGGTCCTGGGATCGAGTCCCGCATCGGGCTCTCTGCTCGGCAGGGAGCCTGCTACATCCTCCTCTCTCTGCCTGCCTCTCTGCCTACTTGTGATCTCTCTCTCTCTCTCTCTCCAAAATAAATAAAATCTTTTTAAAAAATCATGGATCCTAGTCATCAAATCCATTACACAAATCTACTCTTCTTGAAAAAGAAACTACCTGATGCTAGGACCAGGCTCAGGAGCCCTTTCTCTGCTTTTTTCTGAGTAAATATGTCCTGCTACATGATGACCTTAACAGTGGCTGGCATTTATGCGCCACTCACCATGTTCTAAATGTCTCATATGTCTTCACTCTTTGCGACCTCCTGACTTTACAGGTGGGGACACTGGGCACAGAGACAATCACTTGCCCATGTAGCTGGGAAGGGCAGAGGACAGCCTGGAGTTGTGAGACCCCAACCTTCTTGCTCAGCTTATATCCCGCTAATCTCTGCGAAGACCGTAAGCCTTTTGAAGGCAAAACCTGTCCTACCACGTCTGGCATATTTTTGTTTATTTAATATTCCTGTTATCTATTGCTACATGACAAATACCCAAACTTAGTGGCATTAAACAACCATTTTTTAATGCTCACAGATTCTTTGGGCATGAACTCGGATAGGGCACAGAGGGGATGACTAGTTTCTTCCCCATGCTGTCTGAGGTCTCATCTAGAAAGACAAACAGCGGGAGGTAACTTGAAGGCTGGACGCTGGAATCATCTGGAAGCTCTGAGTAGCCCATCCCAAGAGGGAGCACTGGAGGGCAAGCATTCCGACCAAGCCAGATGGAAGCTGCGTGCCTTTTACGATGTGAAGTTCATAAATATGGACTCTTCCACCTTTCTCTATAGGTGGAAGACGAAGCAGAACCAAGCCCATCCAGATTCGCTGGGAGGGGACCCAGACTGGTCGGAGGGGACTTAGCCCACCCTGTATGATGTTCTCAATTTTCTTAGCTTCCAACTCGTGTGTGAAAGCTTTCTTATCGGGACAGGTGGATTTCCTTTGATGTGGGGGAGCGAGTGGCTCAAATTCCTTGTGAAACACAGGGCACCTTGTGATTACTAATTTGCTGTTCATTACAATGATCTGTGGTCTCTATCATAACAAATGGGCTGGAACAGCAGATGTATTTACTGCCTTAATTTAGCTGCTAGCATTAGGCTTATTTTGAAGTATTTTCCTCTCCATTTTATCTGAGCTTATCTTCACTGTCAGTAAGTTCAGCCTTCATCAACAGCTGGAAGTCCCGATATTAGACATCTCCCCTTCTATTAATCTTCCGTAAGTTCATCTTTACAGCCGTGAATCCATTCATCACCCCAAGCTGTCCTTCACATTTGTATGGCATTCCTTTTAGCTACACCAAACTCTGTTTCTTTATCGGGACTAAAGTTCTTTGTCATTTTAATAGTTTAGAGAGCTTCCTCTTAGAGCTGGCACTGAGTGTCACATCGTGCACAAATAACAAATGGAGGCTAATAAGATTCTTTGTTGGGTTTCATCTTAACCCCAAGGGCTCCTCAGTCAATTCGTGCCCAAGAAGACCCATAAGGTCTGAGTATCCCTAAAATATTCTACATCCTGTAAGAGGGCCTATAGTTTGGTGTTTCTCCCCCGAGAATGACTAGACACGACATTTCATCTCATTCTACAAAAGCTTCGGTCTTGATTCTATTCACCTACCTCCTCCCTGATTGATGCCGGCCAAGTATGGCTTGGAAAATCAATAGGATCCCTATTATGAGATAGGAAAGGAAGAGCTGCGTAAGTGAGGGAAGAGAAGGGGGAGAGAGGAGAGAGAGAAAGGGGAAGGTACGGAGAGAAGAGAAAGGCGGGTTCTCTGCAGAAGCTGAGATCCAGAGCCCCACCAGGGGAGGTGGGTACGCTTCCCAACTTGGGGATGAGATTACAGAGCAATTGGGAGATGAAGATTCAGAATCAGAGTGTCACAATCAGGGCAAATGGGACGCCCCAGCCCTGGGGCATATCCCTTTCTCCTCAGGCCCAGCCCTGCCCTGGTGAAGGGCAGGCAGGTGAGCAGGTTCAACTTACTTGCTAGTTGCTGGGCTGGCCTCGGGACAAGGAAATCCTGGCCTGGATCGAACCCTCTTGGGAGAATCATAATCTGCGTACATTACAAGAAGCACTCTTTGCACCGATGCTGGGTTGGGCAATCAACAGGGTGTCATGGGCAATGCTGAGATAGTTGTTGACAATCTCTCCTCTCAACACATTTCCACTCTAGATGGGCCCACGCCCCGCGCGACACACACAGCTACCCACAGGACTAATCACTAACGCGAGGCAGGCCCAGGAACTCAGACCGGGGAGATTTCCCGCTGCCTGAAATTGTCAGGGCGACTTCCCGGGGGGGAGGGAGGAAGGCTTGGGGAGGCAGGAGAGGAACCGTCAGGTTGCACTGACCAAGAACAGTCTAGTTGGGGTGGGTGGATAGAGAATGAACGCATCCCTTCAGCACCTCAAACACCATTTCCTGGAGCCACATCATAAGGAAATCCAGTATTTAGGAATTCCGCCAGTGGGCACCTACACTGCCTCCCCGGACCCTCGGTCAAGGAGAGAAGAGCCACTTTGTCACAGGTACGCTCTGTTTCTACTGCCGCAGAAAGCAGGCACAGGGCCTTTCTGTCTGCTTCCCCTGGGGCTGTGACTCCTTTGGAAGCAGCTGAGGTCCTCCTAGGTTTCAACCACCGGTTCTCCCACTTCGAGGGCACGGCCGGCGCGAATGCTCTGAGCACCTTCTCGACCTTTAGGAACTAGACACTGACCGTGCATAAATGCCCCCAGACAGCCCAGCAAGGCAGGTTTGAACGGCAACCCTGTTTTGCCCCCAGTGAGAAAAGAGGCACAGAGATGTCAAGCAACTTGCCCAAGGTCACAAGACTAGCAAGACTTACTGGATTCACACCGCCCTGGCATAGTACTTAACACAGGGCCTCCTCCCAGAGGAGAAAGACCCCATACCCTAGCATGGCTCTCCTGCTGTCCCCGGGTGGGCCCCGGAGCTCCCAGCAAACAAGAGGGGAACCCAGCAGAAGACTCAGGATCCCATCTAGGGGGCTCCAAGGGAATGCAAAGGACATGTCAGCCCAGCTCTGTAGTTTGTAACCTGTAGTTAGATTCAGACAGCCTGTGAGAAGTGAATTGAGTTCCCTGACTTTAAATCAAAATTCTGTGTGTGCCTTTTTCTGGAATAATAGATAGGCTGCAATCAACATTTTCCAGGGCCTGGGACACAGTAAGAAGTATCCAGCCCTTGCTAGGTCAGAGCTATGGAACTCCTGCTCCATCAGTCACGGGGGGCCAGGGACAGTGTAGACAACCCTTGTCCATCACCAGCTCTGGAGATCCTAGTGCCCACACCGAAGCTGAGCAGCATGGGTAGAGGCACTAAACACAAGCCGGGGGAGAACTACTCAAGAAATAACCATCAGCTGTTAACAAATCACAGTCAGCGGATATCAAGGAATTATTCTTAATTTGGTAAGGTGGGGTAATGAAATTGTGACTGTGTTCTTTTGAAGTCCTTAGCCTCTGGGATGGAGAAGAGTGGGGAATAAATGAAAGAATGGCAAGGATTACAATCTTTGAAGCTGGAGTTAAGCACTCAGGGCTTCCTTATACTAGTCTACTTTTGATTTTTTTTTTAATTCCATAACGAAAAGTTTTAAAAATAAAAACAAATCAAAGCCACTATTCTTAACAAGATGCAAATGACTGAGCCAAGGGAAAGTAGTACTTCTCCCAGAAAGGGAAGCCTCCCCACTCCCTGCAGGTGCATGGGGGGGGGGTTCGCCTGCCCTGGTGCCCACCTTCCAGCCTGCCCAGTCCCGCTGGGGGCCAGCAATTGGCGCTAAGCAAGTGGTGGGGGGTGGGGGAGGAAAACAGGCGAGATGTGGGTCCCACCCGGAAAGGGTACATGGTCCTGGCATTCTCGTCCCACCTTGCGTCTTTGGGTACTTCACCTTGCAGGTCTCAGTTTTGCTCTTCATAAAATGGATGCACGTCAGGAGGAGAGGTGCGTGGACGGCAAGGAGGTCCGTGGGAGCACCTCCAGAGTTGTACAGGTGCGGCAGAGTCTGGCATTTTCCTGAGATGGCTCGGGGCAGCGGGGGTGGATGGAGAGGATCATGACTGGGAGGAGGAAGCACACACAACACACACACACATACACGCGCACACACACGCGCGCGCGCGCACACACACACACACACACACACAGAGGAGCGCGCGCGCGCGCGTCTCCCTTCCTCTTCCTCCCCCCCCGGCCCCCCCCGAGGGGCGGTACCCGGGTCCCCTGGGGGAGGTTTTCGGGGGCCGAGGACCGGGGAGGACGGCGCCCGGGAGGGCGGCGGGCTGGGGGGAGCAGGAGCGGGGTCTGGGCTGCTGCAGCCGGGTAGCCCCTCCCCGCTGTCCCCTCCCCCTCGCCTCCTCCGGGTCCCGGCAGCGGCGGCTGGAGAAGCAGCCTGCGGCGCAGCGGCCGCGCAGCCTTTGTCTCGGGGCCGCGGGGCGGCGGGGCCCAGCGCTGGCGTAAGTGACAGCGGCCCGGGCCGCGGGGGCTTGGCGGGGAGCGGGCCGGGGGGCGCGGGGCCAGCCGGGCGGGCCGGGCGAGCGGGCGGGGAGCCGGGCGGGTGCGCGCCCTGCGAGGCGCTGCGGGGCGCGGGGGGCGCGGCGGGGTGCCGGGGTGCCGGGAGCCGCAGCCTTGCGCCTGAAGACGTGCGGCTTGGGTGCAAATCCTGGCGGCTGTGTTTCTCCGGGCAGAGGCCACGCGGGGACGGAGGAGGCAGAGAGGACAGGCAGTGATGGAGAAACTGGAGAGGAGCCGGCGAGCGTCACCATCATTACCATCACCATCACCGCCACCATCGCCTCCACCGTCACCATCACCACCATCACCATCCCCATCACCATCCCTGCCCGTCGTCCATCCCCTCCCCTCTCATTTCCCTGGGGTAACGTCAACTTTTTCGGATTATTTCCTTTTCCTGGGGGATACTTTGAAACCGCGACAGAGTGCTCCGAATTGGAAATAAGTACCCCTGCCCTGGGACATTGGGTCCTCTTTCCTTTGCCAGTTAGCTACCTCGGCTTTCCCACCAGGAAAAGGACCGCGGCGGTGCGCCCTTCCTCACAGACTGTGATGACTCTGGTGTTGAAAAGGGTTTTGTATATTAAATTTTTTCCCCCTCTCACTTGGGAATAAGGAGGATCGTGATGCTAAAGTCATATCTTCACTAAATTAAATAATCAGGAGTTTTAAATCCTACTCGCCTTTAAATTTTGAATGTCAAAATACCAGTAGCAAAGAGAGGCATAAGGAAAATGAAACTTTGACTAAAATAATACCAAGAACAGAAGCAAAATATGTGCGTTTGTAGAAAAATCACCCGAGAGGGCTGAAGGCAATGACTTTTGTCTAAAGTGTAGAAAGTGCCCTTTTAGTTGTTAGTTGCTGTAGATGTCATTATTTTTTGGATGCATGGTGCATCCTCTGGGTGCTTTTCACCTTACATGAAGAATGTTTTCATTACTGTGTTTCAAAACTGGCATTTACCGGGTCCAAAGGACTGCTGAGCAGTCGGGACAAACGACAGAGCCAGAGGGCTGTTAGGAAGCCTGGCATGACAAAGCACAGAGATCTTCTTATGAAAAGTAACTTGCAGAACACAAGATCCTAAACGCTGTGCATTTTTGCCTATTAGTTAGAAAATGAATATCGAACTTTCCACATTCCGTGTTAGACTCTGGTCTCTCTAATTTGTGAAATGGGTTTTTGTGTTTTTCTTTTAAGTTTTATTTATTTGAGAGAGAGAAAGCAAGGTGGGAGGGGCAGAGGGAGAGAGAGAGAGAGTCCTAAGCAGACTCCCAGCTGAGACAGAGCCCAATCCAGGGCTCGACGTGGGGCTTGACGTGGGGCTCAGGCTCATGACCCAGAGATCAGGACTCTGAGCACGACCTGAGTGGAAACCACGGTTTGGGTGCTCAACGGACTGCACCACCCAGATGCCCCTGTGAAATTTTTTAAAGGGTATATGTGATTCTGGGGAGAATGCCTTTGAAATCATCTCTTTCCCTAAAAATATTTCAGGGCCCCAAATTTAAGTAAAGTGTAGTCGATCTAAAGCAATTACATTTTTAGAACAAACTTAAGGAAGGGGTGCCTGGGTGGCTCAGTGGGTTAAGCAACCAGCTCTTGATTTCAGCTCAGGTCATGATGTGGTGCTTATGGGATCAAGCCCCCCATGGGGCTCTGCACAGAGCATGGAGCCTGCTTAGGATTCTCTTTCTCCCTTTCCCCTGGTCCTTCCCACCCTGTTCTCTCCCCTTCTTAAAAAACAAAAAACAAAAAACAAAAAAACCCTCACCATGTTTTTGTTCTGGATCTTTGGGAAATAATTAGCATCTTCAAGTACTTCTGTGCCTTGGGTTGTAACTGAATTCTAGTGTTATATCCCACATGAATTGTTTTAACCCATGTGAATTTTTATATCCCCATATGAATTATACCGCAATTTAAAAATAATTCACTTCTTTTATTGAAGTACACTTTACATATGTAAAATGCACCACTCTTCAGTGTATAGCTTGATGAATTTTTATGTATGTATACCCTCATATTACCTCCACCCAGAACAAAGTACAAAATATTGCCGTCATCCTCGAGTGTTCCCCCGTGCCCATCCCAAACATACTGCCTCTCTGACTGCTCTCAGCATAGAAAAATCATTTCTTTTACGTTTCCCCCTGTTAAATCCGGTTGGCCTAGTCCTTCAGCAGATAAGACCAAGTCCAGGCCCTGGGCCCAGCACGACACAGACATGAGCATTTCCCTGGAGAGTAAATAAGGCCAAGAGTTTAACAAGCAGGGGTAATATGGTCTACGTAGATGTAGAAGGTCGTAGGAACTCAAGGCAAGCCATATCCCAATTTTGGGATTTTGCTTTGTTTTTATGAGAGAGGAAAGGAGGGCTTTTTGGAGGATCCGAATGATTAAAGTGGGAACTAAAAGATGAGTAGAAGGTAGTCAGCTAACACATGTAGGGGAAGAAAAGGAAAGAGTATTCCAGGTGGAAGGAATCTCACCAGCCACGGCTCAGAATGAGAGCACATGGAGTGTTTGAGGAACAAAAACACGTCGGGGAGGACAGGGCTGGCTTTAGTCACGGAGCACAGAATGAGCTCTGATCTCTCAGCTGACTGCGTGGTGCGGAGATCAGAGGAGGAACTGGCTGGGAGGTTGGGGTGGCTTTGATGAGGCAGTGCCAATGGAAATGGGGGTGGGAAATGGAAGGACCTGAAAGAGATTTAGAAAGTGAAGTCAGCACAACTTGGTGTTTGACGTGCAAGACTTCGAGGATGACCCATCGATTTCTTAGATCTTACAGAATGGGTGGATGATGGTACCCTCGGCAATACGGGGAAGGAATCTAGTTTGTATAATACCCTTCTTTGATGTATTTCTTTCCGAATACATTTAATGTCAGTTGCAAGCTAGCCGGTGGGACATTTAGGTGGAAATGTCTACTAGGAGGTTGTAACAGGTATTTATGGGGCATATTCTATATGCCAGGCACGCCCGGGATACTGTGAACAAGACAACGCGCCGTGCCCTTGGAAGCTCATGTGGTACCAGGCTGGAGCACCAGCCTGCAGGCTACCAGATGTATGCGGTTAACTAAAGGCTTCAGAATGAATGAGGTTGCTCAGGAAGATTTCAGTGAAAGGACAGAGAAGCCTAGCATAGCCTCCCCAGGAACCCTAGGTTTCTAAAATGGAGAAGAGGCAAGATGGCTGGGAAAGCAAGAGAAATGTGGCATATTCGGAGTGGCATTCGCTGGGGAGTGGTCCCCAGGGTCACACACAGCTGAAAAGTATGGTTGGTCTAGGGCATAAAAAAAAAAGTATGGTTGGTCTAGCAGCATAACCCAGGAATTTAGGAAGGTGTTTGCAAATTTCCAAATTTTTTTTTTGCATATTTGAATTTTTTCTTTCTTTTATATACTAGTTGATAATAGATTTCTGTTTTGTCTCACTCTTCTACATGATTTTTGGAGTTCTATTTTTATCTGCTTTGAGACACATCCCTTTATGGGCTCTCAATGTGTTAGGCCACCTGCATCATTGATCATTGGTTTGCTGTCCTCGACTCTGAAATGAAGGAATTAAAATTCCAAAACAGAGGGCAGTCATGAAGATAAGTGAGTCTCGACCCTGAAAGGCTGCCGAGAAAACACCTAGCTGCTTAAATTGGTTCTTCCAGAAAGTTCCAAGACTCTATCAGGGATATATTTCTAATTATTTGGACGTCATGCTCATGTGAAGTAATTGGAAGTGTGCCCTTTTCATCTAAAGTGATCCAATGACGCAACTATAAGTATTGTACTTCCAATGTACTTATGGAGGAGAGGACTCTTATTAACCAGATCTTTTCCTGCTTCTTTTGTTGTCCCACTCCCAAGTAGTTTCTTGCATTTGACAAGAAGCAGTGGAGCGTATTACTATGTTTTGCTACCATCAGGGAAAATCTGTGGCAGATTTTCAAATCAGAGGAAATCGTTGCAGATATTACTCTTACTGCCATCCCAGTTCACCATGAACACTCTTCATTTTATAAGAATAAAACTGGCAGGTAGTTCCAGGGCTCTGTATAGTGAGTGACAATCACAAAGAAGGTCCCCCAAAATTGGATGGATGGATGGATGGATGGTTGGTTGGATGGGGAAGTGGTTAAGTAGTTGGCCGGATCAGTGGTTGGATGGGTAGATGAATGGATGGATGTGGGTACATGATTAGAAGGGCAGATAAAAGAATGGATGGGTGGAGTGATGGAGTGATGGATGGATGGATGGATGGATGGATGGATGGATGGATGGATGGATAAGTGGTAGATGGGTAGCTGGCTGGCTGGAAAAGTGGGTAGATGGATAGATAGATGGATAAATGGATGTGCAGGTGGAAGAGCAGATGGGTAAAAAAAATCGGCATGGGAGAGTTGTCCTGCCTAAAGAGGGAAAAGCAGTCTTAGCACAAATATTGTTCCCCCCTGAGGAGGGTACAGTGAAATGTGCTGAAGACAGAGGCATTACTGGTGCTGTTCCTTATTTCTAACATGATATCATACAACTCCCCCAACATCCCTGAGCCCCTCATGTGAAAGGATGGTATCGGCCACCCCTCCTGCTGCCACATTTGGGGTCAGAACCCCGTGTAAAATGATCACGAATGTGTTGTTAAAACTATAGTGCAATAGGAACGTAAATAATCCTTATTATATGTTGATAGATAATGGATTAGAGTTCGAAGTTGCTTTTCAGTGTGTTAAGATTGCTTTTTTGCTCAGCTTAGGAAACATCCAAGTCATGCCTGGTGCCAACTCATATGAGGTTTTGGTCGGCTCCCTTTCCTCCTCCTGTCTGGGCTAGGCAATGCGATGATCATTTGCTAAATACAGTGTCTCCCCATATATGGTATGCAGCCCAGAAGTACGTGTTACCAGCATGTCAAACCTGTGATTTATTGATGAAAACGAGATGAAAATGTACAGCAAGAAAGTTAACCTCAACTTGATGTGAAAAGAAATAGTAGGTAAATTATAACAGGCGCGATTCGGCAGTCTATGGCAACCCAGTTGTGAAGGGGACAGGCACAAAATTGACGAACTTTGGGGCAACTCTAGCTCCATATATCTGAGAGTGGGGTGCATAAAAGTAATCTGAAGTTACTAGCTGCTGAGAACATAGCATATATTTTTCTTTCCAAGCCACGGGCCACCCGGTTGCACACGGTGAGCTTTCTTCTCCCCCTCTGTCGGTGGTAATGGTCTTTGGAGATAGGCCAGCTTATCTCTTCGTTGTTTACAAAGTGCTCTCACAAACTTTTTCTATGCACCTGGGTTCCGTTTAGTGAGATCCCCACTGCCACTTTTACAGATAAGGAGGGAGGAGAAACGTTCCCTGCTGAGACCACAGAGCCAAGGCTCTGATTCAGATGTTCCAACGAGAGTTCTTTCCACTGGAGAACTTCTCGGTAATGGAGCTCTGGGCAAAGCATGTGTCACATCGCAGAGGGGTCAGCCTGTTGATCTTGTTAATATGTTGATTCTTTTGAAGAATCATCAAGTGGGTGGAAATGGGACCAGAACTGGCCAGTCCCCAGCCAATGGCACCGAACAGATATAACACCAAAGGAAGTTGTGTTCCCTGCCCGCGCTGTGGGTCCCAGCAGGAGCATGGGTGCCTTCTACTCAAGCTCAGGTTGGATGCTTACAAAGCAGGTGTGAGCGCTTGGCTGCTCTAACACACGCACGAGTCTCTGGCCACACTTATGGGGGGACATCCTTGCGTCAGTGGCGTCTAAAATGTAGACAATGAGCTTTTTAGCAAAGCATTACCGGACACTTGTGACCTCTCAGGGATATGGTTCTTAGATAACCTCTGTAAAACTGCCTCTTTGAGCCAATTCACAAGAAGAAAATAGGTGCATTCATTCATAATCAGTTTATATACATTGTATGTTTGCGGAGTACCTACAGCATGCGAGAGGCCATAGCTATAAGAAAAGGTTCATTTGTTTTTTTCCAATTTTTTGTTAAATCTACTTGACATTTTATTAAAAAAAAAAAGGAACTGAGTTGGAAATTATGTAATAAAGACAGAATTTTTGAAGTCAGAGGAATGGTGTTGAGAACAGTCTTTGGACACTCATGTTAATTAATGGCCTCAGACACTCGACTCTGCATCAGAAGCGCTTAGCCCCCCTCTGGAGACTCTGGGGAGAGCTTTTTTGTTGAAGTCGTCAAAGTCTTCGTGGAACATGATGCTTGGATGTCTGTGTGAACAATGACAAATCGTTATGTATTTTCTGAGGCAGAAGGCTTTGTGTTTGCTTGTCAAACCAGGTCACAACACTTTCTGTAGGAGCCGGTCTCAAATCGGGACGAACAGGTCTGCGAAAGGGCACAGAACTTGGCAATAGGCAACACGAGCTCTGGAAGTCATTGTGTTCTTGAGTGGAAAGCTTTTGGAGTTACACAGATCTCCCTCTGAGGTCTCCCTAGGCCACCCACCATGCTGGTTAACTGAGTAAGTCATTTTCCAGACTGGGCCTCAGTCTCCTGATTTGTAAGGTGGAGATTATAGCAGACACTCGTAAGGATGTTATAGGGACCCCCCAGCCCTTAATTCGAAGACTTCCTGTGCATCAGGCACCATGCTAAATATTTCTACAATGTTATTTCATTTAGTCCTTACGACACCATATGAGGGAGGTGCCATTCTTCAACCCATTTTACAGATGAGAAAACCAATTAGGTAAGGTACCATCAAGTGTCTGGAAGAGAGCAGCCTTCAGAAATTTAGCACACGATAGTCTAGACTTTTCTATGCGCTGACTGACTGTGTGCTAGCCTCCCCAGTCTTCAGTTTCCTCACAAGTGAGTGAAGACAATGGCAGCTGCCCTACTACTGGGCAGTCGACAGAACTTTGACTGACAAAACACTTTGTGTTGGGAAAGTGCTGTGGAAGTGCATATGGCCATAGGATGTCACCTGGGCGCACCCACCTCCCATCCTGGGCCACATGCTGGTGGCACCATCCAATGGCCCTAAGGAGAAGGCAGAGCTCCCCACAAAGAGGGGGTCTTCCCATGTTTATGTCCTTGGTCTTGACAGCCATCTTGACATCTTCGTAATCTCACCTCGACATCTGAATGACTCTGTTAATCGAGACCTATGGGCCCCAGCTCCATTTCGGGGTTCAGGGAGGGTTGGAATCAGAGCAAAAAAGAACATAGAGAACATTATCTTGGATGAGAACATTGCTTCTTGGTGGCATCTGTATCTGTCTGTGGATATAGTGGCATGAATCTTACTTCCATAGAGAAGGTCTCCCAACTGCATTGCTGCTTCCTACCCAGAGACCACCAGTGATGCTTTGCTCTTTCCAGGGTGGCGCATGTTCTCATCATAGGCAGCGTAGGGGTTCCCCTGTCCACCTTGTTCAGGTTGGGCTTAGCCGTGGCAGGGCCCATGTGTTGCTGGATGGTGACTGGACAGGGTAGGAAGGAGGAAGTCCCTTCCCCGAGGCCCTAGGTGTGGCCTTTCCGGGGTTGAGTAGCAAATGAGAGTCAGTGGCGAGTCGTGGCAGGGATGAGCTCATGCCCTTCCCTCTGGCTACATCCGTCCCTCCTTTTCTACAGGATGGAGGAGAAGAGGAGAGAGAGGGGCATGTGGGGGACTTGGCTATGATTATGTTTCTGTTCAACACATCAAGGGGGGAAATTCTGGTGCATATTTGTGTCATTCTGGACCTTTACACATCAGGCTGGCATCCATTTCCTTTTTGTTCCAGGAGGACCCTTAGCTTGTTTTTTGGGGGGAAATCCCTGTGCCTTCATTACAAAAAGCATTGACATTTCCTGAATTTCTTACATGTGGTGCAGGACTAAGAAATGTAAACATCCCTTGTTTACATTTACATTGTAAAATGTGACAATTTATCTGATGTTCCCAATGTAGTAACAGATATAAAATCTAACTGAAAATAAACAATTAGCATCATCAAGAGCAAGTTAAACAAAATCTTAATTTGTGCACTTGCTAATTTTTCCTCTCTGCTACATCAAAGGAACAAAATGGATAAAACAAAAAACGTTTCAAACGTTCGGGGCTAGTTGCCGTTGACATTCGGTGGCCATGACAGACAATGAAAGGACAGATGACAGCTTAAGTCACAGAAATGTTGTCCTCTACCTCAGCAGGTGTGGCCGGCAAAGTCTACTTGCCATGTGGAAAGTTTTCTAGAATATTCTGCCTTGTGTGCTTTCCCAGAGACAATCCATGGTTTAAAACGAGTATTAAACAAGAGAGAGGAACCTGGGTTTTTGTTCGAACTCCACCTCTGCCTGAACTCACATTTGCAGTCTCTGAGTCTCGTCTTCTTTTGTGAGTGGGGGTGTAGGGTACACAATTGCCAGGATGCCTCCTAACTCCACAGTGCCACAGTTCTCTGGTTCTCTCCCTTGTGTGTGTGTGTTTTTCCCCCAAATCCTTTTTCTTACATTCTGAACTCAACATCCACTAACTGTATGCTGTTACCATAATTACCCAATCACTGAACACCACATGATGGAGAATAAAGTCACTACTATTTATTTTAAACTGTTTCATTATTTTGGAGGGAGGGCGGGAGAGAGCTCTATGCATGAAGTTCTAATTACAGTAATATAGTGCATTAGATTACAGCTCTCTTCTGCCCTATTTTATTGATGATCATAGCCCAGGAAATACAAGCCAAGATTTTTATCTCCATGCCCACATTGCTTACATTCCACACATCCAACAAGTGGCCGGCTCTCCCAGATGAGGAAAGGGGGGTTGAGGTTGTGAATCTCAGTGTAGGGAGGGTCAGTCAAGGAGGGTATAGAGGCTGCATCGGCCCCACACAGAACTCATCAGTGAGGAACACTTTATGCTGTGGGTATAGGCTTCACTGTTCTGTGTCTTTGGTGCAACCAAAGCCTGCTGGGAATGTTCACCTTGACCTTCAGGAGTGTGTCACTGAAAGGCTCCACCCCGTGCCAAGGCTATAGCATAGAATTATCTTTCTTTCTAGAATATACCTTTTTCTTAAATATTTTTGCAGAAGAAATAGCCAGCTTTTAAAACAATCTCAACAAACAAACTCTACGAATGGAGGGGAGTGCAAAACTTGCAGAAATATTTAACATGAATGCCCAAAAGAAATTTCAAGCAAGTAGAGGCTACTTTGGGGTATTGTCCCAGGCCTCGCAAACATTCTACTCTTC
>CM052885.1:74472063-74496383 GCA_028534135.1 Potos flavus
CTAACATTTTTGGAGTGCCAAATACGGTACAAAGCATTTTTATATGATTCTCTGTAGGTTCTATAATTATCCCCATATTGCAGATGAAGAATGTGAGGTACAAAGAAGCTAAATAATATGTCCAGAGTTTACATGGCTAGTAAGGGGCAGAGCTAAGACTTAAGCAATTTCTACTTTCCCTTGCTCCCTTTGCTGCCACCACCCCCTATACAGAGAAAGCACCAGCACCTCAAAGGATGAACTGTCCAGATTATAGACATGATAGGTAGAGTTAATGAAGCGCAGGGGAGCTTTGATCTAGAACGTCTCCAAAACTGATTTCATGACAAGCATGGGAGATATATCGCTAAAGTTTCCTTCCCTGGACCTCCAGAGAAGCCCAGGGCAGAACAAAATCTCCTGAAATCAGCACGTTTTTCCAGAACTAAGCAAATGTTCCACTGACATTCCTCCTACTTCCTGATGAAGCCAGCTCCAGTCCTGCCCTCCAGTGATGGGCTCGCTCTCCTCCCTGGACCACTAAGCCAAGAAGGCCTGGTTTTGTACAAAAGGAGAGACCCTGCATAAACTGTACATTCGGTCTTGTAGCTATGAGGTGGATTGAAAATATGTTTTGCTTTGTTTTTGTTTGGGTTTTGTTTTGTTTTGCTTTTGAGAGAGAGAGGGGTTGGGGGAGAGGCAGAGGGAAAGAGAGAGAGACTCTTAAGCAGACTCCCTGACCCGTGTGGAGCCTGATGTGGGGCTCAATCTCATGACCCTGAGATCATGACCTGAGCCAAAACCAAGAGTGGAATGCTTAACCAACCGAGCCACCCAGGAACCCTGGATTGAAAATATGTCTAAAGAGAGTTGTGAGCAAAAGGCCATAGCTGTTGATGGGGGGAGGTATTGGTTCTGACTTGGGTGATCAAGAAAGGTTTCCTTGAGGCAGTGGGCCCTGGCCTGAGTGGGTGAGAGGGGGGGATTCCAAGCAGAGAGAAAGTATGAGTAAAGGCCCAGTGTCAGACTGCACAACACGTGTCTGGGATCTGGAAGTGATGCCCTCATGCTTCAGCATCAAATTGTGTGTGAGAGCAGAGGATGATAAGGCTGTACACAGAAAGACAAGCCATAACACAATGGCTTTGAACCCCAAGCTAAGGATTGCGTTTTACCAAATAGCCACTGATGACCCATCTAAGGTCATGGAGGAAGAGAAAGAAAGCACAATGATTTATGCCTAAGGAAATAAACCTGGCCACGATCTATAGAATAGTAGAGACTGCAAGAAAGGGAGAGACTGTCAGTTTAGAGACTAATTAGGAAGCCATTTAAATAATTCAAGCAAGAGATAATGAACAGTTTCTGAACAGGACAAAGGCATGGAACGTGGAAAGGACTATACTTTTAACTCAGGGAGTAGTGAGGGGGAGGAATCTTCAAATATTGTTCCAGTATCAGAAATAGAGAGAAGTGAAAGAGGCAGATATGACTCCTAAAACAAGGAGAAAGATGGCTTAGTTAAAAGAAATATGAGTTTCTGCTTCCAGAAAGATAGAGCATAAGTAACTGTCCTTTTCTGCTAAGTAGAGCTAAAACTCACCAGATGTTACGTATAAAACAAAGACAAGTAGGTTGAAAAATGGAGAGAAAGAGGCAGATCCACTAGGGATCTCAGAGCTTGAAGAATGGCATGGTTCTGAGTTCCTAGATTTCATCTGCCTCTTCTTTCTCAGAGTCTCATAACATCATGCTCAAGATGTCTGGGCTTCAATCCAAAATCACTCATAATACAAAGAATAAAAAAAAATCTTGACTTGAGTGAAAGAAATCAAGCAACAGATGCCTAATCTAAGACAAGACATATCTTAGAATTACCTGACAAGGATTTTAAACCAGTCATCATAACAATGGCTGTACAATTCTGAACACATTTGACACAAATGGAAAAGAAGAAAATCTCAATGAAGAAATAGAAGATATAAATAAAAATGAAATGGAAATTTTAGAACTAAAAAACACTGGAAATAAAAGACAAATCTCAGTAGATGCATTTAACATCAAAATGGAAGAAAGAGGAAAGAATCAGTGAACTTGAAGATAAGGAAAAAGGTATTCCCCAATCTGAATAATGGAGAAAATAGAAGAAAGAATGAATGAAAGAACAAAAGAAAGGCTTAGAGGCAATGTTTTCCAGAAAACAGAAGAGATGTCCCAAATCTTTTTATGAATTTATTATTACCCTGATATCAAAACCAGAAAACAACAATGTAAAAAAGGAAACCCAAACACTATGAATACAGGTGCAGAATTCCTTTATGAAGTATTAGCAAATAGAATTCAAGTATATATAAAAAGAGCTATATATCATGACTAAGTGGGATTTATTCCAGATATGCAAAGCTAGTTCAATATATGAAAACCAATCAATTAATCTGTTATATTAACAGGCTAAAGAAGCAAAATCACATAGTGGTATCAATTAATGCAGAAAAGATGTCCGGCAAAGCCTAATACCCATTCACAATGAAAATTCTGGAAAAACAAGCAGTAGAAGGGAACTTCCTCAACCTGACAAAGACATCTACAAAAACCCTATAACTAACATCACACTTAATGATGAAAGACTCAATGCCTTTGCCCTAAGGGAGCAAGGATGTCCACTTTCACCACCCCTATTCAACAAAGTAGTGAGAATTCTAGCCAATGTAATAAGGCAAGAAAGGGAAATATAAAGCATACAGATCATAAAGGAAGAAATGAAATTGCCCTTATTTGCAGATGACATCATTTGCTATATATATTTAAACTCCCCCCCCTCCCCCAATTCTCCAAAACCATTTCTGGAACTAATAAGTGACATCACAGGATATAAAATTAACAAACCAAAGTCATTCATATTTCTATGCAGTAGTAAAGAACGCTTGGAAACTAAAATAAAAAATACAAGACTATAGTCACTCAAAAAAAAATAAAATACTTAGGCATCAATCTTAAAAAAAAACAACAACCATATACCAGCCTTATATGCTGAAAACTACAAAGCGCACGAAAGAAATGAAAGAAAATCTAAATAAATGGAGAGACATGTTGTATTCATGGATTGGAAGATTCAACTTAATAACAATGACTATTTTTTCCAAATCAATATGCATGTTTAATACAACGTCTGTCAAAATCTCGGGAAGATTTTCTGTGGATATAGACAGAATTATTCTAAAATTTATACAGAAAGACAAAGGAACTACAATAACTAAAACAATTTTGGAGAAAAAAACACAGTAAAATGGGCAGAATTATTTCACCCAATTTGAAGACTAGTATGCAGGTGTGACTATTTAAGCCTCTGTGGTATTCACAGAAGGATTGACACATAGATCAGTGGTATAGAGTAGAAAACCTGGAAAGAGACCTACACAAGTACAGCACTGATTTTTTTTTTAAAGATTTATTCACTTATTTATTTTAGAGAGAACGAGATAGTGCACATGGGGGGTAGGGACAGAGGAAGAAGGACAAAGTCTCAAGCAAACTCTGTACTGAGTGTGGAGTCTGACACAAGGCTTGATCTCACAACTCCAAGATCATGACCTGGGCCAAAATCAAGAGTTGGACCTGAACCAACTGAACCACTTAGGCATCCCATACAGCACTGATTTTTGACAAAGATTCAAAAGCAGTGCAACAAAGGACAGTCTTTTCAATGAATGGTGCTAGGGCAATTGAATATTTTTAAAAAAGAATCTTGGCTTAAAACTCACATTTCGCACAAAATTTATCTCAATATGGATCATAGATTTCAATGTAAAACATAAAATTTATAAAACTTTAAGAGGACAATGTAGGAGAGCTCAGTGAAGTGTTCTTAGATATGACACCAAAAGTGCAATTCATAAAAGACAAAAATCAATAAATTGGACTATGTCAAAACTTGAAGTGTTTGCTTTGCAAAGGACCTTGTTGAAAAATTGAAAAGACAGGCTACAGACAGGAAAAAAATATTTGGAACCACACGTTTGACAAAGGACTCTTATCCAGCAGGTACAAAAATCTCTCAAAAGCCAACAGTATAAAAACAATCTTGCTAGAAAACAAGTGCACGAAGAGACATTTCAATGAAGAGGTTATATTTATGACAGATAAGCACTGAAAAAAATATTCAGCATCACAAACCATCAGGGAAATCCAAATTAAGACCCTGATGAGATATCACTTATCAAAACAAATACATAAAATATATTAACAGTATCAAATTCCGGTAAGAGGTAGAGAATGTGTATCTCTTGTACACTGCTGATTGGAATGTGAAATGGTACAGCCATTCTGGAAAAGAGTTTTGTAGTCTCTTTAACAATTAAATGTAAGTGAAATAAGCCAGACAAAGAAAGACGAAAATACTGTTTGATACTGTATTGTCTAACCTATATATAACCTATATATTTTTTTATGTGCTTATCTACCATAAATATATCCTTTTCAGTGAATGTGTGTGTTTGTGTGTGTGTGTGTGTGTGTGTGTGTGTGTGTGTGTATTTATTTATTTATGCTCAAAAAAGAGATTGGGTGCACCTGGGTGCCACAGTCATTTGGGCGTCCAACCCTTAGTTTCCATCAGGTCATGATCTCGGGGTCATGGGATTGAGCCCTGTGTTGGGCTCTGTGGTCAGTGTGGAGTCTGCTTGAAATTCTCTCTCCTTCTCTCTCTGCCCTTCCCACTGTGCTCTCGCTCTCTGTCTAAAGATAAATAAATAAACCTTTAAAATAAAAGAGATCAGATTTGTGATTATCAGGGGTGAAGGTTTGAGGGGTGAGGGAATTGGATGAGGTGGCCAAAAGGTACATATGTCCAGTTACAAGATAAATGACTATTAGGGATGTAGTGTACAAAATGATGACTATAGTTAACAGGACTGTGTGGTATATTTGAAAGTTGCTAAGAGAGTAAATCCTAAAGGTTCTCATCACAAGGAAAAAAAAATTTTTTTGTAACTACATGAGATGAAGAATGTTAGCTAAATTTATTGCGGTAATCATTTCTCAGTGTACGTAAGTCAAGTCATTATGCCGCACACCTTAAACTTACAGAGTGCTATAGGACAACTCTATCTCAATAAAATGGAAAGAAACAATTTTAAAAAACAAAAAATTGAACATATGCTTAACATACATCCCCACGACCTCACTCCTGGGGTGAGAAAACATATCTCAGAGCAAGGAAAACATATCCACACAAGAACCTGCACACCATTGTTCTTAGCATTGTTCTAGTGACTTCATATGCCAAAACATAACAAGCCAATCTCTGAAGATCACATACTATATGATCCCATTTGAATAATATTCTCAACAGTATAGAAAGGGAGAATAATCTAATGGTTGCCGGGGTTAGGGATTGGGAAGGGAGGAAGGTGGGTGTGATTATAAAGGGGTAGCATGGGGCAGATCTTTGTGCTGTTGGACTAGTTGTGTATCTTGAGTGCCGTGATGGTTATAGGATGTCAGTTTCCTGGTTTTGACACTGTACTATAGCCATGTACGATGTAACCACTAGGGGAGACTGGGTAAACGGTACAAAGGACTTCTGTGTACTATCTTTGTTACTTCTTGTAAATCTCTGTATAATTATTCAAAAATAAAAAGCATACATCTATATTTGAGAGAGAGTGAGCGAGCAAGCAGGGGGCTGGGAGGGAGGGAGGGAGAGAATCTCAAGCAGGCTCTACGCCCAGCACGGAGCCCAAGTGCAGCTCGATCTCACGACCCTGAGATCACGACCTGAGCCAAAATCAAGAGTCGGACACTTAACTGACTGAACCACCCAGGCACGCCACGAAAAAGTATTTTACAGAAATATAGAAGTCTGGAGAAGAGCTGTTTGGAGAAGAAGATAGCATTTGATGGGGAGCACACTGAGCTGGAGGAGCTGGTGTGATCGTTGGATAGAGACGAGAACAGACAGCTTGCGATACTGGTCTGAATTCTGAGAGCATCTGAACCCAAGATGAGGCTAAATTAAGCTGCAGGCCCGTAGTGTGGTTGCTAAGGGAGAGAGGGGAAAGAAAAGAGAAAATAAGGATATTTATGAGATAGGAAGAGGAGGACGAGTTGCTGGCAGGAAGATGAGGGCTCTGGGTTGTCAGTGGGACAGACTTGATATTAACATAGGCACGGCTTCCGGGAGCCCTTTTATTCCACCCGAGAAAATAAGGGTTTTCAAACGATTGGATTGCACATCAAAACAACTGGATTCTAGAACCAGATCTGCGATAAATTAGTTAGATATATGATGTTAGATAAACCACGTCATTCCTGAGTCTCATTTCTTTAGAAGAACAGTGTGAGTCAGTGCTCTGAATCAGGTAGTTTGGGGTTTGGATCTGCCCCACCTGTGTTCACCTGGGGGGCTGGGTTGAGGGCCACAGCTACCCTGGACACATCTTCTCAAGGCAGATTTCCAGAGCACTTTTTTTTTTTTAAGATTTATTTCTTTATTTCAGAGAGAGAGAGAGAGCAGGGGGATGGGCAGAGGAGGGGAGAGAAGCAGACTCCCTGCTGAGTGGGGAGTCAGGTTTCAGGGCTCAATCTCAGGATCCCAAGATGATGCCTTGAGCCAAAATCCAGAGTCCGGGGTTCAACCCACTGAACCACCCAGGTGCCCCTCCAGAGCTCGTTTTAAGCCTCTGCTTGCTCATGTCTGCTAAAATTCTCTTGCAAGACAAGTGACAAATGACATGAAGGGTGGGGAAGAGTGCCCCACTCCTAGTGGATGGGGATAAGTGAATATTTGCTGAATAGGCCGGTCTTGATGTGGTTTGAGCTTTGCATTAGGCCAAACTTGGAGTCAGGATGCTTGGAACAATCCCACTCTGCCTGCTCAGACCAATACTACAATTGTGTTGGTCTCTTCATCAAATTTCAGTGGAACCTGATTTTCTGGGATGGCTTCAACCTGGGAAAATTCCCAGATTCCCCTTCAACTGGCTTTGCCTGCTTCCTTGGAGAACTCCTGACCTTGAGTTTGCTTTCTGGAGTTGAGGCCAAGGATGGTCACCAACCTGATGTTTTCTTCATAGTATGGAGCATCTTTTGTCGGCCCTCCAGTTCCCCCTCCCCATTTCCTACCCTGCTGAGTTCGGACTCCGTAGCAAAGGGCTCTTTTGCATTCTCTCATCTGCTTGGGTTTGGGCCCTAAGGAACTAGCAAGGAATTAGAGTGGGGACGGGGGTGAGATTGGGTATTTACTCCTTGTGGAATAGCCCTGGGCCAACTGTGGGGTAGCCTCGGGCTGACTTTGGGGTAGCTTTGGATAACTGTGGGATAACCCTGACTTAACGATGGGGTAGCTCTGGACTGACCATGGGGTAACCTCAGGGGACTGCGTCTCTCCACTAAATTCACTGATGCTCTCACGACAGCTTTTACTTACCATTTCCTTTCCCTCTAGAGTAGCTACATCCTCCCCTCTACTATTCAGTCTGTAGGTAGTAACATCTCTACTGTTTCTGGGTTTCTGAACTTTCCCCATGTGGTTTCCCTATATCTGTTCATATCTTTGTCAAGAGTCTCTTTTATTAACCTCTCCTCAGATGACCCTACCTTGAGTATGGCCTGTATTTTCTGCTGGGACCCTAACTGACATGACCTTCGATTTCAGACTGGTCCACGAAAGTGCAGGGATTTCTGCCCATATTTGTTCACCTCACTGCCATAACCCCGGTGCCTAGAAAAGAACCCAGCCCATATTAGGTGCTCAATAAATATCTCAATGGATCTTGAACGAATGAAGAGAAATGAACAGAATTTGTTTGCCGTTGTTCATCCGAATGAGAGAAGAACATTGTGCTCTTCAAGGTGGGAAAGGGTAACACACATGAGAGGGGCATTATCTTGGACTGGGAGAGTCTTTTTTCTTTTTCAAATTACGGCAGTCTAACCATTTCAAAGTCTACAGTTTAGCGGGACTAAGTACATTCACATTGCTGTGCCACCCCACCATCACCATCCATAATGGGGTACAGACTGAAACCCTGTACCCATTAAACATGAATTCCCCATGCCCCAGCCTTTGGCAACCATCATTCTACCTTTTTGCCTCAATGAACTTGACTACTTCAGGCACCTCATGTAAGTAAAATCCGATGATATTTTTTTCCTTTCGACTGACTGACTTCACTTAAGCATAATGCCCTCAAGTTTCACCCATGGTGTAGCACGTGTCAGGATGTTCTTCCTTTGGAAGGCTGAATAATATTCCATTGTGTGGATATGCCATGTTCTGTTTATCTGCTCAGCCACCAATGGACACGTGGGTTCTGCCACCTTTGGGCTATTGTGAATAATGCTGCCATGAAAGTGGGTATATAAATATCTGCTTGAGCTTCTTCTCCCAAATTTTGGGGGTCTAGATCTACAAGTGGAATTGCTGGGTCATATGATAATTCTACATTTAACTTTTTGAGGAACCACCATACTGCTTTCCACAGCAGCTGTACCATTTTATATCCCGTGAGCCATGCGCAAGGGCGCTCTCTCTCTCTCTCTCTCTCTCTCTCTCTCTCGGTAGTAGCCATCCTAATGGGTGTCAAGTGGCATCTCATTGTGGTTTTGATTTTTCATTTCACTAATGATTAGTGATGTTGAGCACACTTACATATGCTTATTGCCCATCTGTATATCTTCTTTAGAGAAATGCCTGTTCAAGTCCTTTGCCCATTTTTGAATCAGGTTGTTTTTATTGTTGAGTTGTGGGAGTTCTTTACATAGTCAGGATATTAAATCCTTATTTGATATACGTTTTGTAAATGTTTTCCGCCGGTGGCCTTTTCACTCTGTTAACACTGTCCTTTGATGCACAAAAGGTTTAAATTTCGATGAAGTCCAATCTGTCCGTTTTTTCTTTTGTTGTATCAAATCTGGAGATTTGAAAAAAAAAACAAAAACAAAAACAAAAACAAAAAAACAAATCTGGAGATTTGGGGGGAGCATCATTACTACACGTGGAAATATGACATCTTTTCTCAGTGGGACCCACACCCCTTTAGGGCCCCCACACAGCACCCCTTTACCACCGAGCAGAGCCTGTGGGGGCACAGTGCTGGGTCAATTCTCTCTACCACTCTTGTATCCCACCTGCCAACAAAATTTCGCATGGTAGGAAGTTTCTATTCATCCTGGGGCCAAGTAAAGTGCTACAAAGCACAGTGAGGGGCTGAAAGAATGTTGGATAAGTAAATATCGGAGTAACTGAATAAATGGCCGTAGGAAGGAAGAATTGGCTTCTCAGCGGGGCAACAGAGCATTGGACCTGACTGTTTTCAAAAGCTCTTTATTTCTTTCCTTTCCTATTGTCCTGGGAGGTTGCTTCTCAGTGGGACCTGGCTTTTATATAATTGTTTGCAGGATAACAATACTGTTCTATAGCCCTGAGGCGGTGGCCTAATTTCCCTCCTTCTTTAATGAAAGGGACATGTCTTCTGTGGGAAATCAGTGATTTATTGAGAGACCAAAGACTGTTTCTGTTCCTAATAGAAACCAGAGTAGATAAGCTACTTACTGAAGGTGAGGAAGAGACATGACCAGCTATTTCTGAATAGGAAATTAATTTCATCGCCCCTGGTGTGTCCTTGCTAATTTGGAGCTGGGTTCATCCTGATGTTCTCCCTCAGATGGACAGCCCTCCTCGGGACATTCAATCCAAACACCTTTTTAATGAACTTTGTGCACGTAACTCTCTCGTGAGCCCCCAAGGCTCTTGGAACACAGACTCAATATAAAATCAAAATTGGGAGCATTCATTCCAAATTAAAATAAAATCTACTGAATGAAGCATGAATAGCTGTTAATTATCCTTTTCTAATTTTTCATTCCTTTTAGGACTGCTGATGTCGCTCTCCGATAAGGGGGTAGCAGGCACCAAAGCTTAGGAAAATAATAGTAGGAGAAAAACATGAAATTACAAAAATTCTCCCAATTAACTTTTTGTGCAAATTGGAAAAGGGCTATCATTATAAACTATTATTTGATTTTAGCAGAGGAACATCCCAGTCAAGCTTGTCTTTCTCATCCTGCTGCAGCAAGTGTTTGAAAAGTCATGAACATTCTAAAAAGAGCACGGCTTTGAACTCAGACCTGGATGTGAATCCTTGCAGCACTTGTCCCCTTCTCCCTTGCAGGGGTTACGTAACCAGTTGTACCCTCTATTTGCTCATCTGTGGAAGAGGGATCAAATGGAAAATGCTTTACAGATCTGCTATGAGATTAAAAGAAATAGCATTTGTAAAGCATGGAGCGTAGGCCCCATAAATAGCCCCTTCACGCCCCTCCCACCGTATGTGACATTTGTTGTGGACATAGTGGTTTAAGGGTGGAGTTACTTGTTAGGGGATTCCTAATTTAAATAACAGACTAGTGGCACACCCCATGACCAAGGCCCCATGGACAGAAAAATGATTCTTATTTTTTACAAGGCATCATCTCCTTGATCCATGTATTTCTTCATCAAACATTCATGTGCACTGTGTAAAAGGAACTAGTGGCAGGGAAGGATGGAAAACCGGGCATGTCCCTAGAAGCGTGGCCTGATTTGCAGTTTCCTTTTTCTTCCATGACTTATTTCCAAATGTTGCCAGACAAGGGTCTCTTTTTTGATGTGCAGTAAGCCAAACACTGACAGGGTTCTTGCAGCAGAGATAAAGAGTTTTATTACAGGGTACCAAGCAAGGAGCAATGAGGAAATTTCTAAAATTGGCCTCCCAAAGGATGCTGGGAATTTATGGATTTTTCAACGGGGTGGAGATCTGGAAAGTAGATACATGTGATTGGACATTGGGAAAGGTGAAGTAAGAGGGACGACCTCAATGCTTCTGCGCAAGGCGCCATCCAGTGACATCCGGGCACTTACGTCATATGCGCAAAAGATGGCGGCACGAGCGTGACCGTCGAGGGGAGATCTTGCGGTCTTTCTGCGCAGCTGCAGGACTTCCTGCTGGTTTCTTCCAGTCTTATTTGGTCTTGTGACAGTCGGTCAACTTTCTGCGAAACGGGCTCGTCAGTTGATTAGGTTGAACAGAGTGTTCTTGGGGTAGAATGGTCAGGCATGTGTTAACGTGTCAGTTTCACTGACTGTCCTCAGGTACTTGGGTTGGTTTGGGAGAGCTGTTGTTGCCACATTGGTGAGTGTCTGAATTCCCCACGTTACTGTAAGCTCCAGGGATGGGCTCTGTGGGTTTCGTTCAGGGCTGCATCCCTGCGCCCAGCACGCCATCAAGAGAGCTATCACCAGTCACAACTGGCCGCTGACCTGCATCCAGGAAATAATGCTTTTTTCCTCCTCTAATGCAATATAATCTCCTCATTCTCAAGTCCCAAATCCGAGAAGAGACTGAGGCAAGACATGGCACGTGTGGTCGCTTCGTTTTTCTGTTTCCTTTTAGTAGGGCAGGAAGTGAATGCAGTGGCTTTCTCTAGGTGCCATTTCCGAGGGACGTGGCAACATTTTGGGGGAGAACTTGGCTGCAGACTTAAAAGATTTATAGGAAATTAAAAACAGACTGCCCCGTGGAGCCCAAAGGCAAGTGAGGATAATTGGAATCCTGTTCACCAAAGAGATATGAGGCCCTTCTGTATTTTTTAATCACAAATTTCTCCGCTTTTATTCCCTGTGGAGAAATCTGTCTCCACAGATATTTATAGTTCAGACTCCCAGGGGGTGGAAGCCTCCCATCCTTGCTCCTCGGAAGTTTTCTTCTGCTGACAGAACAGAATAGAGGGGCTAACCCTGTCCAGAGGGCTCACGTTAAAGAGGACAGATAGGCCACCTGCCTGTTACAAGGCCCATAGCGACCAGGCAGGGGCTTCCAGGAGGAGGGAAAGTTGCTAGTCTTCATTTTGGAAAAACAAATTCCCTGCAGAGATATTTTCGTGCTCTGTTCTCACTTTTGAAGAAGTTTGGTGACCAGAATTAGTGTCTTTTTTTTTTTTTCAGGATTTTATTTATTTATTTGACAGAGAGAGACACAGTGAGAGAGGGAACACAAGCAGGGGGAGTGGGAGAGGGAGAAGCAGGCTTCCCACCGAGCAGGGAGCCTGATGTGGGGCTCGATCCCAGGACCCGGGATCATGACCGGAGCTGAAGGCAGACGCTTAACAACTGAGCCACCCAGGTGCCCCCAGGATTAGTGTCTTTTTAAAAGATTTTTTATTTATTATTTATTTTAGAGAGGGTGTGCGCACAAGGGTGGGGGTGGGGCAGAGAGTGAAGGAGAGGAAGAGGGAAAGGATCCCAAGCCCACTCAGCACGGAGCACACGCTGAGCGAGGAGCCAGAGGCAGTCTAGATCTCAGGAGCTTGAGAGTGTGATCTGAAACGAAACCAAAATTGGTTGCTTAACTGACTGAGCCACCCGGGTGCCCTGATTAGTGTCTTTTTTAGAACAATGTGGTCTCCATTGTTAAAACCCAAAATTCAACTAAGTCAAAGTTAAAGATCTTATTGTCTTTACTCAACAATTCATGAATAGGGCAACATTCCATCTAACAGAAAGGACCCCCGAGGAGCTATATAAAATGGGAGACTTTTATAGGCAAAGGGGAGCAGGAACAAGGAAGTTACGCTAGCAAAAAGCAGATTGGCTGTGGCAAGGTCGCCTTCCTTTAGGGGATGACAGAGGTCTGTCAGGCAGATTGCCTCACTAGTGCTGATCTGTTGCGTCCTGATTGACTGGTTTAAGGTTCCATTTCTGGAAGAGGCTGGAAGTGTAATGATGTTAAATCTTGGTTTAGTGATGTGGAGCTTAGCATGAGTGATTCCATTTTGGGCCTGTTGTCCTATTTTGAGCACCAGGTTAGAACCCCTCTCCCCACTTTTTGATTACCACAGGTGATTAACTTACAACCAGGAAGCCCTCCTACATTCCTTCAGAGTGAGCGATACCACACCCTTACCCTTCGCACTTATCCGCGGTAGAAGCGACGGTTTTCTTGGCTTAGCCTTTTTCTCCTAAACTCATTCTGTTCCTGTATGGAACACCAGCATAGACCAAGGCTGTGCTAGGTCTGAATATTGTCTTCCAGGGACAATATTCGGAGGTCATAATGGCCATCTCCAAGGAACTGAGGCTCTAGGAGAGACAGAAGAAAGCAAGTGGACTCGGAACCATGTAGAAGGGGTTGTCTTTGAGGTGTGTTGGGACACTCCGGGAGGAGAGGACGGAGCCCTAAACACTGTGGGGGTGATGGAGTTGGGGTGGGTCACGGAAAGGCACACAAAGCCCAACAGAGCCACTGAGTGAGCACAGGAAAGAATGTTTCTGGTAGGAAGAAGAATGTTTGCCAAGTCCTGGGAGAAGCAGTGGGCTTGGCGAGTCTGGAGGCCCAGATGGGTGTGGGGAATGATAGGAGGCCGGAGGTTAGGGATGAGGTGAGGCAGCCTGCAACACTTAGGGCACCTGCCACACTTGACCACGAAGGCAGTACATTTTGTTGCACACTTGCTTTTTTAATTAAAAAAAAGTGTGCCATAGAAATGTTAAAACACACAAAAAATAGAGTAGTATAACAAACATCTTCATACCCCTTATTGATGTTGGACAGTATCAATATATAGCCAATCATATTTATATTTTTCCACTGTCCTGTCCCCCACAACCCCCTGGATTATTTTTAACTAAACCCCAGGGGTGCCTGGGTGGCTCAGTAGGTTAAGTGTCTGCCTTCGGCTCAGGTCATGATCCCGGAGTCCAGGGATCGAGCCCTGCATTGGGCTCCCCGCTCAACGGGGAGCTGGCTTCTCCCTCCCCCTCTGCCTGCTGCTCCCCCTGCTTGTCCATGCTCTCTCCCTGTCAAATAAATAAATAAAAATCTTTAAAAAAGAAAAAAGAAAAAAGATTAAACTAAACCCCAGATACGTCATTTTAGTCAGTATTCAGGATGTATCTCTCAGGGAAAAAGACACTTTTTAAACATACCATAATACCATTATTACATTTTAAAAATTAACAACAGGGACGCCGAGGTGGCTCAGTCGGTTGGGTGTCTGCTTCAGCTAAGCTCATGATCCCGGGGTCCTAGGATCAAGCCCCATGTCGGGCTCCCTGCTCAGCGGGAAGTCTGCTTCTCCCTCTCCCTCTCCCTCTGCCCCTGCTTGTGTGCTCTCTCTTGCTCACACACTCTCTCAAATAAATAAAATCTGGAAAAAAAATTAACAATAACTCCAAATATCATCTAATATTCAGATTTTCAGATTTCCCCAATTGGCTCGGAGGCATCTTTTACCAGTGGTGTGTTAGATCCAAACAGAATCTACACGTTGCACTTAGTTGATAAGCTATTCAGTCCTGTTAAATCCGTAAGAGTTTTTCCTGTCTTTTCCTGCCCCTGGCACTTATTTGTTAAGAGGAACAGGTGATTTGTCCTGCATTCTGAGTTTGGTCACTGAGGGGATTTGAGCAGAGGTGTGTCATGGCCCAGGGTGCTTGCTAGAACAATCTGGCAGCCTGGGGAAGGTGGACTGAAGAGGACCTGACAACCGGCATTGCCACCAGAAACTGGGAAAGACTGGGTGTGCTAAGGCTGAGGCAGTAAAGCTAAAAAAGAGGCACAGGTCTGAGAAATATTTAGAAGTGGAGTTGGAGGTAGAAGGTGAGGAAAAGAAAGAGTCAGCTGGTGGCACCCAGATTCCTGGTGTAAGCCGCTTGGGGTATGAGGTGTCATTTTCAGAAGGAGGGATTTGGATGAGGGGAAGGGACAATGTATTATTAGGATACAGATTTGGATATTTAAATAAAGACCAAATGAAACACACACATACACAGTGATGGGGTCCAGGACACTACCTCAAATTATGGCTCCTTGACATATTGAATATTTCAAGCAGAAGCTAAGAAATGACATGTACAGGAAGGACTTTCTGACCTTTCCCTAAAACAGGGCATAAAACCCCTATGTGAGAAGTGCTCTCCCTACACTCAGAGGAAAAGAGCATCTTCATCTTGGAAGATAAAGGGACAGACACAGGAATCCGAATGAACAGGCCTTGCTAAGTCTTGCTAAGATGTGCAAGTGTAAGCATTTCAGAACTAATATGGTAGTCCATGGTGTTGGGACACAGGCTCCTTCTACCTTGTTTTGTCATTAACATGATCCATGATGGCTCCCCACCAAGTCCATTTTGCTCCAGTGAAATGAAAGTAGAGCTCACCTCTTTCCTTATGGTCGTGACCCACAAGTTTCCCAGATCCCTTTTGCTCACATCTCTTTGGCTAGACTTTAGTCATGTGGCCAAACCTCCCTGCCGGGAAAATGGAAACGTTGTCTTGTGCCCAGCTCACACTCTAGGGACAAAAAAAAGGAGAATCGAGGGGGTGAGAGGGGAATCTTTTCAGTGGAAGGTGTGATTTGGTTTGAGGATACTGAGTTTTGGGTGCCCATGGGTGAATTCCAGGGCAACTCAGAAGAGGGGTCTCCGGGGAAATTTGGACTTAGGATTCGTGATTTTCATTAGGAAGCCATAGGCACTTGATCAAGGGAGGAATCAAACAGACCCCGCATTTAGGAGGGCAAACGTTGCATGTCATTTGTGGGATCACTTGGAAAGAAGCGAGGCTGAAAGCCAGTTACATGGGAGTAGTTGCAGAGATCTAGACTTTGCAAGAGAGTGGGCACAGAACTCAGCAAGTAATTAGACAGGGTGGAGGAGGCAGGGGGAGAGTAAAAAATGACACAAAGTGTCAAGTTCAAGTAGCTGAGAGAGTGGAGATGTCACATACAGGAAAGGCAGAAAGAAGGACAGATCTCAGAAGGAAGAAGGGATTGGTTTTAGACATTTTAATATGAGTTGCCAAGAGCTATGCAGATGGGCAGTGAAGGACCCAGGCTTGGAATCAGAGCTCAAGCTCAAATCTGGATTCTGCCACTTCTAAGTCATGTGACAACAACTTTGCACTCTGGTGTCCTCAAAAATAAAACTGGAATAATAAGAGGACTCATAAGGAGAATTGCATAAATATGTGTAAAACCTGCACACAGTAAGTGTTTGATATACGTGTGATTTTATTTTTAGAAAGGATAACAAGGGGGCACCTGGGTGGCTCAGATGGTTAAGCGTCTGCCTTTGGCTCAGGTCATGATCTCAGGGTCCTGGGATCGAGCCTCACATCAGGCTCCTTGCTCAGCAGGGAGACTGCTTCCCCCTCTCCCTCTGCCTGCCTCTCTGCCTACTTGTGATCTCTCTCTCTGTCAAATAAAAAAATAAAAATCCTAAACAAACAAACAAAAAAAAGGACCACAAGTTAGGTAACTGGAAGTTGGAAAATACAAGCCGAAAGCTCCGGTGGGGGTCAGGGGTAAAGATTTGGGAATCCTTGCAACAAGGTGGGAATGTGTAAGATCCCCAAAGGAGAAGCTGGAAAGTATAAGCACACACTTGGAGAACATGCATGTGTGGGGAGGGGAGGCCTCCCCTGACTCCACTGTCCCCGCGCAGCTGTGGTCTCTGCACCATAGACAGCATTTTCTCAGACCTTACGAGCCTTGTCACTTTCCATTAGTTAGCTGACTGTTCCATTCAAAGTCTGTTTCCCATCATACTCCATGAGGGCAGACCCCACCCTGAACCCTAGCACCTAATGCTGAGCCCAGCGCAAATTAGGTGCTCAGTAATTACTTGTTGTTTAAAGGAATCATGTCGGGTTGTAAGATCTGCTGGGGAAGGAGTCTGCAAATATTTTTGTTGCCATGGAAGAGCGCTTGATGGAGAAGAACTTGCCACAAAGGGGCTGAAGGGAGGAGGGGGGGTCAATTTTAACTTGGCTTCCAACCATCCTCTACCCTTAGGCTTATTAAATGGCAGAATGGTTTTACTGAGAATGAAGCTTTGAAATGCAGTCAGCCAAGCAGATCTAATCACATAAGCAAGTGAAAAATAAACAGCCAATGTCTGGAATGGCTAATCAGAAGATGGAAAAAAAAAATGAACGTATGTGATTCCCTCGAGGTCTGCCAGTCATCTTCTGGGTGCATATCCATGAAGCCTTATGGGGACATCCAATGATTCTGAACACTTATCTAGTTGCAAGGGACTGCCAAGTGTTTTATGAATATAATAAATGATTCTCAGGGCAGAGAAGCAATCCTGCCTCTCTTCCAAGAAGGAGAAAGGCACGGTGGGGCGCTTGGTGTCTTCCTCCAAATAATCCATCATTGTCAAGACAAATCCAACGTCAGACTCCACAGTGTGACTGTATAAAAGTCTTTAAGTCTATCATAGAATGGGAGCAGGAACAGCCCTTGGAGACCAACCAATACAAGCTCATGACCTCGTTTTAATGATTATGAAACCGAGGCCTTGAAGGGAACCAGCACATCAGAGAATAAGCTTTTACTGAGCACCTACTATGTGCCCAGCCATGTGCTATCTGCTCCCCCATATGTCCTTCATTGAAGCCTCATAAGTATTTTCTGTAGCTTGTTGGAAGCATTGATATGTATGTCTTACTCAGTGAGGGCAACTTACTTGCCCAAACCCCCAGTTGGGGGTAGAGTTTTGACCCAAACCCCGAGTCCCTGCCTGCTGCCTCAGTCAGGAGGAGCGAGACTATGCTGCGGTAACAACTGCATAGAGCAACAAAGAGTTACTACTGCTCATGCTCCATGTTTGCCACAGATTGGTCAGGGCTCTTCTTTTGATCACCTTCATTCAGGAAAGAAGGAGGGACCCAGCCTGAGGGAGGCTCCGCTGCTAAGGGCCGAGAGCAGAGAGGAGGGTATCAACCCACATTGCCCTTAAAATCAGCCCAGAAGAGGCCCCTGGGTGGCTCAGTTGCTTAAGCGACTGCCTTCAGCTCAGGTCACGATCCCGGAGTCCCGGCATCGAGTCCCACATCGGGCTCCCTGTTCAGCAGGGAGTCTGCTCCTTCCTCTGACCCTCCACTTCTCGTGCTTTCTCTCTCTCTCTCTCTCAAATAAATAAAATCTTTAAAAATAAATAAATAAATAAAACCAATAAAATCAGCCCAGAAGTGTGCAACTCACAGTTCGCTGGCCAACACAAGAAGTTCGCCATACCCCATCTCAAGGGAGCAGAGAGGGCAACCCCACAGAGTGGCTAGAGACACACAGGAGATGCCTGGAGGGCTCCACCAATAACCTCCACCCATTCTCTGCCCACAAGCCATCTCGGCACCCCCCGTGAAGCTCTGAGGGGACCCCTGGATGGCAGAGGCCCTTCATGGCAGAGCCTTCTCATTCATTTCTTGCACACGGCCCTTTCTGCTTCCCCAGGGTACCTCCATCTGCCTGGTTAAGAAAGAGCAAAGTTTTTGTTCTTTTGTCTATGGCAGTTTATAGGAATATAAATATATTGGCCAACATTACCGGACCCCAGAGCTGAAAGATGACATGCGAAGAGAACTAAAGCTACAGAGTATATGATAAAAGAAAAGAATGTTTGGGTTTCCCCAGATCTTGACATTAATGTTTATTTTTCTGCATGATATATGGTGATGGAAAAGCATTCTTTTCTAGTCTATTTCTTTTTTTTTTCCCTGTTTCCTGCCTCCAAAATGCATGTAAAACCTTTACATTAATTTGAAATTAATTTAAGGAAGCAAAGGGACTTCCCAAGTAGCATTTTATAAATCTCTATTTGTGGGCATGTGTGTGTGTGTATTATGGAAACATGTTGAACATAGACAAAAGTAGAGAGAAGAGTATTGTGGCTGTTTAAAAAAGTGTCCGCAAGTCATTTTATAGCCCTCTCATTATCTGTGTCTCTCTCCCTTTATACCCTCGTGGACATTGGTGATTGCCTCTGCCCAGCAGTAGGATGGAAATAATGCTGCGTGACTCTGAAGCTAGATGAGGGAAGGCAGTGCAGAGTCTGCCCGGGCTTCTCTCTTGGGATGTGTACCTTGGGACCCCTGACTACTGTAAAAGAATCCCTTTTTATTTAAAAAAAAAAAAAAAAAAGAGAGATCTTATTTATTTACTTGAGAGAGAGCACACAGGCGGTGGGAGGGCAGAGGGAGAGGGAGAAGCAGACTCCCCACTGAGCAGGGAGCCCAACTTGGGGCTCGATCCCAGGATCCCGGGATCATGACCTGAGCCGAAGGCAGACACCCGACTGACAGCCATCCAGGTGCCCCTGTAGAAAGAATACTAAGAACTGTTGTAGGGTTGGGAAAAAATTAGTTTTCCCTGTACCCATCCTCAGTTCATTGGCTGCTGCCCTATAAATTCGGCTGACAAAAGACAGATTAACGAGAGAGAAACAAACTGAAGTTTATTAACGTGTGCAGTGCACACGCGCACACACACACAAACACACATGACAACTCAGGGATGAGTCACTCAAGGGGGTGGTTGAACTTGGGCTTAGAGAGCATCCTAGTAAAGACCAATAATTTTATAGAGAAGTGGCAAGACAAAGCAAAAGGATGTGGAGTGTCTAGGGGCAGCAAAGGGTGGGAAAGCAAATTTCTGGGGAAACTGATGGTAAATAAGGACTAATTTTAGCCAAGTTTATGTCGATTCCTCTTGTCCCATCTTTGGACCAGCGAGAGTCGAAAGTTGTCTCTGGTGATTAATTTCTGTCCTTCCTGCTAGAGAGGGGACGATAAACACCTTTACAAATTTCTGTCCTGCTTGTAGGCAAATAGGAGGAGGGCAAAGTGCATTTGTTTCATTGCTTTCAGCTCAAAATAATTCTAGTGCCAAAGTGGCTTATTTTGGAGTGGCATATTTTGCTATACTTCACTGTCTTGGGAGAATCCTACACACAGAGAGACAGACAGACAGAGTAGGCAAAAGAGCCCAAGGAGCCCCAGATGTTGGAGTCTTCGTAGCCCAGGTACCAGGCATGCGTGTGAGTGAACCTTGAGCTGTTTCCAGTCTACCCACCATCTGACAACTGTAATTGCGTGAGAGACACAAAGCAACCTCCATCTTGGTTGAACTCAGTCAACCTCTAGCACCTTGAAAGACAATAATGAGTGTTACTGTTCCAAGACTCTAAGTCTTGTGGTGACGTCTTCCACAGTGATAGGAAACCACGACATGCATAACAAACCCTACGTACGACATCACTCACATTCAACTGTGAGTAACTCCTGGCCAGTCTAGACCGCTGCCCAGTTGCCCCACTTCGAAATATTCGGAAGCAAACCCCCTATGTCTCACCACATCCTTTCATCTACAAATGTTCTGGCATTTATTTAAAAAGATAAAGACTCTATATTTTTAATCACAATACCATCAGTCATGCGTTGAAATGTGTCCTCCCAAAAGATGTGTTGAAATCCTAACCCTGATGCCCGTGAACATGATCTTACTGGGAAATAAGGTCTCCGTGGATATAATCAAGTTAATGTGAGGTCATCCTGGATTAGGGTGGGGCTGACCCACTGACGGATGTCCTTCAAAGAGGGGAGGGATTTGGACACAGAGACACACAGACACAAAGGGAGAAGGCCACATGATGGCAGACACAGAGATTGGAGTGAGGTGTGGACAAGCCAAGTAAAGGCAAGGATTCCTGACAAGCTCCAGAGGCTGGGAAAGAAGCAGAGAACAGATTCTCCCTCGGGCCTCCAGGAGGAACCAATTCTGCTGCCAGCTCCATTTCCGATTTCCAGCCTCCAGAACTGTGAGAGACTAAATTTCTGTTGTTTTGAGACACCCAGTCTGCGGGAACTTGTTCGGGCAGCCCTAGGAAATGAGCACACCAGCCAAGAAACGCTCTATTTTAAGTTGAGAATTAGGTATTTCTTTTTCCCCTCACGCATGAGCTCTTATCCTTCCTAAGCTTGTCAGAGCTTCTTGTCGTATGTGGAGTTATTACTTTGTACCTCATAAAAATAGAAGACTGTCAGTCGTACCGGCTCTGTCATTCTCGTGTCCTTTTGCCCTCAGGTCACACAGCCCTCTGTAAGCAGCTGTGGCCTGGGCCCCTGTCACACGTTCTGGGACAGGAAGTTGTAGTTGTAGGGAAAGAGCCTAAGAGCTTTGGCCCCAGACAGACCAGGAGTGGAGTCCCTCTCCTGTGAGGCCACTTCAGCCAATGCATGTGGCTTCCGGGAAGCTGGTTCTCCCTTCTGAGCCTTTTCCACCCCCAATTGTACAAGACGATTAACCCTTTATATTCCAAGCTATTGCCGTGGGAATAAACGGAAAGGTTTATGAGAATACTGGCCCAGTGCCCAGTACATCGAAGCCTTGTTTCTGTCTTTTTCTTTCTTTTTTTCTTTTTTTTTTAAGATTTTATTTACTTGGGAGAGAGAGCAGTGCTCGATCCCAAGACCCTGAGATCATGACCTGAGCCCAAGGCAGACACTCAACTGACTGAGCCACCCATGCGCCCCACCTTGTTTCTGCGTTGAATAACCAAAGTGGGAAGGAGAGCCCGGGTGGCTGAACCTCTTGGTTTCCTCGAAGTATTGCAACAGCTCCCAAGGCTGTGCTCGGAAAGCAGGAGATGGTCCTGTCTTCTCCAAGTTCAGGAAGAAAATGAACTGGCTTGAGAAGCCGCCCCTTGAGCCGCCGAGGGCCGAATACGCAGGGTCTGACGTGGTGTTAGGAGGGGATTCTAAACACACGTCCTGCAGTTCTGCTGTAGGAAAGTCACTCCTTTTATCCCGAGCTTTGCACCTGCATCTTACAAAACTGTAAGTGGTAACTCGATCAGCCCCCACCACCCTAGGGAGAATTAATTCATTGGAGCGCTCCCCTCTAAGACCGCAGGGCTCTGGCTGGTTTAAGGGTCCCAAGGGAGCCTTTTTGGCTGGTTTAAGGGTCCCAAGGGAGGAGGGGCGTGTTCAGATAGACACGTCCCCAAAGGCTTTCCTGTCCTGTGCAGTGTGCCGGGGGTTGGCTGACACACAAAGCTAATGGAACGGGCTGCAAGACTGGATTTGGGCGCTGTGTGCACTCCGACCCTTCAAAGTGTATGTAGTTCTTCCTCCCGGCTTCTCGGCTCCCCAGCCAGGGCACCTGTGCAAGGCATTCGGCCTCCTGGACCCCAGGTCCCTCGCGTTAAATGAGGGCGTTGGGCTGGACGAACCAGAGACCCCCTTCGGGCTGTAACGTCCACCCATCGCTAACTAGAGCTCTAGCCTTGCTTTTTCGGCTGGGCTCTGGCCCATCCATTACTCGTGTGCTTGGCTTCGAGGGAGACAATAGCGAGCTAAAGATGGTTTTAGCTATAAAGACACTTGATTAATTCAGGGAACAAAAGGTCCACCATCCAGGGCGAGACTGGCCGCTTCTTAGCGTCCCCTAGGACATCACATCCCTCTTCTGCTCAGTGCTTGTCTGGTTTTTCAGTCCCCTGGAGCCTCAAGGGCACAAAACAGCTGCCCTTCTTGCGCCTGACGTTTACGTGGGAGCGCGTCTCCTCCCCACAAGCGCCCCGGCCAACTCCCCTTACACCGCGCTGACCAAGCCCCCCAAACCAGGGCCCGGCTCACCTGCCCAGATGCCCAGGTACGTCTGGACCAAACCCGAGGTCTCCTGCCGGAAGAAGAGACACTGGGAGGAGGCTCCAGCTCGCCGGGCCACGCTGGTCCCATCCACGGCTTCCCTGAGGGAGAATCACGGCCTTAATAACAGGATCATTCCTGTGGAAAAATAAAACTCACTTAGGATCGTCTCCTTTTACAAAACCACTTCTGGCAAATTCCACTGGTAAAATGTGGGCCTGGCCTCTTGTTTTACTCCCTCTTCAAACAAGGGGCATTTTATTCGCGGGCCTGTTTGGATGGAGCCCTGGGGTTCGCTCAGGGTAACAGGCTTCATTGTACCTTAAAGGTGGGTCTAGTCACAGCAGGTGTCCCGAGCTTTGCTGCCGGTGAGCGGGACAGAGAAGGCAGCAGGGGTATCTTCGTAGAAACTTCTAGAGACTCAGCGCACCAGCCACCCTGACAGAAAGCATCTCCCGTGGCCCCTCCAACCTGGGCCTGGCTGCTAACAGAAAGCTTCTTCCGGTTTCCACCATATTCTCCCAAAGGCCTCCGCGGCCCTCGATTCCCCAGGTGATACAATTTCCCCAACACCAGCCTAGCACTGACTCCAGAACCGGAGAAGCAGAGGTGAGAAGGAGGAAGTGAAGGTGATGTGCATGTTGGTTCAATTAGACAGAGATTGCCTAACAGAAGCTGGCAGGGATTAAAATGATCTATTAAAAAAGTGCAGAGGGGCGCCTGGGTGGCTCAGTGGGTTAAACCTCTGCCTTCGGCTCAGGTCATGATCTCAGGGTCCTGGGATCGAGCCCCGCATCGGGCTCTCTGCTCAGCAGGGAGCCTGCTTCCCCGTCTCTCTCTGCCTGCTTCTCTGCCTGCTGCTCTCTGTCAAATAAATAAATAAAATCTTAAAAAAATAAAAAAGTGTAGAGTTCCAGCAAAGGGATCTGGGCAAGGTAGCCGGCTGTGCGAACCAACACAGGAGAAGGACACCAATAACCCTTACTCTGGCATTTATTAATTTCGTGGTTTGGGGAACCTCAGTTTTCTCATCTGTAAAATGGAGCCGACGACACATTTTGTGTAGGGCTATCATGATTACAGGTAAAGTTAAAGTCAAGGACAGGGGCTATGCTAAAATAACAAACACTTCTAGCTAGAGAGTCAGTGTGCTGGAACAGGAAGAGCACAGCTTCAGGGCAAGGTGTCACCTAAGTTACGTCCTTTTCCGTCCTTTTCCAGGGATGGAGGGTCACTCAACAAACCTCTCGGAGCATCTGCGGAATGGCCTGATGTTATCCCCCTTGAGAAGATTAGACAAAATGGTCCTATCCAGAGTGAACCTGACACATGAGTTCTTACTAAATAGTACCTGTTGTTGCAAATGAACAAATGAATGAATGAAGGAACAGTTGTTGAGAGGAAATGTACAAAGGCCTTGCCAAGCGCCCAGGGGCAGCCGGCTCTCAGTAAATGGCCACTCCCTTCCCATGGGTGAGGCCACAAGATTTAAGGTGGTGTCCCCATAAAAAGAATTAACATAAATAATAGTTTAAGGCAAAAATTTTTTAAAAAGCCAAATTAATCTAAAAAATGCACAATGAGCAAAATAGCAAAAGGTTTAAAAAAAGATGGGATCATTCACAGTCCTGGGTCATGTTGGAACCTGAGGCAAAAGGAAAAATCAGTACTTCTGATCCTGTCTTTAGTTAAAAATGAAGGCTCCATCCCCTGCCTCGGGTCTCCCCTCCCTCCCACCTCCTCTGGGGCTCTCCTGGTTCCCTCCCGCATATTGGAAAGGATTGCTGCACTTTTAAGAAAAATGAGAATGGCCCTGAGCTACCCCCAGGCCAACTGGAACTGAATGTCAGGGGGCGAGGGCTGAGCATCTGTA
>CM052885.1:74496883-74514232 GCA_028534135.1 Potos flavus
TTTTTTTTTTTTTTTTTTTTAATTTATTTGAGAGAGAGAGAAAGTGAGAGCATGAGAGGAGAGAATGTCAGAGGGGGAAGCAGACTCCCCGCAGAGCCGGGAGCCCGATGCGGGACTCGATCCTGGGACTCCAGGATCATGACCTGAGCCGAAGGCAGTCGCTCAACCAACTGAGCCACCCAGGCGCCCCAGGGAGCACTTTTCATTGCCCTTTGAGCAGACCTTGCGGTGAGCCCCAGTCTCAGCAACAGCATAGACAGCTTCGATCCTGTGTGATGCAGAGTAACTCAGACATTTGGCTCTAGTTCCCACTTTCCTTTCTCTCACAGAAGGGGCTGTCCCCAAGGGTCTTAAGTGCACCGGTGCAGGGACCAAGCCTCGTGTCCCCTTTGTCCCCAGAGCTCTTAACCTTGGGTTTTGCACACGGTTATTATTTAATGAGCATATGTAAACCGAACTTCACGCATTTTTGTTTATTTGTTCTTACCAGCCATAAAGGAACTCAGCCTTCAAGGGTGCTGCTGGAAAAGCAACCGTTTGCTCTTTGAAATGACATCATCTTCACTTTTTTGTATCAGTCTTTCTTCCAATTTGGTCTGTTTGGTCCCAAATCTTCTTATTGGGGGAATCAATCGGAGGTTGCTTTTTATAATCGCTCTCATTCTGGTTGATTTAGCTATTATTGGACCATCTTTATTTCTTCCTAAAGTATTCAGATTTAATTACATGTTTTTCTTCTGCCTTTGGTTCAAGTGTGCTAATTATGCACTATTTAGTCTGTCTCAAGTTTAATATTAGACTTTGCATTGTCCCTGCATTTGCTAAATTGCAGAGAATTTGTATTTTAGGGCTCTTGCCATTCATGGTGTTATTACTTGAGGAAAGTAATAGATATAGGATATATATGTCCTACATATATCAAATATATATCATATGTATATATAAGAGCAGGCTTAATATTTCCAGTTTCAGGTGTAGAATTCTACTTACTGAATCAAAGTTGCTTAATCTGTTTCAGCCAGCTTATGAACATTGCTTTAATAAAGTCAACCTGGTACTACAGCTTTGTCTTAGAACGAATGGTAAAAAAACCCAGGAGAATTGAGATATTTAAACGTCTCATTGTTGGCTTTTGGTCACTTCGGCATGGTTTCTGCTTTACAATCTTGCTTCGAAGGAGTACCTAGGTGGCTCAGTTGGTTAAGCATCTGACTTTTGATTTTGGCTTTGGTCACGATGTCATGGTTGTGAGATCGAGCCCTGTGTCAGGCTCTGAGATCAGTGGGAGTCTGCTTGTCCTTCTGCCCCTGCCGCCCCCCCCCACTCAAGCGTGCTCTCTCTCTCTCAAATAAGTAAATAAAATCTTTTTTAAAAGAGAGAGAAAACTCCTCTCAAATGTCTAACTAAGGTTGCAAAAAGAAGAAAAAAAGGATGAGAGAGAAGGAACATTGGATGACATAATGCTTGAGAATTTCTAGAAATGATGAGAAAACTAGCTTCCTCGGTTTCAGGAAGCCCAACTAATGTCAAGCAGCATATTTAAAAAGACGTTTGGGGGCGCTTGGGTAGCTCAGTCGGTTGAGCGTCTGACTCAATTTTGATTCAGGTCATGATCTCAGGGCTCCATACTCAGTGGGGAGTCTGCTTGAGATTCTCTCTCTCTCTCCCTCCCCTCCTCACACGTGTGCTCTCTCTCTCTCTCTAAACTAAATAAACCTTAAAAAAAAAAAGACATCTGTAACTAGTTATAACAGAGAAATGCCAAAGATAAAAGATGTTAAATTTACTGGGGCACTTGGCTGACTCAGTTGGTGGGACATGTGACTCTTGATCTCGGGGTCATGAGTTTGAGCCCCATGATGGGCAGAGAGCTTACCTTAAAAAAAAATAATAAAAAGATCTTAAAATCATCCAGAGAAAGAGATTTAAAAAAAAACAAACAGATTATACACAAAGGAATTAGACTTTTGGCTGACTTCTCAGATTGTAATGAAGCGGGGAGATGGTGGAATGTTATCTTCAAAGTCTTAAAACTGTTGACCTAGAAATGACAAGAATGAGGAAGAGGGTGGTGATTAAGGCTATTGAAATGAAGTAGCAATGGAATGAACAAATGGGATTTTTCCAAGGAACTTGGTGGTGCCATCAGGTGGACTCGTAGGTTAAAGAGTGGGTAACCTTCAACCAGAGTTCCAGGTTTTCAGGTTGACTACCTGAACCACAGTGTCATCAATGTCAGAAACCGGAAGTTAGGAAGGACAGATTTTCTAAGAGATGTGGATGAATTTAGGGGTTTTGTTGTTGTCATTACTACTGTTGTTCCCGATTATAAATGTGAAACAAGATCTGGGTAATGTATATGAGTGCTCATCTTACTAATATCTACAGTTTTCTGGAGACTGGTGTTTTATAGTAGTTTTTTAAAAAATAAAGTAACACAGGGGCACCTGGGTGGCTCAGTGGATTAAAGCCTCTCCCTTCGGCTCAGGTCATGATCTCAGGGTCCTGGGATCGAGCCCCACATCGGGCTCTCTGCTCAGCAGGGAGCCTGCTTCCCCGTCTCCCTCTGCCTGCCTCTCTGCCTACTTGTGATCTCTGTCTGTCAAATAAATAAATAAAATCTTTAAAAAAAAGAAATATTTAAAAAAATAATAAAAAAAAAATAAAGTAACACAGATCCATGGAAGAAAATGAAGAAATTACAAAATGCACCAAAAGAACACTTAACTACTCATAACTGAACGGTTAACTACCCTTTGGGATTTCGAATGCCTCCATATTTTAGTAACACTAGAACACCCAGGCAGGCATTTAAAGGATGGGGCAAGCGTAGATGCTGATTAATTCTTGATGGTTGACTGAGCATTTGTGTAATCTTCGGTTACAATGTGTCACACTTCAAGCAGAAGGGGGAACATGCGTGAAACGTGAAACGAAGGTCTCAGCACTTTTCCTGCGTGCTATATGCCTACTGCAGTGAACTGGGATTCACAAGGCAAATGTCAGTCGTGAATGTATTAACCTCGTTTCCTTGGGAACCACTGAGAGGAGGGGAGAATGCCGGTCACATCTAGCAGCCTGCTATGTGTAAGGCAATTAGTTCCAGAATTTGTCAGATGATGGTTCTATTTTTGAGCACTTTCTTATCGAGTAGAGAAAAATATCTTGACAGGTGGGGATTTCTCCTCAGTTTGGGTTGCAGGTTGGTTTATAAGCAACTGCAAGGCAAGTTTAAACTGCCTCGTCCCAAGATCATTAACATTTGTTCCTCTCGGCGAAGGGTCTTGATGGATTGGTTCAGGGTTAAGATACAAGTGAGGAGGCGGAAGGCTGATGTTCAGCTCATGCTCTTCGGAATAAACACAGATTGTGGCGTACATCCTGCTTCATCCTCAAAGTCGGCACACAAAGTTCCTCATTAGTTTGCTCTGGTAAGTAACAGCGGTCCTTTTCTGCTAGTTATATGGATTTGGGAAAGCTTTGAGCAAGAATAATAAAAAATAGGGGTGCCTGGGTGGCTCAGTAGTTAAGCGTCTGCCTTCGGCTCAGGTCATGATCCCAGGGTCCTGGGATCGAGCCCCGTATCGGGCTCCCTGCTCTTTGGGAAGCCTGCTTCTCCCTCTCCCATTCCCTCTGCTTGTGTTCCCTCTCTCGCTGTGTTTCTCTCTGTCAAATAAATAAAATCTTAAAAAAAAAAAAAAAAAGAAGAAGAAGAAAACATAATCAGAGCAATGCAGCAGCCATTTAGGGAGCGCTAGGTGCCAGGCAGCATGCTCAACCTGGACGGCTGTCCTGTTGGCCAGACACCCCAAGGAGGCCTGTGTGGAGGGTCGGAAGATGGCGGATTGGCCTGTAGTATGAGCACGATGAAAGGAAGCAATGAAAGCTGTGAGGAATCATGATCCAGAAGTCCCATTTACATATGTATTGTATATATTTTACTTTCTCTCTATTTATATTAATGATGTGTTGTGATCTTCAAAGATCTTCCTGGCCAGAGAGAGTCGCCATCTCCCAGCGCTAGCCAATGCTTAGAGATGGCAAAAGGCCAGGCAGGGGCAAGCCCTTGCTGTGCAAGCTAACCAATCTGGAGCCAGACCTCCTTTGTCTGGCCCCACCTAGCCTAGCAGGCAAGATGCCAGCCAGGTGCCAGGCAACTAGAGCCCAAAGTCGGCCAGAATTATTCAAACTAGCTATTCTAGGATATTCGCCCTGCCCTGTCTGTCCTTCCTATGGAAACCCCAATAAAGACTGTGTCCCAAACCTTCACACACGTCTTCTGCCTCCTGACCCCCTGGCATCTTTCCCGTGTGATCTTGACTGGCGTGCCTTCTGTCTCTAGGACCTGTGAGTTGTTTTCCTGCACCTTTCTTCGTCTCCTCTTGTGGCCACACCTGACGGACGTCTCATAAAAGAATACGCAACCCCGTGGGCGGTAGCCATTATCCACAAACTTACCAGGTGCTTATGCCCATTTTAAGTTAAAAAAAAACTGAGTTGTAAAGAGCTTAAGCCCGCATAGGTTTGTTAAGGGAAGAGTAGAATTTGAGCCTAGGTTTGTCTGTCTGCAAGTGCCCCTCAAACCCTGCCCCCTCACTACTCAAAGCACGGGCTCTGACAAGCCACACAGGCTTCACCTGGGAGCTTGGTAGCGGTGCACAATCTCGGGCCCCACCTCAGTTCTAGTGAGTTCGATTCTACCTTGTAACCAGACCCCAGGTGGTCCCAAGGGAAGCTGGAGAGGTTGTGTTCTCCACCAGCTCGGCCAAGCACCATTAAGTGGGGAAATGTGTACCACAGGGCATTATGGGAGTGACGTCGATGAAGCCAGACCAAGAGGGTCTGGGATCCTAGAGAAGGAAGCTGGTGTTGAGGGCTGGGATGGTCAGAGAAATCTACCCAAAGAAGGTAGAACCTGTAGAAAACAGTTAGGATTCAAATCCATTAGCATGTAAACAATTTTACCAAACCATCCCTCTCGCCTGACCATCCCACTATCTCCATAAACAGAAGCCACTGAGGTCTCCGTAAACCTCCCCAGGCGCCATATTTTCCTGGAGCTCAATATTTTATCTACGGTGTGGTGAGTGCCTGCTTAGGGAAGCAGTACTTGGTTGTGAAGACAGCTCAGGTGACAGGAGGGAGACTGGCTCCCGGCCCTGCTGGTACAGAGGACATCTTCGCAGCCGTCTCAGATCCTACTTGGAAGTAGGTGTGCTAAGAATTCATTCATTTCTCTCCATTCCCGTGTCCCTCTCAAAGCCATCTTGTAGCCAAAGTTAGAAAAAAGCCAGTCTCCAAGAATCGCTTTCTATATTTGAACTTAAAGATGAAGTAAACATTTCTTGAAATGCTTATTTCAAGAAAATGTGCATGTTCTTAGGCACAGGCAATGATTTAAGTTTATCTGCTAACACAGGAATTTTTTTAAAGCACGCGATTCTTTTTCTGCGCACACGGGAGTCCTGAGCCACATTTGTTCATATGCCTATTTACAAAAGAGATAGAAGAGCCCACTATCAGTGCCAGCTAACTGTTAAAAGGCCAACCCTAAGACCCTGGTCCGTTTCCACGGTACCTGCATGTGGTCCATCAGCCTACAGAGGCTTCCGGTTCCCTCATGAGATACTATGTCCAACCCCAAGCAACCAACTTACATAGCCTCCCTAGGCAATGACCCGATTCAAAAGGCCGTCCATCAGCCTGCAGCCCTGCTTTATTTTTCTTCATAGCACTTACCACCATCAGACTTGGTTTTCATTATTTATCTGTTTATAGTCTATCTCCCTGCCCCTTGAATGCAGGGATTTCGATGGTGTTATTCACCACTGAATCCCCAGCATCTAACATAGTGTCTAGCACAATAACCACTGGTTGAATAAATAAACCTGTAAGTAAATAGAAACCTAAATGAACATGCTAGTTAATAATCGGCGAACGAGTGAGTGATTTTTAGAGATCGGAGCATCAAAAGTTTCACACAGTGTAGGGAAGAATGTGATTGATGGCCGGGCCACCTCCCTGGCCTGGGGATTGGTGTGGGCCTTATTAAATGTGCCCCTACAAGAAAAAGCAACGTAAGCAGGAAGGGAAAGAAAGAAAACATAGGCAGAAGCATCTGAGTAAATGGCCCGACAGGTGTGTTCTGAAGCCTGAAAGATCACGTCCTCTCTTTCTGGCCACATGTTGGTGCTGCTCGTAGTGTCTAGAAGAGTGCTCAGGCCTGCTCTCTGGGAGCCTAAAGAGAACTTCCTGGTGCCACTGCTGAAATGTTCTTGGTTACAAACAATAAGAAGCTTCCGAATACTTGACGTTGCTCACATTCATCATGGTAAGTGGTCCCAGAGTATGCTCCATGCGCAACGGATTCAATGACGTCATTCCTTCTACGAGGGAGGGGAAGGAAAAGGGAGCCAAGGAAGCATGTTGAGGCCCAGTGACACAGCTTCGGCAGGTGGCCTCGCTCCTGATTAGGACAGAGTGGAAATGCTTTAGGGCCTCCCCAGAGAGAAGTCAGGGGATGTCTCCCAAAGAACATTCCAGGGCAAAGTCTTGGGAGATGGGGTGCAGATATCAAGAGCTCCAGGGCCAAATACGATTTGGAAAGCCTCAGTTAACCAAGTTAGAAGGTTCTTTTCTGTACAGAACTCCTCAGGTCTTTAATATGCTAATTCAGATTATGATTCAGCCCATGATTGTGGTCTAGAGAGAAATGGGCAGCAAAACAGAGACTGGGGGATAAAATCAACAGGCACTGGTGATGAATTAGAAGGGAATATGGTGTCCAGCCTGCCCCCAAGGTCCTCCGGCTCGTGCAGTGGGTGGATGTGGGGCCATGTGCCGAGACCGGGAGGCAAAGGCCTTTGTTTAGAAGGGAGGAGCACGGCTTTGGTTTAGGCGTATTGAGTAAGGGAAGCCTATGAAAGAGCCAAGCAGAGATGACAATTGGAAGTGGAAATTCTGTTGACATTTGAGGCTGGATGGTTCTTAATTTAAAAAGTAATTAATTAACTAGTCAATTAATTAAAAGAAGTGGAGATTTTGAACTCCAGGGAGAGTACTCTTCTGCAGAGTTGGGATGAATAAGGGGTCTCAAGCTGCGCTGAGGGCCTCTGGGGAACCCAGTGCTGTGAGCCATCTCTGGGGGGGGGTGCATTTAGGGGCCCCAGAGCTGCCATCTCTCCTTACATCAACCCATCTAAGTCTCTTGATCCTTCAGATAAATTACAAACTAAGCTTCAGAATTCAACACGGGATCAACATGTATACATTGAACTGTTCTTAAATGAAGGATGGCAAATAAATGTCATTTCACACGCCAATTCTAGTAATCAATAGTAGTTGCTGGTGAGTGGTAGACATTTCAGAGACCCCACCCAGGGCCATGACTGAATAGTGACGTCTGCCCAGATATCGGAAGGAGAGGGTGGAAAGAGTCTGTGCCACAAATTTGCCTTCGTAGGCCTAAGCCTTGTAGAAGGTCTTCAGCCAAGCAATCAGGCACATTCCTGGTCATTCTCCATGATGAAAGTGAGCAAAATCAAGCGCCTGTTTTGGGGAGCTTTTTGTTGCTTTTAGAAAGGAGCATTTTTTTCTGCAGTGGCTCCAGGTTCTCCCTAAGCTCAGAGAGTGGCAGAGAGATTGTCAAAACAAATCTGCATTGACTTAGAAATGTATACTTATCTAAATAGATCTTGCGTTACTTCAATTCTGTCATTTTTGTGAGCCCAACTGAAGTTTTTGTGTTGAAAATTTAGAACGGTATAATAGTGCACAAACTGCAAGGTGTAACATTTTGGTTTGATAAGTGCAGATTTCAGTCACGAAATATATTGAATTCGAATAGCTTTACAATGCAAATTTCTTTTTTCTAAATTGTTAATTGCTTTAAAACTAGAGAATGAATCAAGAAAACAGTGATTATCACTGAATATAATTGCGTGGTACAGAGGAGAATTGCTAAAACGATTCATTTGGCCATGAAACACGCTAGGAACACCTTTCTGTAGAGATCACTGGGTGTCCTAAAAAAAAAAAAAGTTTTGCTTAAGCAGGAATGATTCAGTAGTGAAGGAAACTGGGCATTGCAAGAGACAGAAAGGAGAATCGTTGGGTGTCGTACTGTTATAGGGAAGGGTTGACCTCAAAACCAAGGACAGGTCAGCCCTAGTCATGGGAGGATAGTCTGTGCACAGAGAGTCAGCAGCGTGGGTTTGAGAGGTGGCCTGGGGAGGTTCTGTTCCCCTTACTTCTGCTGAATGGTAGCAGGAAACAGGAAGTGAGGTCACAGGAAGTGACGGGATTCAGAGAGGAAATGGATTCTAGGAGAGAGGGAGGCTGAGTGGAACAGGGAGTGGGGGGTCTCCACCAACCTTCCCCAGACCCTCTGTATTGACTGTAAAATGTATACTCCCCGCAGATGTTAAAGCACTCTGTGTACGCCTGAAACTAATGATATTGTAAGTCAATTATACCTCAAAAAAATTTTTTTTAGTGGGTACTCCTCACGGTGCCCAAGAGCCGTCACTCATCCCTCCTTGGCAATCAAAGAAGCCTCCCTCCTTCCCCAGCACCTAGTGCGCATCACGGCTGTGCCAGAGCCCGCCTTTCCGACCGTCACGCAGTATGTCGAGGTAGTTATGGGAATGGGCTTCGGGTAAGGTCTCACCCAGCCCAGCCATTTATCAGTGGGATCATTTAGAGCCTGTTATTGAGTCTTCCTAAGCATGTGACATTGGGCACTTGGATTACCTTCTCAGTTTTAGCTACTTCCTCTGCCAAACAAGTTAACCAATAGTCCCAACCTCAGCAGGGTGCGTTGCAGTGATTAATGTGAAATAATGTATTAAGGAGCCTAATTGGTCACCTGCTACATAGTGATCAACAAATGGTCGTATTTTTTAAATTGTCAAATATTTCCATTTTTAATTGTGCTAACACCGCAGAACTTAAACTTTGCCCTCCTACTTTTTTTTTTTTTTTTGCATTTCAATAGTGGTAAGTACATTCACATTTTGTGCAGTAGGTTTCTAGAACTCTTTCATCTCGCAAAACTGAAATTCCATACCCATTAAACAACTTTCCATTTCCCTTTCCGCCTCTGGCAACTACCGTTCTGCTTTGTTTCTTCGAGTTTGATTACTTTAGATACTTCATATAAGTGGGATCATACAGTATTCGTCTGTGACTGGCTTACTTCAATTAGCATGATGTCCTCAAGGTTCATCCATGTTGTAGTTTATGAAAGGATTTCCTTATCTTTTAAGGCTAAATAATATTCCATTGTATGTATATTACCACATTTTGTTTATCCATCGACGAGCATTTGGGTTGTTTTTTATCTCTTGATTATTGTGAATAATGCTACAGTGAACATGGGTGTGCAAATAGCTCTTTGAGATCTTACTTTCAAGTCTTTTGGATATGTATCCAGATAGAAGATTGCTGGGTCACACGGTAATTCTATTTTTAATTTTTTGACCCACCTCCATCCTGATTCCCATTGCAAGCACCCCATTTACCAATAGTGCCAAAGGGTCTAAGGGATTTTTCCACATTCTCATTACCCCTTGCTATTTTCTATTTTATTTGGTTTGGGGTTTGGTTTTTGATAATAGCCATCCTAATGAGCGTGAGGTAATATCTCATTATAGTTTTGATTCTCATTTCCCTGGTGATTAGTGATGTGATGCATCTCTTCATAAGCTTTTTGGCTGTTTATATATTTCTTTGGAGAAATGTCTATTCAAATCCTTTGCTCATTTTTTCATCTGGTTATTTTTGTTTTTGTGTTGAGTTGTGGGAGTTCTTCATATATTCTGGGTATTAAAACTTGTCGGATAAATGATTTGCAAATACTCTCTCCCTTTCCATTCTTTGCCTTGTCGCTCTGTTGATTGTAGCCTTTACCGTGCAGAGATTTTGAAGTCTGATGTAGTCCTATTTGTCTATTTTGGGTTTTGTTGCCTGTGCTGTTGCTGTCAAATCCAAGAAATCATTACTCAATCCAATGTCATGAACACTTCCCGCTATGTCTTCTTTTAGGACTTTTATGGTTTTGGGTCTTCTGTTTAGGTCTTTAGGGTGTAGTTATTGTTTATGTTATTGTTATTACTTCTACTCATATTATCCACAAATGTTCCTGCCATCGATGTGGAAAATTAAGAGCTCACTATCATGCATTTCAATCTAATAAGTACTGATGGTGCTTATGCACATATAAACCTCTCTACTAACTCCAGTAGCAGGAATATAAAAGTAGAAAGATGCGACCCCCTTCTCTCAAATAATGTCTAGTCCAGAAGATAAAATATTCACAATGTCACCTCTTTGCTCACTCGCAGGCTCTGCTCTTGCCAGGGTGCAATCATTAATTCCATTCGCAGTTGTTACTAATGCTTAGCTTGTTTCCAGGTGGGCTTTCCCCACAGTCATTTCACGTGAGACACAGAGGTGCCTTATTACCAGCGTAACTCTAGCAATTAAGAGGGCATTTCCATCAGGCACTTGAGCAAAATGAAAGGACTCTGAAGAAGACACACCAATTACAAATGTTACTAATGCTGGATGAAGCCTCACCTTTCAGGAACAGTTAATAATGGCAGAGAAGGGCCATCGTTTCCACTCAGTGTGGGCAGCCCTCATTTCCATTAAGTCATCGGCCATAGAGAACACTTTCTGTTTAGCTCAGGAGTCCCGCCGCTGCAGAGCCAGTCCCAGGCTCTTCCTTCTGGTGATTTCTGTGACGACCTCAGAGACCACAGTCATTGAACTACGTGGGCTCTGCAGGTGGAAACCCAGCCCAATTTTTCCTCCTTGCCGGAACCCCAATTTTAGGCTCTCCCCCTTCCCCATCCCCTGCACGGACCTGGGCTTTTCTGTACAGGACAAACATGTGTCTTACCTTGACTAGAAACAAACAGCTCAGACTTTTGTGAATCTACAGCCAGGAAGGAGGCCGCTTTCTGGTCTGGATTAACTCAATAGGTGAAGACTTCAGGAAGCAGAGCCCGGAGAGCGTCTGACCCAAGATGGAGCCCCTCAGGGCCCACCTGGGAGGGCTTCACAGGTGCACTAATGTTCCTTAAAGAGAAGGCCTGAGGAGGATTCCAGCTGTGAGGAAGCTCGAGGCCACTTCTCCGGGAACAATTCCTAAGTGTCCGAGGGCTCTTGGTGGCCTCACAGGTTGCTGCCTGGCATCTGTACAGAGCTGATGCTTTAACGGCCTGTTAAGTAGTCGGCCTCTGGCAGGAGACTCTAGCCTCCCTGAGGGTAGGGCTTGTATTTCGCTCATTGTCTTAGCACAGGGTCTGCTACATCAAAGACCCTCAGGATAAACAGTCCATCAAACGCCATCCTTCTACTTCATTTCTCTTCTTATCCTTAATTATCTATTTATTGTCTCCTTTCCCCTATACTGCAGGCTCGAGGAAGGCAGGATCTGCTTTGTTGGCTGCTGAGTCCCCAGCGCCCCAAATCTTGTAGTCAGATTTTGTTATGGGAATGAATGGGTGAAGGGATAGATGTGAGACCCTGAACCTTTCAGAACCAGCTTGCCACCAGCTTGGTGGGGCCACAAGCATCTCTTTTGACTTTCACTACTCAGAAGTTAGCCTAACTCCAACTCCACCTGCCCCCATCAACAAATATTCTGGGAGTCCCCCTCAATTATTACCAGGGCCCCCTTGGTGACTCCTTCCTAACTTTGACCACCATCTTCATATCTGGTTTGGGCAAATGTTCATCCTCCGTATTAATCAGGGTTCTCCAGAGAAGCGGTATTGATAGGATAGGGGGGGATTTGTTTTAAGGAATTGGCTAACACAATTGTGGGGGCCGATAAGTCTGAATTCTGCAGGGCATGATGGCAGGCTGGAGACCCAGGGAAGAGCTGATGTTGCAGCTCAAGTCTGAAGGCAGCCTGGAGGCAGAATGCCTTCTCATTCAGGAAGGTCAGTCTTTTTCTCTTATGGCCTTCAACTGGTTAGATAAGGCCCACTCACATTATGAAGCCTAATCAGCTTTACTCAAAGCCTACTGGATTAAATGTCAATCTCATCTGAAAAATACTGTCACAGAGACATCTAGAATAATGTTCAACCCATATCTGGGTAGTGTGGCCTAGTCAAGCTGACACACAAAATTTACTATCATACCCACTTTGGTGAATTGGAGGGAAGACCTACCCGCTCATTCTACTCCCCAATACAATTGGCCTCACTTTATACCAATCCTCACCCCAAACTAGAAAGGCCAAGTGGGTCCCTCACTTTTTTCACTTTCACAAATTTCTTATAGAAACTCCCTAAAAATCTGACCTCCAGACTTCTCTGAAGAAAACAAACCACCTTTCTTTCAAAGCCCGATGATGATTTTGTGCATGTTTTATATTAGATATTTGAAGAGATGCAAAGCCTCCCTCGCATGGTTTATATTAGCTTTCTCAAAGGTATCAGCTAAAAGTATTTTGAACAAAGGCGATGGGTATTCGATTTCCCTGGGTCCAGCTGGCCCGGCCTTCCCCTCTCATTTCCTTCCCTGCTTCCAGCAGCACAGGAAATGGAGAACACACCATCCTGGGACTCTCCTGCAGCGCATTTACATCAGATAAGCAACTTGACTGGAGGGCTGACAGGGAATAATAAAGCACGAGTTATTCACTCCGTAATTATTTCCTCAAACTGATGCGGCCACTGAAGAAAACTTTTATTGGGGGTGGTGGGGGGGAGGGGGATGATTACCAGACACAGAAGCTCACAATACACATAAAGGAAAAAGAAAAAGAAACAAATGAAAAAGTATGTCATATGGCTTAATGGTTTAAAAAAGTTCTCTTTATTTCCTTAATCCTGGGCAGTGTGACTTTTTGTTGTAATGGCGCCTGCTCTGACCCATGCCTTTGCCTTGGCTTTGTGAGAGTTTCCTGATCCTAGTTCCCCACCCCTACCCAGGACCCCACTTGGCAAAGCTTTCTGGGGAGCTGGGAGACCCCCCTGTCTGTTTTAGAGAGCCCACTTGCTATGCCTCATCACCATTAAGGGTACTTCCCCAGCTACCCTGCTTGCTATGGGCAGTATGTTGAGAACCTACACTACGGTTAGCCTCAAAGTTCTGTCTTCACTGTCCCGGCAGATTCGGGCACAGACCTTATTGCTGCCCCTCTTTACCTGTAAGTAAATGTGATTTGGGCAAATTAAGTGCCTTCACCAGGGTGACCCAGGCAGCAGGGCAGGGCGAGGCTCAGGACTGGGGCTGGCTGACCCCAAAGCCCTCTGTCTCCACCATATGGAGGCAGAAGTCAGAGAATGTCCTTCCAGGCCTGCTTCCTCCTCTGCCTCTGCTCTCAGACGCCTAGTCTTGGGGGCTAGAATTCTGTCTCTTCCCCTTCGGCTCAACACCATTTTGCTTTGGAAAGAATTAATAAGGAATGAATGTGAATTAATGAATTCATAAGGTGTGAATAACTGATATTTATAGTGTATTTTTTCCCTTGGGTAGATGCATCAGAAGCTTGGCAAAGCCCCCGTGCCTGGCTTGGGCCTAACGACGCCTTGTCATTGCCCCCAAAATATTAAAGTTCAGAGTAAACCATGGGTTTCCTCTTTATTTCATATGTAATATTTTATGGAATAAAAATGTAATATTTTATGGCATAAAAATATAATTTCCATAGAAAAATTTCATACAAAATAAATTATTTTCCTGCTGGAAACGTGAGCTGGAGGAGGTTTGCTTTTTATTTGGGGCACAAAAGAATCTTCCTTCCTCTTCCGGAAGCACCCTGTAGGATGCTTTACTCATGAGCTTGTTTGTGAGCCATTCTCTAGGGGAGATGCAGTCTGTTGTAGATGTCAGGGATTATTATCTTTGAATTCCTGGCAAGAAAGCTGCCATGCTTGTTTCTATATGTCCATGGGGTCTTGGACATCAGAGGGGCTCAAGTGACCTTTGATAGATGGCCCTTAAATTAATGAATGGGCTTCTCTGTGTGTTTATTCTACACGTAGTCATTGAGAGCCTGCTATACTTGAGCACTCTGCTATGTGCTGGGGACACAGAAATGAAAAGATAGATGTAATTCTTACTTTAATGGAGTCGACAGCAGGAAAGCAGACACAAAACAGGATTGAATGCTCTACACATAATGTGCTACAATGGGGAAGGATGGGGTTTTGGGGGGACATAGGCAGGTGACGTATCCCCCTGCCTAGGGATCAAGGAAGCCTTCCGTGAATAAGGGACATTTAAGCTGAGATCCAAAGACTAATAACTAGCCATGCAAAGCCACGGTCGGGCACGTAGGGGGTGCACGGTAAGCAAAGAACTTCAGGGAGACTACTATGTGTACCTAGAGAATATTGCAAGCAGAGGAGAAGGCAGAGGGGAATCTGGAGAGTTGGTCATGAAAGGTCTTGTCTACTAGCATTTTTCAAACTTTTCTTCACTGCAACACACAGCAAGAAATACAACTTAAGTCATAACTCAGGACACACGTGTATATGAAACAATGGTCACAGAGCACTTACCCTTACCATGAACAAAGTACTCTATTTCTATTCTGTTTTTTTTTTTTTCAGTGCTGGTTATGACCCTCAAAATTGATTTTACAATCTTCTAAAGAGTCTCTACGCATCCTTGTAAATAATCATAGGGAGCTGGGATTTTATCCCGACGTTAGTAGGAAACCACGGGTGAGCTTTAAGCCAAGAGCAAGCTGGCCGAGTTTCCTTCGTGGAATGATGCTCTAGCTGCAGCAGAGGCTGGGCTGTGGTGGGAGTGGGGAGGGAAGAGGCACCCTAAGGCTGGTTGGTTGCTATGACCTGGTTGAGAGAGGAGGGCACCCTGAACGCAAGCAGTGGCCGTATGAGCTGAGAGAAATGGGTTGATTTTTGAGATGCCGAAGATGGAGAACAGACACTGGCTGGCGGCATGAAGTAGGGAACAGGAAGTCAAGGAGGACTCTAGGATTCTGTGTTGGTAACTGGAGGGACCAAGGCGCTGCTTGTTGAGATACAGAGCAATGGGGGAGAGTCCCATTTGGGGGTGAGGGTCCTGAGTTCTGGTTTGGGTATGTTAGGTGTGAGACACCCAACGGTTGATTTTGAGCAACAAAGGAACGGTTGTTCCTTGAGCAACAAAGTCCTTCTGTTCCTGTGCTGGGTTGCGTTTGTGGCATTGAGACTGAGCATTATCTTGAGGGTGTCCAACATCTTGGAAGAGAGGCTATCTGTCAGGCAAAGATACATGAGGAAAGCAAAGACAGACCCTGGGACATTCCCGTTTCTTTTCTAGAATAATCCTTGTCTCCAAGTAAGAATCAAGCCATCATCTCCCATACACTCCAGACCTTTGGATAATACTACTCAGATGAGGTTAACACAGACCAGGTTTGTGTGTTCGAGCTGATTGTTAAACATTATCTCAAGAAATCTGAACTGAGCCTCCGTTAGAGCAAATGAACCTCTTCTTTTGGCTGAATGTGGGGACAGCCCACATGGAATTACTAACCTGGGGGCCGACTCACCCCTGTGGCTGGGCCACGTAACTTCAAATGTTTTCCATCTTGGCTGCTTTTGAACTAAATGTATTCCTCATGCTGCAGAAGGCATGTGTTTGATGTTATTAGAAACCTGAACAATAAAAATATGTTGAAAATTATTAGAAGTTGGAGCAGCTGGTATTGAAATATTTTTGGCCCTAGGTTTAAATCAGTGAGCTGGCTTTCTTGATAAGAAGCGATATTCAATTCCAGCCCCTTGATTTAGCAAAGGACTCGGCTGCCGTCTAGCAAGTGGCCTGAAATCGCAGGTTCGGTGTGTCTCCCTCTCCTTCCCTCTATCTCACGGTCCTTGTCTTCCATCCCTGCCCATCACATCTATGTCCCTGGAGTTCAAAACAGAAATGGGATAAATCTGACACATACAGGTACAATGCTACTCATTTTCAAACTGACCATTCTTACTAGAAAAAATAAGGTGTGTCATGTACAGAAAGCGTCACACGTATAGATTAGCAATGGAAGAATAGGAAAATTGTTCGTCCATTCAGTGAACAATTACTGAGCAACTACTAAGTTGTAGAAACTGGAGTAGGTGCTGGACATACAAGAGTGACCCACATCAACAGGTTCCCTGTCTTCTTGTGATAAATGCTTAGAAGGGAGATGGGATATGAACCATCAGTGGGATGGTTGTTAACATTGTAAATATGATGGACAGGGAAGGAACAACCGCCAAAGTGACTTTTGAAGAAAGTGAGGGAAGGAGACATGAGGATAGTGGGGGCAGGAGTTTTTCAGATAGAGGGAAAAGCAAGTGAAAGGCCTTGAGGCAGGAGGATACCCCATTTGTTGGCGGCATGGCGAGGAAATCAGTGTGGAGGAACAGAGGAAAAGAGGAGGGAGATGCTGACATAGAGGGAAGCTGGGGCTGGAGGTTGGTCTTCCTAGATTAAGCAACAAGTTTGGCTTTCACTCTCATTTCTGAGTGAGTTTGGAGTCAGTGGAACAATTGAAGCACAAAAGTGACTTGATCTGACTTACGTTTTACCAGGAGCCCCTGGCCACTGTGCAAAGTGGGGGGTAGAGGCAGAGAGGTGGCCAGAGAGAACCGTTGTGAATGGTCTTTGTTTTTAATGCACACATTTATAAATGAAGGATCAAACTCTCTAAACTAGTCTTTAACCTTCATTTTCCACTTGATACTTCATGAACATCTTTCCCTTTCCCTGCCATTGAATATGTGTCTCCAGCGTGATTTTTGATGCCTGATGCAATTCTGTTTTGGGATGTTCTATGGCAGAGCAGAAGTAATAAAAGCTGGCCTGACTTGCACTGACCGTATTCTAGACACTGCAGTGTTCCTGCCAAGAGCACTGGGAGACAGGGAATCTCATTGTGCCCATTTTCAGATGAGGAAACCAAGGGCATGGGACTCATCCAACTTCACCACGGTTTACAAATGGTAGAGTTAATATTTAACCCAAGCGCTGACACTCCAGGTCCCGCGCCTCTGACCGCCTTACTGTCACAGAACTTAGAACCCACTTCTGCCTTTTATGAGTACCATTGCCGTAAACATCCTTGTGGCTAAATCTTTGCAAATATTAATAATTGTTTCCCTAGAATCGGTTCCTAGAGGGGGAATTTCTAAGTCAATTCTTTTAAGGTGACAACAGGTTATATTTGTTTTGTAAATTAAACAAGTATGAGCAAATTGTCCCAGATGCTCAGAGGGGCCATGTATGACATTGAACACAATGGACGGTAGTCAATTTCAAAGCAATAATTACCATTGCTCTGAGGGGGTTTCTTTGAAGTGTGACTCCCTGGATACGTGGTTTCTCCAGAAC
>CM052885.1:74514732-74536994 GCA_028534135.1 Potos flavus
TGAGCCCCTCGCTCTTCTTCTCAGGCTTGTTTTCCTCCACCCAACCAGCTCCTACGAGAACATAAATATGCACTGGAAGGAAATAATATGCTTACGGAGAACCTAGAGTAGTCAGATTCAGAGAAACACAAAGTAGAATGGTGGTGAGGGCAGGGGAGAATGGAGAGGTGGGCACGGAGTGTTTTGTCGGTAACATTACTGAACTATACACTTAAAAATGTGTAAGACGGTAACATTTATGTGTTGTGTATTTTACCGTATTTTTTTTTAAAGGAAATGATGTGCTTAATATCGTATCTTTCCCATTGCGATGTTAATTTTGATGGTCAAGGCACGAATGCACTTCGTGTTTTCTGGTTCTAATTTCCAAAGCTCCTTCGTGGCCATCTACTTAGTGGTTCCACAACCACCACAGGAGACAGGTGTCACACTTTCTTCATTTTGTATCTGGGGCAAAGGCAGCGTGGAGAACTTAGCTTGCATCGCCCTGTTTTCAGATGTAGGGGTGTTTTTATTACAGGTGTCTTGAGGCGAACAGATGAAGAGATGACTGCCATTGAAAAGAGAGTTTATTGCTCTCAGTTCCGAAGAGGAAGGGGAACATGGCACCAAGGGAGGCCTCCTGGGAAAGCATCAGGGTCAGGTAGGAGGTACAGGGAGAGGGGGTGGTAGTGAGCAAGAGCTTTTATTGTGGTTTCCATTGGAAGACATGGGAAAGACAGGGTGAGCGGGCTTAGGATTGGGCTCTGGGACACAAGGGCTGTCCCTGGTTGTCTGGTATGTGGCTGTGGCTAGGGTAATCAGAGCAAGTGGACAGTAGCCCAGAGTGTGAGATCCCCATAAAGGAGGTGGTGGGGGTGTGGGCTCTGAATGAGTGAGTTGTTTACTATCTCTAGGAATTGGCCAGCCTTGGGAGGTGCAGCTTCACCAGGGTGAGTGGGCAAGGTGTCAGGCGTCAGAACATCAGAATATAGAAAATAAGAAAATCTAGTTAATACGTTCCCCCTTCTCCACATTGAACTGAGTCCCCTCTCTCACGGGGCTGTGTTGCTTCCTAAGGACATTGTTTTGCTCCAAACTTTCACCCTCTTTGATATCCGCTATCACAGAGGTTCTCGTTCCTGGCTGCCTCCCAGGACATCATCTGGGGTGGGGTGGGGAGTGTGGGGGATTAAAAAATCCCAATATCCAGGCCTCACCTCTGGCCAATCACGTCTTCCTGGGGAGAGGCACAGTCATCAAAGCTCAGCCAATATTGAGCTGTACCCCCTCCTGGTTTCCAGAACCTCCCTCCTCCCATTTTGCTTCTCTTCCCATAACTCTCAGGCTGCTCCTTCCCAGAAGTGGAACGTTAGCTCTAGTGCAGTGCAAACTGCAGATTTGCTACAGGAACTATAGGAATAATGTGGGACAGGAGATCTCACCAGGGCACTTGGGTTGGGGCTGGAAGTACGGGGCCTGGGCCTGACCCTAAGTGCTGATCCCAGAGGTTGGGGCTTGCCCCAGAATTCACTTTTATAAAACTACCCAAAATAAGTCCTGGAGATGTACAGCATAGTGAGCATAGTTAATAATACCATATCGTATACAGAAAATCCCTGCTTTTCAAGTTTGTGGTACATCATTCTACTTTTACGAAAGATCGGCATTAGTCCATTTTCATTAACTGAAAGATATCTGAAGAGGATTTTCCATTTTACAAAATAAAGGTGAAAAGCAAAAATAGCGTTCATTAAATCTCTAGATTGCTTTGGGCAGTATAGACATTTTAACAATATTTGTTCTTCCAACCCTTGAGCATGGGATGTCTTTCCACTTCTTTGTGTCATCTTCAATTTCTTTCATCGGTGTTTTATACTTTTCAAAGTACACGTCTTTTACATCTTTGGTTAGGTGTATTACTAGGTATCTTATTATTTTTGGTGCAATTGTCATTGGGATTGTCTTCTTAATTTCTCTTTCTGCTGCTTCAGTAGTAGTGTCTAGAAATGCAACAGATTTTTGTAAATTGATTTCGTATCTTACAACTTTACTGAATTCATTTATCAGTTCTTGTCGTTCTTTTTGGTGGAATCTTTAGGATTTTCTATATAGGGTATCATCTCATCTGCAAATAATGACAGTTTTACTTCTTCCTTACCGATTTGGATGCCTTTTATTTCTTTTTCTTGTTTGATTGCTGTGGCTAGGACTTCCAGTACTATGTTGAATAAAGGTGGTGAGAGTGGACAGTGTTTGTTTTGCAGTACTATAGAGACAGCATTTACCCATCTCGAGGAGAGTGGCGCCTCCCACCTCCTTCCCCAGAACCAAACTCAGTATCTCAGCATCAAGCAGCCAGAGGTTTGAACTGTGTGAGCATCTGTGCTTTATCTCAATTTATTTTCTGCCTTCTTTAGCAAGATGTGTTCCTAAGGTGTCAGAAAAGCCTAAAAGAGGCTATTTTTTTGGGTCTAGGAATGCTCAACTTTTTTTTTTTTCATATAAAGCAATAATTACTTCTTAGCTTTACATTATTTCAGCTTGAGAAAGGTTTCATTGGAACACTCTGCTTTCGGATAGCGGGGGATGCCTGTATTTGAAAGTTGCTGAGAATAGATCCTACAAATTCTCATTATAAGAAGAAAACTCATAACTATGTGTGTTGATGGATATTCACTAGACTTATCGCGATCATTTAGCAAAATATACAAATATCAAATCATTATGTTGTACACCTGAAACGAATACAGTGTTATTTGCCAAGCATACCTCACTAAATAAAAGATAAATAGATAAATAGCACTCCCCTTGTTCCATGCTGCCCCTCACGCTTTCTGCTTTCTTCCTAATTGAATCAAGGTCCTACAAGACATCAAATGTTTTGCTAAGAACTTGGTAAAACAAAAAATAAATGCTGATTAGTACCTGTGGCAAACACAGAAGTTTGAGCCCCGAACAGAGTAACCACACATTTAAAGACGTAGCCTCAAGACAGAGAGCATGGAGCGATGTCGCCTCATGAGGCCAAGGGACACCAAGAAGTGGCAGGAGCCACCAGAAGTTGCAGAACCAAGGAAGGATTCTTCCCTAGAGCGTTCAGGGGGAGAGCGTGGCCCCGCTGACAACTTGATTGCGGACTTCTGGCCTCCAGGACCGCGAGAGGGTAAATCTCTGTTGTTTTAAGCCACCCAAGCTTGTGGCAATTTGCTACGGTGGCCTCAGAAACTAATGGATGCCCCAAAGCCAAAGGGCACAGCATCGACAGGACCTCAGGTCAAAGTCAGTAGATGCTCCAAGCGAAGCAGCCTCACCACCTGCTGGGTCGAGAGCACCAGGTCTTTACGGACCTCAGAGCCTGGGATGAGAAGGAGCAGGAAGAGGAGGAGAACAGGCAGGAGGAGACGGAGGAAATTCTATCATCCTCGTAATAGCACTCACAGCGTCATTCGCTCTTTTAAGCATTTTATAGGCTGCTTTATTTAACTGATTCCTTATAATACTCTGGATAATGAATGTAATTGTCCATATTTTATACAGCAGGAAGTGAGGCTGGGGAGCCCAAGGGCTTTCCTGCAGTCACTTGGCTTTGTAAAAACCAACTCCAAAAAAGCCCACCGGGCAACACTACCAGAGGCTTTCCAAAGCAGCCTGCCCGTGTTAACCTCTGGAGCAGCAAACCGTGTAACTAGGGTCGCTTCTGGGTGACTTCAGATGACCATCTGATGCGCTAGACCACGGGGCATCCCACCTCTAGCTGGGGTGTGTCTGGAGAGTCAGAATGGTGGAGGAACTCCCCGCGGGATGTGGTCTTCTCGCCATTAGCAAATACCCAAATGTCAGCCTGATTCGAGCATTTTCTAGCTAACATTTTGTGTTTAACCAGTGAGAGTGTGCACAGTAGAATTCGGCATGCCTGTCTCAGTGCAGGAGAAGCAGGTGATGGATGCCCCAGCATAACCTTGTGAGTTATGATCTTTCAAAGCTTTTCATTTCCTCGGGAGTCTGGCACAGGTACGTGACTGTATCATTGATCACAGGTTCCCTTGGCCCCGGAGCCGGGGGGAGGGGAGGCAGATGGTGCAATAATGCTTCAGAGCCAAGTCCATCGTCTGCTTCTCTATTATTATCTGTTACAATCCACCGCCAGTCTCAAAGACTGGGGCACTAAAGGTCCCCAGGGAGCAGATTCCTGGTCCCCAACCAGAGATTTTGCTCGAGTGGGTTTGAGGTCGGGCCCCAGGATCTGCCCTTTTAACACATAGCCCATGCCAGCTTTGTGCAGCTCGTCCGCAGACCGCATCTGGAGAAAAACAGACTAGACTACAAATTCCCAGAAGGCAGAGATCACCATTGAATGACTCACGCCTGCCCATGGCAACCGCTTACTAAATATTTCTTAAATAAATGAATACATTAATTTCTTGCCCACGGTTTTAGAAATTTGACCAAAGGCAGGATTTTACATCCAAGTTCTTTGTGTGTGTGTGTGTGTGTGTGTGTGTGTGTGTGTGTGTAATGACAGAAAGAGAAAATAGCATAGTGAAAATGTGAGTTTGTCTCTTTCTAACATGTACAGAGCGCTTATTAACATAGCTCGTGTGTACTGACGAAATTGACATACATTTGACCTTTGAACAACCAAGCGGTTAGGGGAGCTGACATGGAGAAGACAGCAGGAGGTCAGGAGGCAGAAGACGGGGGAAGGGTTAGACCATGGTCTTTACTGGGTTTCCCCAGGAAGGGTGAGGCAGGGCAAGGTGGACACCATAAGACTGTCTAGTTTGAATAATTTTGGTGGGCTTTGGGCTCTAGGGGCCGTCTCTCGTTGCCTGGCACCTGGCCCTGGGATGATTAAGGCAGAGGCATCTTGCCTCCTGGGCTATAGGGGCCAGATAGAAGGCTCTGGATCAGTCAGTTTGTGTATCAAAGGCACGCTCCCGCCTAGCTCTTTGCTGTCTCTAAGAAGTGGGTGGCCCCCAAGAGGCAGATCTCCCCGGCCAGGAAGGTCTTTGAAGAACAAACTAGAATTTAAATAAAAATTTTTGGGGAAAAAATCCGACACTAAGTTTAAAAAAATATAAGATGTCAAAACATCACAATATATAGAAAATTTTAAGTATTTGTAGTATATATATGAAGCTGTATTGTTTTGCTACGAAGACATATGACAACAACAACAACAAAAAACAAACAAAAAAGCTATTACACACCAGAGTGATGCACTTGCCAAATACCTCAGAACAGAGAAAAGAAATCACAAAGCAAGGAGAGGCGCTGGTGTCCATTCCTGCTTGGTACAGGACCACTGTTAAGACTGAGTCGGGGGGACGCCTAGGTGGCTCAGTTGGTAAAGCAGCTGCCTTAGGCTCGGGTCATGATCCCAGGGTCCTGGGATCGAGTCCCACATTGGGCTCCTTGCTCGGCGGGGAGCCTGCTTCTCCCTCTGCTTCTGCCTGCCACTCTGCCTGCTTGTGCTCTCTCTCTCTCTCTCTGACAAATAAATAAATAAATAATCTTAAAAAAAAAAGACTGAGTCGGGGTTCACTCGGCAGTGTTTTTACCTCTTTAGTGTAGGCAAGATAATGAAGCATCTTAAAATCTGAGAGGGGCTCTCAGAGTCAGTGAAAGACAAAATGTGTATGTTTTCCATGCTTTTTCTCATTTAGTTCTCACAAGCTGAAGAGATGGGCATTATTATGCCCATTTCACAGATAAGGGTGTTGAGGCTTATAAGATAGAAATATTTAAGCTACTGACAAATGACTTCACAGGAAGACCGAACGCTGAGCCTGACCCACTCTGAGGATTCCACTTAGACCCCCTCCCCCCATGTCACTACCCAATATCTTGGACCCTAGAGGCTTTGCTTCTCCGGAGACAATGCGTTTCTATCCAGCACGTCACTCAAATAGGAATGTTTCCAGTTTGACACTTGCTGTTGCATGCATTCTACCCAGGAAGTCATGAAACATGGCCTTTGTATTCACAGCCACCGTATAGATAGCCTAAGTTTGTGTAAAAGCAGGAAAGCCGTATGGAAGCTGGCTCACTCGAAATTGTCCACGGGAAATTTATGTAGGGCTTCCAAAACTTACAGGTGGACAAATCCCTTTTTAAATGTTTTAATATATTTTTTAAAGATTTTATTTATCTACTTGAGAGAGAGAGCAAGCTAGAGAGAGAGCACGATGGGGTGCGGGGCGAGGACAGGAACGGCAGAGGGAGAGAAGCAGACTCCCCACTGACCAGGGAGCCCGATGCGGGGCTCAATCCCAGGACCCCAGGATCATGATCTGAGCTGAAGGAAGACACTTAACCAACTGAGCCACCCAGGGGCCCATAGATGTTTTAATAATTTTTTTAACCTAAGAATTCAATGAATACTGCTCTAAAGATTTGAGACTTCGCTTTTAACATACAACTCCAAAAAGTGAAAGTGAACATACTTCCCCCTTAGATTTTATGTTTTCCATATAAGGGACCAAATCAAACTCTCCTGTGGCCGTTTTACTTTTAAATAGACCCTCTTAGCTCATTAACAATGAGCAAGGTCATGGACAAATTGGCTCATGTCACAGTATGCACCTTAAAAGCCAGTGGGCAAGCTCTTCTAAGCAAAAGGGTTGAAATCCCGGAGTCATCCTTTCTGCCAGGTGAGGGTTCGCACTCTCTTCTGGAGAAGTGTCACAGAGGTCCAACTTGAAGGGACTTAGAAGGAAAGATCCACGTCCTGGCTTTACTATGTACACCCTCTGTGACCTCATAGGGAGTTCAGTGGCACTAGTAACGGGGTCATGAAACGTTTCGCAAAGCATAAACGCCAAACATTTAAAATGGAATTTACTTAGAAGCAAAACACTCAGGAGAACCTCAGGATGGCACCCCTGGGGACCCACAGACCCCCGATTGGCTGGGACTGTCCCTCAGATGTAGCATGTTGCCGATGGGACCGTATTTGCCATCTGCCCTGGTAGAGGCCCCTCCCTGACCTTGCCTAGTGCCTCGTGATTTGCAAGGTGCTTTAAAAAATAATGTTCGCCACAGCACTTGGGCTGGGGTTGGGGGGTAGGTCCACAAGCAGAATCAGAGGCTGGAAAGTTGGGAATTGTTCTTCAGGTGACAAGGCTAAGAAGCAGAGCTGGAACCACAGCTTAGCTCTGGAGTTGTCGTGGGAGTTACCCAGTCCCCATTGCCTCCTCTAATTCATTCCCTCATCTTGACCTTATGTGAATCGGTTAGTATTTTGGCGGAGGCCTGGGTGAATCAGTTAAGCTTGCCCTGCTCCCTACCCAGCTCCTACTTGTAAAGTCAGAGTCATGAATGTCAAGATGAGCCGGGCTGAAGGACTGAAGTGATTTCAGTAATATTTCCTCTTTATTAGGAAGGTAGCGTCTTCAATGCCACTTTCTTCCGTATGTCGTGGGCCTGGGCAAGAACGTAAGGTCAGAAGCTTCTAGAGTGACCAGTCCTCCATTAGAATTGCCAAGTTCTTGGGTGGTTTGGGGAACTCATTTTTGGAAAATTAACTGAAGTCACTATTAGACCATTCAATCAGATGACAGCGAATAGACATGAGGAATATTTTTTAGGGTAGTGGAAATGCTCTAAGTGGATGGCGGGGACAGTCGCACATTATAAAGTGATTAAAAATCACTGCATTATGAACTTACAATGAGCAAATTTTATGATATGCAAGTTCTCTCTCAATAAAGCTGTTGAAAACATTAAGATATCATCAAAAATAATTTTAAGCAGATACATAAGCTGTGTCTGTCTTTATTAAAAATGAAAAGGCATATTTTAAACCAGATTTAGGTTTTCTTTTTTCTTTTTCCAAAACAGAGGCATGAAATGTTAGAAAATTTGCAAAAGATATGGAAGGAAGTTTAAAATCGGTTTTCGAGAAAGTTAAGTAAAAGTGGGGGAAGGGCGCCTGTAGATGTGATGTTCAAGGAGGAAAAAGCTTTTGCAAAGCAGCTGGGCTGCAGCCTGAGAAGTTGGAGGTGCTGGCATCAGGTTCTTCTCTGATATGAGGAAGCCACAGCTGTCCTGGGAGCCCCCCAGGTGAGGCTACTAGGGGCATCATATATTCTACCTGGAAGAACTCGGCATTGACAGGTCTTGCTTCTAGCATCTTGCAAAAGCACTAAGTGTCTCCGATTTCATTAAAATATCAAGCTATATCCATTTTTAAAGAAGCGCCATATGCTTTGTGCTTCTAGCAAAATCTTGCAGGCATGGTTCAGAGACATTAAAAACCCTATCTTAGAGCAACACCTCTAAACTATTTCCGAAAGCGAAAACAAAAAAAGTTGGCTCTTAACGGTTAAATGCACAAATAAAATTCTCAAAGATGCTCTTGGAAACTAAGGATCCTAAGTAAGGAATGTCCCGTGGCTTCCTCTAAAGGATGGTGGTAACACATGCAGACATAAAATCAGACACTTTGTGAGTGTGTGTGGGGGGGGACGTTATTTTGGACTTTCCAGAAATACTTAAAATACCAATGGTTCTTTCTCATAACTAGATCAAGGGTAGCCAATTAATGAGTTGACCTGAACCATAAGCATAATTCCTATAAAAAGGAATTTGTGCGCACAACACAATCCTGAGTTCGGTAGTAGGAGTCCCTGACCTGGGCCCTACCCAGGACAAAGGAAAGGGGATGAAAGCCTGTGAGTAGAAGACATCCTCTTCCACTTGTCCCATCTCAAACACATCACTAAATCCGTATTGTTTCCTCTTCTGTAAATGGTAATAAGAATGTATCAACAGGGGCACCTGGGTGGCTCAGACGGTTAAGCGTCTGCCTTCAGCTCGGGTCATGATCTCAGGGTCCTGGGATGGAGCCCTGCATCGGGCTCCCTGCTCGGTGGGAGGCCTGCTTCCCGCCCCCCCTCTCTCTGCCTGCCTCTATGCCTACTTGTGGTCTCTCTCTGCCTGTCAAATAAATAAATAAAATCTTAAAAAAAAAAAAGAATATATCAACAGACGGCTAGGAGAAAGAAAGAAGAACAGTTTTGGGGGGAACATTTTGTATATTTCAAATTTTATCCAAATATTAGATATTATTATTATTTCTTTGATCAGAGCAAAAATTCAGTCTGCGTTAGACTCTGTATATGCAGAGATCTAAAATTTGGCTGCTTAAGATTAGAGTTTCCCAGGGCGCCTAAGTGGCTTAGTTGTTAAGTGTCTGCCTTCGGCTCAGGTCATAATCCCAGGGTCCTGGGATCAAGCCCCGAATCAGGCTCCCTGCTCAGCAGGAAGCCTGCTGCTCCCTCTCCCACTTCCCCTGCTTGTATTTCCTCTCTCGCTGTCTCTCTCTCTGTCAAATAAATAAATAAAATCTTAAAAAAAAAAAAAAAAGATTAGAGTTTCCCAACGAGGGTACATGGCCCTGGAACAATGAATGGGCTATTGGCGTGTCCAAGGGATTAACCCTCTCCTCAGCCTTCCGACTGTCATTCTAGTATGCCACTTAAATAGTTTTAAATAGTCCTGGGGAAGAAGCAAGCATTGAACAGACTGGTTAGTGGCCGAATCCCCATGTTACACTGGGTCTCCCGTGGATCTAGCATTAAAGCCCGCCTCCTCTACAGCCAGCAGATTTTTCAGGTGGTGGACAAGTAGGTCCCATCCACAATGGCCCCAAAAGCATCTGTGAGAGCCCATCCATCTGGGGCAGAGTGTAATCCAGGTCCGAGGGCTGCCTGGTGTTCATGGCTGCACGTGGCTCTGCTACATTCCAGCCCTTGACAGTCCTACAAAGGGTCTCTCCATCCACTCCCCGTGTTTCTTCCCTCTTCCTGCTGAAAGACATCCTTGCTCTTGCTCCGCAATACTGGTTCATTGCCAATATAAAAGTCTTCAGTGACCCATCCCTTATAGCATTATGGAAGTGGCATAGCCAGGGATTAAACCAGAACGCCTGGGTTCTAATGCAATGAATCTATTTTCTAGGTAAAGAACAGTCCACCGGTTTCCCCATCCGTAAAACTGGGTCAATGGCCAGATTCAGAGAGATAAGCTACGGTGTGGTTCCCACAAATGAGAACGTCTAGCTCCCTGGACCTTGTATTGAAACCGATTGTGGAGCCCGCCCCTCTGCCCCCTTCCCGGAGCTCTGATTCAGTAGGTCTTGCCTAGTCCTGATAATGTGCATTTGAAACAAATTCCTTGGCGATGTAGATAGTGCATAGCCAAGTCCACAGAACCCCTGCGCTCTGAAAAGGACTTAGCCTGCCACGTAATAAGCACACAATAAATCTTAGGCACTACTAAGGAAAACAAGCAATAAAGATTTACTCTCTTAAAAAGCTTCCCAATTCTGTTCTATTTAAAAATTCCGCCCCCTCCCCCCCCCAAGAGTCCTGCCTGAGTTGAGAAATAAAAAATCTGGTCTCCTTCAGCTCCCTTTTCTTAGAAACTCAGACACGTGGGGTAACACCTGTTTCTAAACACAGCTACTTGACATATTACTTTTGGCGGCTCTTGCCTATTTTTTCATTGCCAATAAAGTTATTGAAATTGAAATATACCATCTGGTTGGGAGTTTGTATCAAAAAGACAGGTGATAGAGTTGCAGGTAATGACAGAGTCAAGCTGTTTCAGCAGCAAACTGTCCCATCTGCCAAAATTGACTTCGTTTCTTAGATTTAGCATTTGTGAACCGATACAGTCTTCTGGAGTAGGAATTAAAAATCCAATATTACAAACCAAGTTGGTTACTTGAAGCAATACTAACCACTCCAGAGAAAGGGCTCACCAAATTTCCCACCATTTGGCTTGATGAGAACCAGCGAATCCAGCAAGTTCTATTGGCGATCTGTATACATGCTATAATGTATATTATGTACCTATGTACATATATGTTAATGTGTATAGTGTATTTCTAAATCTGTGAATTAAAATGTAGATGTACCTGTGCATACAGTGAGCACCTGACTTCTTTACCGTTTGCGTAAAATAGTTCCAAAAGAACTACTTCCTCCCTGGCATGGCACCACGCATGAGCCTTTGGTTTCTGAGTAGGTCGTGGCTCCGCCCCCAGGAACACACAGTGGGCGGGGCCTCAACCCCAAGACGCAACACATTAAAAAAAAAATTCTCCACACTATCCGTTCCTTTGGTGAACCATGAAATCACTTTCCGTAACTATTACATAGGGACAATCCAATCTTAGAGCATCACGAGGGTGCAGGTGAAGGACTAGCTACTAGCTAGGATTGACAGGCACATGGACCTGAAAGGGTGTTTTTTCTACTCAGTGCCCCTTATTCTGTACTCCAGGAGGAGCTTAATCCGTGAGGGCCTCATATCTGCAAGTCACAGTTCCTACTCTTTGATCCAAGAGACAGAAACCCAGGAACTTGAAATAATGAGAAATGTGGAGTTGATTAATTATTAGTTTATAAATTATTGAGTAATGCCCTTCTTTGTACCAGGCATTGCACATGTATTTTAAAACTCTAGGAAGAGATAGGTAATTATCCCCATTTCACAGTTAAGAAAACTGGGGCACAAAAGTATTGTATCATGCTTACACAAGCATTTGTGGTCTGTAGGAGGAATATCCCTCACTTGTAGAATCACTTCTGATTATCAGAATCACTTCTGATTATATAGCTCGCCCTCCAGGGGTTTGGATAACTGGACCCACCACTGAGAGATGAACCCCTTCTGGGCGTGCTTGGCCAAATCAAGTTCTAGGCCTATTGCGTTGAGGACTGGTTGTATCTAAACCGAGGTAACAACACCAAGATATCGCCACCTGCAGAAACTTTAGGCTAGCTGGCCTGGTGTTCAGTCTCCTAAGCTTTTATTTCGCCATATCCCTTCAATTTGAGATACAGGTGTCCCCCACTATCTAAGAGTAGAGTGTTCCTGTGAAACCTTTCATTAGCTGGAATGGTAGCCAGCAAAGAAGCAATTGACGATAATTTATATGGGAAAAAAATTCAGGACTCCCAGACCTAAAAAATAAGCTCTGTTGGGCTTTTCTGATACCCGCAGACACATCTTGCTAGCGGACGCACAGCCTAAAAGGGGATAAAGCCCAGATGCTCATAGACACGGGTCAGAGCGCTGGCGGTGTGATGCCAAGATCCCCGGGAAGGAGTCCAGGTGCGTGCTGCTTGTCTCTCGGCTCCTTGCAAAACCGACGTTGAATGCTATTGTCGCTTCTTGCCCTTTTTTTGGTAAAAGCAAAAATCCTCTTTGGATTTCTTTCAGTTAGTGAAAATCAGGACAAATGTAGGTTGTACCTAAAAGCCAAGTGGCATATGGAAAACTTTCAGAAAGCAGGGGATCCCTTTTTCTATAAAACCGACCACAAGGAGCTTAGGAAGAAAGACGTTTTCTTGCAAGCACAGAGGAAGAAGTGGGGCTTGCTAAGTGGAAAGCAGGAAGAGGGCTTCTGAAGAAGAAGAAAAGCCAGAGGTCAAAGTGTGTCCCTGTGGGGTGTCTGGAAGCCTTTGTCAAGTCTAATTCTTGTCTGACTCCCATGTTTTGTTTCTCGTGGAAAGTAAAAGGATAAAAAAAATTCAAGTTTCCTTTTACTGCTTTCACTCTGGTGCCTTTAGCCATGGAAGGAGGGAGTCTGGAGTGGGCCAGGTGTGTTCCTACTGCTCAGCTTCAGGCCTTGCCTGTGCCCCCGTCCCCACTCCCAGGGAAGTTCCACCATGTGATCCTTCGCCGTGGCAACAGAGATTGCAGGAGGCCAGGTGTGGCCAGAAGCCCCTGCCTCCCCTCCGGTGGGTTCTCTGGCCACTCTATTCACCTTGCACTTATAACTACAACACTCTTTTTATTGAAATTATTACACATTTGTTTCCCAAAATTAAAAAAAAAAAAAACCTAGGCCTGTAAAAAGAACATTTCGTCAAATTGTTGATTCATTAGATTCCTACATTTTAAAATTTTATTATACTGTTGGGCAATTTTATTTTTAATTTTATTTAAATTCAATTCAATTAACATATACTGTATTATGTTTCAGGGGTAGAATTTAGTGACTCATCAGTTGCATATAACACGCAGTGCTCATTACATCAAGTGCCCTCCTTACTGCCCATCACCCAAATCACTCCATCCCCCCACTCACCTCCCCTCCAGCAACCCTCGGTGTGTTCTCTACAATTAAGAGTCTCTTATGATGTGCTTCCCTCTCTCTTTTTGTCTTATTGTATTTGTCCTGCTCACCCCAGTGCCAATTGGTCCTGCAGGCCCAGCAGCTCCTGTGGCCTCCAGTTCCCAATCAGCCCCAGCTCCAGGCCAACTACTGTGGACTGACCCAGGCTGCTGGCCCATCCCAGGACCAACCAGCCCCCATAGACTCACAGTCTAAACCAGCTCTCATGGACTTAGATTCTTGGCTTACTCTAGCACCAGATATGCCCTTGGAGACCCACCTCCAGGTCTGCCCCGAAGCCCCAGGTCATAGGCCACCCCATGTCCCCAGCCTCCGGACCAAGCCTTGGGGCCTGTGAACCCAGACTTGGGGCCCACCTCAGTGGTCCTTGGAGCCTGCTTGGCTCCTGGGGACCCAGGATCTAGGCCCACCCACACAGACCAGGCCTCAGGCCTATAACTGGGGCTCAAGCCCCAAGCCTGGCCCATTGTACCCAAGCATCAGGGCTGTCCACCTACTGACCCAGACATCAGCAGATGACCCACCCAGAATCTCTAGACCAGCTTGGCTGCTGAAGTCAGTCTGTAAAGACTAGAAGAAGTGCATACTTCCTCAAATGGGCAGACACCAATCCATGACCACAGGATCATAAAAAATCAAGGAAACATGACAGTAGCAAAAACAACAACAATAACAACAACAAAAAACCCAATAAAGACTTTGAATAGCCAAAGCAATCCTACGAAGGAAGGTCAAAGCTAAAAGCATCACAATTTCTGACTTCAAACTTTCTTAAAAGCTATTGTGATCCAAATGATATGCTACTGGCATAAAAACAGACTCATACATCAATGGAACAGAATTGAGAGCCCATACATGTACGGTCAACTAATATTTGACAAGGGATACTCAGTGGGGAAAGGATAGTCTCCAATAAATGATGCTGGGAAAACTGGATATTCATAGAGAAAAGAATGAAATTGGATCCCTACCTCACACCAGTCACAAAAAATTTAACCTGAAATGAATTAAAGGCTTAAATGTAAGACCCCAAACTGTTAGAAGACAGCATAGGAAAATGGCTCCTTGATATTGGTCTTGGCAAGGATTTCTTGGATATGACATCAACAAGCAACAAAAAGCAAAAATAAACAAGCGAGAGGACATCAAGCTAAAAAGCTTCTGCACAGCAAAAGAAACCATCTGCAAAATGAAAAGGCAGACTACAGAGTGGGAGAAAACATCTGCAAACCGTGTATCTGGTAAGGGGTTAATATCCAAAATATATAAAGAAATACAACCCAAGAGCAAAAAAACAACCCAATGAAAAAAACAGGGAAAGGACTTGATTATATATTTCCCCAAAGAAGACGTACGAATGGCCAACAGCTACATGAAAGCGAAAAGCTAAGAATGCAATTGGCCAACAGCTACATGAAAGCGAAAAGCTAAGAATGCAATTAAAAACAAAGGCATAAATATTGATATGCATTTGGAAATGCAACTTTGATTGGAAACCTGTGAAGAACTGAGGTAGATTTCCCTGTGTTTCTGTTTCCTTATACCACACACATGTCACTTTCCTCTACCTCCTCATAGCTACTTACTCTTAGTTTCTGTTTCCTCATAGCTCTGGTCTGCCAGGACCCCTTGTATCAGTCACATTCCAGGGGAAGGAGACCAGTCCCTGATTAATAAGGGATTCTCGTCAAAGGAGAGGCCAGGTTAAGGGAAACCCAGGAGGGCTGGAGAAGCATCCTGGGCTAGCAGCGTCGGCAAGCCCCGTCACCCCTAAGCCTGCGGGTTGAGGCAGGGAGCAATAGGGACTCTGCAGGGAGGGCTGGGCTGTAGGGGAGGCGTCCTGGAGGTGCTGAGAGCTTCGGAGAGGAATAAACCACTGCCAACCACAACCAGGTGGGAGGGGGCCAGAGCGAGAAAGCCCTCCCCTGCCTCCCCTCCTCCCAGAGGGCGAGGGGGCCCAGTCTCCCAGGCAGTGGCAGGGGAGAGAGTGGCCAGGAGAACTGGAGAAGCAAAGGCAGAGTATCTACCATACCCCTGTGACCTTGAGACTTCTCTCTATATACCCTTTTGTTACATCCCTCAGGGCAACTGCTTTAGTGGCTCAGCCCTAATTCAGATTTCCAGCTGAGTGAGTGAGAGCATTTGGGCTCTGCCATCACTGGCCAGGCTATGCCTTAGCTGCCCTGGGGTCAGCTGCCCGCCCAATCGGCTATACAAACCTCGGAGATAGTGTAGGTTCGGTTCCAGACTGCTGCAATAAAGCGAATGTCGCAATATAGTGAGTCAAATGATTTTTTTGGTTTCCCGGTTCATATAAAAATCGTGCTTACAGGATGCCTGGATGGCTCAGTCGGTTGGGCGTCTGCCTTTGGCTCAGGTCGTGATCCCAGGGTCCTGGGATCGGGTCCCGCGTCGGGCTCCTTGCTCAGTGGGGAGCCTGCTTCTGCCTCTTCCTGCCGCTCCCCCTGCCTGTGCTTGCTTGCTCTCTCTCTCTGAAAAGTAAATAAATTCTTTAAAAAAAAAAGTTGTGCTTACACTAAACCGTAGTCTATTAAGTGTCAAATAGCATTCTATTTTTAAAAAACACTGCACATGCCTTAACTTTAAAATACTTTATTGCTAAAAAATGCTATCCATCATCTGAGTTTTCAGCAATTTGTAATCTTTGCTGGTGGAGGGTCTTGCCTCCGTGTTGATGGCTGCTGCCGATCAGGGTGGTGGTTGCTGAAGGCTGGGGGCTGGGCTGTGGCAATGTCTTGTCTTTTCTCTTTTTTCTTTTCTTTTCTCTTCTCTTCTTTTTCCTTCCTTCCTTCCTTCCTTCCTTCCTTCCTTCCTTCCTTCCTTCCTTCCTTCCTTTTTCTTTTTTTTTTTCCTCTCCTTGTCCCCCACCACTGCCAGGCTCTCCCTGTAGCAATTTCCTAAAATGAGACAAAGATGAAGTTTGCCACACAGGTCGACTCTTCCTTTCCCTAGCGATTTCTCTGTAGCAGGCGAAGCTGTCTGGTGGCAGTTTACCCACAGTAGAACCTCTTCCAAAACTGGAGTCTATCCTCAAATCCTGCCGCTGCTTTTGTCAACTGAGTTCATGTAACAGTCGGAACGCTTTGCTGTCATTGCAACAATCCTCATGGCATCTTCACCAGGAGGAGACGGCATCTCAAGAAACCGCTTTCTTTACTCATCCGTAAGATGCGTACTCCTCATTCATTAACGTTTTAACATGAGATTGCAGCAATTCAAATAGAATAATAATGACAAAGTTTGAAATGCTGGAAGAATTACCAAAATGTGACACAGAGACGCCAAAGGAGCAAATGCTGTTGGGAAAAGGGTGTGATAGGCTTGTTCGACACAGGGTAGCCACACACCTTCAATTTGTAAACAAACACATAAACAAAACGCAATCATCTACTAAAGGGAAGGGCCGTGAAACAAGGTATGCCTGTATTGAAAATGCTGAGGGGTGAGGGAACGGGAAATGTACTACGAACACCCTCTCCCTGGGGTACCCAGAGCCACTGGTCTGGAACCGATGCAAATGCGCCCACATGTATGACATACAAAGGAAACAACAGCCATTGTAACGTTGTGTTTGGTTTTCCTGGGGCTCCAATGATAAGAGTTAACATTTATTGAATACTGTCTATGATCGAGGTGTGGTTAAATCACTCTGTGGGTATCGTCTCATTTCATCTTTGCTGCTCCTCTGTAGTAGGGCCTAATTATTACTCATAGGCTACAGAGGAGGTGGTCCTAAGCCACCTTCCAGAGGGTGTCCAGGGATAGATAAGTAGTGGGTGCCGGCTCTACCCAGCCCAGGCAATCTGACTCCACACGTGGGCTACAGGACACCATTCTTACCCCACCTAGGAGTCAGGAAATAAAAATCAGCATTATCTTTTAAAAGAACCTATCTTTAGGGAGAGTTTCTTCCTTTCCATCAGCATTTCCAAAAGTAATCCTATGGCAACACTAACGTAACTAAAGACATTACTATTAGGGAAAAGTCGGTGAAGGGCATATGAGATCTTGCTGAACTTTTTTTGTCGCAACTGCATGTGAATCTACGCTTATCTCAAAATAAAGTTAAGGGGTGCCTGGGTGGCTCAGTCAGTGAAGCGTCTTCAGGTCATGATTGCGGATCCTGGGATCCAGCCCCGCATTGGGCTCCCTGCTTCTCCCTCTCCCTCTGCCTGTCGCTCCCCCCTGCTTATGCTCTCTCTCTTTCTGTCAAATAAATAAATAAAATCTATAAAAAAAAGTTAAACAAATATTGTAGCAACAGCATCAACTGTCATGTATTTATGACCTTCAACTCAACATTGGGCGTCTTCCCTATGCCAGGCACCGTTCTAAGTGCTGGCGATATAGCAGAGAACAAGACACACACACAAATCCCTGCCCTCACAAAGCTGGCATTCTAAAGGAAGTTGGCTTGTCCAAAGTTTCATTTGGTCAGGTTCCTTACAATAAAATTTATTAAATGCATGTTCATTACATAAATATGGACTACGGAGTATTCACTTCCTCAACTCACCACAAAGTGGGTCTGATGGGATTTCCCTGGGCCACTTGACAAGGCTCATAGTATTTGTAACTGCCAAGCCTTGTCCCAAATGGTGAGTCAATGAGTCATTCTTTCTCTCCACCGCCACATTTATAATACCTGTAAAATCTAAACACTGCTGTATGCGAAACGTGCTTGGAAAGCCTCACTCCCTTCTCTCCCCTGCTCCTCTCTGCTCTAGGCTACGGAGAGTATCCAAGCAGGAAGCTGCGGACACAGTCCGTTGTCTGCAGACGATGAGGCTGTGATCGATGAGTTGCAAATCCTGGCTACTGGCTCCCAAAGAAAGACGGTCTTCTCACCACCATCCCCATGCCCTAGAGATCCCAGACATGCAACCAGCAGACAGAAAATGGCAGCCACCAAAGCGCTGAGGGGGGTCCTTCCAGTCCTTTCCGGCCCGGCTCCAAGTTTTTTTCCATGATGGCCTGCAACAGCTCCACGGCTGAGACCTACCAGCACTCGCTGCTGAATGGGACCAATGGGTCGGCCTCTGGGGTCGCCACGCCCCCTGCCCCCCTCAGGATATCCTTGGCAATAATCATGATGCTGATGATCGTGGTGGGATTCCTCGGCAATGCTGTGGTCTGCATCATCGTGTACCAGCGGCCAGCCATGCGCTCCGCCATCAACCTGCTGCTGGCCACGCTGGCCTTCTCCGACATCATGCTGTCCTTATGCTGCATGCCTTTCACGGCCGTCACCCTGATCACGGTCCACTGGCACTTTGGGGATTACTTCTGCCGGCTCTCCGCCACCCTTTACTGGTTTTTTGTCCTGGAGGGCGTGGCCATCCTGCTCATCATCAGCGTGGACCGCTTCCTCATCATCGTGCAACGCCAGGACAAGCTGAACCCGCGGCGGGCCAAGAGGATCATCGCCGTCTCCTGGGCGCTGTCGTTCTGCGTGTCGGCGCCCTCGCTGGCCGGCCGGACATTCGTGGAGGTGCCGGCGCGGGCCCCGCAGTGCGTGCTGGGCTACACGGAGTTCCCGGCGGAGCGCGCGTACGTGGTGGCGCTGGTGGTGGCCGTGTTCTTCGTGCCCTTCGGCGTCATGCTGTGCTCCTACCTGTGCATTCTGCACACGGTCCGCAAGAACGCCATCCGCGTGCACAACCAGTCCGACAGCCTGGACCTCAGACAGCTCACCAGGGCTGGCCTGCGGCGGCTGCAGCGGCAACAGCAGGTCAGCTTGGACTTGAGCTTCAAGACCAAGGCCTGCACCACCATCCTGATCCTCTTCGTGGGCTTCTCGCTCTGCTGGCTGCCGCACTCCGTCTACAGCCTGCTGTCGGTGTTCAGCCGGGGCTTCTACTGCAGCTCCTCCTTCTACACCACCAGCTCCTGCATCCTGTGGCTCAGCTACCTCAAGTCCGTCTTCAACCCCATCGTCTACTGCTGGAGAATCAAAAAGTTCCGCGAGGCCTGCATTGAGCTGCTGCCCCAGACCGTCCAAATCCTCCCCAAAGTGCCTGAGCGGATCCGGAGGAGAATCCAGCCGAGCACGGTCTACGTGTGCAATGAAAACCAGTCCGCCGTTTAGGAGGACGCCGGCGGGCGGAGCTCCGCGCACTGGTTCCAGGGCGGAGGGAGCTCATGCGCCCTTCTGCTCGGATCCTGGCGCGCTGGCGGTGGTCTGCATTTTCGGTGGTCCTCCCTGTAAGCACAAAGGTACCATTTGTTCCCGGATGGGTTGCAGCTCCAAGGTTTGCAAGATGAATTATTTTTGTTTCTCGCTGGAGAAGAGCCGTACTGGGGTCTGATGGAAACTGGAAGGTAGTTGAGACAAAGTGGGAATGGGGTGGGCACTTGGGGGCAGAAAGGGAGAAGACAGGGAGACTGAGTGTGGGGCTGGAGAGAGGCTCTGTCTAAAGAGCATCTTCTGCACCTGCAACCCTGCGGTGCCTGCTCTGAGATGGGAAACCCAACAGGGATCATCTCATGGGTTACCACTCCTTTCGTTTGGCGCCAGAATTCTTCATAGGGATTTATGTTTGTGGAGCATGGGAAACACGCAAGGCTCTTTATATTGGTCGGGTGTGCATTTCTGATCATTGCCCAATCTTCCTTTCTATAAACCAAAATCGCACCAGGAAACAGAGTGAGCCCCTGTGCTTTTCAGTTGCCCCGTGGGGCACATGGGAGGCATCAGTGGCTCGAAGCCCAGAGAATGATCAGGGCTAGTGGCCAACAGCTCCTCCCTGGCCCAGCCCTGTCCCCGGGCCCTGAAGCCCTCCCTGTGGGCCGTGACAGTCCCTCTGCCCCTTCTCTCTTTCCCTCCACTGTTCTTTGTGCCTCCATTTGTTTCACAACATCTATCCCGTGCACAGAAGAAACCCATTCTTCCTGTAATTCATCTTTTCAGAAAGTATCCGTAGTGACTTGCTTTCAGGTTCAGAAGGGGTCAGTGGGCTTGGTTTATGTTTCCTTCCAACTGCCCGAGGCTGCAGTCTTGGCGAGCTGCACCGACTTCAGCACTGGGGCTGGGGCAGGGGGCTTCATAAACACCAGACCCTCTAAGCAGTTCCCCATTGAGCTCTGCCTTCCTCCTACCTCATTCAGATCTGCATTCTGACTGCTGCTGTCCGGGCCACCTGCCCGAACCTGGGGCCTCCAACCCCCGCTGGGACCAGGACCCCAGGACTAAAGCTGCCTGGAGGGAACCTTTCTGCTTGTGCCATCCACTCGGCCACTGTGCCCAGGGCCACCCATCACCATCAGGAGCTTCTGATATTAGGGGACGATTTTCAAGTTCAGGCATGCCACTGAGGCCACTGAGTTCTCGTTACAGTTTCGGATCTGAAGAGAGTGGGAAATCAAGGGAAGATTCCGAAAATCTGATTTTAAGTCTAACTGTCAGGAGCTAAGTCCCGTCAACTTGTTCATTTCACCACACTTCTCTGGGTCTCGGTTTCCCCATTTGCCAAGTGAGGAAGGAGGTCCGGGTGAGCTCCAAGGTCCCTTGCCATTTTGCAGATGCTCAGATTCTAAGTGTGTATGATTCCTTTCCTACTTGGAGTCACTAGATCCCCTGCGTTTGTTTATCCATGCAATGAGCATTTATTAAGTGCCTAGTAGATGCAAGGCACTGTGGGGAATAGTAATGAATAACACATGGGCTGTGACAAAAAGCAGTTGTCCAATGTATTTCAGGATAATCGTAACTTGAATTTGGTCTAACAGCACAGGAGATCTCTTTTTATCTCTTCTCTCATTTCCTTTCCAAGACTGTGTTAAGAGGCCAACTCCCCATTCTAATGCTCTTTTCCTGTGGTACCGGTGACAGAGGGAAAAAAAGAGAACATGATTTACATTAACCTAAGCCCAGAGGAAGGTCTGTCAAGGAAATAACTGCCACTTTCTCACCAATTTCCCCATCCATTTATACACAGATGAGAGAGAGAGAGAGAGAGAGAAAGCACACACAGGGAGATTGGAAGTTGGTGTGTGATTGATTGACATGGGTCCCATCAACTTTGTGTCCCTGCGCACCAGGCCGAGTCAGGTTTTGCCTTCAGTTCCCACAAGATGAGTTGCTTGGCTTCATTGGCTTCCAGAAGCACAGCCAGACCACCCCGGGTAACAGGCCCCTGGGCCCTCCCCTCTGGCGGGAGCTTAAGAGAATGTTCTTCAGGAGCAAAAAAGAAATCACAAACTGAATGAATGAAGGTATCCAAATTTCTGTCAATCAGTGTTATATGCTCTATGTTGGACAGTAATATATATGTTTTAAAGTAATAATTTTGTATATATTTTAAATAAAGTATTATTGCTCTTTCAGTGTCCAAGACTATGTTCTTACCAAAATTAGCACCAAACCCGTGAAGGGTAAGCCCCAAATCTGGTGTCTAACACCTCCTAGGACAAAACAACTTCAGGAAATCTAGAAACTTGATGTTAGTAACCAAGCTGGGATGACCACAGGAAGTTAATGATAAGATGACAATGGGGAGACTATTTGAACAATGGGGGTCACAATCGTGGCCCCACTAAGTAACTCCAGCCAGTTAGTCTTCATCTCTGACTTCCGGTCCGCCCCCTTCAGAGTTCTCTCCAGCCTCACCAAACCTTTAATGAACTTTGCTTTCCTAAGACAGAGCATGGCTACCAAGTTCTTATTTCCTTCCCCGAGGTTTGCAGGGAAAGTGGTGCTTGTTGGCTGTTGGTTTACATCTTTTCTTTAGCCCTGCGGCGCCAGAATTTTTTTTCTGTGGGGCCTGGGCAGCTACTATGATAATAACTGTTCCAGAAGCGACTTGGGAGAGCCTCGCCCCAGAAAATGAGACACAAATAAGCCTCACAAGTGTCATCCTAATTCTGACTACCCCTTAAAAATCCACTACCTTTTTGTCTTGAATCTTGATCCCTGTTGCTGGGGTGAAATGAAAGCAAAGTTTCTCTACGACATTCTGACAACCAAGCCGAGCAACAAAATTCGAGATCAATTCCTACTTGGCTATTCTGACCCCTGGGGCTAGTCTCCCCAACATGAATTACAGCACATGTTGCTTTGGACTAAAAACCCCACTTTGGGGACTCCTGGGTGGCTCAGTGGGTTAAG
>CM052885.1:74537494-74560511 GCA_028534135.1 Potos flavus
CCCTTCTCATCCAGTGTGTTCTGCCCTACTCTGTTCCTGCGGGCTCTGTGTGGCTCCCAGTTCTGACCTGGGTCTGGCATGTTCATATAGACAATTCCTGTTAGTTAGGGCTCACTCAGACCAACCAGACTTCGAGCCTGACATTCATTTGTAATAAGAGAATGCATCGTCACACTTGTGAAGCCCACCACATTTTAACCTCATTTGCTGTGAGCATCCCTGTGAAATTAAGGAAAGGGCCAACATATTTACTTTGACCTCCTTAACGTAATTGGTCTTCTTTTCCATAAGACGAACTAAGATGGTCTTATAAGTTTTTAAGGATCAGGAATCGGTGTGTCCCCTTGAACATACATAAGCACATTTACCCTTTAAATTTAAAACAACAGTCAACAGTGATTGAAACCAACTCTGCCCAAGAATTTAATTATGTTCAAGGCAAGAGTATAATTTCGAAGTTTTGCCCACGGTGCCGTAGAGACTGGTTGCCCCTGGCAAGGTAGACCACCAGGGAGTGTGGGAGGGGGCTCAGGCCAGGCTGCGGCAATTTAACTATTCATGAAAAGGGAGGGCCTGAGGCCCCCAGATGGGAGGTTAACATCTGGATTCTGCAAGAATAAAGAGGTTTGAACGCAAAGGCATGGTGTGTGCGTCTGCGTGTGCGCGCGTGTGTGCATGCCCACCTGCGTTATTTCGGGCAGGAGTCCAAGGCTCCTTTAGCCGATCCTTCCAGCCTACCTTCTGCTCTCTTGTCTTTCATCCTGGAGAAGCAGGGGACAAGGTGTTCTAGGAACAAGAGGGATCCCGAGATTGCCCGGCTCAGAAAGTCAACCAGGAGGGGCTGTGGCACAGACAGATTTTTTTCCTTCTAATTAGTCTGATAGCAACGGAAAGAACTTACCTGTAGGACCAGAACTTTATCTTTTTGCGATCACAGATCTGAGGACACTGACAAGCAAGTTCAGCCTTCTGAGGTGCTCCGATAAATGCCTGAAGTCCCCCAAGGCCCAGGTAGGTAGAGCAGATCCCTTGCGCTGGACCTGTGCGTTCCACCCTCTCTGTGCTCTCTCCTGCTGCTTCTGGCAACGGCTATCCCTTTGCCAATCATTGCAGTGGAGGGGGAAAATAGCCAAGCTCACTTTTGGAAGCATTTATTTTTTAAAAGATTTTATTTATTTATTGGAGAGAGAGAGCAAGCAGGGAAGGGAGAGACAGAGGGAGAGAGGGAAGCAGGCTCCCTGCTGAGCGGCGAGCCCAGACACGAGGGGCTCCATCCCAGGGATCCGAGATCATGGCCTGAGCTGAAAGAAGGCAGACGCTTAACTGCGTGGGCCACCCAGGTGCCCCTGGAAGCATTTTTAAAGACAGGTTTGCTGCTCTTTATTAACTGTCCTTCGGGGGACTATATTTCTTATTTCTCCCCTCATTAAAGTGCCGCTGCCCTATTCTCTGGTCACAGTATTTTGCTGGAGTGTCACGAAGTCTTCCAATGTTTTATTAAACCATGAAGAGAGGGTCACTCACCTCACCATAAAAGACAAACAAGACCGAACAATTTCAAATATGCGTACGGAAAAATGGAAAGCTGAATTTGCTTTCAAAGTGTGAACAGAGGCAACGGGCAAACATTATGGGGAAAGAGGAGGCTCTTTCTCCCCAAGGCTTCCCATACTTTCTGGAATTTGCTGGGCCTCTCTGGAAGCAGTCCAGGCTATTCAGAATGTGCCTCCTCCGTTGTGGGCAGCCCTCGGGCATGTGACACACATCCAGCTAAGACCTGCACTGTGGAGGTGGGCACTTCTGGACTTCACTCGGGCCCAGATGAGACTCCTGGCTGTTTCCCCAAGCCCCTTGCACCGTGAGGATGCCCCACAAGATTTTGTCACAAGGAGTCAGATCTCTGTTACACTTCGTGCAAGCCTCTTCTGCCTACAGGTCCTCCTCATTCCCTGGCCCACTCCTCTGGTTTTCTCGGATCTTCCCTTCTCCTTCTGATAATGCAATAAGGAGACATGGGTAAGCTTTTAATTAGATATGAGGGGACACTAATGTTTTCAAAAAAATTTTTTAAAGATTTTATTTATTTATTTGAGAGCGAGAGAGAGGGTGAGTAAGCATGAGTCTCAGGGGGCAGAGGCAGAGGGAGAGGGACTAGCAGACTCTCTGAAGAGCAGGAAGCCCAACATGGGGATCGATCCCAGGACCCTGAGATCATGACCTGAGCCGAAGGCAGATGCTTAGCTGACCGAGCCACCCAGGAGCCCCTAAAATTTAGATTTAGATTCTGTAAAAGAATGGTATATTCTCCATCCTTATAAATGATCTCTAGTCTTAAGAAGAGTTGTAAAGAGAGGGGCACCTGGGTGGCTTAGTCAGTTAAGCGTCTGACTTGATTTTGGCTCAGGTCATGATCTCAAGGTTGTGAGACTGAGCCCCACATCAGGCTTTATGCTGGGTGTGGAACCTGCTTGAGATTCTCTCTCTCCCTCTCTCCCTCCCGTCCACTCCTGCTCACTCTCTCTCTCTCTAAAAAAAAGAAAAGTTGTAAAGATTGTATCTACTAATTTTTTCGATTATAGATTTTTTAAATTATAATTTGCTGCTTATAGAAATGAAAACGATAATTGGATTTTTTAACCCCAACACAAAGAAAATTAAACATTTTCTAAACTTTCATAATAAGAAGCCACAATTGCATTTATATGTAAGAAACATAAAAAATGTATATTTTCTTTTGTAAAAAGTTAAGATCATGCTAAACCACACCACAACTTCAGAGCCTAGTTTTTTTGTTTTTAAATTTTGTTTTTATTTTTTCAAAGTGCTTTCTGGTGGCCGGAAGTCCTCCATCATGTGGATGTACCACAAGCTAAGTAATTGAAGTACTCTCTGTGTTTTGTGTATTTTTCCCCCACTTTTCATCATTTTTTAAAAACGCTCTAATGAACATCCTTGGCATAAATTTCTCTGCTGAGAAATTTTATATATATATATATATACATATATTTATTTGTTTTAAGAAAGCCTGTGGGAATTTATTCTTTCATCAGTTGTGCTTAAGAATTACCAACAGCTTGAGGGGCACTGGGTGGCTCAGTCAGTTAAGTGTCTGCCTTCGGCTCAGGTCATGATCCCAGGGTCCTGGGACTGAGCACCATGTCAGGCTCCCTGCTCTGCAGGGAGTCTGCTTGTCCCTTTCCCTCTGTTCCTTCCTCCCCCTTCTGCTTCTCCCCCCTCTGCTTGTGCTCTGCCTCTCACTTTCTCTCTCTAACAAATAAACAAAAATCTTAAAAAAAAAAAAAAAAAGAATTGCCAACAACTTGAGAAAGTGTATGGGCAGGTCATGAAGCATTTCCTCTTAACCACCAATGGGCCCTCTGCCAACAAGCTGGGCAGAGGCTCCTTTGGGCCTCAGTGGGATCATGAATTGGGTCAGCGAGGTAGCTGGGGGAGAAAAGAGGCAGCCATCGTGACCAAGGAGGCACTGTACAAGAGCTCCACGGTTTTGGAAAAGCTAAGGCCAATTAATACATATTCACCGATTACCTACAGAATGGGGTCACAGAAATAACTGTTGATAGTACACCTCTCCAGAAACCAATCTGGGCTGAGAGGATTATCTGTGGCAACTGCAGGCCAACTGGAGTCGGCCAGCCCTTCGAACACAGCAGAGATCTGGCTGGTGGGCTGGGCCCAGGAAACGTTTCCAGACCATTCTATTTTCCATGTCTCCACGTCTGTGACTCTCAGGCAACCTTTTCTACCCTGCTGTTCAAAGCGTATTAAGTGTTTAAGTTCAATTCTCTGACCTCGTGGCTGTGCTGGTGGCCTGATCCAAAGGATGTATTAGCCATTTCTCTTATTTTCTGCCTTCCGGTGCTTTGACGTTGTGGCCTTGCCGCCCATGGACAGAATGCCACTCCCAGGGCCAGCTAATTCCTAGAGAGAGTATACAGCTTGTCTATCAGCTCATTGCGTAAATACGAAACCCCAATCCAGGGCCCACACCCCACCACCTCATCTGAGGCACCCACGCTTCCATCCACCTCCTCTGCTGGGGCCTGGGACCAGACAACCAGGGACAGCCTCTACACACCCCAGAGCCTGCTGAAATTATTCCAACTACCCACCCCTAAGCCTGTTTCCCCTGCCACACCCATTCCTTTCCTGGGAAACCACGAGAAAGACTCTTGCCCACACTACCCACCCTCTCCCTGAGCATCCTGACTGTCTCCCTCCCCAGGATTCCTTATGCGGGTCCCTACGGCACAGCCCCTCCTCTTGGGACCTGAGTATAAAAACTATCTTTTCAATAGCAATCATCTCCTGGTCTGTTAACTTTCCGATACATCAACTTGTCTATTAATATATTTTAAAGGAAAACATTCTTCAAATAAATTGGCTAACACGGTTTGTATTGTGTCTTTCTGGGAGGAGGGGTCCTTTCCCATGTCATTAAAAACTATGTAAAGGTGAAGAGGCAAAATCCTAGGTGCAGCTGTTGGCCGTGGTTGCCCCGGCGTGTGGGGACAGTGGGTCATTCCACAGCGCAAGCATTTGTGTTTTTTCTTCTGCTGAAAAGCAGGCCGAAGCGTCAGCCCCCAGCCTCATCCGTCACCACCCCCTTCCTGCTCTCCAGACTGCAGTCAAACTGAGTATTTTCAAGGGGCTACCATCCTACTCACCTCTGGGCTTGGCTCTGCTGTTCCCTCTGCCGGGAGCCCTTCCTTTCCAACCACCGGCTCCTCGTCTGTGCTGTGGGTGTACCCGCACTGCCTCCTCTCGGCATTTGTCTCACTGTGCTGTCATTATCTCTAAGGTGAGCTCTAGCCGGGCTAGACCAGACGTGTCTTTTTCAATGTGTGTTTTGTTTAAAGATTTAAGAGCGAGCGAGCGAGCGAGAGAGAGAGAGAGAGAGAGCACGCGTGCGCATGCGAGCAGGGGGAGGGGCAGAGAGAGGGAGACAAGCAGACACCCTGCTGAGCTTTGAGCCTGACTCGGGGCTCGATCCCAGGACCCTGAGATCGTGACCTGAGCTGAAACCGAGAGTCAGACGCTTAATCGACTGCCAGGCACCCCTTTCTCACCATTTTATCCACAAAACTTCACACATAGCAGTCTTCTAACCTATGGTTGAGGGATGAAGGAAGGACTGAATATATGACTAAATGAAAGCATGAACTGAAACAGGAAAACTGCATTAAATTGGCATTAAATACAATTCCTGGTAGCGCGAGTCCTTCAGCCCCCTCCGCTGCCTTCCTCTACGGCAAGGTTGCTTCTATTTCTGCAGTTGCTTGAACAGGACAGTAACGTGGAGCGAGTCACTGCGGCAGTGGCTGCCCCGGGAGGGACGGTAGCTGCTCGGCACCGAGGGCGGCGCTGGACAGCTCCCACGCAGAGAGCCGTCCGTCCTCCCCGTCCACTGGATGGCATCCGGGTACAGCCCCTGGCGGGTTGGGAATAGCTGACCGTCCCTGTCAGTTGCGAGGAAGCAGCTCATTTTCCAGTATTTCCACCAACAGGAAGTATCTGGAAATTCTATGAGTAGGTGCACGCATCGGAATCTGGCAGAGCACCGGCACGTTGCCAATGTTCAGCCGCACGAGACCGCCCTTATGGGAGCAGAGACGAGGGTCACGCATTCGACTGGGCTTCGTTGTCTTTCCTTGTTGACAAGAGCTGTGCTGATTTTGAACCCATTTTCCAAGGGCCCCCATAAGGCCACCTGTAAGCTCTGTTTGTGGGTCCGTTTTAACCCAGTGGGAGAGATTAGGACGATAGATGACTTTTTGATGGTTGGTACAGGGTTATATCTTACATGTTAATAAGAATAACATAGAGTGGCAATTCTAATTTTATATAAAATACGTTATCAGCCGATGATCTACGTACGCACACTTTGTGTAACTAAATATACTATATAAAAGCTATGAGACTATTACTCAGCCTTAAAAAGGAAGAAGATACTGACATACGCTACATGGGTGAATTTTGAGGACATTAAGCTAAGTGCAATAAACCAGTCACAAAAGGACAAATACTGTGACTTATAGGAGGTCCCTAGTAATCCAATTCGTAGAGCCAGGGGGTTCTGAGGGGCTGGGGGAAAGAGAGTGGGGAGTTAGTGTTTAATGGGCACAGAGTTGCAGTTTGGGAAGAGGAAAGAGTTCTGGAGATAGTGGTGAGGGAATTGTGAGGGTACTTAATGCCACTGAACTTACACTGAAAAATAATCAGTTAAAATGGCAAATTTTATGTTGTGTATATTTTATCATTTAAAAAATCCATGAAGATAGCAAGAAGACTAACACACAGAAAATATATTTACATACAGCCATATTAGTACTATAACTTTTTTTTTGACCGAAAATCGAGTTTGACTAGCCCTCATATAAAAAAAGTGAACACAGTCTTATAAATTAAGTGAAAGCACAAAAAATTTGAATGGCTTTAGATACGTATGACACCAGGAAATGCTAATTCTAAAGAAAGCAAAAGTTTAGTGTTTTGGTTTATTTGTAAGCTGACGTCAACATTTGACGGTCAATCAGCAATGTATTGGAAAACACTTAAAACAGCTGTGAGGGTTGATACGGAGCTGAGAGCAGAGGTGGGAGGGGGTGAGGCAGCCCCACTATGCTAATTTTATGGTGCCCACTAGGAGCTCCAGGTAAATCACTGACAGGTGTGGATGAAAGAGGCGGAGGCCAAGATGAATCAGTCAGATGGGTACCAATGGTGCCACGTGCTGTGAGTCAAAGCTCACAAACCTAGTAAGATAAGGCTGGGTATCTGCCTCCTCAGCTCAGTTGGGGACACCAAGGAAAAACTGGTCAAGTGAGACAAATGGAAAACCTTCGCTAGAAGATGACCCTAACAGCAAAGGGCTGTGGGAGAGCTTGAGCACAGCCTGAGACCCACAGTCCTCTGGGGCAGCATTTGGTCTCAAAGGCTAGACCACATCCACTCTATTCCTCTGCCCTGATTTCCTGAAGGGTCTCCAAGGGATGGGACTGGCCCAGGCCCCCAGCGGGGTGTGTCAGAGCCTGACCAGACCCAGGCTCCCCCGCGTCTAGTGGTGGTGACATGTTCCTTCCCGAGCCACACCTGGCTTGTTGAGTTGCCCGTGATGCTTCTGAGCCCCTGCTGGCCACATGTCTCATTTAACTGATATACAGCTCTGGACTGCAGACTGAATTACAGCTATTTGTTTCCCTTCCTCGGCTGCAAGCTAAAGAAAAGCAGGCTTCATTAATTCCGTGCTTATCACGGAACACAGTATTAACAAGCTTTTAGATGGCGCTGCAGCCATTTAGCGTTTTCGAGGTGAAAGGGCCTCTGGTCCATATGGTCTAGATTCTTGTACATTTTCATTTCCGACGCTAAGGCTGACAGATCCGCCAGGAGCAAATGGGGTGTTAGTCAGTATCTAATTAATCTACCACAAGCCACGGCCCATTTCATGGAGTCAGGCGCCAGTCTTTGCTTCTACCCACAGTCACATTTAGGACTTCGATTTACACTCTTTTTCTCTCTCAGCTGCTTGGCCTTGTAATATTCTGGAAGGCAGTGGGAATCTATCACTTTTCTCTTTCTAGTCAGGTTTGGAAGCCTAAGCACCCATGCATTCATGCATTCATTCATTCAGAGTGTGTGAGCGGGGTGGGGAGGGGCGGAGGGAGAGAGAGAGAGAGAGAGTCCCAAGCAGGCCCTACATCCAGCATGGAGCCCAACGCGGGGCTCGGTCTCAGCACCCTGAGATCATGATCTGAGCCGAAAGCGAGTCGGATGCTTAAGCGACTGAGCACCCGCCTTTTCATCTTTCATATGCCAATGAGCCACACGATATAATACAGAATAAGAACAGGATATTTGACTCGTTGCTTTGTGACTTTCTGAGGGCGGCAACACCACTGTGTGAGTACTCCAGTCAACCGTAGATTGGTTGCTGGTTTTGGTGGCTGGCGAAGCACCAGGAGGGGAACTCGGCCGGCGGGGACCGGAGCGCTCGGTCTTGCCCTCCCAAGAATATCACCTCACCAAACTGTGCCTCGGCTCCCGCAACCTGAGATACGGATGCCGCCTGACACCTCGCCTCTACTGTCACTCACACGTATTTGGCCGTCGGGGGCTCTCCTCAGGGCGGGCACAGCGCCAGGATGAAAAAAAGAACACGGCAACATGCTGTGAAATTCATTCCACAGTGTTTCTCACAGAGCTGCTACGAACGAGATTCTAGGGGATGAAGTAAAACTTAAAAGGTGAAACAAAGTTCTAGTCCTGGACTGCGTTCAGAGTTAGAAATCCAAGGGCCGCAGGCTTACTTAAAGGGCGTCTGGCTACAAGGTGAGGTATGGAAGAAGTGACTAGAAATCTCCTCTGCCAAAGGCTTTAGGGTAATGACTGATGCGAAGGTAACAAATGTCAAGGAGCACCTTGAGAATATGCAGGGGATACATTCAGAAGGAGAGCGTTTAAAATTCAGTCAAGTAAGAACAAAGGATTTGAGGGGCAGCCAGTGAACGTCGGCTTCAGGGGCTGGGAGGAGCCATGAGGTCCAGGTGAGTAAGTTCCAGAGCTCCTATGACTAGGTACTGTGCAGGTGGAAGCCATCACCGGACCAAGATGATTTATATATATACATACATACATATATATATATTTAAAAAAATTACAGGAAGAACAAAGAATTAAAAGGATTTTAATAAAATCAACAAGTTTACATTTGTCCATCTTGTGTATTTGGGACCCGACCAGGGGTGAAGGATAAAGTTGCAAGGACAAAGGTTTCCAGAGGGGAAAGCAAGCAAAAAGCAAGGGCTACTCTAGCTACGTGTGATGGGCATCGGTGTGATGGCGCGACCCCCCGGCCACCCGAGACGCTCTGGCCTCCTGACCCCAGCAAGCACATTCACCAAGCTCGTGGGCATGAGCGCTTCGGCTCTGAGCTCGGGCGCATTGCTCCGCGGCCTCCAGGACACTGCCACGTTGACGCCTGACACGCAATGGCAGAGAAACGGTTCCTCAAATTCAACAGTATTTATTGCCCATAGAATATAAGTGCCAACTGGGTTCGGTTCATGCTGTTTTCACTAGAGTGGTTACACAGAACCTAATGAGGGGAGGAGAGGGTTGAGCAATGGTCTAATTGTTCTAGTCAACATCACAGTCACAAAACAGCAGGCCTTTCGAAAGAACCATATATTTATTTTAAAAATCTGATTTGTGAAAAGGACCCATGGGAGTCAGACAAAGAGGAGGGCAAGGTACGGTTTCTGAACCCGGGAGATGACTTGACATTAATCCCCGTCATTCTAAAGGATGACAAACATTTCAAAAAACTGACCCGTGTTCAGAGAGAGAGCGGAGACTAGCGTCCCCATTTTAGGAATGAGCCATCCCAAGACGCTCTCCGGATTGTACCCATTCCGTGTCCAGTGAAACAGTGCTTTTGGTGGTGTGACATGGCGCGTTCTAGGGACTCGTTCTCCGAGGCAGAAACGGGACCTCACAAGTTGTCATGGTAACGTGCGCAGGAGCAGGACCATCCCATAGCAGTCATCCGCAGGGTTGACTCTCGAGACCGGGCTTCGACTTCGTCCCCACTGACATCGGATGCGGTTGAGTTACAAGGAGAATTTCTTCATCGTTGATTCTCTAGATGAAAGAATCCGGCTAGGGAAGAATGCAGGGGTGCCTTTGCTTTCTTGTGCCACGTAGAATCACCGAGGGAAGAAGAAGATTGAGCATTATCAGTACAGGAGCACACTGTTTCGAGAACGGACCACGAGCTCTTCGGCCTCTGCTCTGTCAGGCTCGGGCCGATGGCGAGGGGCTGTATTCCAGGGTCCTCTCCTGGGACGCACACAAGCTAACGCTTGCTTTCCCGGCGTTACGGCAGGGAGGACCGCGTCTGGTGGGAGTTCCTAATGGAATCATTAATCCCAGTGAAGAAATTCAAAAGAGGGCAGTGAAGTAAGGACAGCTTCGGCTTCTCCGCGATGTCTGGCAGAAACACAGCGAATCCCCCAGTCTGTGGTGAACAAGAGGGACCCCTCCTGTGTGTTCAGGAAACCTCAGAGCAGGCGTGTAAAGTGCTGGGAGGTAAGGCAGCCTGACTGGACTTCCTCATCGGGGTGTGCAGAAGCGCCCGGCAGGAAAGATGACGTCTCGGTCCCAGGCAAGGGCAGCTGTCACCCACTGCCTGCCCTGCTGAGGGTGTGAGGTTCAAACTGGCCTCTCGTGAAACTCCGTGTGGCTTGTGCTCATAACGTTTCCCTTTTCGTTCCCCGAGTGGTCAGTAGGAGGTACATTTTAACCAAAAAAAAAAAAAAAAAAAAAAAAAGTCCCTAACGGATACGACAGATAAGTTTCCAGAGAAGACAAAAACTGCAGAGATGACGGAACTTCGAATAACGATTCTTAATCAAACGGGGCCATCGTGGAGTTTCAAAATCAGCAGGTGGCGTGACAGGATGGGAATGAACTCGGACACCTGGGCCCTCACCTGCAGCAGGCCTGTCGTCTGCTGTCCTCTTGCACGTGGGGGGTTGGGGCAGCTTCTCGCCTGGGGCTGTAGCACTTCCCAATGGGCCCGGACTTCCCCGAGAGGGGGTGCTCGGGTAAACAAGGCAGAATCCTTCAGGGGTTGAGAGCCGGATGGGAAGTGGGCAAGAACAAAAAGACTCCCCCAAGGTCAGTCGTTTGTAAGGGCAAAGGCAGAGCCCTCGAGGTAATCCCGGAAACAGCCCCCATCCCCCGCGCCCCCCGAGGCCGCGCCCCTCACCCTGCCCAGCGACAGTTCCCTCTCTGGGCCACCCTGAAGCAGACATTTCCAGTGCAAGTGCATTTCTGAAGATCTGGGCGCCGGGGTGGGGGGGCGTCCAGCTTGTCCGGACGGCACGGGGAAGGCTCATTTTTCTCTCAAAGTAGACATTTGTTTGGGATTACCGTGTCCCCGGATGGGCGAACCCTGACCTGTCTGTTTCCAGGATTTCCCGCGAACATTCAGGGTGGAGTGGTCAGCAGTGAAGAGCCCATTTCACATTGACTGCAGTCTCCCCAGCGCCCAGATGTCACTCCCCGGCTGACACCAGTGCAGCGGCTTTCCGCTCTCTGCGCCCAGCAGGCTTGGTAAAGAACTCGGGGTCCTCCTCGCGCCCTCGGGTGGGCCTCTTCAAGTCCGAGCGCCGGGGCCAGGGGAGCTGGGGTTCGTGTGTCTGCTGGCGGCACAGTGGGTGTGGACGAGCCCACCGTTTGGGTATCTAACAAACACAGGCTCACAGAAGGGATTTTGGCACATCTGGCAGAGCTTTTTGTCCGAGAGCTGAACTGAGCTTCCTTTCAACTTCATCTGCAAAAAAAAAAAAAAGAAAGAAACACTGAGGACTCCGCCGTCACTTAGAGCAGACATGCGTTACCCCACGGATTATTATTACCCACAAGGAAGGCGGTGACATTGACCTCTCGAGACAGAACGTTAGAGGTGATAAACAAAAACGTCCCGAGTAACCGGAGAAGTAAAAAATAATAGTCATAAAAAGATTTTTTTTTTTTTTAATGCTACAAAACTGCGTTCCTGTTTCACAAAAAGTACTTGCTGCTTGCTTGGCCCAGGCATTTCTACCCAGACCCTCTCTTAACTATTCTGAGCTCTGCGTTTGCGCAAGGCCTGCCGGAAAGTGATGTCACATCTGAGCCAGGGAAGGCCATATAGATGATCTAGTTCCCGGGTCCTCTCATTTGCAAACAAGAAACGTAAGGCACAAATAAGGGACCCCATCAAAGCCATATGGTCGATTAGTGGCACCGTCCTGCCTGGTTCTGGGAAACATCATTTCATTTGTTTAAAGGTCACTAAGCAAACCAGGCTGTACCCTCCTCGGACCCTGTCTGATAAACAGGACTACAGTTCTGGAAGTGAAGAAGCCTTTTTGCACAGTTTGCTGGTATGCGCCCAGGCAACCTGGCCTACCGGCAGGATCAAACACAACTTAGGGAAGTCACCCTGTACTCCTCCGTTTTCATCGGTCCTTCAACAAATGTCTCTTTAACACCTTTGAGACACCGCGCTTGGCTCTAGGGATACCCAGATAAACAGATAAATTCCCTGCCTTCAAAGAACCCAGGGTCTAACAGCGAAGGGAGATGATGATAGATGTGTGCACGGAATGTGCGGGTGGGCAAAGGAAGGGATTTCCCTGCTTGAAAGGCTATGAAGGTTTACAAAGGAAAAAATACTAAGGCTGCATTGTGAGTAGGCAGTCAGCAGGCCCAAAAGGAAAGGTTAAAACTGACATAGTCTTTTTTTTTTTTTTAAGATTTTATTTATTTATCTGTCAGAGAGAGAGGGAGTACAAGCAGGCAGAGTGGCAGGCAGAGGCAGAGGGAGAAGCAGGCTCCCTGCCAAACAAGGAGCCGATGTGGGACTCGATCCCAGGCAGACGCTTAACCGACTGAGCCACCCAGGCGTCCCAAGACTGACATAGTCTTATGGGAAGACACAGTCTTAGAGGGAACCTCAGGTACAAAGGCTGTATGTGTAAAAAAAAAAAAAAAAAAGAAAGAAAGGCTGTATGTGTGAAACAGTAGGTCACATCAGGGAGGTTCCACGTGTCCCGGGAAGCTGGGAGAGATGGAGAGAGGGCCGGGCCAAAGGAGGGGAGATGGGACGTTCCAGGCCTCAACTCCTCTCCTGGAGAGTCATGAAGGCTTCCATGTGAGAGGGCCCCACCAGGTTCCCACTCTGGAAAGATCCCTGGGCTGGCTGCATGGAGTGTGGGCCTCACAAGAGAGAAGTCTCCAGAAGGGTATCTATACTGGGGACTGTCATGGACTGAATGTTTATAACCCCCACCACCTCCCAAATTCCTGTGCTGAAGCTCTGATTTTCAGTGGCGTGGTATCTGGGGCCTCTGGGAGGTGACAGGTTGGATGGGGCCAAGCGGGTGGGGCTCCCAGGACGGGCCTGGGGCCGTTACAAGGAGAGGAAGAGAAGCGGCCAGGATGTGGAGAAGAGGAAAGCTTGTGTGCTGTTGGCGGGAACACAAACTCATGCAGCCGCTGTGTAGAAGAGGATGGAGGTTCCTCAAAAAAGCAACAGCAGAATTACCTCATGATGAGGCAATTCCACTTCTGGGCATTTATCTGAAGGAAACTAAAACGTTAACTCGAAACACTAACCCCCATGTTCACTGCAGCATGAGTCACAACAGCCAAGGCACAGAAACAGCTCAGGAGTCCCTCGATGGATAAAGAAAATGCAGGATATTGATATGACGGAATACTATCCGGCCATAAAAAGGAGGAAAAGCTCGCCATCTGTGACAACATGGATGGACCTAGAAGGTATCGTGCAAAGTGAAGTCAGTCAGACAGAGAAAGACAGATACCGTGTGATCTCACTAATACGTGAAATCTTAATAAAGCCCAATTCGTAGAAACAGAACGGACTGGTGGTTGCCAGAGGTAGGGGGTGCTCGGGGGGGGGGGGCGGCAAAATGGGTGAAGTGGGTCAAAAGGTACCAGCTTCCAGTTATAAAATAAGTCAGTCCTGGGGATGTGACGTAGAGCACGGTGTCTACAGTTACTACTACTATATCGTATATTTGAAAGTTGCCAAGAGAATAGATCTCGAAAGTTCTCATCACAAGAAAAAGACTTGTAACAATGTGCGGCGACAGGGGTTAACCTGACAGTGTGACGATCATGTCACCACACACAGAAATACCAAATCATCCTGCCGTACACCTGCGACTAATATAAAAAAAGGAGAAGAGGAAGAGAGACCAGTGCTTGCCCTCTCTGTGCCACGTGGGGACACGGTGAAAGGCGGCCGTCTGGGGCACTGGTTCTCGCAGCCCAGCTCACCAGCCGGGGACCTAGAATGTGGAGGCGTGAGCTGGCCCGGAATCCATGTCTGCGCTCTTCATGCGCTGTGTGACTTCCCTGGGCCTCAGGGCCCCCTTCTGGGACGTGGGGAGAATGGCAGGAGACACTGCATGGGACCGCTGAGATGATGACCTGACGCCATGCTGCCCGGCGTGGGACGCTGCCCCGAATGCCATCCGAGCATCGCCGTCTAGCGGGGGCGGAGAACGGCGCCTGCCAGCCCGGCTGCTGCCTCTGCTTCCCCGTACCTGGGTTTCTACCGGAGCGGCATCGGATATTTGAAGGGCTGAGGTGCAGAGAAGACGCACCTGGAACTACCTGAAATAGAACAGCCCCCCTGGGGATCGAGGAGCCGGTGCGGCCGGCGGGACCCGGCTCTCACCTTGTCGTACTTGTAGATCAGGTTTTCGGACTTGGCCAGGCCCAGAGCCACCTGAGTGGTCCTGCGGGCGTGCACACTGTTCCGGACGGCCCCGGTCAGGAACGGGCGCAGCAGCTGCACCGACCAGCTGCCCGGCAGCAGCGGCAGGACCCGGGCGGCGTCGAAGTCGGCCGCATGGTGGTTCAGGAGGTCTGTGGCGGCCAAGGTCAGCTCGGGCGTGGCGGGGCCGGGCTGGAGGTACATGGCCAGCAGCGTGTGGAAGAGCCGCTGCCGGTACGGCGGGTCCCTGCCCTCGGAGCGCCACAGGCAGTAGTCCTCAGCCGCCGCGAAGTCCCGCAGCTCGTGCACCAGGATGCGTAGGGCCTCCTCGTGCTCCTCCAGCTTCCCGTGCAGGATGGCGCTCTCCATGGGGAGCCCGGCGCCCCGGGTTCTATCTGTGAGGCGACAGCAGCAGCCGGCGGTTAGAGCCAGCCCCAGCTTGCCCCACCCCGTGCGGCGCTCTCCACTCAAGAAAGGGCAAAGCGCTCCCGGCTACCTAGACGGTTCGCTTGTACCTCCGTGCCACAGAGCTGGGCGTTCACAAAGGGGAAGCCAGTCCCTACGCACAGGGAGAGCCTAATGGCAGAAGACACATTTTTAATAATGCTTAGCGACCTGTCATCTCAGCAGGCCCTGGTGAAACCTGAGTATCCCGGCCGCAGGCCTCCAATTAATCCGGCATCGTTCCTATTTTCCCAGTACGGAATCGTTCAACTACAGCAGAAAGGCACTTTATTGATTTAAATTCAGACACTAACCTTCCCTGGCAAAAAAGTGCCGTGAACCCCTTTATTCCAATTTAAACTATATTTCATGTGAAGGAGTGTGGGTTCCTATTGTTAAAAATCCCTATCGACATGATTCTAAAGCTCTTCTTTTGTCTCTCCTGCAATCTAAGTTCTTAGGCCATATGGAAAATGACACCACCCCATAATTTTTAAAAAAAGGACTTATTTCACAGGGTCATCGTGGAAAGCGTCGTAATGCACGCTAAACAAACTGACCTGGGCCCGGCACAAACAGCCAGTCCTCATCATTCACAGATTCTATATTCACAAATTGGCCTGCTTGCCCAAATTCCCGTGTAACCCCTAAATGCGAAGTCACGGTGCTTTTAGGATTATTCATAGACATGCACAGGCTCGCACACAATTCAAGCCACCTGCCATGCACAGTCTCAGCCGAGGCCCCGTAAGGCGATCAAGGCGCTGTCTTCTCACGGCAGCCCTCATTCTGCAAACAGTCCTCTCCGTGGTTTACTCAGTGCCACAATTTTTGTGTTTTTGTGCTTTTTCTGTTGGTGACATTGCCATTTAAAATGGGCCCCAAAGCACAGTCCTGAGGTGCGGCCTCGTGCTCCTAAGCACAAGGAGGCTATGATGTGCCTTACGGAGAAAACTTGTGTGTCAGCTGAGCTAGAGTGCTGCTGGCTCTGAGTTCAATGTTAACCAATCAACAGCACCTATTAAATGTGGTGTCTTAAACAGAAGCACTCCTAAAACAAGGTTATATACTGATTGGCTGATGAAAATGTTGCGATCAGCAGTTTGCAGGAACCTGATCATGTATTTCCCTGGGAACGATGGTTCAGGATTCAGTAATTCAGTGTTTGTGGAGACTTTATAGAACATAACTATGGTGAATGAGGAGAATGGACTGTAGTTAACGGTCAAAAAATTGTGTCGGTGCCATTAAAGAAAGAGAAATACGTTATTAATCCCAGTAAGAACAAATCTGAAAATTCTACAATGTCAAATATATTAAGAAACCAGCTAATTCTACCAGGTGCAAGCACTGTGCTGCCTTGTGGCACTTTATACAACACAAAAACCACAGACTCTGCACCCCAAGGAAAGGAAAACCAGGCTCCCGTCCAAGATACCTGCCCGCCTTCCTATGGCTCAGGGCTCGGTGACAGCCCTGAGCTGGGGACAGTGCCAGCTGGCATGGCCTCGCCCAAACACTGGTGCCATCAGAAGGAACTGGGATTTAAGCACACCCAAGCCAAATAAGGCAGTTTAAATGAAGCCACGCTCAACAGATCCGCAGACTTCCAAACCCCCTGGGCAGCTTTGTGTCCCCGGCTGAAGAGCCCATGTCCATTTCTAGAGGGTGGAGTCCTGAGAAGCTTCGCCCCACCCTCCAGGCAGGCTGACTTTGGGCCAAAAGAGGCTCAAGGAATCCCCCCCCAACGTGGACTCAAGACAAGGAGCTACACCGGAGCCTTCGTCTGCTCCTGGCCCTCCCTGCTGGGGGACCCGGATCGGGGAGAGACCAGTGAGCTGCCCCTCACCTATCAGCAGGTGCACTCGGTACAAATCGGACTTCTGGAGCAGGTGCTGGAGCTTCAGCTGCGTGTCTGTGGCTCCCGCGGCCTTGCTGCTGGCGCCGGACCTCTGCTGCAGCACCTCGTCCAGATAGAGGAGGGCCAGCTGCGTGTGGTACTCTTCCTTCTGCGGGAGACGGGATTCCAAGCGGACGGCGTTTGTAGGCGGAAGCTGGAGCTCCCCCAGCCCGCGGGAGCTCCCGAGACCGGGACCGTGCCGCCGCCGGGGCGAGCCGGGGCAGGGTCTCGGGGGCCCTCAGCAGAACACGCTCGCTGGATGGAGAACATCTAGAAACCGCCCTACAGAGAAGGCAGACTTCACATCCGTGAGAAAAAATATAAACGGGTCGCTTCTCATTTGCGAAGTGAGGGCCCCAGCATTTAGGGATTTTCCAAAAAGGTGCAGCTTCTCTCATTTCCCTTAAGGATAATTAACAAAGGAGGGCAAAGAAAAGGCTGCGTGTTCCTGCGATCTCTTTCAGAAACCTCCAGAGCCCTAGACCATCCACGAGTACAGGCTGAGCACCCAGGGGGCAAGGCATTGAAAATACCACATTAGAACGTTTAAAACAGCTCCATTTAAACAATTACATTAGAACCATTTGCCAACATGCTTTCCTGTCCAATTCTGTCTCCGAAGTCACGACTGTGACGCGGCAGCCCTCCCACTTAGCCTAGTTCCGGAGCTCTCACCTGCAGTCTCCTGTCCATGACCAGATGTTCCAGGTACTTGGCAAGGGCTTTAGGGTACTTCTTCAGACAAGTGATTACTCTGTCTGGATTGAAACTGTTCTGTTCATCCACAGGTCTCTTGGTGAAAACTTGAACTCCAATCTGAAAGAAGAATAGCAATTGAGCTATTACTTTTTTTCAAGAGCACTGCCTATTTATGTTTGGGTAAAATCGTTGTCAAAAACATGGGGATACAGAGGGGCGCCTGGGTGGCTTGGTCGGTTAGGCACCCAGCGCTTGATTTTGGCTCAGGTCATGACCTCAGGGTTGTGAGATCGAGCCCTGCGTCGGGCTCCATGCTCAGTGGGCAGTCGGCCTGAGAGTCTCTCCCTCTGCCCCCTCCCCGCCTCTAAAATAAAGCTAAAAAAACCAAAAACCAAAAAACAAACACATGGGGATACAGACAAAACAGGCAGGGTGGGACACTGACAAAGGCCAGAGCATGACACAAAGACAGGAAAGGTGACCTAAACTCTGAAACCTCCTCATTTCTTCTCAAAGGGTCAGAAATGAAAGAAAGAAACATTTATCGGTGGCAGGTTTTGACAACCCAAGAAGCTACACCCCTTGCATGATGCAGATAGTCCGAGAACAAGGAGGGTCACTTGCTGAGCAGTAAGTGACAGAATGCGTACAGTCCTGAACGTCCAGTAAACCCAGTGCCCTGCACACACACACCCATGATGTGGCTCATCCGTGCACGTCCGCCGGGGCAAGTTTCCAGACTGCCTTCCCGTGCCTGTTGAGTGGAGATCACTGTGGCGATCCCGTCTTCCAAGGAAACGCGAATGGGTCAAGTAAGGAAGTAAATGCACGCTGTTCCTCCCCTGGGCAGTCACGGATGTGTGCTCATGGTAGCTCACACCGACACACACCTCATGGGTCACATCGCACAGCCATCCCGACTGTGAATTCTGCATTCTGTAAGCTTGGACCTATGGCTGTACCGACTGTGCGACCTAGGGAAGTTTCCAGAGCCGAGCTTCAGTTTCCTCGGTTGTGATCTCTACCCTGTGAACCTGCTGTGACGATGACAGACGTCGAGTGCCTGGCGCATCACCAGGTGCACCGAATTCTGGGAATGATTCGCTGATACCATCTATCAGCACTGGGAAGAGCCCAACGCTTTCGACAGCTTTGGGTCCGTATGTTATACGTGCGTGCGCGCAGAGGCAAAGTAAGGTGGAGTAGAAAGTACACGAAACATACAGGCTCGGACCTTCCGGGCCGGACAGCACCATGGAGGACATACACCAGCAGAGATTTCAGAACAGCAGATGCGACACACAGAAAACTCTAGATTTATGATGAAGGTCCTGCATCACGAAGCTAAGTCTGTCTCTCCAAGGGGAGCCAAGGAAATGTGTATGTTTTCAACAGTGAGAACTGAAATGTTATGATTATCTGTTTTCCCGTCATCCTGGGGCTTCCTTGAGGAGTCCTGAGCTAGGGGGCCCCCAGCAGCCACCGGGCACGTCTTCCCTGCTGTCCCTTCTCAGCCTCCAGGACGGCAAGTCCCGAGCAGGACAACAAGTCCCGAGCAGAACAACCTCCTTCCTCTAGACCCACAACTTCCACGCCAGGGGGTGTGGCGCAGAGACAGGACAAGGGTGGGCCTGATGTGGCCCCGGTCCCATGCCCTGCAAGGCGACAGTCCACCAAAAACGGAAGTGCCACACTCGGTGAGGCGTGGGGATTCACACAGACATGCACATGTTTTTCAGAAGATGCTAAGAATGTGACCTGGCTATGCTTTCTGCCTTTCTATCAATGTGGCCTGCCCCAGACAGATATGCAGACCTGTTCGTCTCAGAAGGATGGTGATGCAGAACTTTCCTGAGACCCGGCACTCCAGTGGAACAAGGAGAGGTATTAGAAGGGAGCAAACTACAGGCAGGGTGAGGCTTGTAGCCTGGCGGCTGGTTTCTCACTGGAAATCAAGCTTTCTGTTTTTGCTAGCCTCCACACACGCAAAAAAAAGGGCATTTATGATGCACAAACCTCTTCGCTTTTCTGCAGGACCCAGTCGGCATACTTCCACACGAGTTCCTGGTCTAAGCTGTAGGTAAGGAAGTCAACGACATATTCGTACAGGTCCGAGCGAGTAGAGTCGTGAATGTCCCCATTCACGATGTTCACCCAGAGCTGGAGAGGAGGAAAGAAGAAAAAGAAATGGAAGGTTACATACCCTTTAGAATTAGCTAAGGAGGGGCATACATTTCCTTATTTGGCCTTTTGATACTTGAAAGAGGTAGGACAATTCTAAATGCTTAAGTCAATATTAAGGTTTTCGGAGAAATAAAGCCATGTATGTAGCTGATGTAGTCCAGGAAATCAAGGAGATAAAGCCATGGATTCTTTGTCTTTCGTTCTAATGACGGCGCAGTAATACAAATAGGAAACACATTATATGGAAAGAGGTAGATGTATTACAAATGTTTCTTCGTGAAATAGACGAACAAGAAACTCACCCGCCTCCATCCCCCGGGCTGTTTCCACCTTCCCCGCCACGGGAATCCTTGACTTTGAAATCCCTTGTGGACTGTGATAGTCAGACACTGTGCCTTCAAAAATACTGGTCATTCTGTCCCCTAGTGTTCTGTCTGGTGCATGGAGGCTCATGAGAGCTGCTAGTAACAGACCCTTTCTATTTCATCCAGAAACTTCCCTGCTGTGTAAACCAAAGCTTCCTTTCGGAAACCTGGAATGAGGCTGCATCACAGAGGGGCAGGGGAGACGGAGGCGGCCCCACAGCCCGTACCGCATCCCCTGTACCCCACCCGCCTGCCCACCGCGCAACACTTTAGGACCACGCCACCCTCGAGAAGCCCAAGAAACAGGGCTGGCACTGTCAACTCTGTGGTCCTGGTATGGGCATGGGACCCTTTCCTATGGTACCAGTTTCCTCAACACTGAATTCCTCACACCAAATAAGCTAATCACACATGAAAAGGTGTCATTTCTTTTTTTTTTTTTTTACAGTAGAATTCCACCATATATACAGATTTGTTCTGCACCACTTCGGAGTTTGCAAATCCCTCCTCTCTCTCTAGCTCTGCTGATATTACTATCACACTTGCATCAGGCCGTAATTCCTAGAGTTGTGCGTTTTAGAGTATAAGAATGTTGCCCTTGATGTCCAAATCTACTCGAAGCCATTGCGGTGCATGTTGATGGAAACCCAACTTTTTTTTTTTTAACCTTATCTGCACTCATGCTACCATAAGAGTGACAGCCCAAGGCTGACTTTAGCTTGGTGACCGCTGCCAATGTTCTTGGCCACTCACAGAACAAAACAAAAAGGCCCCTGAGGAAACTATAACGCGGATACCAGTGGAGAACAAGTGACAGAAGGGGAGAATGTCTTCTGACCAGTCACAAGATGCGAGAGGCCAGACGAGACAGGAGACAAGAGAGGAGTGTAGCATTTTATCTCCAGCGCCGTATCTCTGCCAGGGCCACCTGGAATAGTGGTTCAAATCCCCGTCCCGCCGCTGAGCAGGGAGGGGACCCCGGGCAAGGGACCGGCCTCGATTGGCTTCAGTTCTGTCACAGGTGACATGGGGAGAATGAGTATCCTGCCCACTGGCAACAGTTACTGTCATCAACGGTGGAAGTTACGAGCAAACGGTTATCACCAGGCTTAACTTCCCAGTAAGGTAGTGACGTCATAGGCCTTGGGGCTCAGCAAGCAGTTACTTTTATTTCTTAAATTTTCAAAAACTGTCTTGATGACATCCTTGAAAAAGTTGAAAAGACAAGAAAATAAAACTGCTGGCCGACATTTCTCAAGGAATTCACTTTCTAACACAGTATTATTTTCATTTTGTAAAAAAGGTTATATAGGTCAGGCAAAAGTAGTCTCTATCAACTTGTGAATTTTTTTCCCAAGTAATACCGAGCTAAAGGATAGTGATGTTTAAAAATCAGGCTAAAATGCTTTTGAACTCACCTGAACGGCAGCAGCATCTTGGTTATTATAATGATAGAGTAGTCCAAGGGCAAAATACCTGAAAGAAAACAAGGCAGTAAGGACGCCCTCTCCCCAACTACCTGCTGTGGCTGACGCCCTCCCAGTGACAGCCCCCAGGATGACCCTCTGGTCCCCCATACTTGGTTCAACTCAGAGTTCAACAACAAATCTTCAATGACAAAGAGATCCTCACTTCTATTTATTTACTTCTGGTATTAAAACATATACCCTATTGGGGCGCCTGGGTGGCCCAGTTGGTTAAGCCTCTCTGCCTTCGGCTCAGGTCATGGTCTCAGGGTCCTGGGATCGAGCCCCACATCGGGCTCCCTGCTCAGTGGGGAGACTGCTTCTCCCTCTGCCTGCTGCTCCCCCTGCTTGTGCTCACTCTCACTTGCTCTCTCTCTCAAATAAATAAAATCTTAAAAAAAATAAATCAATCAAATGTACTCCCTATCAACTTCCCAAAAGGATCATATTCAAGTCTAGGATAAGCTAAAAAATATAATCATAATTATACTACAGAAAATTCTATTTGGGTTTGCTTTATAATTTCCTCAAATATTAATACAATTTCGTATCTCTTCAGATGATCACCGTTAGCCCGACATGAAGTGTTAGAAGAATATTCGGAAGGTGTGTCGTCTGAGCTATTACTGAAAGATGGGGTCAGGAGTCTCAACACGAACGAAAGGAACACAGGCCCACGGTGCCCAGGCAGCGCAGAGAACAGGTCGGGGAGAGTCTGGGGAGGGCACCCAGGATTCTAGGCCCTGAGTTCCAATTCAGGTTCCATTACTTCGGGACTGTATGGTCTTGAGCTAGTGGAATGCCTGCCGGCCCTCCATCTCCTCACTTGTGCATGAAAACGTTGGTGATAACGTGGCACGGCTGTTCCAGCCTCCCCAGTTCCACAGGGGGGGTCCTGCTCCCCGTCCTCCCCGTCCCCAGCTGGTGACGGGAACAAGCTGACCTGGGCATGGGGTGGATGTTGGATTGCCCTCCGAGAGCGAACTCTCAAGGTATCAAACTATTCGCTGGTGCCCGTCTTGTCTTTAGGCTTTCGGGAAGTTACGCTGACTCTCTGGACCCCGCCATGCCACATCACTACTATGAGGCATCAGCGTATTCTCTGGTTCCTGAACAAAGCCACTCCCTTCCACGGCATATCGGGGAAACTGAGGGAAAGTGCTGGGAAGAGCCAATACCCACGTGGAGACCAACCACAAGTCCTTGTCCCATCGGAACAGGATCTGGCTCTGTAATGCCCATGGTTCCCATGGGCCTTCGTCAGTCCTTCCACCATTTCAAATATGTAACAAAAATCACGCACTCTTACTGCTTAAAGGAGTCTAAGGATCCCCCAACACGTTTAAAGAACTCCCCCGCCCCGACCCTGTACCTGCCCAGAACGAAGAAGCTAGTGGCTCCTACCCAGCCGGTCACCATGCGTAACTGCCCTTGTGCGGAAGGCAAGGGGACGGCTGTCTACCAACTCGTGTTCACAATGAAGGCAGAGTTTTAAGCCATACACTTTTATCAACAAGATCAAGAAGTCTCCCTTTTAACCTATTTACCCAGCCGTCTATCTATCTGTGCAATCTGGTCGTCGGTGACTAAAGCGTGCTATGAATTTCACCAACATCCACGTGGCGTCGTCCACGGCTGAGCCCTA
>CM052885.1:74561011-74589638 GCA_028534135.1 Potos flavus
GTGGCAGCAGTTGCTCCCTGGGGGACACCGAGCCATGTCTGGGGATACCTCCGGTCACCACTGGAGGGTGCTATTGGCACTGAGTGGGTAGATGCCAGGGTTCCTCCCAGGCACGAGAGAGCGCCCTGAACAAATTATCCAGTCCAAGGGGTCTGGACTGTATGAGTCTCAATTTGGGAAGTTTCTCATCATTCAGGATGCAGCCAAATCCCATTCGGAGCCCATGCTCTGCATCTGCCCCCAGAGTGCACCCCCCGGCGCCCCCCACAGAGCGGCACCTGCGCTGCTGCCCGGCGGGCCCACGGCCACCGTCTACACTTGCACGGGCACACCGTGAAAGCAGGCGGCAGTCTCACCCCGGCACCCTGGCTCTGATTCTTGGGGCAGGTCTGCTTCCCGGGAGGAGTGCTGACCCGACTGGACACGAGGACAGGCTGTATTACGTCTGGGAGACAGACACAGAGCAGAGGGGCCGCCAGCGTGAGTCCCACAGCGGTTCTCTCTGGGGTGCCCACCACGACGCGCTGGCACCTGTGGCTTCCAGCACCGAACTGAGACAGAATGAGAGGACAAGTTCCGCATCAACGAGGAAAAAAAAAATTCCCCGTTATTAGCAACGCCTGCCGTGGGCACAGGGGGGGACCGCTTGCCTTGGGCCTGCCTGCTTCAAGGACCAAGTCTCTCAGCCACATTCTGACAACGGAGCAGCCGTCAGTTTATGCTACGGAGAGGTTGAAGCATGGAAGAGGGGGGAACCTTCTATGAATGACTGACAGAACCTACCCTTATTCGGTCACAAAATCTGGGAACTCTCCTAGGAACGGATTATGGCCATTCACCACTGTTCCAGATTAACCCAGGAGGAGAAGATGGACCCAAATGAGGAGGTTTTTGACGCTGCAGGTATAGACCAGGCAGGACAGAACAGAGCGAGGTCCACGGGGACAAAGAGTCCACGTGAGTACCCCACTTAGGGATCCCGCCAAGAACAGATGAGAACAGCACACAGAACATGACTGAAGTGTAAGTTATGGGGGGCAGCGCTATTCACTAAGTGACTCCCTCCGGACTCCGAACCCTGCTGTTCCCTCAGCCCCCGGTGTGACAGCGCAGGAGGCCGGAGCAGTGGGGGGTCCAGGAGCCTGCAGAAGAGGCGGCGGACAGCCAGCTACTGAGGCGTGCTCTGCAAGGCTGTGCCCCGGATGTGAAGGATCTGCTGGGACGCTTTCGACTACACCCTTTATCCTTGAGACGGCTCTAAAACGTGCAGGCCCTGGTCTAGTTACATGGCCTGAAATCTCAGGTCCCGGGATGTCCTTACAAACGTTGCCTTGTGAGGTCTTTGGAAGGAGCACAGTTTCTACCACTTTCCAGGGGCGCCTGATCTGTCCCTAAACTTCTGATTTCCTGTAAAATCTCTGAAGAGAAGGAAAAGGGAGCAAGAACAGCATTTCCCTAGGAATCCTCCACGTTATCAAGTTCATTCTAGGATTCCCTTCTCCTCTCTCCACAGGACCATTACAGGCGCCTCCTCCTCCTCAGCCTCCACCCTCTTCGAGACCCAGGGCAGGTAAACTGAGGCTAGGGGGAGGGGGTGAGGAGTGAGCACCGGTGGTGGGTGCCTTTGTCAACAAGCCTCCCCACTTGCCCCAGAAGCACGATCTAACCACGGCAACAATTCCCCTCACGGCAGCACGGTCGGGATGAAGGTCTTGACCACAGAGGGACACATGGGAAGGCTTGCTACCAACACCTCAAATTTACCTGAAGAGCTCTTTAGCTTCTAGGAACTGAAGTTGTGCAAACTGTATAAACCCGGCCTGCTGCAGGATCCTTCTGTACATTACCTGCAAAGAAAAATAGGATGAATTCATCTCTGAGAGACACCGCAAGACCAGCACAATGGGGAGAAACTCTCTGATCAGAACCCTAGCCCGACGTTTGGGATTTCGCAGAAACCGGAAGTTACAAGGTAAAGGAAAAAACATGGCATGTATGAAATTATTTTCGATACAAATATATTTCTGTGCATGTGTGTGTCAATCAACTAACTCGTCATTCCTGAAATAAAGTTGTTCTCTATTTGACTGTTCTTCCCTCGCCTTCTCCACGCATCTTTCCCATAAATCTCTTTCCCTTCCCCAATGTGTTCTTTTATCTTCTGGCCTCCTCCTCCTCCTCAACTTGTAGGGCTGGGGGCATGGCTTCTACTTCTGGTGGCTCAGGCGGACAGCAACAGCCCCAGTGTCTCTGGGGGCCCAGAAGCTGCTCACCATGCTTCCACTTCTCTGGCACTGGCACTTCACTTCTGAGTATTCCTCAGAGCACAGGGCCAATGCCATTTAATCAATAAACAGATAAATCTGCACGCTTTCCCAGTCCCTCTCCTCCTGGAGCTGCCCGGTCCACAGTCACACTCCCCAGGCAGAATTCCTGCCGTCAAGGTGCCGGGTGATCTTTGTTTCATCCAGGATCGCCCAGATTTCTTTGACCACGGAACTTTGTTCTCATGACATCTGGCAAGAGCAAAGCGCACTCTAGAGAGCTCTCCTGTGGCGTCTTAATCCCGCCCCTTCCTGTCGCTGTCCAGCTTGGTCGGTGCTGGAGCTGCAAGCATCCTTTGCTTGAAGTAGCTCTTGGACACGCCTCTTTGCTCCGTTCATACTGATGCCATCCCACAGTCAGGCCGTCACCCCCTCACGATCAAAGACTCCAATCATGTTTCAGGCCCTGGGAGTTCAATTCCTCCACCCTCCAACTGCGGTGCTGTCATGTGAGCCATGAAGTCCTCGGCGGCACGGCGCGTACGTTATTCCTCTTCGTAGCCCCACACCCCGGCACGACACCTGCCATTCAGGAAGGCCTCCTGGATTTGAAGAGCTATCTCCTCGGTATTCGGGAACCCAGACGGAGGGACAGTTAAGATCTTAGCCCAAAGTTAGTGAAGTCGTAAGCGGCTGAGCCGGAATTTAAAAAGCAGAACTTTCTGATTCTAAAGCCCGATTCTTTTCACTCACTGAGTCACCCAGGTACACAGCAGGCAGTTAATACTGTCACCCAGTGAAGAAGAGAGGTAAGTGGAGACAGTTGGCGCCAAGAGGCCATCGGTCCTCTTCCCTCACATCAGCTTTTAAAGGGGTTTTCGCTGTAGTTTTGAAGAGTTCTCAAAAGTGTAGCATTTCCTCCCTCTCCCCATAGACGCTCCTTGAGAGAAGTCAAAAAAGGCAGGTCGCTTTTTCATCTCCTTACCACCTGCCTTTACCTTTCTTCCCTGACAGCAGCCACGTGTGGCCTAAAAACTGGCCTATTTATACCCCCAACAATGAGCAGACAGGAGTGGGTCAAGGTTCTATTGTACAGGAATGACAACTCCATTTCTGGAAACAGATACGATGAAGACCATCCACTCAGCAAAAACGATGAGAAAGACCCATCAGCTGCAGCAGAAGAATTCTTGATCCCTAGTCTGCTGATGAGAAATCAGCTGAATCCCGATTTACTCTGTGTGGTTGCAGGATTCAAACGCCATCTCCTCTTTCCCTTCCTAAAGGGAAATAAAAACCCTTTTTGCGGACACTCCCCATCTCCAAGAATGTGGGGTTATTTCCTGTATTCTAGTCCGCAAACACTATAGGCAGACTTAGAAGAAGTCTGCCAAGGGATCCCGTCATCCTGAATAGAAGCATCTAGACGCGGAACCACGGACGCTACACACCACGCCGCTGACTCAGACCTACGAGCACCTCATCAGAAGCTTCGGCAAGCGCAGTCGATTCCTGGTGCTCTGAAAGTGACTGTTCCCTGCCCAGACTGTCTGCTCTGACGGACGGCTTCTCTGGCCCTCCGCTCAGGTGACGCGCGGCTACAGACCTGGAGCCAGGTCGGCCGGCAGAAGGACAAGAAGGATGGCCACGTGAGGAGAGAGAACAGCAAAGTCTGTATCTCCCCGGCGGCACAGCTAACGCGATGGAGTCTTCAGCTGTCTCTTCAACTTTCCGATTTGTCCCTTTGGCGTAAGGCAGCTGTCAGAAGTCCCAGGCCAAGAGCGTAAATCAGCTCTGAGAAGTGCCACTCAGCATCTGCTCTGTGCGGAGGCCAGCCAGGTGGAAGAGGTCATGCGTACTCTGGGAGCAAGGTCAAAGTGCAGTCAAAACCTCTGTTGCTACTGTTCTGTTTCCGAACTGAGATTTCTGTCGTGCTTTGGGTAACCAGAAATTTCGTGAAGCAGAAGAGTCTAATCTATTCAATTTACAAAGAGGCTTTTTTAAAGGGCACTGAAGCCCACTTCGAGGGTCAGGCCTGGATGCCCCTCCCCCCTCAAGGGCTCGGCACTTGGGCTTTGCCAGTGGGCTCATCTCCAGGGCAGCAGGGCCGACGGGCACACCTGCTTCCTACCAAGAATGACCGTGGATCTGGTGCAGAAAAATCGCCCGGTGTGGTCATTACACGCCAGACACAAACCATTACAAATCCAGAGGACAGCCTACTCTTGACATGAGACTACGCATAGGATTCGGGTTATAAGGCCCTGTAAGACCAAGAAGACTTGGGATATATGGTATATACATATCATTCCTGTAAAATGAGTACAACCCAACTTTAAACAAAAATTGGTATGAATGTTTGACTTATCATTGTATACATACATTTTCCTTTAATACATACTTCAGTTGTGGGTTTTAGGCTTTTAAAAAGCTTACTTTAAAAATCTTCTCACTTAGTTACTGCCTAAATAGAAACACCTTTCCCGAAATACACTGGGTGAAACAGTTGTCCCACCTAAGCAGCCATGACAATCTCTCCTTGTTCAAAAGGCAGTCTGTCTGATTAAGTCTGGAAACAGATGTGTATGTGTATATACATGTGTGTGTGTTTATTGTAAATACTGATATATACAATATATACATAAAAAGTATTTATGTGCCACACGCACACACACACACACACACACACACACCTGCATATATAATACAAATCCGTAATGTATAAAATAATGTATTTTACATACACTCCTTAATGGGAACTCACAGAAAGATAGTAATAAAAATATAACACATGCTATATGGCCTCCTGGGGATCACAATAGATATTAGTGTATTAAAAGCTCTGGGAAATCCTCCAGTTAAGAAACCTAGTTAATGCAACCGTGTAAAACAGAACCTTGCCGCCCTGCACCCACCCCCGTCCCAGAGCCAGGGTCTGGTGACATGCAGACTAGAAGCCCTGCTCCAGAATCAACTGTGTGACGGATATGCATGCAAAGCAGGAAAAGTCAGTTCCACAGACGGGGATGGTGGGGGCCAGTGGGCGGAGGGGCCGGAGAAGAGGCCTGAGGAACTCAGCATGCATAACGAACCCTACCCAAAGCACAGGTCCCAACTCTTGCAAAGGATACATGAAGAGATAGGAATACATAGCTGTTTAAGAAGAAAAATGACATTCTAAGGGCAGAAGCCCCCTTGCTCTTCGATTTTTTTTTCTTTACATGCATGCAAGTATTTTTTTCTCCTGTATTTTTTAAGATTTATAATGGAAGGAATGCATTCATAGATCTCAAATTGCCAAACATTCAGAGGGATTTAATGAAGAGTCTCCCTCCCACCGCAGTCCCAGCCAGTGGTGCTCCAGAGGTAATCGATGCTGTGAATTTCTTGGGCAGCTGCAGAAATACGTGTATTTATAAGCCAACTCTGTCCCTCATTTTAGTAGCACTATACCCACTGTCTGCACTCTCTACATTTTTAATTCACTGTCTTTCAGAGATCCTTCTGCCCCGACACACAAAGTCCTTGGTTCTCGTTCCTGGCTGCGCGGCGTCCCAACAGCCCCCTGGACCACTGCGTGTTCAACCACTCCTCCACCGGCAGCATCTGGGTCGTTGCGTTTCTTTTTAAACAACCAATTTGATTGTGAAGAGTCTTTTCCATTGGTTATTTGACATTTTTGTGCTAAGACCCATAGACTACCCCTCTAGGAACAGAACTGTACCCTGTAACTTGGAGAGAGATTCTCAGTTCGTTCTCCTGCAGGCAATTTACATTCTTAGAGGTGAAATCTGCAAGTGTCCATTTTCCTGAACCCTTAACAGAGCATCCTCAAACCCTCCGATCTTTAACAATCTGAATGGAAAATAACTTAGTGAACTTTTAATGTGCACATCTCTGTATGACTGAGACAAAATATCTTTTCATACATTTGTAAGGCAGGTGATTTCACTTTCTAGGAAATATCTGTTCATATCCATTTTTCTATGGGGCCGTTCATTTTTTTTTCTTATTTATTCGAAGAAGGGCCTGACGTTTTAGAGAAATCAGCCTACCTTCTGTGCTTTAAATTGCAAGTACTTTTTTGTTACTTATGTTTTTAATTTATTTAGAGTAGGTCTTACCATGTAGAATGCGTTTGTGAGTGTATGTGTGTAAATTTACTGAAACCTTAAAAATTACTTTGAAACGTTTCAAAACCAAGGTATCTGGGAAGACAGTGGCAGGGCAGTCTTTTTAATCTTGCCGCCTCCTCATAAAAACAGAACAATTAGTTCAGAGCAGTACACGACAGCCAGAGGGTAGAAACAACCCAAGTGTCCATCAGTGGATGAATGCATCAACAAAATGCGGTACATTCGTACAACAGAATATACTATTCAGCCTTAAAGAGAAAGGACATTCGGACATATAACTATGGATGAGGCTTGATGACAGCATGCTAAGTGAAGTAAGCCGTTGAACGAAAGGACAAATCCTGCATGATTCCACTTACATGAGGTACCTGGGACGGTCAAAATCATCAACACAGAAAGTGTGACGTTGCCACGGGGAGGGGGAGGGGCAGCTAGTGCTTAATGAGGACAGAGTTTCAGTTCTGCAAGATGGGAAGCAGTTCTGGAGATGCGTGGTGCTGATGGGTGACCAACAGTGTGCACATGCTCAAAGTCGCTGAACTGTAGACTTGAAAATGGTTAGGATGGTAAATTTTATGTTAATATGTGTTTTACCACAAGTCAAACAGACAAAACAATTGGGGATAACAAAACCAAAAACTCGCCCCCAGCATCTGTAACAGTAGGAAGTGACTCGGCATGTCCGCAAACCCAAAAGTGCGAGCCATGGGGGACCCACCACCAACTACAGGAACCAGGCGGTGTTAGAAAACGGGGAGAGAAGTGGACAGAGGAAGAGGGGGCTATGAGGCCACGAAAGCCAGAGTTCCCAAACCACTATCAGGAACCACTGGAAAGCCTGGCAGGCCGTTTACAGACGGCAGGGGAAGGGGCCTTTGCCGCTCCAATTTACCAGTAAGGGGCAACAATGAGAGACTGAGCTTGAAAGACAAGGAAAAACTCCTTTGGGCATTCAAGGCAAAAGGCCAAGTCGCTAGAAGGGCGAGGAATTCAGATTGTCATCCGATATTTGTCGACGCTCGATGGCAAAACAAAATGGTGGAACTTATTTAAGTTTCTCATTGAAAGATAATGTGAGCCGAAGACTTTACGGCCAGCCACACTGGCCCTCACGTATAAAGGCTGCGGAGGAATGCTGTCAACACGTAGGGCCAGTGTCCCCATACGCCCGTGCTGGGACATCTGCCGGAGGAGCGATCGCTGCTGAAAACCAGAGGACCGGAGAGTCAGCAGCATAATATGTGTCCCTGAGCATTCAGCACACATCTGCCCTGAATGAAGACGGATAAATATAAGGGAGACAAGAGATGGCTGTACGTGTGCCAACAGTAGAGACAACGTGACCATCAAAAGCCAAGGGAGCACGGGGAGATGACACAGAAGTACAATATGCTCGAGGACACGCTGGGACAAAGGGATGTGACTTTCACACGGATGCTGGGGAAGAAGAGGCGAAGGCACTAAGAGCTCACCAGCTAATTCCAAATGCTGCTCAAAGGGCGGAACCAACAGAAAACAGAAGCTTCCCACCCACCAGCAAGAAGAAGAGAAAACCAAAGGACTTTTATAAAGTTAATACCATTAGGGTAACCATTAGAACAAAAATCACAAGTTTCTCGCCAAAAAAAGACCCGGGGGAGGGGCAGGGAGAAAGGAAGAGAAGTGAAGGGAGGAAAGACTCTTTCGAATGAACTTTGTAAATATTTTACATAATCATAAAACTAAATTAAATTCCAAAGAGCGATCCCTTGAAAACAAAAGTCAAATGAAACAAAGGACCCTAACGACATAAATGAAAAACGTGGTGGCAGGTTTGCACACAGGACGCTTCCTAGCGGCTCGGGCTCACGGTCGCCTGACCACACAGCCTGCCTGGGACTTCCCTGGAGGACAGAGAGAACGGCAAGATGCAGCATTCGTGGGGCACCTGGGAAATGTGAACACTGATGGGACTCTGTTCTGCGAAGGACTCTATGATGACTTAGTGGAGTTCTGTAGACCGTCCCGTGGTTACATTTAAAAGGGGAAATCTTGCCTTTGAAAGATACACACTCAAATAGTTTTAGGTGAAATAGAAAAAACACCCCAAAGGTGTCAGAGTTCAAGCTTAAACATGAATACCACCCATAGTACACGACACGAATCAGGAGAACTTTCTCGCACAAGCCTTTGTTAATGCAAGAGGTCTCCTTACTGCCACTTTCTTTATGACATCTTACACCTTAATATAATGGAAGCCCAGCTTTCTTAAAGATCTAAACTCTCCGGCCCTCTGGGATCTCTGGAAGCACTAGTCTTTTAATCCCAGTCCCAGAATTAAACTTCTTGATAAATTCCTCCCTAGTTCAGAAGTCAGTGACACAAAACTGATACTTGCTTTAAATGAAGGGTGGAGGGGGGACCGTGACAAGCCGTCCACTGGACTGTGGTCCCGTTTCCTCTCCTTTTCCAACTTCTCTAAGCCCAGGGTCCAGCATTTGGTCAGAAGCACCCAAAAGCTAAAATAAGTCATGTACCTAATCATCACAGAGTCACATCTCATCCTCAAAAACACATACACATTCAGGAAAATTCTCTCCTTTTCTGTCAATATTATTTTTTCCCTTAGGGTTCTGTTTTTAACACAAACCGTCTGCTCCGCAATCCATTATATACCGGCTCTGTTTGAAGAGCAGTGAGCTTCTGCCCAGCCGGGACCAGGGTGCCAGGGGACAGAAAGAGGTCAGAGTCTGCCTAGGAACTTGGGAGGGCAAAGCCTGAGCCGAGGGGCAACTCACACGTTAAGGGTTGACACATAAACCGCAGAACCGCAGGGGAGGGGTCAGTTTTTCCTGGGAGGGCGGGGAGGACTCAGAGGAGAGGGGTAAGCCAAGTATGGAAACCACTCTCGCGTCCAGAAGCACATCCCCGTAACTGAAACCGGCACAAATCACGGGTCAGGCAAAGGGGAAGGCGGAGAGGGGGGTGAAAGCCCAGGGCGCCTCCCGCTAATGGGGAGGCAAGGCACTCGGGGGGACGTGACGCTTCTGAGGGCTGGCGCCCGTGCAACGGGACCGATGTCCAAGCACGGAACCAGCTCAGCTGTCCCGCCTTCCCGTCTTCGGACAGGGGTGCTGGTTACTTCTAAGTCATTCTGAGGATCAACAAGGTTTTGAAAGGCCTCACAGAGCCCAGGCACCTTGGAGGGCTCAGGAGTTGCTGTTGGCTCCTTTGCCCTTCAGCCTTTGAGCCTAAACGTGGGTCATGGAAGTGGGCGGGGCTTGGAGAGCGCGTGTGAGGCCCCCGCCGGAGTGCTCTGAGCGTACGGGTCCATCTGTAAGTCAGAAAGAACATTCCCACAGTGGCATGGAGGAGGGACTATACCCCCCCCCCCACACACACACACATGTACAAAGAGGTTGTTAAAAATTAACTCAGGCAAAACAGAAGGGTCTGCACAGCAATAGCAATGGGCACTGGGAATGAAGGCTGAATTCAAGATCATTCTGAGGGTGTATTTCCAGGTCTGGATACAGGAGTTTGCAGCAACTGGGAGAAAGCAGGGAACATGTGGGAGAGGAAAAGACTCCAAGTGAGATACCAAGATGACAGATGACGTCCGAGCAAGACGACGACTGGTAAGATCCCATATTGACTGCACATCGCTACTCAGCAAAAGGAGAGGGGAGGGGGCGACGATCAGACAAGGAACATTGGAGGTTTCTCTAAGAAAACATTGCACACTTACAGCATGTACACGTGTGTGTGCAAGGAGGGGGCGGCCCAGTGTGTGGCCTACCCAAACATCCAGCATGTCCACAGGAGGCTTATGGGGTGGAGAGCAAACAGGGCAAGGACAGGCCTCAGACCCTATGGAAGGCACAGTCACCCGCCTGGCTTTGACCTACAGGCTGCAGAGGGAAGCGCGCTCAGCCTAGCACCGCCCCTGAAGAGCTCTTCTTTTGGCCTCTGCTGCCCTCTGCTGAGCGTGAAGAGATCAGCCTCACTTAAAAAAATCGGAACAGAAAAGAATACTTTTATCAATCTTTAAATACAGCAAAGACACCTTCTTCACTTGCGGTGAGCAGAGCGTAACGTATAGTGATGTTGGATCCCTGTGTTGTACACCTGAAATTAATGTAACATCGTGTGGCAACTATACTAAAAAAAAAAAAAAAATTCCAGAAAAAGATGCCTACTTTCATACCCATAACCATGAATTACATGTCCGATCTTCTTTCACTTGGCAGCAGAAAGCGACTGAGGCCAGAAGGCATTACTTCATTCCACAACAATCACTGAGTCGTGTGGAAATCTGACTGGTAACCATCAAGGGATCATGATTAAGTCACAGAACTTTCCATGATCAGTTTCGATATTCAGTGGAGCATACGTGCACCCACAGGATATCTCATTACCTTGGAATACATAGAGTAACGTGAACTAACCTAACAACCGATCGAGCAGCAATTTTTAGGGAACCTGACTTCATTGGACATAAGAAGAACTTGCGATTCTTGGATCAGTTTTATTTATCACCCCAACTATATTAAAGTTGCTGTCTCAAGGGCATTAAAAGTTTTCTCCTCCGGAAATAATTAGATGGATTCCTGCAATGTTGGGCCGTTTATCAGTATGGCTAACAAAGCTTTTCCTATAGATACTAGAAGTCTAAACTTTTAACATTCAACCTCATCCCAACAAATACAAACTCTAAATCAGGAGACAAATTCTAATTTAGAATTAGAAAAAAAAATTTTTCTTTTTAAATTTGAACAAGGGGTTTATTGTAGTTTCACATGTTTATAATTCCACAGGAACCAGCTGGGATTTTTTTCTTACTAATGTTGGCTTCCATAGAATTATCTGTAAAGTCCACTCTTTTTTATATCATCATAGAAATTAAAGGTGTCCAGCCCCGTGTTAGGGCATTTCATCTATTCCCCTATTCTCCTTATCAGACCATACTGTCTTTTGTTCAGAAAGACTGAATGAATGAGTTTCTATCATCTCTCTATTTGAAAGTCAAGTAGACTTTATCTCTTTTGATCTAAGGTCTAAATTTGTCTTTATTTCTTCCTGATATTTTAAAGTACTCCCATCTCTATTGTATTTACCGATTCTGAATATTTAACTGTAATTTGCTGATATGGTTACTCTCTTGGTTTATGAGAACTATGCTCCTGACTCTTCTCTGAAGGCCCACTGAAGAGGAGAGTCAATTAGAAATACCACGTGGTGTATATATGAGACTCGGGAATCAAGCCAGAGGTTCACGGCCTGACTCAGGCTCGGTTGGCAGTGAGACCTCAGTCCAGCAGTCCCAGACTGCTCTGCAACCTGCCTCTGTACCTGTGTGACGTGGATGGGCTGCGGAAATGAAACACCAGATTCAAGGGCAATCTGCAAGATCGTGGCACATGGGGAGGGCTGACGTATGTTAGTGAAATCTGAATGTTTGCTAGCTGGTGGCTTGGCGGCACGCCTTCTTGGGACCAACTTAATTACAAACCTGAAACTTTTCTTTTGGAATGTTCCTCCGGGCTCCTTTTGCTAAAACCAAAGCCTCTTCCACTCTATGGCTTGCTAGAAGATCTTGTATTTGCTTTTCCAGGGGTAATGGAACCAAGATGTAAACTCCTTTACTGGTGGCAACAATCACTCTTCCTGGGAAAAAATTCAACAGTGTTGGAAAGAGAAAGAACATAGTGCACAGACACACACTGCTTCCCCGAAATGGGCTTGTCATCCGATCTGATGGCTGATTTCATCATAGTTCTCCCAAAACAAAATTCCTACAGAAATTATAAATTACAATGCTTTTCTTTTCTTTTTCCCATATTGTCAACTGTCAGGAAAAGGGTGGATGCTAATACCACATTTCCAAAGTACAAAATATGTTTTTTTGCTGTTTATTTAAAAGTGCTGATTAATTTAAAATCAGTTGAGTAGTGGGGCGCCTGGGTGGCTCAGTTGGTTAAGTATCCGACTTCAGCTCAGGTCATGATCCCAGGGTCCTGGGATGAGCCCTATGTTGGGCTCGGCCCTCAGCAAGGAGTCTGTTTCTCCCTCTCCCTCTGCTCATGCTCTGCCTCTCTCTCAAATAAATAAGTAAAATCTTAATAAAAATAAAATCGGTTGAGTAGATACATTAACATAGAGTCCAAAGAATGCTATACTTCCTGTAAAATTTTTTAAGAATTCTTTTCTTTCCATGTTAGTTTATAGGAAACTAAGATTGTAACACTACATTCTGAACCATGAGATATTTCACATATGCACCTACCATCCAAATACCCAAGTTTTGGCCTGACCTTATTCATTTCCCGGCAGCTCTGTGAGTTCACCTGACCTGTGGCCATCACCCTCATGGGACTTGTGAGACCCTGTGCAAGACAGTCCACAGAACTGGAGCTCTAATCCAAGGCGCACTCCTGCTATGAAGCTTTGAGCTCTGCTCCCTTCTAGACGCACTCTTTAAGCAAACTATCACCTGTGCGCAGGAAGCAATGGGATGATGTTTCCTTCTCGTCTGAAGGATGACTCAGGATCAGCCAAACATTCCCAGCTTCTCCGCTCTTCCCTCCTAGGAACCCATCATCCCACTCCAGCCCCACTCTCTGCTGTCACGGAAGGCCTCATCTTTCCTTGCCTAGACATCTTCCTTTTATCTTCCCACTCTCCTCTCTTGCCCAGATTACCTGCCTTCTATATCACAAAGTCATTTTCTCATACTCAGATGAGATTCTGTCCCTTCTTTACACGGGTGTCCCTTTTCCTGGGAAGCCTCCCCTTGTCTGCACTGGGGGCTGGGGGTGGGGTTACACTGGCAGCCTCTATGTGCCCACGACCCCGTGGCCCACCTCTACCCCTCGTCCATGGCGCCGGGATATTGTTACGAGACACACTTAATGGGGGGCTGAGAGTCTTAGTAAGTTTATATCCGTTGCGTCTAGAACAGGAAGGGCAATGTTCGGTGAGTTAAAATCCTTAAACGGCAAATGCACAGTTTGAAGAAAGTATCATAATACATCTTCTTAGAACAACTAGGGAAATCTGAACACGGCCCGGATATTAGAGTTCATTTTCTAAGGGCTGCAAGGGCTTTGCAGTTACATAGGAAAACGCTCTCATTCTTAGGAGATGTGTGTTGAAGTATTTCTCATTAAATGTCATGATGTCTTTTTCTTACTTTTGAATGGCTTGGCAAAGGGTTTACAAGCGTTGAGTCTAGCTGAAGGGTCTATGGTGCTTCACTTTGTTTTCCTTTGGACTTTTCAGTATGTCTGAAAATGTTCATAATGACATTTAGGAGAAGTAAAAGAAACCCCTTGCCTGGCTCACTGCTGCGCACAAGGGGAGGTCTGTCCTGACGGCCCTGGTCTGCTGCAGCCTCATCTCAGGCTGGCCCTCCTCGCGCATGACGGGCTATGTAGTCACCCTGAATTGCTTGCATGGCCCGAAGCTCAGAGATCCCTCTCGCACAGATCTGCAGGGACTTTTCCCTCTACCTGAGATTCTTTCACACCGGGTCTGCTTGGCTGACTACTACTCATCCTTACAGATTTGGCTCAAATACCGTCTCCTTCGGGAAGCCCTCCCTGATATTTCCAAGAAACATTTCCTCCTCCGCTCTCCCAGCTGGCCTTGTTTCATGCCTATCAAGCTCTTCCACTGCTACAGCTATGTGTCCAAATGTCCATCTCCCCTTTACCCTTGGAGCCCCTGGACCCCGGAGACCACATAACCAGCACCTGTGTGGCTTCGAAGTTTAGCCTGAGGTCCAGCTCCGAATGGACCCTAACATTTACTGAACATCACAGATGGGTTGATAACTCAATTTCATTGAGATTTCTGTGCAAAGTGGTACCTTCAAAATCCTGTAGAATGTGGCCTTCCTTAAAGGGCAGGGTCTGCTTTTGCTGCTGGTCCAACATGCTATGCACCGTGATGAATTCGTCATCGAGCGCTATGACATATGGGAAGCAAATGGCCGCTCCGATCACGTTCTCCGACCAGTGCACAGGGGCTCGCTGAGATATGCCAGCAACTGTGGCGAACATGCCTGTAAAAACAGGAAGAGTCAGGCGGGCCTCCGAAGAACTGTGGCATTTTTCCTTTCTGTAGATGTGTCTGGGGGCAGAATACCATCCTCTCCTTCCTTATATTTCAAGATTGGGAAGATAATGGAATATGCTGCAGGTGTGAAGAAGCCTACACGACTTTATCAGGACGAGAACTACCTCGCCCTGAATGTGTACCTCTCATTTATTTCCAATTAAAAATGAGCTTAAAAAAAGTTTACATGTCCCCCCTCGAAGGTTTATAAAGCACATGTCCTCAGCTGTGCAGAAAAAGTTACTTTTCAGCAATTTAAGAAGCTCTGCAAGCTCTCTCTCACATCCAACCCTCCAACTGGTTAGCGTCTCTAAGTTATGGCCCTTCCTTGTTGAATGCATATTGAATACATTTACTGAGCTCCTACTACGTGCCAGGCACCGTGCAAGGCGTCCTATCAGAGCTGAAGTCTAACACGGGACACAGGCACCCTCTAATGCAGGGACAGAAGCAAGTTTGCACTTCAAGACACACTGCTGTTGAGTATTTGTCAATAACTTTCACACCAAATGACGGCTTATCTGTCTTGCGCATAAAGTACCAAACCGGCCATTTCTCAACTAGATATATATAGTCTGCAGATATTGGCGTTTACCAAAATTAATACATTTGCAAAGTAAAGTCAATCCACTGCAACTTAGTTTTCAAACTAGTTGTCATAAAACACCTTTAAAAACAGTGTGCTGTCGTCTGCAAACCATCACGACACCTGGTCTCTATGTATAGGATGGGGAACAGGGAGGGGAGACACAGAGATATGCCGAGAACTTCAAGATTAAAACAAGGGAAGGTATCTCAACTACAGCATGTGAACAAAATTCCTAAACTGTGAAATCATCAACCCATCTAAATTTTCTGTAGTTACAAAGACTAAAATACACTACAGTTCATCAATTACAAACATAGCTCTTTTCCTCTAAATTAGGCTGCTCCTGAAACTGGGTATCATGTGGGACTTCACGCATGTGTACTCGCTCTGCTCTTGTCTAACGCGCGAGGCCCTCCCTGAAGAACAACACTGTGCTCAGAGCACCGTTAGGCCCTCCTTAACATTTCACATACGGGTTCTCGGCATGTGGGAGCAACGACTGGTACTCTCACACCGAGGGTTGCTGGTGGGGAGAGGGTGGGATGGGCTAGATGGGTGATGGGCATTAAGGAGGGCACTTGCTGTGATGAGCGCTGGGTGTTATATGCAACTGATGAATCACCAAATTCTACTCCTGAAACCAAACTACACACTGTATGTTAGCTACCTTGAATTAAAAAAAAAAAAAATGACGGCACAATAAGCCTAGAGAGAGTGTGTGTGTGCGCGTGTGTGTGTGTACGTGTGTCCTCTACTAAGGAGTCACAATTGCCTAATGTAAACCATTCTGATCTTGAGTATTTCCCTTTGGCCCTTCGAAGTCTCCAAAAATCATTAGGAAAAAGACTAACAACTCAATACGGAAAGAGAGGTTATCAATTAGTAATTCACAAAAGACAAAATGCAAATGGCTAATAAATTCACGAAGAGAGTCTCATATTCATCAATAACCAAGGGTGGGTACATGTCTAAATGAAAAACAGTAAAAACAACTTTTACTCATCAGATTGGCCAAGGTTATAGACTGACAGTGCCATGTATTGGTATGCTATAAGGAAACATTTTTTGGAGAATAATCTGGGTTTCATCTACCAAAACTGAATATATGCTTACCCTCTTTAATTCTACTTTTAAATCTATTGCCGACTGATAAGTACAAGGGTGGGCTCCGCAATATTTTTAGTAACAGTATAAAATTGAGTATAATATATGAAAAGATGATGTGGCTCTGGGTGAACGCACCACGAAAAGAAAAGAATTCCCTCTGTTAAATGAGTACAGACACAAAGAATGACTACAAATTAGCGTGTTGAGCAGTGATTTCAGTTCAGCGAACATTCGCTGTGTGGAGCACGGAGTTCGCTACCAAGAGATGGACAACGGATTCAAGGGTTCAAGGTGGTGCAGGGGTTAAGGGAAATGCGTAAATAATGACCACACAAAAGATGAAGACCAGGGCGCAGAAAGGTGTAAAAAACTTTCCGAGTGCAGATGGAGTGCCACTGGAGGTCAAGTCCAGAGCTGAGTGATCAGACCCCGGCCTGCACAGGGAAGAGGGTACACGGCAGGGGGCAGCTGTGGGGCGGGCGGGTGTCCCCAGAACAGGACAAACCCTGTTCGAAAGTCGAGTTGGTGCTGGGACAGGCAGCGCTGGCCCCGAGTCAGGCCGCACTTGGTACAGATCACAGCGGCTTCCGGAGGCCGGTCGGACAGGAGTGCAAAGGCTGTGTGCAAGGAGCCACCCAGGGGAGGGCCGGATGGCTGCCTGCCACCAAGGAGGCAGGCTCAGCCAGGCCAGGGCTGGGGCACAACCCAGGGGGCAGCCACTTCTGGGGGTGACTCGGGGAAGCCGGCTGCGGACTCAGCGGGAGCAAGAGAGGACGTGAGTCAAGGGCGACTACGTGGAAGTCAGCCTCGGGACTGAACAGACTGCGCGGAGGCTGAAACAAAACAGGGACCACGGTGCAGGGCTGGTCGGGAGGCAGTGCTCGCACTTCCCGGAACTGGAGGTCACAGACTTCGGGGAGATGGGAGCCTGGGGTTCCAGGGCTTTCTCAGGGGGTGGGAGTAGCATGCCTCCTGGAGTGGGGGTAGAGGGGACACACCACGCTTCCACGGAGCACACCAGAAGCCAGAGTAGAATACGGGATGACCCGAGCGGCACCGTCTCCGCAGAGTGTGACCGAGGACTGCTCCTGAGGCTGGCGGGGGGCTTTTTGTTCACCTCTCTTTCCAAAGCAGGTAAGAAGTCAATGGAAATGCGGAAAACTCCACGAAGATGACACGGAGCTGGCAGGCGAGGCCGAACAAAGAGGGCAGTCTGGTTCTGTCGTCGAGGTCAGACAACGCATGGGACCAAAGGGTCTGGGTTTGGCATTGCCAGAGTTTTACCGGAACAGAGAGGACGTCATTAGCATCGGAACTAGCCTACTGACGGGTGCGCCCAAGTATTGAGACAGCATTAAAAACTGCTGGGGAGAAAGCGAGGCACAAAGCTTTGGGAAGCATTAAGAATCCGGAATGAGGACTGAGCTTTGGAGGAGGAAATTCGGTTAGCACTATCTTGACTCTTCTGTGCGTTTAGAGCCAGCCAGCTGAAAAGAACCTGAAGGCATGCCGCTCCCTTGGGGGCACCTGGCAAATCGTAAACCGTAAGCTCGAGGATGCTGCTAAATTTCGGGTCAAATAACCGTGTATAGCACACTTTCCCGGGAACGTGGGCCGTAAGACGCTGTCCAACCTCCTCCTGGAATTAAATCCGGGTGACTGCCTTTACCCATGTAAGGCTGGGTATGACCCGGCCCAGGAGATGTGTGGTGCAGAGGCCCTGACATGAATGTTCTCGTAACGAAATGGGCAGAAACCAGAGGTCCAGAACAAAGACTTCTGTTCACCCAAAAAGCAGATGACGACGCTGGAATAAAAGAGCAGAGTGGTAACTGGCAGCTGATGGGCCCAGGTCAGGCACTAGAAGGTGCCCCAGAACCACTTAGGGACGGAAGTACTGTTATTAACACCCCCCAATTAATTATATGCTCGTGGAGCAGGTGACCAACTCTATTGTTTCCATATTGTTGGAGTCAACTGCTGTCAACGTGCAAACGTAACAAATGTGTACATTTTTAAAAAGCATTATTTTCAACGGTGCACCCTTGAAATATCAGAGGTCCCCTTATCTGAGCTGGGAGGAGGGGAGGGGGCCAGGCAGCCAGGGGGCCGTGTGGAGTTGGGAGGAGCTTAATTAGCTGCATTTTTCAAAAAGTGGTATCAAAGGACAGTGTTTAAAGTCACAAGACTCAATCACATTATGAAAGTTTCAACAAAGTATTGCTGAGAATAGGAAAATCTAAGCTAAGGCGAAAAGCTAAGAGTGCTTAGCTTCTCATGACACAGGAGGGAGCGCATATAATCTTCAGGGAGAAAGAGAGCAGAATGAAAATATATAGCTTTCATATGTTTAAAGGTGCCTTTGCATTCATTACAGTAATTTACCTGAACTTAATTCTTTTTTTAATAAAGATTTTATTTATTTATTTGCGAGAGGGAGAGAGAGAGAGCACGAGTCAGGGGAGAGAGGGGGGCAGAAGGAGAAGCAGACTCCCTGCTTAGCGACTTTGGGGGGAATGGTTGGGGGGGGAATTAATCCCAAGGTCCCAGGATCACAACCTGAGCTGAAGGCGGACACCTAACCGACTGAGCCACCCAGGCGCCTGTATTGGAACTTAATTCCGAAACCTTGTACTAAAGCTGGTGATTACTACACTGCATACAGAACCCATATTAGGTAATATATAAGAGAGCTTACAAGTGATACTGGAGTCAAATGTTTTCCCTATAAAGCCTTTATGACTAAAATAGTAAGGTACAGGCTCATAAGCAGGCAAACACACTGATGGCACAGAATAGAAAATCCAGAGACAGAGCCAAAGGCATAAGAGAGTTCGGTGTGCGTTAAAGGCGGCTGCCTACATCAGTGACAGGGTGGGCTCTGCAGTAGGTTGGCTGGGATAATGGAGCCACAGAGAAAAGGATAAACCAAATCCGTTCCTTATACTCTGCACTGTGAAAAACGGAACCCTAAAAGTACCAGCCAAAAACATGGGTGATTTTGTCTATAACCAGAAGAGAGGGAAATGTCCCTAATTATGACTTGAAATCACGTGCATCAGTGGTTCAGTGGTAGAATTCTCACCTAATTGTGACTCAAATCAGAACTTACTAAAGTAGAAAGGTTAATATATTTGATTATATGGGAATGTTGAAGAAAAGCTTTTGCATGGTAAAAACTGGAAACAAGTATTTGAAACCTACGCCAGGCGACAAGTTGGTATCTCAAACACAGAAAGAACACTAAAGGAAACGGCAAGAGAAAAGAACAGAAATCCCCATCAAAAGAAATGCAATGGCTCCTAAATGTATGAAAAAATGTTCACTCTTGGGGCGCTTCTGTGGCGTAGTCGGTTAAGTAACTGACTCTTGGTTTTGGCTCAGGTCATGATCTCAGCGTTGTGAGATCGAGCCCCATGTCGGGCTCCAAGAGGAGTCTGCTTAAGACTCTCTCTCCCTCTTCCTCTGCCCCTCCCCCCACCCCCGAAATAAATAAATAAATCTTTTAAAAAAATGTTCACTCTTGCTCATCACAGGAGAAATGCAATTAACTACGCTGAGATACTACTTCTCATGTACGGGACTGGGGACAACACGGAAGGAAGCTCGACAACACACCCCCTTCTGTTGGCAACGCTGAGGGGAAACAGGCATTGTCATACGTTGCTGGGGAGAACAGAAAATGTACAACCTTTATCAAGGGAATATGGCAATACCTAGCAAAACTGACATGCATTTGTACTTGGACTCAACAATCCCACCTATAAAAAGGCTTTTGCATAGATCCACCAGGAAAATACAAGAAAATAAGGCCCTGATAAAACCGTAAAACTGGAAAAAACCCACATGCCCACCAAAAGGAGCCTGATTAAAAAAAAAAAAACCACACCACCTCCACACGATGGAGTAGCATGCAGCTGTGAAATCTCTAGATTATATTACGAAGAGGTCTCCATAATACACTGTTAGGTAAAAAAAAAAAAAAAAAGTGCTGAGAAAGAGATGCTAATATTTACATATTTATTTGTATTTTTTATTAAAAAATGAGAGGGTGAAACATAAAAATACCATAAAAATAAAGATTGCCTAAGGGGGAAGAAGACAGGAATCCGCTCTTTGGGTATACCTTGCCGCAGCCCACTTGACTTGGAATCTCGTACATACTTACATAGTAAAAATATAAAATAAAATAAAGCAATTCCTAAAAATCAAAAGTAAAATAAGACAAATTAACTGTGTATCCAGGTGGTGGCATAACTGAAGAGAGGGGGACCCTTCCCAGTGACTTTAGAACACAGTAATGTGCCCATATGTTCCTGCTGGGTTTTATACACGCCCTACCCCCAAGACAAAAAGAACCACAATCAGACTGTTTTCAGTCACTGCATTGGGGGAACAGGGGTGTCAGTACTGTTCTGCGTACGGTGGGACTAGTCAAAGGGACGATTATGTCGGCCATGGTTTACGAGGACTCTCGGTGTGATTGAAAGCAGACAGAACCTGGAGACAGATGAGGTCGACCCCCTGCAGCCGGGAACTGGTTCCATCAGTAGGGTCTCACCATGGATTTTACCTTTATAGAAACGCGTCCTTCCCAACTCTGTCCACGGAAGACGCCTAAACACAACGGGCAAACAGCAGCTCTAGCACCCAGCCCCTGGTCTCTAAACAATCGAGGGTCCTTGGACAAATGGCTGAAAGCAGATCTAGGCAGGAAAGGCGCAAAGTGAACCTGGAACACCTTCCATGCCAGAGGCGAGGAAGCCATCCAAGTCCTAGGGTCACGCGAAAGGCGCGCTTGGCAGTCAACCAGGACCAGCCCCGCCCAAGCACGAATAGATGGAAACGCATGCACCATATGTGTCTGAATCCTGGATGCGTCGTGATATCTTTTAAAAAGTCGCTTCTGGAAGACAGAAGGGATCACCTTATTGAGAACCTTCTCGTTCTGCCTTTCTTAACGATGTACCTGGGGGCAACCAAATACAGTAAGTTTCTCTTCACTGAAGCAGTCCAGTTAATGCATGAAGGAGGAAGGGACAGAAACAGAACGCTGCCGCTTGCAGACCCCGAGATTGAAAGGCCCTACGCATCACTCATCAACAGCTACTGACAACACAGGGAAAAAAAGAAATTACACAACCCTGATGGAAGTCCTCCACCGCTGATGAGGAAGTCTGGTCTCTCCCCAAAACAAGCAAAAACAACAACAACAAAAAAACCACCACCAATAAAACAACAAAAAACCCCCAAACATCCCACACTTGAAACTGACAAAATCTAGCATCCTAATTATCAGTTGGCAGGAAACGCAAAGGTCAACCTGACATAGTAAACAATATAAGTTGATAAAAAAAAATCATCAAAATTCAGGCTGTGGGAGGCTATAGGTGAAATGATCTAACCTCTTCAACAAAAAGTTAGGGACAAATAAAAAGAGAAGAAGAAGGAACCTTAAGAGAACTTAGAGACCCAGAGAAGCTTAACAGATCAATCAATGGCAATGTACAGGCCTCATGAGGGACCTGACTCAAACTGAAAAATAAACATACATATCCTCAAACATAAATTTACATAGGTAAGTATTTCTAGAAGTCTTTCGGTATATGTGTGATAATAGGAGAAACATGGCGTGCCTTGATATTTGGTGATATTAAGGAATTGCTGTTAAATTTTTTTTAGGTATGCAATGGTATTGTGATTTTCTTTCCTTTTTTCTTTTTTTTTTAAAGGAACTTAGAACTACACACTGAATGGTTTCTAGGACAAGTGCTATCAGGCCCATGAGGCTATGATAATCGAGAAGGGGAAACGGCGAGGTATATGAATCAAACAATTGGCAAGGAATTCGTAATAGCTGGATCTGAGTGATGGGTACATTTGAGTTCATTACAATATTCTCTTTACATATGTTTTCCATGATACAAATTTTTATTAAAATTGGGAATTTTTGTTAAAGAAAAATGGCTGGGGTAAAGAATTTTCTTTTCTAAAAAGTAAAAATCTGAGCTATTGTGTGGTGCCTGGGTGGCTCACTAGGTTAAGCAGCTGCCTTCAGCTCAGGTCATGATCCCAGGGGCCTGGGATTGAGCCCCGAGTCGGGCTCCCTGCTCAGCGGGGAGACTGCTTCTCCCTCTGCCTCCTTCTCCCCTTCCTCTGCTTGCCGCTCTGACTGCTTGTGCTCTCTCTCTCAAATAAATAAGTAAATCTTTAAAAAAAAAAAATCTTAGCTATTGAGCCATGAAGAGACACAGAGGAACCTTAAATGCATATTACTAAGTGAAAGACTTCAATGTGAAAAGGTAACGTATTGTATGATTTCGACTACACAACACTCTGGAAAGATCAGCAGTTGCCAGAGGTTGGGGGTGCAGGGGATGAACAGGTGGAAGATGAGAATTTTGAACACAGAGAATCATGAACATACTCTGTATGGTACCATGATGATGGATACGTGTCCTCACACATTTGTCCAAACCCGAAGAACGCACAACTCGGAGAGCGAACCTGGACGTAAACTACAGACTTGGGGCGATTGTAACGCATCACTGTAGATCCGTCCATTACCATAAATGCAGCCCTCTGGCGGGGAGATGTGGGCAGTGCAGGAGGACGTGCGAGTCTGGGGGTAGTGGGTACATGGGAACTCTGCCCTTTCCGCTCAATCCTGCCGTGAACCCAAAATGGATCATAAAAATAAAATTGACTTAAAAAAGTAAAAATCTGTCTGACTAGAGTTCATGACTCTGTTGTGCCCAGAAAATATGTTTGTACCCCTCACCCTGAGATGAGATGCCTATGCACCGACTACAGTTAACGAGCACTGGGGGTGAGGGGGGGCTCGCCCTCCCCAGCACCCGCCATGGATCACAGACACACACGAACCCTCAAATGAGCCATCTGTGACTGAAAGAAAATACAAGTCACCCACGCCATGAACAGCCCTGAGTCTGAATTTCAAGAAGGCAACACAGGGAATTCGCGAGGCCATACGACAGAGCCAAAGCCCTTTCAGGGGGCTGGTGACAAGACCATGTGGTGGGACAAAACTGCAGTCAGTTCGGTAATGGCTGTCACACCCGAAACTATGTCTAAGCGAGCTCCACTCCTTTCCATAACGAAGAGTACAAGCAATTACCTGACAAACCTACCCACGTGAGAAAATCTTATGCGGAAGGCTTACAGATTTTTGTTTTGTAGTCATTTACTTAAAGGAATTTTCTCCCCGGAGTCACCTCGAGGCTCCACTAGCACAGAAGAAAGCTGGCTTTACCTTGTGACCAGCCTAGTTTTGTTCCGTTGACCCTACATTCGCTGGAAAATCTAAGGGAATGTTAGCGCACACTGGTTCGGAATTCTGTTTGTATCCCGCCACACATCCTCAGTGTTGGCGAATACTCCTCACGGGTATCTATTTTCACAGCTAGATTCTCCCTCCCGGCCTGCGCGTGGGCCCACGGAGATAAGGCAAAGGGAACGGACAGACGGGAGGTGGAGGTTGGCGGAGGCTCACCCAGTCCTCCGGGACCTGCCAGGAGGAACTCCTGTCTCCCGATCCTCTTGACGATGGGGCGCTTCTCCTCGCTGCAGTAAGGAAACAGGTCCTGGGAGAAGCCCGTGTTGTAGTTCAGGATGATGTACTGTGTGGTCAGAGCGAGGCACAGGAAGTGGCCGTCCACGGCCACGGCCAGGGGCTGCTCCGGCGTGGACACCTCCCTGACGATCTGAACCCGGTCCTCGTACACCAGGAACAGCTGGATGGTCCTGCGCTTGACCGAGATGATGCAGACCTCCACGCAGAATGGGTCTCCGCTCACGGGGTTCTCGTTCAAGGCCAGCGCCGCGGCCCCTTTGATGCGCGCCCCCGAGGGCACGGGCTCCAGGCTCATCATGTTGACCAGCGTGATGGAGTTGTCACAGAGCACCAGCAGCCTGTTGAGGGCCGAGGCCGCTCGCAGCTCGTTCACTGGCTTCCGGAAGCCCAGGTGTCGGTGCAGCTGCTTGGTGGCGGAGAAGGTGGCCGTCCCGGTGGGCAGCGCCCGCTCCTCCAGCAGGAAGTGGTAGACGACGCAGTCGCTGGTGCCCACGTAGAGGTTCTTCCCGCAGCACTCCACGCACTCTATGTGCACGCGCTCCTTGTCGCCCGCCAGCAGCTCCCACTCCACGGCGGAGACCAGCGTGAAGGCCTTGGTGCTCATCATGTCTGCTGGTGACCTGCGGGGACAAGGACTGGGACGTTAACTCAGGGGAACGAACTCCAAGCACAACCGTGTCAGGTCACAGCGGATCAAACCTCCCTCCTCAGTTATGATTTCAAATCTCCCTCCTCAGTTATGATTTCGGTGGAAGGAAAGCATCCGACACTGTTAAGAAACAGCACCGGGAAGAAAAGCTCTCCCTCCGGGTTCCCTCCCACCGGGCAAACCAGAGACCCCGGCAGGAGAGCACATGTGTGGGCTTTTGACAAAGGCCATTCTGCCCGTTCTCAACGGAGCCAGGGTTTCCTCATGTTGTTCTTGGGAGAGGTACCTGGAGGCAGAAGATCACCACACAGGGGCGCCTGGCTGGCTCAGTCAGTTAAGCGTCTGCCTTCGGCTCAGGTCATGATCCCAGGGTCGTGGGATTGAGCCCCGCGTTGGGCTCCCTGCTCAGCGGGAAACCTGCTTCTCCCTCTCTCACTCCCCCTGCTTGTGTTCCCTCTCTCGCTGTCTCTCTTTAATTTAATAAATAAATTTAATATTTACAACCACCACACAGATCCACCCCGAGACAACATAACAGAAACATTTTGGGAAAAGGCAAAAAGGGTCCTCACTGATCTTCCCCTGAGCTTCTCTGGCCACTTAGTGTTTAAGTGAAGAGTGGGACACAGCTGCCTCGGGTGGTTAAATGTTGCCCCACACATCTTGTCAGAAACACTGAGGCAGGGGCCGCACCTTGAATGTGCTGTTCTTCCCAGCACCGTATTCGGCTCCCCGGGGAAATGTGTTCACGCAGAGTGGCAAAGACGTGCCTCAAATCTCTACGTCCACCAGGGGAGGAGAGATCTAGAGACTTGTGAGAAGGTCACTGACGTGTCAGTTAGTGACCCATCTAGGAGGACTCCCGCCTAGAAGACCGACTGCCCCAACCTCCAAAGAGGACTCTGGTTTCAAACACCACAAAGTCAGAGGCAGCATAAATGAGCGAGATGACCTCTCCCTGATTTCTCAGCCCGCAGAAAGGCAACCACACAGGCTCCCCGATCTACCTGGGCAGGAGGGAGAAATGTGGCTCCACAGAGGTCTGCAGAAGATCGATGGAAGTTAGGGGGGGCCAGCTAGACTCTTCTGTCACTTTGGGCTGTCCAAAAGCAGGGTCGCCTCCAGGGAGACTAAATTCCTTAATCCTTTCAGGCATTCTAGCCAAGGCTAGAAGACCTCTTGGAAATATTCAAGAAAGAATATAGAATGCTATCATTTTTATATTCCCGTCTATTGGGGCAGCAATAGCTACACAAGGAGAACCCCAGTCTCCTTAAAATCCCCAGGAAGGACGGTATCTCAGGTCTGGGGATACGGTATTTCTGCTGGACACCATCGGAGTTCCTTCCTGTCGCTTACTGGCTATGTGACCTTGGAAAGTCAGCCAGTTCTCCGTGCCTCAGTTTCCTCATTTGTAAAATGAGTGTAATAATGGTACCTACCTCATAACAATACTTTGAGGGTTAAGTAAGTGAGCTCATGTAAAATACTTAATATCTGGGCACATAACAAGGACCCGATAAAAGTTTATGATCTAATCTTCAATACAGCCGACTCACAGCCCCAGCCCACTTTCGGTCTTTACTTCCCAAGCTGGGTACTGAGAGATGAAACAATGCTGTCTTCTGCCCTCAGCTAGGTAACCTGTGTCCACCTCGCTGACACTGAAGGACAGACTGAAACGTAAGCCAGACACACTCACACACAGCCTCCCCCGCCCTGGGCACTGTCATATGCATTTACATGAGCTGTCCTCACGGACACTATGGAAAAGAGGCAAGAAAGTGGGGCATGAGGCTCAGAAGGCATCACAGAGGAAGGAATCCTGTCCATCTCTCTGGGGCCGTGGGAACTCGCAGGGTCCTGGGGAAAGCCAGGGTTGGGGGAAAAGTGAGCTTCCGAGTCTGACGCCAACCGTTTTTAAAGACTACCATCTATTTTCCATGACCGAACAGAACCACAAAACCTAACCCAGATGGTATTTTTTTTTCCCATTTAAGTGGCAAAGCGTAAAACACAAGTATTGAACTGTAGGCATTGAAACATCCTAAGTCTGTGAAAGCAAGGGGTTATGAATTACTGCTGCCTTCGCTGATTGATTATTAAAGGCTGTCTTTTAGACTTGCATGACAGAGTGACTCCACTGTTCCAAGTGTCAGCTGTACCCTTCCCTTTGCAGAAGGAACACAGAAACCGGCTGCGGGCACTCGTAAGCAAATTCCTACTTAGCTCTTGCAAGGTGTGGTGTCTTCGTGTCGCACCAGAGATGAACTAGACACGTTTGTGGTGAAGAATATATGCAAACACCACATATTTAGTCTAAGGACTGGGTGGACAGAGGAGGAGGAGGGAGGGGAGAACTAGAGCTGTAAGACGAGCATCTGGTTTATTTAAAAGTTTTGTAGGATGAGTGTTTAAGAAGAAATGCAATACTTAATGCATTTAAGAAGAAAGGCAATACTGTTTCACTCTCTGTTAACTACAACTACTCAAGTCTTGCTAAAGTTCCCTGCTACAAACCTTGGGAAAAAAAAATTAAATGTGGTTTATGAGAAGCTGGAGACTGATGTCTGCATCATGGTCGGTAAGATGTTCCTCCTTTGATCCCGCTTTTCCACAACGAATGAGACATCCATCCACAGACCAAAGCCCCACGCCGGGTGCTGGGATCCAGCACCGGTCACCATGGGACCCAGGGGAGCCTCACCAGCAACAGGCAGACAGAACTCAGCATGGGCTGCGGGACCAGTGGAACCACCCAACGGCCCTGCCCAGACCCCTGTCACTGCAGCTGCGGAGACACCTGCAGAATGCCGACGAGCGCAGCGGCTATGCACCCAAGAGACAGAATGTGCACAAGTCCGGCCTTCCCCCGGGGAGCTTGCAGCATGCCACTGGAGCAAACACAACACGACACAACAAAACAATCTGAGCCGAATGGCCAGTCAGTCACAGCAGAGGTGGCGCGAAGAGAAACCTTCCCAGGGCTGTGCTCCGCCGCCGCAAGAAAACACTGCAGGGGACTGATCTGCCAGACTGGGGCAGCCTCTGCCGCAGTGGGAAGGACAGGGGTGCGGGAGCGCCGGCCACCCCAGCGGTGCGGGCTGCGGCGGCGGACTCCCAGGGCTCTCCAGCAGGACCCACAGTGCCGAGGCTGGATGTCTGGGACTGCGGGAAGGAAGGAGACTGGGAGAGAGGCCGATGAGAATTTCCAAGGGCAGTAAGGGGATGGCGCGCGGCAGAAAGTCCACCACGAGCCGGTGGGAGCACCACCCCCGGGGAGCCCACCGGTGTGTGTCCAGGCACCCCCAACGCCTGAGCACTAGACCCACACCTCCTCCCACCGTGCGGCAGCTCCTGAGCATGTGCAGCACGGGAGAGCGCTCAGTAGACAGAAAGCCGCCCAGACAGCAGGCCTAGTAGTGTGGGCCAGGGAGAAACCACGACCGAGCCACAGCGCCACCTTCAGGAAGACGAAGGAGAGGTTGAGTTGTAAGAACCAGAGAAGACATAAAAGTTTCAGAATCCCACCACGAGAGGGTGCAAGGGAGCAGAGTGGACGCTTCCACGCCAAGAGAGCAAGAACCCACATACCACCACCGTACCACAGAACACCCCAGCTCAAGGCAACTCGCGCAGATTTAAGGAGCTGCCGCTATCACTGTGAACGTGGCAACGCGAAGCTACAAGAACATGACAAACCAAGAAATCGTGCCATCACAAAGAGAGTAATAACTCCCCCCAAAACTGAGTTCAAAGGCATGAAATGTGTGACCTAGCTGATAAAAAATTCAAAGTAGGGATGCCTGGGTGGCTCAGTCGTTAAGCGTCTGCCTTCCGCTCGGGTCATGATCCCATGGTCCTAGGATCGAGTCCCACGAGCTCCCTGCTCAGTGGGGAGTCTGTTTCTTCCTCTCCCTCTGCCTGCTGCTCCCTCTGCTTGTGCTCTCTCTCTCTCTGTCAAATAAATAAATAAAATTTAAAAAAAGAAAAAACATGCAACGTAGCTGCTCTGAAGAAACTCAGTGAGCTATAAGAAAACTCAGCCAATTCAATGAAACCTTGAAAAAAAAATACAGGATCGAAATGAGATTTTTTCCAAAGAGAAAGAAATCATTAAAAAAAAAAAAAAAAAAAAGAACCCAACAGAAATTCTGAGGCTGAAGAACTTAATGAGTAAAATGAAATAAT
>CM052885.1:74590138-74606357 GCA_028534135.1 Potos flavus
GTTTCGTAAGAATTTAAGTCACACGAGCATATATCCTGTTTTGATAAAATTTCTAGGTCAGTGGGGCCAAGTGGGAGCATATATATCATTTCTGTGTCTGAAATTTAGTAACGTGGTGCTGACACTGCACCCCATTTGGTCAGAGGCATTTGTTTGTGACTGAAGTTGCTGAGGGGGCCGTTGTGCTGGGGGTAAGCCGTTGGGCAGCAAGGGGGTAAGCCGAAGGATGACAGTAGGGTTCCTCTTCTGGACTCAGGATGGGAAAGCGAGGGCCCTTCTGGGAACAAGTGTCCCTGAGCGGGAGCTATGGCAGGACATCGTCTGAAGGTCTCGTACTGTGGTGGCCTCATGCTTGGAGTGGTCACTTCCTTCAGGAGGACTGAATTCTCAGAGAGGATCTGAAATCAACTCCCCCCCCTTCCGTCCTTAGAGTGGAAAGAATAGGGCCATGGAATCAGAAACAGGAACTGGGGTTGAAGCCGGTTTCCTCACCTTGTAGCTGTGTAACCTTGAACAAGCCACTGAAAAATGTCTTCACGTCCATAAGAGTATCCACCTCTCAGAGAACTGTGGGAGTGGAAGAAAATCATTTACAGCAAGTGTGTAGTATCCAAACCCAGGGCTTAGGGGCTCTCGGGGGGGGGGGGGGGCGTAAAGGCATCTGCCGGGGCTGTCTTTGATTGGTGCCCCTCCTCAGTCCAGACTTGGAGCAGTCTTTACCCCCAGGCAGGCTGTGTGTGCAATGCTTAAGGGGGTGGGTGCTTGATTCAAGCTACCTGGGTTGGAATCCAGTTCTCCACGGTCATTTCGCCTTTCTACATCTGTTTCCTCCCCTGTGGAATGGAATAATGATAGTACTCACCTATAGGCTCCTTGTGAGCCTGGAGATAGCACTTAACAAGAATCTGGCACACAGGGAGTCTTCTAGAAGTCTTCGCTGCCCTCCGGTCCTGTTATTAACTACCCTTCCTCCAGAGCAGCTAGAGAGGAGTACAGGGAAAGTCTGTAGTCCAGTCCAAACTTCTGTTTTACAAGGAGGCAATAGGTGCGGAGGCTTGAAGTGACTTGCCCAAGTTCACGAGCAGGTGTCCAAGCTGTGGGAGAGCAGGATCCCCAGGTTAATATTGAGAATGCCTGCTTTGGACCATTCCTGCTTGACCACGGTTCGCCGGATTAGCTCTGGGGCCTGAATCCGTACCTTGGAAGCCTTCATCTCTGCTCTTTCCCAGCTCTGCTGACCCAAAGCCCTCCTGTTCTCCATCAGAGCCCTTTGCCTGCCTGCTTCTCCTGAAGCTCATAGCATACCAGATTTTGGACCCAGTGGGAACCAGCTCACATTTGCCCTAGTTCCGTCTGAAGTTGTCCATGGGAAGAAACACTTCAAATGAGTAAAAGCCCCAAACTCTCCTCTTTGAAATGCATTCTCAGGAGGAAAAAACCAAACCAAACCAACAAACTCAATTTGTAGGTATTACTGATACCTGTCATTTTAAGCTAGGACACCTCCAAAAGTAACTCAATAAAGCAGGTGGGAAAATCGCCTCAGCGTAGCCTGAGGCTCTAGGGACGTTCTGCTGGAACGTTCTGCTGGACTGCGAGTCATTGCATGCTCTACACCCTCTCCCGCCCCATCCTTGTCTGTTAGTGACACCCAGATCATTCCGAACATCTCCTCTCCTGCTAGCAAAGGAGATTCTTGGAGCTCCCGTTTCTCTTTGCGATCACTCGAAGGCAAGATAATAAACCAGTAAACTGTGATTACAGTTATCTTTTTAACTTTCTGTTTTGAAGTAGCTGTGGGCTCACTGAAGGGTCGGAGAAGAGTACAGAGCTCACGTTTACCCTTCCCCAGCTTCCCCTTTTGGGAACACCTTCTGCGACCATGGTACAGTGATCAAAACTAATACGTTAGCATCCGTGCTATTAACCAAACTTACACACTTTGTTCATTTTCAGTGGTTTTTCCACTGACACCCGTTTTCTGTTCCCTGATCCCTCTTCTGATCCAGTTTCCCCACATTGCATGTAGTTGTCATGTGTCCTTGGCCTCTGATCTGCGACATTTGTTCAGTCCTCATTCTTCGTGACCTTAGTGACTCGTGGAGAGAGTCAGGAATTTTGTAGACTGTCCCTCAGCTGGGGCTCGGCTGGTGTTTTCTCATGATTAGGTTGCAGTGATCGGTTTTTGTCTAGGATACTCCAGCAGCGACATGCCTCAATTACATTTTAATTTAAGGTTGGGATGCATTCCATAGCCATGCCTCCCTAGTGGTCTGCCCAGCCTCAGTACTCGATTCCTCTGGCTGCGCCCCTGCTGAGCTGGGACAGAAACGTCCTCTTTTTCGCCATCATGTCTCTTCTTGCTTCCATGTGCCCAGTCCCCTCAGTACCCTGGTATATTCCCTCGAGGATTTAGGGGCGATCTTTCAGAGGACCCAGTTGCAGTTAAAGAAACAAAAATGTCAAGCTTTCTTATCATTAGGAAAAATTGTCTGTGACCACTGAGCCTTTAAGTCCTATCAAGTCTCATCTGACTTTCGAGTGGTTACTAAGATAAGTTCTCTATTTTTTTCTTTGGATTTTTTTTTAAGGATTTTATTTATTTATTTGACACAGAGAGAGAAAGTGAGAGGGAGAGAGAGAGAGAGAGAGAGCACAGCAGGGGGAGCAGCAGGCAGAGGGAGAGGGAGAAGCAGGCTCACTGAGCAGGGAGTCCGACGTGGGGCTCAATCCCAGGACCCTGGGATCATGACCTGAGCCGAAGGCAGACACTTAATGACTGAGCCACCCAGGCACCCGTCTATGTTTTTTTCCTGGTCTTGCGATTATGTCGATTGTAGTTATAGTCAATTTATATTCCTAAGAAGAGAGCTGATTGGCTTACAGAGCTCCCAGAATTCATCTTTAAGGTGTCAACTAAAGTTTTGACATGCTGGTGATGTTGTTATTTGTGCAGACTGAAGGCGATGGTCAGCGCCCATAGGAACTGGGGATGTTTAGCACTTTGTTTTTAGTAGGGACTTTAACATTTTATTTTGCTAATTTAGCACAAAGAAAGCATCTGAAGGTAGTTGGCAGTGGAAGAATTTTTTCTAGCAGGATTTGCCTCTTTCAGGGCGCCTGGGTGGCTCAGTGGGTTAAAGCCTCTGCCTTTAGCTCAGGTCATGATCGCAGGGTCCTGGGATCGAGCCCCGCATCGGGCTCTCTGCTCAGCGGGGAGCCTGCTTCTCCCTCTCTCTCTGCCTGCCTCTCTGCCTACTTGTGATCTCTCTCTCTCTGTCAAATAAATAAAATCTTTAAAAAAAAAAAAAAGATTTGCCTCTTCCTACCCAAGAGCGAGTTTTGAGTCTGTGACTTGGCTGTTCATTCCATCAGGAACATAACACAGGAAATAGACATTTCCAGGCCAAAGGAAAAATGAGTGTCCAGTCCCATCTACCTGTCCTGATTAATGCCCACAGTGAACGTGTGGTGGCAGGGAGGAGGACGGGCAGGTCCGAGACCAGGGCCACCAGGTACAAAGACAGTGGCTGGACACCAGGCAGGAGGTCCCAAGCCACTGCCCACGCCGTTTCTGCTTTCTGTAGTAAGCTGACCCGAGCTGGGCTGTTCCGCCTGGCCAAGTCCATCTCCCAACATTTCTGGCTGGCCTGGTGCCGGCATCAGTCAGCCTCCGTGGCTGGGACCACAGAAAATGGGCCCCCTCATTGGTTTCTAACTTTTCCCACCTGAAATGCCCCTCAGGACCAGCCTGAACCCGCATGGCAGTTGGCAGAATGTTGTGCTGTGTCGCGGAGCCCTCCCTTCTGGATCCTTCTTCCCCCCAGTGAGGTGCTGTCAGCTCTGCCCTCTGCGTTTCTGCTGCCTCACCTGATCACAGGGGACCATGTAATAACCCGTTGACATGGAGCCGAAAACAGCTGGTGGAGCCCAGGAGGCTCTGGGTTCCCTCCCAGCCCTTTCCAAGAGCACGAGGATGGGTGACGGCTTTGCTTAACTCCCTTCTAGGTTTGGTTTGTTAGAGCTGGTGTTTTCAGTTTTCACAAAGATTTTCCCCTCTAATGGGTATTGGTATCTGTTTATGGATTCATAGGCTCCAGAAGTGTATTTACCCAGGGTAAGTGAGAAACTTCTTAAGAAACATTTTTTTTTCCATAAAAGGCAAGTCCTTTATTAAAATGGCAAAATGCAAACTTTTTAAAAGTCCTTGTTTTGTATAGAAATATCGCAGGTCGCAGGAAGATTCAGGAAAGCAGGCACATTTCCACCTAATGCCTGATTTCCTGTGATCAACCAGTGTGGGGTTATGGGTAAGTCTGCAGTCCCCGTATGCTCATCTCCACCCCAGCTTTGACCCTCACACATTTCTTCTTTCCATATGTACCAGTGACTACAGTTGGCCGATGGGAGCGAGGCATTATTTTTTACTTTAGGGATTGTTACGCTGTTAAATTCAAACAAACCGTTGTGGTTAATGGTAACTCTTTCCTGACTCATGGTTTCAGACCCTTGAAAAGGTGCTCAGAGAGTGGTTTTGGCTTAGGATCTCTCTTCACAACTGGTTGGTTTATAGAGTCGCTTGGACACTCATAGACTTAGATGTTGGCACTTTCAAACTCAAGCAACTAGTGGACTCAAGAATTTGGAAGTGAATGTAGCCGGGTAATCAGGAAACTAGGGATTACCGGGGACTGATGTGAGGAGGTCAGTAGCCGTAAGTCGTCTTTATGCATAGGAGCTGAAAGGCTGGCTGGGGTTTGGGTTTTTGAGGGCTGCCTGTCTTATGCTGAGTTTGGAGTTTATCTGCGAGGCAGTAGCACACTTTCCGAAGCATTTTAAGGACGGTGACAACATGATGCTGTATTAGGCATGAGCCCCACGTTCCTGCCCGTCCTCGTGTGTGGCTTTGAACCTGGCCTGACTTCGGCCCAAAAGTTAGGATGACCGTTTGATCTCTGTTCACTGATAATGGATTGTCAAGAAACTCAAAAGAAATGAACGTAAATTGAGAAAAGTAGCAAATCTAACTTTCGGCAGAGTGTCCTTTTTAAAATGTAGATGAAGAATGAATCTTTAGCTTGTTATAGGAAGGCACCTATGACTGTTGTAGGACTGTCCTACCCACTGGTGAGTTTTTGAGTTTTCACCCTCTGATGTGATGGATCTCTGGTGCATACAGAGCTGGTAGGGCTCTGAAGAGGGGCTTTCATTTCATTTTTTTTTTTTAAGATTTTTTATTTATTTATTTGACAGAGAGAGAGAGAGAGAGAGCACAAGCGTGGGGAGCTGCAGAGGCAGAGGGAGAAGCAGGCTTCCCGCTGGGTCCCAGGACCCTGGGCTCATGACGTGAGCCGAAGGCAGAGGCTTAACCGACTGAGCCACCCAGGCGCCCTGAGTTTGTTTCATTTTAAAGTGTTGCCGTAATTCTCCAGGGTGAGATTTTTTGCAGACGCATGGGACATCATGTCCATCTTGAGGTTGCTCTCATATTCTGTGCACGTTCTGTGGCAGCGGCTAGCAGAATGTCATTCTTTTAGTTCAAGAATAATAATGAGTGGTAAAGATCTCATCTTAATCAGTGTCAATTTATCATAGCATTCTTATAGCGGAATGTATTTATTTCTGTCTCAGATCAGGGGTCCATATATGGGTTTTTTACACACACGCACACACACACACACACACACATATGTATATTTTTTTCTTTAATCTCGTAGTGTTGCACTACAAGCCTCTTTCTACAAGATAATCTCTTTCAAACATTGTCTTAGTCTATGTTTATTCTTTCTGTGTAACTTTTTTAAATGAGTCCTGACCTTGGTGGGATTTAGTACAGAGAAAATGAAGAGGGGAACAAGGTACTTAGTAAGGCCAATCTCGAACTGGTTGAAAAATAAGAGTGGAGATACAGTTGACCATTGAAAAACATGGTTTGAACTGCGTGGGTCCACTTACACACGGATTTTTTTCTGTAAATACAGTACAGTACTGTAAATGCTTTTCCTCTTCCTTATGATTTCCTTAGTAATATTTTCTTTTCTCTAGCCTACTTTATTGTAAGAATACAGTACATAATACATATAACATACAAATGTGTGTTAATCCACTCCTTATATTATCAGTAAGGCTTCTGTTTAACAGTAGGCTACTAGTAAGTTAAGCTTTTGGGGGAATCAAAAGCTATATGTGGATTTTGGATTGTGCTGGGGGTTGCTCAAGGGTCAGCTGTGCTTGTGTGGAAGGGGAACCTGGGGAGAGGTCCAGGAGGGAAGAAGCTGGCCTCCTAGGAGCTAGGACCCCAGAGGATGCGTTTACCTTCTTGGGCATCCCATCATGTGTTAGCATTTTCCTCCGTCTTCCAAAAATCTAGGGGGACTCGTGGAAATCACTGATAGGCTGCCCTATATTGGACTTTGTAAATAGGTACAATGGAAAGTAAGCACTGGATTTAGATGAACTGAGAAATTAGAAGTAAAATACTTACATCTATGATAAATATTTTCATTCAGTGAAGTTTTAGACAGGAACGTGCATGTTGTGAGTCTTACCAAGTTTATTAGGCTGAGGTTCTGGTCTATTTCCACAGTAGGCTGGTTTGGGGAAATGAGTAGTTTTTAGTGTGTGTGTGTATGTACACATATAATTTAATTACTATTCGGTACACTTAAAGAAGTATTTATAGTCCGAATTAAGATACAAGGAATAATAAAAGCAACCTCAGTTTGGGGCGCCTGGGTGGCTGAGTTAGTCAAGCGTCTGTCTCTTGGTTTGGCTCAGGTCATGATCGAACCCTGCATCAGGCTCTGTGGTCAATGGGGAGTCTACTCCAGGATTCTCTCTCCCTCTGCCCCTACCCACCAATAAATAAATAAATCTTAAAAAAAAAAAAAAAAAAAGCAACCTCTGCTTAAGAAACATAACATTACTAATACCTTCGAAATCTAGCCTATCCTTACTCTCTATCCTGCCTCCCTGGATTTATGTTTATCATTCCCTTACTTTGCTTTATGATCGTAGTATGTATGGCTGAAACCCTAAACAGTATATTAGAGGGATTGTCATGTTTCTGAGTCTTAACGGAGCCTGTATATCATTCGGTGTAGAGTGCAGTTTGCCCCTTAGCTTGAGATCCGTCCTTGTTGGTAGCTGCAGCTCTTTCTCCCTTGCTGTTTAGCGCTGTATCCTGTCCAAGGATCATGCGCTGCTCCCAAGATCCCTGTCTCAAACAAGATTGCAGCCAATGACGTTCTTGCTTATGGCCCTTATGGTGAACATAAATTCTGTAGGGCATGTGCCTAGAAGTAGGATTGCTGGCTTACTCCTAATATCAAGGTCTTCTCCATAGTGCCAGAATGGTCTTGACAGTTTGGAAGATTCCACCAGCACCATAGAGAGCTCTCATTGCTCCCATGTTTTTGCAAGCAGCTGACATCATCAGACTTCAAATGTCTTGTCAGTTTCGTGGTATAATACAAAGTCTCATTGTCATTAATAATTTGCAATTCCAGATGATGAATCAGGTTGAGCATGCTTTCATGTCTTTTGGCCATTCATGCTTCTTCTGAGAGACACCTGCTCACGGATTTTGCCCATTCATCTATGAGATCGTTGTTACTTTCTTTCTGCAGGAGTTCGTTGTATCATCCAGGGATCTTTTTTGTCAGATACGTGATGTCAGTGTCCTTTCCCATCTTAACTTGTCGCTTTCTTTAGGGTGTCTTTTGAAGAACAGAGGTTTTACATTTTAGCATGAACAAAGTTATCTTTTTTTCCTGGCCTTTGTACTTTTTCTTGCACCTTGTTTTAGAAATTCTTCCCTACCCAAAGGTCATAAACATATTTTTTCCCTATTTTCCTCTCAAAGTTTTCAAGTTATGCCTTCCATTCTTAAGGATCTTAATCCATCTGGAGTAATTTTGATACATAGTGTAAGGTGGGAATTGAGTTTCTTTTTTTTTCTTCTACCACGGGTATCCAGTTGTCCCGCACTGATTATTATTATTATTTTTATTAACATATAATGTGTTATTTCCTTCAGGGGTACATGTCTGTGAATCACTAATCTTACACATTTCACAGCACTTACACTTTTCATAGCACATACCCACCCCAGTGTCCATCACCCAGCCACCCCATCCCTCTCCTCCCACCCCCCAGCAACCCTCAGTTTGTTTCCTGAGATTAAGAGTCTCTTATGGTTTGTCTCTCTCCCACGTCCCATCTTGTTTCATTTTTTCCCTCCCTACACCCCACGACCCCCCGCCCTGCTTCTCAAATTCCTCACATCAGAGAGATCATGTGATAATTGTCTTTCTCTGATTGACGTATTTCACTTAGCATAATACCCTCTAGTTCCATCCATGTTGTTGCAAATGGCAAGATTTCGGGGGTTTTTTGATGGCTGCGTAGTATTCCATTGTATATATATACCACTTCTTCTTTATCCATTCATCTGTCGATGGACATCTAGGTTCTTTTCATAGTTTGGCTATTGTGGACATTGCTCCTATAAACAGTCGGGTGCACATGCCTCTTTGGATTACTACATTTGTATCTTTAGGGTAAATACCCAGTAGTGCGATTTCTGGGTCGTAGGGTAGCTCTATTTTCAACTTTTTGAGGAACCTCCATACTGTTTTCCAGAGAGGCTGCACCAGCTTGCATTCCCACCAACAGTGTAGGAGGGTTCCCCTTTCTCTGCATCCTCGCCAACAGCTGTCCTTTCCTGACTTGTTAATTTTAGCCATTCTGACTGTGTGAGGGGGTATCTAACTGTGGTTTTGATCTGTATTTCCCTGATGCCGAGTGATGTTGAGCACTTTTTCATGTGTCTGTTGGCCATTTGGATGTCTTCTTTGCAGAAATATCTGTTCATGTCTTCTGCCCATTTCTTGATCGGATTATTTCTTCTTTGGGTATTGAGTTTGATAAGTTCTTTATAGATTTTGAATACTAGCCCTTTATCTGATATGCCATTTGCAAATATCTTCTCCCATTCTGTCTGTTGTCTTTTGGTTTTGTTGACTGTTTCCCTTGCTGTCCTGCACTGATTATTGAACATGAAAGATTCTGCATACAGCCCACGATATACAGTGCGGCTCTTGTCACAGTGGGAGGTTCCAGGTGTGTGCATCTGTTCCTGGGAGCCCAGACATGTTTTCTTGAGTTCACTTCGTACCAGTACCCCGTTATTTTAATAACCGTAGCTTTATGTCACATTTTATCTTTTAAATCAAGTCTCCTTACCTTATCTTTTCCAGAAGTGTCTTGCTTTCTTTGAAAGGCTCTTCTCTGCCATATGAAATTTATAATCTGCAAGTTGAGTTACACACACGTCTACCGGTGAGGATTTTTACTGGAATTGCATATATAGACCCTAAGTGCACAGCCCAGTGAATTTTGACAAATCTATACACCTGTGTAAGCAATACCCAAAACAAGATCTAGAATATTTCTGTCACCCCAGAAAGTTTCCTTGTGTCCCTTTCCATTTGGTCCCCGTTTCTCTCCAAGGTAAACACTGTTCTCATTTCTGTCGCTAGAGAGGAGTGTTGCCTACTTTTGAACTTGATATAAATGAACATATACCATATGTGTCTCGTTTCTTTCATTCGGTGTTTTTGATTTCATTCATATTGTTGCTTAGCAGTAGTTTATTCCTTTTTACTTCCAAGTTGTGTGAACACCCCACTCTGAAATGGATACAAATGAGTGAAACTGAGCTGTTTCCTCTTTGGGGCTATTATGAATAAGGCTGCTGTGCATGTTCTGGTAAAAGTCTTTTTGCAGATATTGATATATACTCAAGAGAACTGGACACATTCAGGGTGGAATTATGGAGTAACAGCATAAATGCATGTTTAACTTTATAAAAAACTGTCAGGTTTCTGCAGCGATGGCAGTCTTTTTTTTTAATGGAAATGTAATTGACATACAGTAATTGACATACAGTATTATTAGTTTTAGGTGTACAACGTAATGATTTCACAATTCTGTACATTACTCATTGCTCATCACGACAAGTGTAATCATCTTTCACCATACAGTATTACTACAATATTATTTTTTTTTTTAAAGATTTTATTTATTTATTTGAGTGGGAGAGAGAGAGAGGAGGAGGAGCAGAAGGGGAAGGAGAGGGACAAGTGACCTCTGTGCTGAGCAGGGAGCCCAACATGGAGCTCGATCCCAGGACCCTGAGATCATGACCTGAGCTGAACTGACTGAGCCACCCAGGCGCCCCTACAATATTATTGACTATATTCCCTACGTTGTACCTTTTATCCCTGTGTACCTTATTTATTTTATAACTGTAGATTTGTACCTCTTAATCCCCTTCACCTATTTCACCCATCATTCCAATCCCTTCCCTCAGGCAACCTCCCGTTTGTTTTAAGGTTCTCTCTCTATTTTTTGTGTTTTTTGGGGGGTTGTTTTTTGTTCTTCGGTTTTGTTTTTTCAATTCCACATGTAACTGAAATCGTACGGTATTTGTCTTTCTCTGTCTCACTTATTCCACTTAGCATAATGCTCTCTAGCTCCATCCATGTTGTCATAAGGTATCATTTTTTATGGCTTAGTAATATTGTAATATGTATATTTTATATAGATATATACACACATATATGTAACATATATACATGTCATGTCTTCTTTATCCATTCATCTATCAGTGAGTGCTTGATTGCTTCCATATCTTGGCTATTGTATGTAATGCTGCAGTAAACATAAGGGTGCATATAACTTTTTGAATTAGTGTTTTCATTTTCTTTGGGTAGATACCCAGTAATGGAATTACTAGATTACATAGTATTTTTATTTTTAATTTTTTGAGGAACCTCCATACTGTTTTTCATAGTAGTTGCATCAATGTACATTCCCACCAATGATCCATGAGGGCTCCCTTTTCTGCATATCCTCACCAACATTTGTTATTTCTTGTTTTGATACTAGCCCTTTTGACAAGTGTAAGGTGACATCTCATGGTGCCATGATTAGTGATGTTGAGCATCTTGTCATGTGTCTGTTGGTCATCTGTATGTCTACTTTGGAAAAATGTCTGTTCAGGTTTTCTCATTTTTTAATTATATTATTTGTTATTTTGGTGTTGAATTGTGTAAGTTTTTTATGTATTTTGGGTATTAACCCTTTACTGGATATATCATTACAGATATCTTCTCCCATTCACTAGGTTGCCTTTTCATTTTGTTGATGGTTTCCTTCGCTGTAAAATCTTCTTATCTGGCCTAGTCCTAATAGCTTATTGTTGCTTTCGTTCCTCTTGCCTGAGGAGACCTATCTAGAAAAATGTTGCTAAGGCTGATGTCCAAGAGATTACTATTTTTTCTTCTAGGAGTTTTATGGTTTCGGGTCTCACATTTAGGTCTTTAATCCATTTTGAATTAATTTTTGTGTATGGTATAAGAAAGTGGTCCAGTTTCATTCTTTTGTGTGTAGCTGTCCAGTTTTCCCAACACTATTTATTGAAGAGACTGTCTTTCCCCCATTGTATATTCTTGCCTCTTTTGTCATAAATTAATTGGTCATGTAAGTGTGGTTTTATTTCTGGGCTCTGTCCTGTTCTCTTGGTCTATGTGTCTTTTTTTGTGCCAGCGTCATACTGTTTTGATTACTGCAGCTTTGTGGTATATCTTGAAATCTGGGATTGTGCTACGTCCATCTTCGTTCTTCTTTCTCAGGATTGCTTTGGCTATTCAAGGTCTTTTGTAGTTCCACACAAATTTTAGGATTATTATAGTTCTATGAAAAATACTGTTGGTATTTTGATAGGGATTGCAGTGAATCTGTAGATTGCTTTGGAAAGTAGGGACATTTTAACAATATTTTATTATTCCAATCCATGAGCATGGTATATCTTTCATTTGTGTTATCTTCACTGTCTTTCATCAGTGTTTAATCGTTTTCAGAGTGCAGGTCTTTTACCGCCTTGGTTAAATTTATTTTTCGATATTTTATTTACGATTCAATTGTAAATGATATATTTTTTAAAATTTCTCTTTCTGCTACTTCATTATTAATGTATAGAAATACAACAGATTTCTGTGTGTTAATTTTGTACCCTGTGACTTTACAGAATTTATTTATCCTAATGGTTTGTTTTGGTGGAGTCTTTAGGATTTTCTGTTTACAGTATCATGTCATCTGCAAACACTGACAGTTTTACTTCTTCCTCGCCAATCTGGATGATTTTTATTTCTTTTTCTTGTCTGATTGCTGCAGCTAGGTCTTCCAGTACTGTGTTGAATAAAAGTGGTAAGAGTGGACATCCTTGTTTTGTTTCTGGTCTTAGAGGAAAAACTTTCAGTTTTTCACCATTGAATATGATGTCAGCTGTGTGGATGGTACCATTTTATACATCTTCCAACAAAGTATGAGATTTTTAGTTAATTCTCATTAACATGTAGTGTTGCCAGCCTTTTTAATTGTAACCAGTCTAATAGGTATGAAATGTTATTTTATTATGGCTTAAGATAAATTTTTTCTGATGACTAATGATGGTGAACATCTTTTCATGTTCTTATTGGTCACTCATATACCCTCTTTTTTTCTTTAAGTTTATTTATTTCAGGTAATCTCTATACCCAACATGGGGCTTAAACTCATAACCCCAATATCAAGAGTCACATACTCCTCTGACTGAGCCAGCCAGGAGCACCTCATATATCCTCTTTTTTTGAGTTTTTTTAAAAAATAAGTTTGTCTTTTTATTATTGGCTTGTAGAAGTTTTTATATATTCTAGGTATGAGCCCTTTGCTGTATATATATATTGCAAATTTTCTCCCAGTCTGGGGCTTGCTGTTCATTTCTCTAATGGTGTCTTTTAGTGGACACAAGTTTTTAATTTTTATGAAATCTAGTTTATCAACTTTTTTTTTTATGGTTAGTGCTTTTTGTATCCTAAGAAATCTTTATGTACCCCAAAGTCTCAAAGATATTCTTCTGTGTTTTCTAGAAGCCTGTAGTTTTAGCTTTTATTTGTAAAATAATTTGATGCAGCTCAAGTTAATTTCTGTATATGGTATGAGGTAGGAATATTTAAGGTAAATTTTTTTCCCTCATAAGGTTATCCAGTTGTTCCAGCACCATTTATCAAAATGACTTTTGGTATTTGGTATTGGTGCCTTTGTCAACAGCCAATTGAATGTGTATGTGTAGGTCTAATTTTGGACTTGATCTTCTGTTCCCTTGATATGTTTGTCTTTCCTGATATCTTAATTACTGCAATTTTATAGCAGTTTCTGAAATCAGTTAATGGAGGTCTTTCAAGTTTCTTCTTCAATTTCAAGATTGTTTTGACTATATAGGTACTTTAATAGCCATTTCAATTTTAAAACCAGCTTGTCAATTTTTGCAGAAAAGTCTGCTGGGGTTATAATTTAGTCTTTCTTAACATCGGACAATAAGATTTTATGTTTTTCTCCATAAAGATCTTCTACATCTTTGTTAGATACTTCACTGATACTTAATTTTTTAATACTATCGTAAATATCTTTTTGAAAGATGAAAGAGCCTAATTGTGGATGGAAATGCAGATTCCTTTGATATGTTGATTCTTTAAGTTAAAATTTCTAAAATTTTAGTAATTCTAATAGATTATTCATGAGTTTCCATGTAAACAGTAATAGCATCTGTAAATAATTACAATTTTATGTCTTTGTTTTCAGGTTTTTATAACTGTTCCCTAATTGGCAGAAACTCCCAGTACAATGTTGAATAGAGATGGTACATTCGTGTGCTAGGACTGCCGTAACAAAATACCATAAACTGGGTGGCTTAAACAATATAAATTTAAAAAACAAATAAACAGCATTCATGTTTATTTCCTTACAGTTCTGGAGGGTAGAAGTCTGAGGTCAGGGTGTCAGCCAAGGTAGTGCCTTCTGAGGGCTGTGAGGGACTCTCTGATGTAGGCCCCTTGGCTGGCCTTCCAGTAGCCTCAGGAGTTCCTTGGCTTGTCAGTGGCCATCTCCCTGTGTTTTCACATCTTGCCGCTATGTGTGTCTTGTCTTGTATCCAAATTTCCTGTTATAAAGTGACACCTGTCATATTGGATTAGGCCTCTCACCAATGACCTCATCTTTAACTTGATCATCTTCAGTGACCCGGTTTCCCCATAAGGTCGCATTTACAAGTGGTGGGAATTAGGACTTTAATGTATTTGGGGGGCTATAATCTACCCATACCAGATGGTAATAGTCTTGTTCCTTGGTTTATGCTTTTTCTCTTTTATTTCGTAAATGTGGTGAATTAAACTAACAGATTTTATTACCTTAAGCCAATTATCACATGCGAACTTATTCATACTGTGTGTGTGTGTGTTCAGTGTGCTAGTATTTAATACTTTTGCATGTTGATTCATAAGTAAGAATGATTAGGATTTTCTTTTTTCCTATATCTTTATCAGGTTTGGATAGTGAAGTTATACTTTATACTGGCTTTATAAAATGAAGTGGGTCATGTGCCCCCTCCTATTTTTTTTTTTTATTCTCCAGATTTATTATTTAAAGTTGGTATTATCTGATTCCTAATTGTTTGGTAGAGCTTGCTAGGAGAGCCGTGTGGACATGATGCTTGCTTTCTGGGACAGACGGCGTCCACAAAAACAGGATATATGGCTGGTGCTCTTGCATTGCTTCTAAGCTCATCCAAATCAGCTCTCTTGGGCCTCTAGGAGCCTCTGGAACTGTTGTAACTGATCTTAAGTCAAGAACATGGAAAAACATTTTCGAAGCTTATGGTTAACCTCAGCATCGCTGCTGACCAGCTCGGTGTATAGCAGAAAGAATGGAACTGTCATTTTTTGAGCTGAGGTTTAAGAAACATAAAGAATCTGAGGGAAGATGCCAGAGCAGCAAGAACCTTTCACAGGGGCTACAGGCATGAACTGAAAGTTAATGTTTCTGTGTATGCCTGCAAAAGAAAATTCGAATTTTCTCATTAGCATTTTCAAAGACACTCACTTAGATTCTAATGTCACCAGCGGGGGGTGTGTAGGCTCTCAAGGTGGTAGAAAGCCATTACTAATATTTTAACTTGGTCCTTAGTACATACTGTTTTACACTGTTACTTGTTTATTTTTCTAGTCCTTTTTCCTTAATGAGATTGGGATACTCTTGGGAAATAGAACAGTGCCCCCCCGCTTTTTTTGGCACACTTACAAGTGCTTATTACATATGTAATCCTTATTTAAATTGCTGTCTGTGAGTGTACTAATATTTTCAGTCTCTTTCCCTCGCCAGGTCTGTATTTTGCAGTTTTGAGAAAAACATTGAAATGTTGCTCTTTCAAATGACGACCATGCTTTTAAGGTGATGTTCTGTCAAAAAGTCTAAATTTCAGATCATTTTGAGATCACATAATCGAGTATGAATTGTACATCTTGGAGACATTTTCAATTTTATTACCGCGTTAAAACCTCTCTGACTTCAGACCCCACCGAGTTGGACTAAACGATAATACAGAGAGGCATGGCCTACAGTTTATCTTTTTATGATTCATATTGTCTCTAAGTGAGTTTATCCTGTGAATTAAATCATGGACAAAATTTCCCTGCTGCTCACAGGAATAAACCACTTTGAAGTACCAGAATGTTATTTTGTCAGCTTTCAATTACCGCTGTGTGATTCTGTTTTAGCAACTGTGAAGTTTATAAAACATTGCCTATAATTGGGAGGCTGTGCATTAGCACCCCAGGACTTATTTATCCCCTAGTTCCAAGTTGGTGCCCTACACAACATCTCCCCAGTTGCCCCCCACCCCCCCCACCTCTGCTAAGCACCATCGAACTCTGTTTTTAAGAGTGACTTTTTAAGATACCACATGTAAGTGAGATCATGCAGTATTTGTCTTCCTCTGTCTGACTTACCTCACTAGCAGAATGCCCTCTAGACCCATCCATGTTGTCACAAATGGCAGCATTTCTTTCTTTCTCAAGGTTGGATAATATTCCATTATTCCAATATTCCAATAATATTCCATTATTCAGCCACATGCACCACACCTTCTTTATCTATTCCTCAGTGGAAAGATTCTCCTGGCCTGTGAGGGAAAAATGCAGAATCCCTGGACAGCATAATGGGGTTCTTTTGAAGTTTACAATGTTTCCCCCGTACCCCGTCTACTTTTAGAATTCTTTCCTTATCCTTGATTTCTAACCATTTCACTATAATGTGTCTTCTTGCATTGAGACAATAGGGT
>CM052885.1:74606857-74621758 GCA_028534135.1 Potos flavus
GCCCCTGGTGGCTCAGTTGGTTAAGCATGTGCCTTCAGCTCAGGTCATGATCCCAGGGTCCTGGGATCGAGTCCTGCATTGGGCTCCTTGCTCAGCGGGGAGTCTTCTTCTCCCTCTGCCTTCCGCTCCCCCTGCCTGTGCTCGCTTGCGTACACTCTCTGACAAATAAATAAATAATATCTTTAAAAAATTTTTTTTCTCAGAGCATAAAACTGATTTTCAGAGCTGAGATACAGATCTAGAGCCTTGTTTACATTTACTAATAATTTATCGAGCACCTACTAAGTACAAGGCCCTGTGCCAAATGCACAGTTTCTTATTAGAGCACATGCGTCTTTCCAATATGACCAATGTTTTGATGAAGGAAATTGAGACGCAGCTCACAGTTAGGAAGCGGCAGGGGCAGGGTATGAGCCCAAAGCTCCATGCTTGTCACCACCATGGAGCAGCACTGTCCCTGTTTTATAGAGGAACTGGAGCCTAGGGAAGACTCATTGCAGACAGTTCCAAGGGATTCTGGCCAGTACTCTTTCCGGAGCCACACATCAGAGTCCACTTCGATGACTGCTGAATCTGCCGGGTTAGCAGAAATGGAAGGAAAAAGCAAAGGAAGCAGCCAGCCAGAAGTTCCTTCCTATCTGACCATAGCGTTGAGAGCTTCCTGCTGACCAACAGAGAGAAGCAAGTCCCCACCAGGAGGGAGTAGTGGACCCACCCACGACCTCAGTTCTGACTCAGGTCGGCCCATTCACACTGCCCTAGGACCCTCCGTACACACTTCTGTCAGTTCCTTCACGTGTCACTAAAATCACGCCAGCAGCCGCCTGCCCTCCTGCCCTCACTCGGGATAGACAGCCGCTTACCCACAAGCACTTCATCAAGAATTAAACCCTGCTGGGACAGGTTTTGACCCTAGTGCCCCCCCCCATACAGTCCATTAGCAGTAAGAAGCTGTGTGAACCCCGATTTCCAGCAGCCAGATAGAACCCCCAGGACCACCAGCCTGGGCGGGCTTTCTAGGGATCACCCAACAGCCCCTGGGCAGGAGCAATGACAGGGGCAGGCAAGTGGAGACCACAGATCCTGTCTTTAAAGTCGTACCCATATAAGCCACAGGAGGCAAGCGGAGAACCCAACTTCCATCTGCACCTCCAGAAGGCAATGGAAAGGAAAAATCCCATAGGGGTGGCAGCTTCCAGCCCTTGAGGTCTCTTCCCTTCTCTCTGGCACACCCCTGCCCAGTCTCCCGGCTCAGGGGCAACAATTCAGGCCCGAACGTGACCCGGAATTTGAACTCTGAAATCCCAAGAGCTCCAGGAAACATCAATTACAGCGACAAAACCATTCCTTACACGGGGTGGCGGGGCTAGGGGCGCAGGGGTGGAGTCCTGGGCTCCTCCCCCCCAGAAAACCGAAAGCCTACCCCAAACCCGGGACTGGGTCTTGTTGGATCTTAACCCGCCTAAAGACACACACGCCCCACATCATCCACATCCGCGGACCCCAAGCTCCGGCACACCTGCTCCAGCCCACACGCACGTGCACACTTGCTCACCCCAACAAGCCCCCGGCCCCCTCCCCCATGCCTACACACCTGTCCCCCTCCCCGCGCTACACACACACCTGCCGCCCTCTGCCCTCCGGCCCACCCCCTCCGCTCGCTGCCCCCAGCACCCCGCGCCCGGCCCGGCCACCGCCCTCGGCACTCACCCGCGCGGCGCCCGCCGGCCTCCGCCGTCCCGCGCCGGCCCTGCGGCCTGGGGCCCCGCGCCGCCCGCCGCCGGCTCCTGGCCCGCCGCTCCTGGGCTGGCCCGGCCCCGCCGCCGCTGCTTCCCGTCACGTGGGGCGGCCGCCCGGCGCCGACAGAGGGCGGGAGCGCCGCGGTCTCCGCGCGGTCCAGCCGGGCCTGCGACCCCCGCCGCCCCCGCCGCCCTCCGGGCCGGGGGCGACCCTGATCTTCGAGCTGCGCCCTGGTGGACCGCCCCTCGGCCTCAGTTTCCTCCTGCTTGCCGGGATCACCAGAGCGCCCGCCTCCGGGGCGGTGCGCGGGGTCAGATGAGTTAATTCGTGTAGAGCACTTAGAACACCGCCTGGCACAGGGTGGGTGCTCCAGAAACGGTGGCGGGGACTGTTGTCAATGTATTTTCTCCTCCCCCACCGGCACGCAGAGCTTCAGGAAAACACGGGCCTTGCCTGATTTGCTCGCCGCTCAATTTCTAACACCGACGCGGTGCTGGGCAGAGGGTAGGCTCTCGGGAATACCTGCTGAGTGAATGAATGAACCAATCAATCAATGAGTCCTGGAAAAGGCTTGACCACGCTGCCATCTGACAAGAGTTGGACTCGGGGAGTTGACTAGCTGGTGGTGTTCGCTGTGGGGCTGAAATGTGCCTTCGGGCGGGCGCTGCCCATCACACCCAGGCCCCTGGCTAATCCAGAGCCCCTGGGGCCGAGAGGAATCCCTAGAGAGGGCTGTACATTTGCATGACGTATTCATTTTAAAGGGGAGTCCTGGGTCCATTTTACCCAAAGCTATTCCTTCGCGTCATCAGCTGCAATGAAGAATCCTGGGGTACTATAAATCCATGAACATCTCTCTTCAATATATAGTGAAAACCCAATTTTAAGATGAAACAATTAGGAAGCTTCCTCCAGAGTTGGCAGCGTTCAATTATTAGCATATAAACGGCAAATTTTCTAAATGGTTTTTCCTTGACTTTAGAACCCATCAGTGACCTGTGGCCCCAGTTTTCTTCTGCCACCACCCCCAAGGGATTGTAAAACGAAGACGTTATCCTGAATCAGGAGGCAAATACTGGATTCTACTCAGTGGTCTTCTGTTTCAAAGGGAGAAGAAACAATGACCCCTCCTCCCCAATAAAGTTAAATGAAGGAAATAAAGAGCCATCAAGAAGCAATCTTCTGTGGCCTGTCCTTTACCCGACCTCCCTTGTAAGTTCATGGCCACACACATGCCCCACCCCCAAACAGTGCTTCAGTTCTGCCCACTGGAACCAGCTTAGCATGGGGGTGGGGAACAGGTTTCCCAGAAGGGTAGAGCTATGACCCGCAGTTGCACTTCAAGGGCAAACAGTAGTGAGTGGACTCAAATCTAAGGAGGCCAGCAGCCAGTGGAGCCAGGGCGCAGAAGGGCATCAGAGCAAATTCAGCCTGGTCGCCTCATTTTGCCCAGGCTCTAGGGGAATATGTGAGTGACCGTCAGCTAATCACTGACCCAGCTGGGCCTAGAATTTGTGCTTTTCCATTTTAGTGCCCTACTCTATATCATACCGAGAGCTGTGCCAAATTGGTTGCAGAGATGACCATCTCTTGAATGCCGGATGCTGGTCTTATAGCAATGATCTCATTTAAGCCTTGCCATATCCTTATGACGTGGGCACTAGTAATGTCTTCATTTTATAGGTGAGTTGACTGAGGCAAAGTCCCAAAGACTTGTCCCAAATTCCATGGTGGTAAGAGTAGAGCAGGAAAAAGAATCCAGAATTCAACACCACAGTGAATTTTTTTATAAAGTTAAATTCTATTGACGGAGTAGTTTATGGAGCATTTGTGTTCTGCTTTAAACAATACAGAAGTCCAAATGTGTATTAACAAAAAAGAGGGGAAAAAATATAATTTAGAAATAATTATTTCCTTTGTGAAAGGATTTCCCATAGGATTTTTAAAATGGCATGTTCCACATGTGCACATGATTCCACCTAAAAACATTCGTTCTTCCTGGAACTTTCTGAGAAGTCTGTTTCACATATGACAGACACCTGATGTAACTAACTATTCCATAAACGTGCAAATATCTGCATCAGGCTAATTCTAAATTCCTCATGTTGTTTTGATTGGTTACACTGAAGCAGAAATATCAAAGTCATATGTTTTTCAAAAGAATTTTCAACTTCATTTATTAATATTTAGTAAATATCCTTTGGGCCCATACTAAACATGTTAAGAGTAAAATTTTACAGAATGTGCAAAAGACGAGTTCTAACAGATTAATGATGATTAAGAGTTGAATAGATACAAGTGAATCCTTTCATAGTTGCTAGTCATTCCCCAAACTTAATATCCTCTACTTACACCTCCTTATACTTCCTCTGGGTTCCTCACTTCCTCACTGGCTATCAGTTTGTGAGCGCAACGAGTGTGTCTGCCATGTCCTTGCTGTGTCTATCTGCACGTAGGAAGCACGTAACCAATTTTGAAAATTCCTGATGCTCAATATTAATAAACCAGGTTATCTTTAAAAGAGGCTTTGAAAAGAGGCTAACATTCTGCTACTCTCATTTATAAGCAGTCTCGTTAAGAGCATATCTCTTGAGTGTTTGGGTATCATTTTAGAAGATGAAGTTAAGCAAAGAAAGGTCACATTTTTTTTAAGCAAACTTTGCTCATTACATGCCATGTTTTAAGAGCTTTTACATGTATTAGCTCATTTAAGGATATATGTATATATATGTATATATATATATATATTCATATACCTGTAATCTAGATTCAGTAAAATAAACTTTTTGAACTATTATTCAAGTCAACTATTTCTTGAACTACTCCCATGTCCCAGGTAGTATGGCAGAGGCTGCTGGGGATCCTGAAATGAGGAAGCCCCCACCCTCAGGCAACTTAATTTTGTGCAGTGGTTTATAAAGTATGGTCTATAATCAACGGTCTCAACATCACCTCAGAACCTGCAAATGCAAATTCCCATGTCCCTACTCCAAACTTCCTAAATCAGAAACTGTGGGGTGGGGCCCTGCAAAGAGTTTTTCACAAGCTCTCCAGTTGACTCTAATACTCACTCATTTTGAGAGCCCCCGATTTAGTGGAATATGTGGAAGAAAGACCTACCTAGTCTGATCCCAAGGCAAAAAATAATGTGCTCTAGAAGTTTGGTCACAGGAGAGCTGAGTTAGGAAGTGCCAGAGAATCAGGAAAGGTTTGCTCATATTCATTCAGCGCATGTCATTGGTCTCACACTGTGTCCCAGGCACAGGGCTGGGTACTGAGAACCCCAAGACAAAACACCATTTCAAGGAGCTCATAAAAGGGTGACCTAGGGGATGAGTAGCTGAAGTTTGCCGATGCATCTTTATGATGATCTGATTGTAAAAGGAATAAGAAATGATAATAAAAATATAACCATTAATTATTATTGTGGTACTGAAAGTAGTTATTTCAAACTCAAAGCAGAACTGTTGTTCTAAACACCTAAGAACCCAGGTAAAAAAATGTGAAGTTCTCTTTAAGCTGTTATATTCACTTTGAAGTTCCTTAATTTTATTTATGCTCAAATATATTTTTGACGATACTAAAATATTTGTAACATAACTATCTTACATATTACACTACCAACAAGGAGGATCAACGCCCAAAGTTTTCAGTATATATTTTGTTCCTGACTCATTCATTCAACATTTACTGAGTACCTACTAAGTACGAGCATCGTGTATGCTACTGACCAGGTGGGAGATTCAGAGTAAACGTATGGACCCTGTCCTACAGGAACTCATAACCTACTGAGGCCATGATGCCAGGCATGGCAGTGTTTATTGGTGTCCCTCGGTTTGTTTTTCTCAAGTATAGGCACCAAATAAAAATGTTAAAAGAATGAAACCTCATGATCTTTGAGTAAAGAGAAAATTCTTATAATACGGAACATCAACACTGTTGGTTACTATAGAATACTCGCAGACAACAGTGTAGCAGGAATGAACTTCAGTCTACAAACTCAAATGTGTAACAGAATTTTTTTCTGTAACTGAGCTTTATTTCTTTTTCAAGCCCCCACTCAGCCTCAGTGACAATAATCTTATCAATAGAGGCCCTCTCTCTTCCCCAGGGCTGTGTTAATCGGGTCAGGGAATTTCTAAAGTGCCAGGATAGGAAGCGGGAGATGTCAGGTCCTAGCATCACTGGTCCCCGCAGGGATTCTGAGATGTTCTTTGTCCACTCTAGTGTTTGGTTTTCAGTCTCATTGTTCTGGTGCTGACAGGCCTGGTCTTTCCAATCAAGGCGACTGCCTAGCTTGAGGGTTGGGGAATGTCTGTGGCTTCCTTGCCCTGGGATGTGGCAGAAATCTGTTAGGTGGCCCTTCTGCTTAGACATATTTGAAACATTACCTCAGAACTTGTTAGAAATGCAAATTCTCCCTCACCTCAATTTCCTACATCAGAAACTCTTATTAAAGCACAGTCACCTGACCACAAATTCTCTGAGGCTCCACTCTCCTAGGCTCTGCCCAGGATGGAGTCGGGGCAGGCTTTACCAAATGGTCTCTCTTTCCTTTGGGGAGTGTTAGAATCTCATACTACTTCCTCCTCTCTGAATCTGATGTTTTTTCCTGCCCCAGGGGACACTCCCTTTAGAGATTTTTGGTTCAGAGGCAACTGAAATTATCTTAATGGATTTAGTTTTAAAGCAAAGAAGAACTTCTGGGAAATTAAGAAAAACAGAGAGAGAGAGAGAGAGAGAGAGAAAAGAACAGAACAGATCTTACCTGCCACAAAGCACTTTTGCTGATAAAAAGCTTGAGGCTTTAGGTTAGGTGATTGGTCTGGAAAACCATAGGGTAAAAGAGCACAGCAAGGATGTATAATCATATTTTCAGACTCTTAAACTCAGTTTTTCCCCCACCCACACCACCATTCCGCCACTTGCTTCCTTTGATGACAGTCAATAGGCTACAACAAATCTCCAGGTAGTGGCAACAAAGGAAGCACTTTACATCCTCTGGTTCTAACCTCACAACATTGTGGGGTGGCTTTACAATGTCCATTTCACAGGTGAGGACATCGCAGTGGGGAGACATGAAATATTTGTCCTAAGTGAGTGCTGGAGCCAGGTTAGAATCCAAGTCTGGGCTACTCCAAAGCCTGCCCTTTGTCTAGTTTTGTAGACTGCCTCATACTTATGGTTGAATACTTTCTAAAAACCAGCTACCGGTTAATAAGCACCTGCTCTGTGCCAAGTGTGTTGTATAATCTGAACTCCTTTGATAATTCTTCACAATGTTAGCACAGCAATTTTTCCTGATAAGATTTAGGCTGAGAGACTTAAGTAACTCACCCATGGTCTCGTTTTGCAGCAGAAAAAAAAATTGAACTAAGGTCTAGTTTTCAAGCCCAGGCTCCTCCCAAGACAACTGCTTTTGCCATTAAAACAATGTGCCTTCTAGAGAAGGAAATGAGGATATTACCAGTCACACTAATTTCACTATTGTTATGAAAATTAATCAGATTTTGGATATAAAATACCATGATCCTACTACCACGAAGTGAACGCACTTAACTCCAAATTAGAACATCCAAATACCTGTCTCAGCTCAGGTCTAAAACTCCGTTCTATTTTGGGCAAGTCATTTAAATGTCTTTCAGGTCAGCTTCCTCAACACTAAAATGAAAGAACCAAACTAACTGAAGTCTCTGCCCAGGTCTGAAACTCAATTTCTAGATAAAGTATCATATACATAAATGATTAAGAAAAATTGCAAAACACCTTAGCTTTACCTTATCTTTTTGATTTAGCATCTCACTTATTTTCCAATGCTGCTTCAAGGTTTATCTTTTAGGGTCCTCGGAGTTCACATGTTTTACTGCAATAACTTCCAGTAAGATGATACATCATAGAGTTGCGAACAGTAAGCACTTAGAACAGCCTGCAAGTTTTAAATGTGCCTAATATTTTGGGATGTGTATCTCTCCCACAAAAGATGTAAGATAAGCAGAAGAGATTTCTTGGTGAATTACCAAGGATTAGATCATCATTGAAGCCTACAAGAATTTGTTTAAAACTGTTACTTCATAGTAGTTATAAGTGCAGAGAAAATGTACTTAAGTGCCTGTCTTGCTACTTCCTCAATCTCTGATCTTCAGCAAATTACCCTATGCCTCAGTTTCCTCACCTGGAAAATAAACATTCTCGTAACATATACCTCATAGTGCTGTTCTGAGGCGCAAGACTATCTGTATTAAATCCAGTACTTGGCACAACCTTAATGTCTAACAAATGTCTCGCCGTTTCACTAGTGGTTTTGTTATTATTTTCATACGTGAGCAGGTTAATTCGGAGTATTATTTCAGGGGATACTTGAGAACCTACTATGTGTGAGGCCATGAGGTTACAAGGAATTAAAGTCTCTGGCCTAAGATCACTATCTTGAAGGAGGATCAGGAAACACAGAAGCAGGCTGAAAAAAGAATACCAAGGCAATTTCAGAAAGGACTAGTGCCATATACAGGGGTAACGGACATCTAGCTGCCCCGCCTCTTTCCCGCGAGATTGGCCTAGGGATCCCTTTGGCCTCTGCCCTAGACGTCACAGGAAGCGCGACCAATCGTGGCCCGCTTCGGGACTTTCCTTTTTCCTGTCTCTTCTTGTAAGAAGTCAAATGCCAATCGTTTTCTCTGCAGACATCCCTTCCGCTTCTTTCGGCCCCGGGAGTCTTGCCTCAGCAAGATCTATCCCAGCACTCCGCTACGCCACCAGAGGCGGAGAGGAACGCGCGGCGCACCAGGAGTGACGTCACACTCATTGCCCCGCCCTTACGTCACTTCCGGGACGCTTCCTTCGTGGAGCCTTGTGGGTAGCCGGCCGGGGTCTCCTGGCGACGACGATGGCGGGGGATGTGGGCGGTCGCAGCTGCACGGATTCGGAGCTGCTGCTGCACCCGGAGTTGCTGTCCCAGGAGTTCCTTCTCCTCACCCTGGAGCAGGTCGGGCGCGCCGGGGCGGGTGGGCCTTTTTGGGGAGGGGTTCGGACTTGAGCTGGCCCCAAGTAATCCTCAGTGGCAAGCGGACACACCCGCCGCCGTCGCCCCTCCCGCCCGGTTTGTGTCACTCTCCACTCCACACGGACCGACCAAGTTCTCCCCACATCTCTATCCGGGAAACAGAGGTCTTTAGGATATCAGGAATTCCTGGGAATTAGGACTTATCCTCACAGAGGAGTCCTAGGCGACCCCCGCGGCCTATATGTGTGCAAGGGCCGGAGTGGGGAATCGTAGTAGAAATGAAGAGTAGTAATCAGGGACTGTCAGGGCTGGAAAGCATCGGAGAAATAGCCCTTTGTTCATATTCTCACGTCATTTAAAGATGATACTTAGTCTCAGAGAGCTGAAGTGACTTATTTAAGGTCACACCATCGCTAAATGGTGCAGGCAGGCAAAAGAATTCAGGACTCCTGGCTCTCAATACAGCATTTCCTCTTTTCGAGCTAATGTGACCTTATATAGTCAACAAAAAATAAGACAAAAGAAGTGATGAATGTGGTAGAGAATTACTGAAAGTTTCCTTGTGGTTTTAAATAGCATGTTTTGTTACTTATGTTTACCCTTCAGTACTCTTTCTCTAACTTCCTTAAGCCCTACTAAGTAGATTTATTGAGGTCAGTTACCTTTCACCTGCGGTTCTCAAACTTTTTAGGTACATCAGAATCACCCCCAGGGCTTGTTAAGACAGATTATTGGGTTCCATCCCCAGAATGTCGGATTCAGTGGGTCCATGGTGTGGCCTGAAAATTGGCATTGTCAACAAGTTCTTGCTGCTAGCCCAGGGACCATAGCTGGAGAACCACCACCCTGGAGCAGTACTTCTCAAACTAAGGTGCCTATGAATTCTCTGGTAATGTTCTCCAGGGGACTCTCCAGGGTTTTTCCATATCTCTGAGTGAATAGAGGGTGAAAACTGATAACAAAGGGTGGCCAAGTATAAGAAAAGTAATATTTGTACTTTTAAATTTTGAAGAAAAAAGTAATCGGGATAAGTTTATCAGAGTACATAGATTGGACTTGATTGGCCACTTAAACTGAACACAGATGTTTCCAAACCTTTCTGAATTGCAGATGAGGAGTCCAAGATCTTTTCACCCTCATATCCTTCCTAAATCCAAACTCTTTCTCCCTAACTACCCCTTTTCCTTATGCCACATGTTTTCCATGATGTTGAGAGCAAATTGGAAAGTGAGGGAGAATGAAGTAATTTAGACAGGGATGGTTGGACAGTGACTAGAAGCTACTCGAAAGGACTGGTGAAAACACGAGGGGCAGGTTGTAATGATGCACTCTTATCAGTACAGTCATTAGTAAGGGGACTGCAGTGTCCATCTGTAGGGCCATTTGAAATCTTGGTAGTTGACTTCAATTTAAGAAACATTATTAGGGAGACATGGGAAACAGTATTTGGGGTGAGACCTTCAGCCCACTACTTTGATCATGATTGTCAGACTCTGGGTAACTTTTTGAGAGCATACAGTAATTATTATTGTTGTTGGCTTTCTTTTGGTCTGGTTTCCCCAGGCAGTCTCCCATTTTTAGTTTACTTCATGGGTTAAGATGATGCTACTGGAAATGGGTCTCCATGCCTGATGACTGGCTGACCAGTTGTGGTCACACTGAGAACATGTGACCATTGTTTTTTAAGATGAGGCTGAACCTAGTATTTGCAGAGGTTAACCTCTGTAATACTACTGACAGTACTATGTGGGATTGCAGTGTACTTGTAGTCCCTATAAGTTCCTATATGACTTAAATAACAAACTCAGACTTAAATAACAAATTCTGTAGTTATAGTAAATACATAATGGTATAATTATAGAATTATAAATGTAAATTATGAGTTAAGTTATTAAATTTTATATATTTTATATTATAAGTAAAATAATAAGTTAATTATTAAATTATATAGTGGTAAATAAGTTATAAAATATATAATTATTAAACTTTATAGTTACACAATTTGTTACTTAAGCAGGAATGTTCTACCCTGTTAGGTAGGTAGTAATTACCATGAAGGATGTTATTTTGAAATTACTTTTGTTTCCTTTTCCACAGAAGAACATAGCTGTTGAAAATGACATAAGAATAAACAAAGACAATCTCACTGATCTTTATGTTCAACATGCAATACCGTTGCCTCAAAGAGATTTGCCAAAGAATAGGTGGGGGAAAATGATGGAAAAGAAAAGAGAGCAACATGAGATGAAAAATGAGACTAAAAGGTACTTTGTAGCGGTTCTGGTTTTTATCTTACATGACTTAACAATTTTGCTTTTCTTTCTTTTTCTCCAGGTAAACTTAGGTAAGAAAAATTTATTTACTCAATAACTGTTTATTGAGCATCAGGCACTGTGCTTATAGCATGAATAAAACTGACAGAATTCCCTGCTCATATTTTAATTGGGAGAAACATAATTTAAAAAGTTAGGTAAAATATATGGTATGTTACATAGTGATAAATATAAATGCTAAGGAGAAAAGTAAAACAGGAAGAGAGATTGCCATTTTAGGTAAAGTAGCTAAGAACAACCTCACTGAGAAATGACATTTCAGTAAAGAAACCTGTAGATGATGGAGAGCAAGCTAGCATTCCAGACAGAATCCAGTAAGATTGGATTCTAAGAACAATAAGATAATCTTAGAATCTAAGATAATAAGATAAGATAAGATAAATAAGATAATCTTAGAATCTAAGATAAGATTCTAAGAACAATAAAGAGGCCATCAAGGCCAAAGTGGAGAGAGTCAAGGGGAGAGTAGAGAAAAGAGGTTTATTGGAGGTGAGTAGGGGAGATTGTTGGTTAGATCACGTAAAGCTTTGTAAGTCATTGTAAGAACTTTGACTTTGCTCTGAAATAAGAAGCCATTGGAAGATTTAGAGCAGAGTGATGATATCATCTGATGTGCATTTTAACAGCATCACTCTGGCTGCTGTACGGAGAAGTGATTTAAGGTAGGGGGACGGGAACAGGGACATCAATCAGGAGGCCGTACTGTGATCCAGGCGATAGATGGTGGGACTTCCACTGAAGTAGGGAACTTGGTAACTTGGTAGGAAGTGGTTGGAGTCCAAATGTATTTTGGAGGTAGAGCCAACAAGATTTGCTGAATTGTGAGAAAAAAGTGGAGTCAAGACTTTGAGGTCTTTGAATAATAAATGAAGAAACTGTCATATAGCTTCAGGGACACTAAGATTTTTAAATTTCAGAAAAATGTTCATAAAACCACAAGCAAATGAATTTCCTTCTTGAAAGGTTATGTTTCTGTAACAGTGATAGATGGTTTAATGAGGACAAAGTGTCCTAAGATCCTTGAGTGGGCTAGTTATTTCTTTTCCTGTATCTATTTTATCACAAGTGGGCATTATTGATTAATTACTGAATTTATTTTTAGAGCCTTCTGTTTGTAAGGTATTGTCATTGGCAGTGCACCAGTGATTGTGGGAGAAGGTGGAATGAGGGCTGAGGGTGAGGGAGTATGCTGGCTCTGAGTTGATGAGGGGTGTTAATCTCTAGTTACAAAGAAGAACTCATGATTGATAGGGAGAGTATTCCCCAAGTATGAAAACAGAATATAACATGTATGCTTATAGTTTTTTGGAAAATAGTCTTTCTTTTGATCAGGAACACATTCAGTTCAGATTAAGCATCATTTTAGCTTGATGGTTATATGTTGGTACGGGCTACGTATTGGTATTAGCTTTTGTAAATCTATGGTTAGGCCAAATACATCTTCAGTTTACATTTGTTGATTCATCTTTTTAAAAAAGAGTTATTTTAGCGAGAGAGCTTGAGTGAGTGGGGACGTGGGGGGGACAGAGGGAGAGAGAATCCTGAAGCAGACCCTGAGCTGAGTGTGGAGCCCAAAGCCCGATGGCCTCCATCCCAGGACTCTGAGATCATGACCTGAGCTAAAACGAAGAGTTGGCCGCTTAACTGACTGCCACCCAGGCACCCCTTTTGTTGATTCTTAATAAGAAAGTATTTTCTTCTTGATCTGCACATTTAGGCATATTGTCCTAAGCAAAGCTTCAATACTGTTACTTCATATGACAGTCCCTTTTAGCTCCTCAGTATCCTTTTGGAAAGGATTTGTGACTTTTTTTTTTTTTAAGATTTTATGTATTTATTTGACAGAGAACACAAGCAGGGGGGAGCTGCAGGCAGAGTGAGAGGGAGAAGCAGACTCCTTGCTGAGCAGGGAGCCCAACGTGGGTCTCGATCCCAGTACCCTGGGATCATAACCCAAGCTGAAGGCAGACGCTTAACCATCTGAGCCACCGAGGCACCCCGGATTTGTGACTTTAAAAAAAAATCACAGATTTCACTCTAGACGCAAATCATTAAAGCTGGAAGGATGTAAGAGATCGTCAGGTATTGTTGAATTGGAGCAGTACTGTGATGTGCCCCAGGTCACACAGAGCAAGGCCCAAATCAACAGTGCACTGCTTCTCAAACTTCAGCATGCCGCTGGGATCTTAGGTTGAACTCTCACAAGCTGATGAGCCCTGCTCTCTCTGATGAGCCCTCTGTTTCCCTTCTGCAGCGGTACAGTGTATGTAGGGAAGTCATCTTTTATCTGCTACCAGATGATGTTCAGCGGTAACCTAAGAATTGGTGAGTTTGGCCAGTCCCCTAGGATCTGGTTAAAATGCAGATTCTGAATCAGTACAGGTTGAAGCCCCAGATTCTGCATTTCGTACCAGGCTCCCAAGGTGAGATGTTTATGCTGCTGGTCCCTCGATCACACTTTGAGAAGCAGGGCTGAAGTGTTCTTCCTAATAACTGACTGCTCAAGTTCTTGTTACATGTTTTAATTAAAAGTTTTATTTTTTTTCCATAAGTCTGTGTTTCACTTGAGGTATAATGCATAGTAGACAAATGAATGCTTTTATTATTTATCTTTATGATTCAGAGTGGAAATTAGGTTTGCAGAAGCTAAACATGAAAACTTGCCAAATTTTAAAATTAACATTGGACAGATGTTATAGTTAGAATTTAGAGAGTGCCTTGGCTTTAGAGACCATTGATAAATGGGATAGAATGTTCTCATTGTTTGTAGAGTGTGACTGTGGTAGTCTTGCTATAGTTTTATAGTTCATTATCCTTTTTAAATAATAACTGATACATAGTCCAGGTAACCCTATCAATTAGATGGGGTGATTTTTAAAATTTAAAATTTTTTTTAGTTACTAGGAAATCTTAAGTCCTAGGGTAATTGGTTGGTTGATGTTTTAAAAATAATCTATTTTGTGTGTACATTAAAGCTAACTTAAGTTTCTTGTCAATAAATATTTTATACTTTAAAGCATTAGAAAATTATTATTTCATTTAGGGTGAACATAGAAAATTTCATTCCTAGTAGTCTTCCTTAAAATAGATCAGTCTTACCAGTAAATGTTTTTTTCTGGTCATTGTTTTACTTTTGAGTTCCTGCAGTCTGGTGTGCCATTGCAGATGGTATTTTTCAAGAATTGATCTCTTTAATTTCAGGACTAGCACTGTGGATGGGTTAAGGAAAAGACCTCTCATTGTGTTTGATGGAAGTTCAACAAGTACAAGCATCAAAGTGAGAAAGACAGAGAATGGAGATAATGACCGGCTCAGGCCTCCCCCTCAGGCAAGCTTTACCAGTAATGCCTTTCGAAAATTGTCAAATTCCTCTTCAAGTGTTTCACCCCTAATTCTGTCTTCCAATTTGCCTATGAACAATAAAATGGAACACAATAATAATGACACTAAACAGAACCATGACTTAACGCATAGGAAAAGTCCTTTGGGTCCTGTGAAGTCCTCACCTTTGTCCCCTGTTGGAGCTACTCCTGTGAAGTTAAAGCGAGCAGCCCCTAAAGAAGAAGCTGAGGCTGTGGTAAGTGTGGGGCAGCTTCTGTGCTTGTAAGAGAGAGGGATGGAGTCTCTGAGTGTGTAGGCCTCATGGAGCGGGGGTGGGGGGGTGGGGGGGGTGGGTGAGCCGGGCCACAGGCAGTTCTTGAACTCTTAAATTGTCTGACTCTTTCGTGTCCTTTCTCGTGTTGACTCCTGGAATCATAAAATCCATCATGATAAGCTAACGTTTTTTTCAAGTCCACTAAATTTATTTCTGCTTAAAATGCCTTAGGC